>OU343217.1:219410342-219519942 GCA_910596185.1 Chrysanthemum makinoi
GGTCTTAGCTTTGGTCTTAGTAAATGCACTAGGTGATAAGTTCTTCCTAGGAGGTGAAGGGGTTTCAACCGGTATATCATCGATCGTGAGTTTTAACACTAGAGGTGGTTTACCTAGCATGCACTTAGAAGCATTAGCTGGCCTAGAGGTATTCCGCTTTCTATTATTCCGCTTTACTTGTGATAAGATAGCATTAGCAAATACATTTATCATGACAAATGTAAAATATGCTTACCTAATAAACCAACACCGTAAGCTTCAAACATAACATTTAAAGTACAGCAACATTCGCTACATCACTTTTCTCTATTACATTTGTCTAACGCATGTCTAAAGTTGGTGCAACTTCTTGAGTCTTATTCAAAGTCCTAAGGTGTTCTTTTCTACTTCGTGAGGTCTTTATTGTTGTTTTCTTACGCCGCAACTTCCTATTCTTCCTTGATGCTTTGCCGTGGAAGTGCTAGCTGCCAGGAAAAGAGGCAACTATTCCGCTTTCAAAGAGAGGAAGAACATTAGTTTCTTTGTGGCGTCATTAGGCAAGTCTAAGAATTCCCGGTGCAATTACGTTTGTGTTACTATTCCTATCTTGCTTAAGTTTTACCAACTCTGCTTTTAGATCATGGATAGTGTGTAACAAATCTAGATTTTCACAACGAGTGTTTCCATTTTGTCGTAAAACCACTTTGGTATATGCAAGATGATCATCAACATCTTTTGACGCTTGATCACGAGTCTTTTTGAGTAAATCAAATATGACACCATATTCCTTTTTAACTTTTGAAATTTCTTGTTCATATTTTGAAATTTGACACTTAAAGAGACGTTTTCATCATCCGCTCAAGTTTTGATTAAGAGTTTTGGTATGCAACTGGTTGAGTTTGTTTTGCAAAGCGAGTTCTCGATTTGACAATCTTTTTGACACCATTGAAGACGACATTTTACATTTGAAAGCTCGTTTAACAAACGCTCATTTTCAACTTTTAAAGACTTGATTAGTGACACATTATCGGTAATCTCAACATTTTCAACAGAATCAACAGCAATATAATCAAATGCATATGCAACAATATGTAGTAACACAACATTTATGGTATCTTCACAGATAACATCTTCCAAGAGTCGATCAACATCTTTTCTTAACATTTTCTTTTACGTTTATTTGAAATCGATAAGTTTTCTGAAAACTTTTTCATAAGTCCAAGCTCCTTGTGAAAATCCCTTTCCCAATATATTGCACACACTTTCAAATTTCGGACATGAGGTAAAATTCTTTTCTGAAAAATATCTCTTTGTTCTCGCAAGATGAGGCGATTAAAAAGTTCAACTTTTATTTCGTAATTGATTTCATTTCACGTTCTAAAAGTTTGATGTCCGATATGAATGTATCAAAATATTTAAGAATTTGACATCGTTCGGTTAATGTTTTTACTTCACCGAGTGAAGGTAAAGACCATTAATTTGTGCAAGATTGGTTGGGACCAATATTAGAAGACTTAGAAATAGGCGTGATAACCCAAGGTGTGTTAGAATTATCCTGTTGTGCGACGAAAGTTATGGCTTTTGAATAGTTAAATGGTTTGCAATAATTAACATTTTCTAATTTTGACCGAGTCTCGTCTTCTGCATCTAATTCCTCCACACGATTATATTCAACAACACTCATAATGAAATCATCAATTATGTGTTCTGCACTATAAACTTGAGGATTTGGTTTGAATGCTCTATGTGAAAACTTTGGTTTGTAATCAGCAAGATTCGGTCCATATCCATTTGGATTTGGTTTAAAAGTAAACTTTGAATAGTTGTGATTGACTCACCATGTTTATAAACAACATTTCGAAACTCTTTAATTTTGTTTTGTAAGTCGACAATTTCTTCAAGATAGTCATCTATTTGTTTCCTTGAATGCTTTTGTACTCACAAAACTCTTTTGACAAGTTAACAACTCATACTTGGCTTTTTTGAGTTTCCGAAGTGAGAGCGTTAAGTTGTTGTTTATGATCATATTTCAGTTGTTCTATTTGAGACAACAAAGCATTATTGGATGCAACTAGATCACATATCTGTTTTTCCAAAGATTTTTCATTTTGGTAAGATTTAGCAAATGCGACTTCAAAACCTTTTTCACGTTTCTCTTTTGTTTGAAAAATGTTGAGTTGGTACTTTAAGCATTCATTATCCTTAGTCAACAGTGCAATTTTATCGTTTAATTTCTTATTGATGTCTAGGCACATTTCCATTCGAGATTCTTGGGTCTGAATTAAGGTCATGAGCTCAATATCTGGATTAGACACAGGTTCAGCTTGTTCAACGTGAATCGTAACATGATCATTATTTATATCCTCAAATATAACCACGGAGTCAACTTGATTATCAATATTAACCATAAGGTCATCTTGATCGTCAAATATAACTACGGGATCTATTTGATTATCATCGGAATGAGATGTAGACGGCTCATGTTGAACACTCTGATCCTCGTCGGATGCAGATGTTGGCGGAGATATCAGATCAATAATGAATATAGTTTGATCCGGTACCTGAGACAAGTCGTCAGTGCCATACACTGGGCCTGTGTCACTCATGTGGAGTTCTTGCATGTTTGCCATTAACATCACTGCTGCATTAGTCTGCAAGTCCTCCATGTCATCATCAATCTGCATTTGCCACGAAGCTCTGTTCCTTGTTGGTAAGAGTTCCACCAGCTTCATCCTTGAGGGCCAAGAGTAAAGCCTCTTTGTAATAAGCGCTCTTGTCCTCGGGCATGCATTAGCCAGATGACCCTTCTCATTACAGTTATAACAACGAAGACCATTAACCCAAGTCTGAGCATTTCCATGATCAACCACTTGAGCTCGTTGTTGTGGATCACCCATGTTATTCCTTCCATTAGCATTGAACCCTTGACCACTACCCATCTGACGAACATTACCATGATTCTGAACTTCAACACGTCCTTTGTTAACAACAACTTGATTCCTTGTGTTTGATGAGGTACGAATGCGATTGTTGGATTTGTTGGAATATCGGCCGAAGGCTCTAGCAATCATGACAAACCCTTGTTGCAATGCATCGAAAGCTTCTGATTCCTCATTAGATTCACTGTAAAGTGCTTGATCATTGTTGTTGTTGTATGGAACCAATTGAGTTTCTTGGGATGGTTGTTGTGACGGATCATATGGTGTAATTGTAGCAGTTGGTTGTGGAGGATTTGTGAAGACAAAAGTAGGGAATGAGGATAACACGCTTAAGCCCACAAAGCTAGAGTTTGATTATCCGGAAGTGGCGGCAAGGGGACTCCACGGATGATTCTTTCTTTGTCAACTTCCTTTTGGTGGGGCTTCAAATAGTCATACAACAACCCGTATGTAGCATGATGAAGATTCTTCGCTTTGGGATGAAAATAACATACTTTTCCCAATTAGGACCAAGACTACTAAGGAACTTAGTGTTGACTGCAATTATTGGCATAATGATGTTATGTTTTTCCAAGTCATTGATGATGTCTGAGAATCGATGATGATATGACTAATGTCTCCCCTGGTTCAATCATGAAGTGTTCATATGCTAAGTAGATTTTGGATTCCATGTCTTCTTGATTGAGTTCCGTGCCTTCCATTAAAAGATGAATGTGCTCCCACATTGCTTTAGCAGTCTTCTGAGCATCAACACTTCGAAGTATCGGATTGGGTAATCCCAAAAGGATATATTGCATTGCAAGTTCATCGGCTTCCAAGTGTAGAAGTTGGTAAGTAGTAAGTTCATTAAGACCGACAACGTTGGTGATATCATCTCTTGGTGGATTAGCATTCGGATCTCCGTGTACAGTGATAGTAGGCATCTGAAATGGACCTTCAAGGATGACCTTCTTTAAGAACTTTCCATGTGGCTTCTTTAGATCACAAAACCTAAAGAACTTTATCACCCATTGATCGTAGTTTCCGGGAGTGAGCATTGGAGGTCTATCAAGTGATCCAGCTTCATGAATGGATTGTTGGCTACTTAAAGCTTCACACATCTTTGCAAACCAAGACGGTTCTTTCATAACATACTTGGATGGATGCTGATTTTGAAAGTTTGTGTACGGTTGTACTTGTAGACTAGGGGGTGGTTGAATCATTTGTGGTGGAATTGCTCCGTGAGGAAATTGTTGTTGAAATTGTTGCATTTGTTGTGGTGATGGTGGAGGATATTGTTGATAGAGTTGTTGTTGTTGAGGATACACATGAGGAAAGTAGCTAGAGTATGGTGGTTGAGACATCTTGAAACTTGTGTTGATGATGGATCTTTGTAGTCGAATGAAACAATGTTGATGAAGTAACCTTATGCGTAGAAACCAGATTAGGCGTAGAAAGTACCTTATGCGTAGAAAACCAACTTACGCGTAACAATAGAGCTTAAGCGTAGGAATAGCTTACGCGTAGACTTGAGGAAAACTTAGCTTAGGCATAAACCAAAGGCTTAGTAGTAGAATCCTTATGCGTAAGATTAGCTTATGCGTAAGACAGGCTTAGGCGTAAGAAAATGCTTAGGCAGAAAGAATTCTACGCGTAAGATTTAGCATATGCGTAAAACTATGGTTTTGCCCAAAAATCCTTTACACTTATACCAATGTAAAAGATATCCAAAATCGAAGTGTTTTCAGGCTTATCCAAGAAAGAAAACACCGAAAACCAATAGCAATGAAGATCTAACGATGATGAGCTTACGCGTAGACTTTGAAGCTTACGAGTAAAACTAGGGTTTTACTATGCGTAAAGCACACAACCTTTACCAAATGATTTTTAAGCTAAAAGTGTTAAGAAACCTGATTCTAATGATGAAAGAGCTTCAATATCACCAAAATACCACAAAAGTATGAAACTTGATGATCCAAAACACCTTTGCACCTTACGCGTAGAAAGTACTATACGAATCAAAACAAGCTTAAAAACACTTCTACACACGTAAAGTTTCAAACTTGATGCTAAAAACCTAAACTTTAACACAAAATAAACCTTAAAGTACAAGAATCTTGAGTTTTAAAGTGTAAAATTTAGAGTTTTAAAGCGTATGAAAGTTTTTAGAACCGAAACGTACGCGTAGACCAATAAACTTCAAAAACAAATTTGTTTCACCCAACTAGATGGCGATTGATACCACTGTTAGGTTCCCATATTTGTGACACAAGTAATAATATGATAGAAATGAGATGAAGTAGAGATCGTTTGCACACAATACACACACACGTTAAGATAATATTGAAAGGATAAGCATAAGTGTAATATGAAAGTGAAGAACCAACCTTCTAAGGAAGGTTTACAAGACTATTTATAGGGAAAGGAACTAGGGCAACACACAAGTTCCATTCCTTTCCTTATTGGGCTTGGGTCAAGGCTTATGGGCTTTCTACATAAGCCTTGCCATTAATACTAACATAAAAGCCTAATTAAGCAACTTATTACATGTTAATTACAAACACTTGAAATATAGTTTAGGAGTGATTCCAACAATCATCTTTGCAAAATGAGTCTAAAAATAATAAACAAAAATAAATATCTAAAATATGTTAAAACAAAATTAGAGAAAGAAAATTTTGAGTTAAAAGAAAAAGTGTCTAAACTCGAGAAAGGCAAAGAACTTGATCTGATGTAGGTCATGTCAAGATCTTAAAATTGAAAATGAAAAACTCAAAGAGGAAGCCTTTAAGCTAACTCAATTTGAAAAAAGCACACATTCACTTAAAGGAATTTTAAACATTCAAAAAACCTCGAAGATAAAACGGGTCTAGGCTTTAACTTATTAGAAGCATCAACAAGCGGGACAAAACAAATTAAATTTGTGAAACCCTTGGCAGTTGAGCCTTCTGCCGATGGTCCCCAGAAACAGGTAGATGATCCCTCAAATATAAAGGACCGTCCAGTATTTAAAGGACCGTCAGCAGAAGATAAATTTGTATCTTTCTCAAAATCAATTTTAGGTCCTGCACCAAAATATTTAACTGTAATGAATACTAAGGTACCTATTGCTAGTATAAATGAAGTTAACATTTTTATAAACCGTCACTAAAACCCGAAGTAGGATTTAATAACAAGTAATTAGATCAAAGACTCCACCACCTATGAAAATAAATGTCTCTCAAAGACAAGTTATAACAACAAAACCTAGGAGACAAAATTATCAAAACCTATATCATGTAGTATGGAATAACTTCAAACATAGTTGTGTACCTTGGGGAAGTTACTTTCCCTTTCGACATCCAAGTTAAATGCAACAACTGCATGGGATGTTTTATGCTAACAACCTTGGACCCATGAGATATTAAGGACCAAATGTTTGAGATGCTCTATGATTTCATTAGATATGCTTGGGAATCTATTGGAACCCAATGAATGGATTAAAGATAGTGGTCGTACTAATCACATGATAGGGAATTTAAAGCTATTATCATCATATCGATCATGCAATGGAGGTAATGTCACTTTTGGAAGTAAACTAAAAGGTAACATAATTGGAAAAGGTAAGATCACTCATAACTCTCTTACAATCACAAATGTTGAGCATATAGACAACTTAGGATTTAATCTACTTAGTATTTGTCAAATATGCGACAATAAATGCAAAGTGATCTTTTTCGAAGAGGGTAGTGAGATTATTAAGGATGGAAAAGTCACTGGCAAAGGAACTAGGAAAGGTGACTTATATGTCATGAAATAGGAAATAGATCTAATGACAATTTGTGCCTAACAACTATTAACGATAATTCTACATTATGGCATAGCAGATTAGGTCACACAAATATGTGTTTGATTCAATCCTTGGCCTCTAAAGAGTTAGTTAGGAATCTACCAAAACTTAAGTTTGATCAACATTTTTGTGACGCTTATAAAATTGGAAAACAAGCATTAGTCATACAGACAAAAATGTAGTCTCGACCTCTGGATGCCTAGAACTTCTTCACATGGATCTTTTTGATCCATCCATCGTACGAAGTTACAGAGGAAATCTCTACACCTTAGTAATAGTAGACGACTACTCTAGGTACACTTGGACAAGATTTATTAAGAATAAAATGGAAGCCTTCGAGCAATTCAAAATATTCATTAAGAAATTCCAAAATCAATAAGGATGTTTAATAATTTCCATTAGAACGGATCACGGTAAGGAATTTGATAATGAAGTGCAATTTGGAGTATATTCTGATGCTAATGGTATTACACATAATTTATCGGCTCCACGTACTCCTCAATCAAATGGAGTAGTTGAAAGGTAAAATTGAACTCTACAAGAAGTGAGTCAAACAATGTTAAATGAGCAATCTATACCTAAGAAGTTCTAGTGTAATGCTGTAGATACCTCAACGTATATATTGAATAGAATCTCCATTAGACACCTATTAGGTAAAACCCCATATGAAATCTTAAGAGGTACTTATAGTGACAAGTTCATATGCTTTTTTTAAACTATCAACTTCAACGGTTCAAAGATGGTTCATACATTGAAGTCGAGTCATTTCATATTTATATGTGGCCAATATAGACTCACTAATGATATAGTATTTCACATGCTACATCATCATTCTTAGCAAAGTGACGTTTTTCTTTATTGATTATTTCCAAATATATAACTTAGACCCATATTGGCAACCAGTGCCACTACTTGACCAATCTTAAGTAATCAACTAAAGACTCTAAGGGTATGTTTGGCAAAAAATAGTTGTGAGCTGTTAACCGTAAGCTGTAAGCTGTAAACTGTAAGGCTGTTAACATGAGCTACAAACTGTAACTTTTTTTCAATAAATATGTTTAGTAAATTAGCTGTTAACTATAATTATAAGTTGTTAACAATAATTTTAGGTTTTAACATCTCTGAAATATTTTAAAAACTTCATGAATCAACTTTTCATTTTGAAGCTACTTGTTTAAAATAAAAGCTTGAAGTTGATGTATCCAAACGGAGCTACTTGTTTTGGAGGAGATTATTTTCTGTAATAAAAAGCTTACAGCTAAAAAAAAGCTTCAAATATTAGCCTACCAAATAGGCCCTAAAGTTTATTATATTTTAATTCAACTAAGTTTATTTTCATAATGTTACAATGTCTATATGGTGACACTTTTTTCAAGGTTAAAATTTGGCTTTCTTTTTTGGTTCTTTGTAAGGTTGTATGGTGTAAGCTCTTTAGACAGGAAGAGGATTCTCTCAAGTTGGTGGGACAACTTGAAGAGTTAGAGGATCCTCAACTATTGGATTACAATCAAAAGTCAAGATTAAAAGTGACATTTTTAATCTTGACCTTTGATTGTAATCTAATGTTGGGATCTTCTAACTGAGTCAAGTTACTGAGGGATCCTCTCCCCTTCCCCTTTAGTTATCACTATCACCATAATATGTAGAAGTACATTAGGTTAGTTTTAACGAGGTGTACTTAAACCGAAGTACAATAATTGAGTGACATTTTTGCTCTTTAAACTTACATTAGGGAAATTTAGTAAAGAAGAATGATAGAATAATCCCAAAGCTTAATCTCTAAACTTAGACTTAAAATTAAATGCCATCATCCCTATGCTATATACAAAGACTCATTTATGTTACAACTCATCAAAATGATGACACTTGATTTTAGATCTAAATTTAGGCCTAACTTTAAGTCCATCTACCATTTCTCTTTGATAAGCTATATGAACTTTAGTGTAAACAATTTCGTAGCAAGTGCTTCCATTTCATCAACTTGCTCTTAAATCTCAATGATTAATAGTGGTTGTATTGTGTATGATACACATACACACCCTTTATTAGCACTCAAAAAAGTGGTTAGTGCATTAATGAAATAACTTAAAAGTCTTTATTATTAGCAAGAGATACGTTATGAAAAGCAAAGAACATCTAATCTTAATATCACGTGGACGACCTTTTATAAAAATTGGAGTAAATTACACGGATGGTCCCTAAGGTTTGTCCAAAGTTTCACCTACAAATTCCCTCAAAGTTTAAAGTTGATGGATACCCTATCTCCTAAAAGAATACCTGTGGTCCCTTATTTAACCTGGCGCTAAGAAAGCCCGCTATAATTTACATTTTTAGCCCTTTGGTTGAAGGTCGCTAATTGTCACCCATTATCATAACGGCCGCTTATAAGTTAAAGTTTTCGGCATTAGGCACGCTTATACATTTTCTTACGCTTACGCTGGCTCGCTTTTAACGCTGATCGCTTTTATATCGCCATCCGCTTTTATAACGCTACCGCTTGCTTACATTTTTTACATTTTGGTCCGCTTTTTATACGCCGCTGGCTACGCTTTTTTTCTGCTTTTTTAACGTTGTCATAAAAATTTTGAAAATTTCACATAAAATTTTGAAAAATTTTACTCCAATTTTTTTCCTAAATTTTTCAATTTTTTCCTAAAAATTTTTTTGACATAAATTTGAAAATTTTTACTCCAATTTTTTTCCTAAAATTTCATCGCTTTTTATAATGCTTTCCCATTTTAACGCTTTCATCTATTTTTATAATGCTTGTTTACATTTTTTACTTTGGTCCGCTTTTTATATGCTTTGCCCCGCTTTTACGCTTTCATTGGCTTTATGTTTTCATCCCATTTTTTATATGTGCTCGCTTCTGCTTACATTTTTATATTTTGGCCCGCTTTATATATGTTTTCTCTCTTTAACGCTTTCTATAAAAAATTTTGACATAAAAATTTCAAAAATAAATTTTTTTTCAAATTCTTGTTCTAATTTTTCCCAATTTTTGAAATTTTTCAAAAGTTTTTTCCAATTTTTTCAAATTTTTTCGTAATTTTTTCACTTAATTTTTTAAGAGTTTTTTTTCGAAAGTCTTTTTCAAAATTTTATTTTCCAAATTCTTTTTCAAAATTTAAAAAAAACGGATGAAAAAGAATTTCGAAAAAAAAGTGGAAAAAAAAATTTGAAAAAGAATTTTGAAAAAAAAATCCTAAAAAAAATTTGGAAAAAAAAAATTTGAAAAAGAATTTCGGAAAAAAATTGGAGTAAAAATTTTTCAAAATTTTATAATTTAAAATTTTTCAAAATTTTTGAAATTTTATGTCAAAAATTTTATGACTAAAACGCTAAAAAACGTAAGAAAACGAGAAAACGGATCTAAAACGTATAAAAACGGACCAAAATGTAAAAAATGTAAGAAAATGGGCGAAAAAGTATAAAAAACGGATGAAAACGAGAAAAAAACTTCAAACGCTTAAAAATGCATCTAAAACGTAAAAAAAGAAGAAAATGCGTATAAAAACGCATCTAATGTCGAAAAACTTAACTTATAAAACTAATCGCTATGATAATGGATCGACAAGGTAACGACCTTCAACCAAAAGGGCTAAAAATATAAATTATAACGGAGCTTACTTAACGCCGCTAAATAAGTGGACCATGTGTGTTATTTTTTCAGAGATAGGACTATCCATGCAACTTTAAACTTTCGTGGACTGCTGAGAGAAACTTTGGACAAAACCTTAGGACCATCCGTAATTTACTCTAAAAAATTGTTTATGGAAACTTATGTAGCTTATTTTACATACCAAACTTTTCTAACATACCAAGGGACTATCTTCACAATCCATTTAAATAAAAATAAATGATCAGAATTAAATCATTTTATTATTTCATCTTTTTTATAATTTAAATATCTCGTTAAACCGTTAATCGTTAAGCGAAATATTTACACCGCCATGACGAGCATTTAATTATCTTTCATAGACTTTGCAAGATTCGATATACTTAAAGAAAAATTCGCTTTTTTCACGCTTTTTCGTCGCTTTTTACGCTACCAAATAATAAAATTATATCTGATTAAACACTAAATTGAATATCACAAGTGATATCAGTGTTAAATCATATATGATATATAATATCATATCTATACTACTTTATAATGCATTTAGGCCTTCCAAAATTAGAAGGCTTAAAAATTCAGACTTTTTTACTTGCTTATTATGGAAAGAGTTTTTCTAACCAAAAATTAAGATAAGGAGCTCAAATCATGAGATGACATGCGTCATTTTAACAAACCTAAGCCTAACTTCTAACAAACTTCAAACCTAACTCCTAACCACTAAAAAATTAAGATAAAGAGCTCTAATTATAAAATGACATGTATCATTTCTCAACTAAAAATTCATCTTTATTTTTAAATTAAAATATCTTTTTATCTACTTATTTTTTTATAATCTAATTTCACCATATTTTTAAAATTTTATGTTCTTTAATTCAACATCCATTTTGATATATTTTTATGAGTTTTTAGTTTTTATATTTTTAATGAGTTTATTTTATTTTAATTCAAATTTTACAACTTTAACCTTTATTTCATTTATTTCAATCAATATAATCTTGATTCGTCAAAAATCATATACTTTTGGGGTAGTGTTTGACGCTGTAAGAGATTGCTGTGGTATTTCTATATACGGAATAATGATGTCGCGAAAGTGCAAGGGAAAGTTACGGGTAGCCCAAACAAACACTTACAACTAACACATATACATTCGAAGTGTTGTGAAACGAATTCACTAAACGAGTAAGCA
The DNA here is from genome assembly GCA_910596185.1 of Chrysanthemum makinoi. Lineage (NCBI taxonomy): Eukaryota > Viridiplantae > Streptophyta > Magnoliopsida > Asterales > Asteraceae > Chrysanthemum > Chrysanthemum makinoi. The sequence goes on from OU343217.1 coordinate 219,421,874, forward strand.
AACACATATAACTATACTTATAAGCTGCAGGCGCTGTATGTCGACTAGTGTGATATCATATATATATCATATGTGATTTTACACTAATATCACATGTGATATTACATGTCATATATGATTTAACACTAATATCACATGTGATATTCAAATTAGTTTTTTATCATATATGATTTTTTAATGCAAATTTCAGTAACGTAAAAAAACGAAAATTTTTTTTTAAAAAAAGGTGAAAAATACGAATTTTTTTTGTCGAAAGTATATCAAAGTGTCTATCTATAGAAAGATAATTAAATGCTCGTCGCAATGATATATTTTTTTTGGCTTAACGATTAACGGTTTGAAAGATATTAATATTTGAAAAAAAATAATGAAAGTTATTTTTTTAAATTGTTGAGATTAATCTAATCCATTAGATCAAATAAAAATGGATAGTAGAGATTAATCCCTTGATATGTAAAGAATTTTTTGTCCTCTTAAATCGAAACTTATTAGTAGGTATAGAACATTTATTTTAAGTTTTTAACCATGTGTCTTCGAATAGTAAAAAGCTACTTATGGACATCCATTAAATGCACTTGATCCATGTAAATTTGTCAATGATTTAATACTTCAAGTCTTTATGGTTATCCTTTTGCAAAGATAATACTTTCCTTTTGTTACATTTAAAAGCTTTTTTTTCCCAAATTATAGAAACCATTTTTAGTACTTAGTGGGAGTGTGGGAAAATATGATTGCATGTACCGTATTATTTCAATAGTAATCTAATATGTTATCCATAAAAAATGGTTTAGAATTTATTGATATATATACTTGTAGGAACTTTTTACCCAATGATAACTTTCCTTTTAACATATTCCCACTCGATTTAAAGACTTAAGATGTTAGAAAAAAAAGACAGTGTTTTCATGGTTAACTAGTTAAGTTCTAAGGTTTGTACTCATATCAAGACAATTTGCATTTGAACTTGAAATGTTACAAGATAAAAGTTAAAAACCATATGAATTGCTTTACAGCTTAGATATCAAGGAGGGATGGAATCGTATATAAGGACATTAGAGTTTATACTAACAAACTTCAAAAGTAAGTATTAACGTTATAATGTTTAAAGCATGTTATCGCCCAAGATTTATAAATTTTTCGAATTGTTAAGTAGAAATAGGGTTTACACTCGGCATGTTGATCCCGAGAAGGTAAGTTTGAGTTACTTATCTTCTTTAGTATTGAATTTCAGTATAGTTCAGCTATTGATTGCGATAATATTCTTTGCGCAAAAAATTAAGTCATGTGGACTTAGCTACTATTAGGAAGAAAGCGTGTGTGTAAGGATTATATTTCAATCTAAAATAAATTGAGGTTAGGTTGTTCATTTTTTCTTATTGTTAAGTGTTCCTATAACAATGTTGTCTATATGATATGACACGGGCTGTTTGGTTGTGGTGTTAACTACTATTGATTATGTAAATTAAAATAATCTGAATCATAATACTTGTGAGATAAGTGGCTACTAAGACATTATAAGAGCAAGAAGTGAGCATACGGCGCTGGGCCAAACTTGCCAACGAACAGTTAAGGCGACGCCAAGGACAAGTTAAGTTTATGACCGCTACATACACCCAAGGCCAAGAGGCCTTATGCCAAACCTAACAGCCTTTTTTTTTTTTTTTTTTTTTTTAAAATGTGGCAAGCAGATTCAAAAATATAGCCGTTGCAAACGGCTAGTTTTGTGTTTTTTTGACCTCTTTTTTACCACTTTTACCCACTTTCAAATCCTATATAAACCTTATCACTTATACCACTTCACACACACTTCAAATACATCTCAACTTCAATATTTTTCCAAGAAAATGAATCCCAACAACACCCCTTGGATCAATCGAATGCTTAACGATCCATCGAACCAAATGATCGGTTCGTCTTCGAATCTGAATCCGAACACCCAACAACAATACTTTCCTTCGTTTTCTCAACAAAACTCATGCCAATCCCGAAAATACGCTTTGTTTTCTCAATGGAAAATGCAACAACAACAACAACAAAACGAATCACAACCAAGATCGTCCCACCAATCGTTCCACCTTGTTGACGAATCCGAATCGAAGAGGAAGCGTCATCCCGACCCCCACGTCCCAAAAACAAAATGAAGAAACCGCGAAGGCAAAGAAAACGAAAAAAGCAACCAACAACCAAGAGGAAGCCGAGACCCAAAGAATCTAACGCAGCGTAACGCATGGACCGAATTAAGAGAAGAACTACTTTGGCGCAAACTTACATTGAAGTATCCGAGGATCCAAAAGTCGATGCGGATCAAGGTAATGAAACGTTTTGGTATAAAGTTTTGGAAGCTTACAACAAGGAAGCAAAAACAAAGTTTGTAACTCGTACCAAGAACATCCTTACCGGAAAGTGGACTCCGATGAATCGTTGTGTCGGGAAGTTTAATTCGATTGTGAATGAAACTACCAGTATGAGTGGGGAGAATGATATGGATTTCATGGAACGTTGCCACACTTTGTACAAACGATATCATGGCGATTTTAAACATTCGTCGGCTTGGAAGTTTTTGAAGGACAAGCATAAGTGGAAAAATCCGGACTCAACAAATGCAAGACGTAATCGTCTTCGGGTTACTAAGAGGATCCCAGCATTTTGGACCCGACACATTGCCAAGGCCGGACGGGGTGTACCGGATCGCAAAGAGCCAACGTTCGTCTAACTCGCCGCAGTTCCGGTTCAAACCCGTAAATGTTTTCACAAATGATGGAAAAACAATACGAGTTGGAGCGAAAAATGAAGCAAGATGTTCTTGAAGGGAGTCTCGAGCGATGGTCGATTTAATCGAAACTCAAAGGATAGCCGAAGATATGCGGGTGCTATCTATGGACACAAGCACGCTCGATCCGATGAACGCGCAATCGTGAGGCCCAACAAGCACGGATCCGGGCAAAATATGCACAAGAATAATTATGTTATGTTTTTTTAAGTTTATTGTTTTTTATTTCTGTAATGTTTTTTATGAATAAAGTAATTTTAGGATATATTGTTTTTAAATTTTATAAAAAATAAAAATAAAAAATTGAGTTTGGCATCAAAAATTAGTGCCAACGGATACCCCAAATGTGGTGCCAAACAGCTTTCTGGCCAAACTTAAAAACTGCTGACGCGCTGGCCGTAAGACCCAGCTTCAGTACCACACTTTGGCACCACTGTACCCAGTGCTCTAATTGTTAATCTGGCAGTAGTTCATTACGAAATAAAGACATAATGTGTCATCAATTTCAACCCATTTGATTATGAATGGGTCAACGTGGTTTGTTTTTGCTTATCTTAGGCGGGTCAAATCAATAATTTATACTAACTAAAAGAAAATGGGTTGAAAGTTGTAAGAAGTATATATTTTGTGCACACAACCTCCTAATTATTTTTTCTAAGGTTTAGATTACTGCTTTAAGCATAATTAACGCAATTGATATTTATATTATTTTAAAAAGGTACAAAGTCACTTTTATTAATATTACCCATAGTTGTGTAATTGCCAGTTCAGTGGGTTAGTTCCTGATTGTATATACTTGACTTATTTATTGAAATGAAGTTGATGTATAATTGTCAGTTCTGTAAATAATGGAGATTGGGTGAACACCCAGCAACCTGTTCCATTGAAAGCAGAACCTCCAAATAATACTTCTTCAAAACAACGAAAAGAATTATGACAACAATTAGAAAGCATAGCGTTGCGCAGTTTCTTCAAGCGTCTTTCTTAAATATGTGTTTTCTACTTGACAATAGATCCTAAAACTCCTATGAGGATCTCGCAGTCTTTAAACGTGACCCATGGGCATAATAGTTGTGATATAAGTGACTATATATTAATTAAAGATGTTATTAGGCTTGGAGTGATGACCTCAAATCTAAACACTTCAGTTTGATATGTTTTGTAATCATAGGAACTTGTTTTGGTCTTGGAATCTTTGTATTATTGTTGTTGGTTGCTGTCAAGTTGATGATGTTGCTGTTTTCAGGTGTTTGGAAGATAGATAAGAATTGCAATAGAGAATGTAATGGTATGTCTTATGATGGCGTTTGAATTAGTGCTAATGTGAAGATGGCTTATCTAGGAGCATTTATTGGGCTGGACCAAAAAGCAGAAGGTTTTATTGTTTGGTTATTATATATATTAACTAAAGATCGAGCAACAGTTGCATTGCAAACATTAATTGCCAACTTTTACAAGTTGGCAAAAATAGTCCATGAGGTTTAAGTGTCGTTGCAAAGTAAGTCCAAGTTGGCAAAAATAGTCCCTAAGGTTTAAGTGTCGCTGCAAAGTAAGTCCTTTATAGCAATTTGGCAAAAATAGTCCCTATCCAAATTCACGGCTACAAAAGCAATCCCGCTGCATCGCGCGGGTTCCCACACTCGTTGTAATAGTTTTTGAGGAGAGTTATTTTACATATCAAACTTTTTTTATATACCAAGGGACTCATCTTCACCATCCATCTAAAAAGAAATCAATGTATGAGATTAAAAGCATTTTATTATTTCACCTATTTTTATAATTTAAATATTCTTTAAACCGTTAATCGTTAAGTGAAAATATTTACATTCCCATTTTGCGAAGAGCATTTAATTATCTTTCTATAGACGCACTTTGATATATACTTTTGAAAAAGAAAGAAATTTCGCTTTTTCACGTTTTTTGTTTTTTTACGCTACTGAAATTTCAGAAAAAAATCATATATGATATGTGATATCACATGTGATATTACACTGATATCACATGTGATATTACATATCATATATGATATAACACTAATATCATATATGATATAACACTAATATCATATATGATATAACACTAATATCACATGTGATATTCAAATTAGTGTTTTATCATATATGATTTTTTAATGCAAATTTCAGTAACGTAAAAAAACGAAAAAATCTTAAAAAAAACGTGAAAAATACGAAAAAATTTTTTTTGTCGAAAGTATATCAAAGTGCCTATCTATAGAAATATAATTAAATGCTCGTCGCAATGATATTTTTTTTCCGCTTAACGATTAACGGTTTGAAAGTTATTAATATTTAAAAAAAGAGGATGAAAATGGGTTTTTTAAAATGTTGAGATTAATCTCATCCATTAGATCAAATAAAAATAGATGGCGGAGATTGATCCCTTGGTATGTAAATAATCTTTTGTCCTCAAATGATCTTAAATCATAGTTTTTTGATCTTATGTAATTTTATCATAAGTACATATAGGATTATTTCTATGCTACGTAAATTCCCAAAGTATGTTTTTGGGTAGATCATTTAACTTCCTTATATGGGTGTGTAACACAAAACACAAACTAATGTAACCAAACTTAGCTTAGGATCATTACAAACATCTTATGCGCAACAAGAATTATTTTTAGAATATTAATTGAGATTATTTATAGATACTAATTATAACACAACTAAAAAAATGTTATTGCACGACATTATACTGGGCGTGCTTGGTTAGGGGGTTAATGGGGTGGGGAATGGGTAAGGTATTCAAAAGGGCCCACCTCACTCATTATATAGTGCTTGGTTAGGGAGGGGTAAGGGATTGATTACCCCGTAATGGGTAATGAACCATTATAGAATAAATTGAGGGGTAAGGGATTGATTACCCACCTCACTCATTCCTTTGCATTCCCTTTCCCTTTCCTTTTCCCTTTCCCTTTCCCCACTTTGAACCAAGCGGACCCTAAGATTACAATCCATGATCATTATCTTAAAATAATAAATAAATAAAACATATATTCATAAGAATGTAAATTGAATTCCGGTGAATCTGAATAACCAAAACTCCGTGTTTTGAAAAGCCTCCTTAAAGAATGTAAAACTTGCTCGGGTTCGTCAAAAGGTTCAAGAAGTTCGTTGTTAGAACTTCAGGTCATGCACTACCTGAAAACAAGAGATAAATATCAATAGGATAAGCTTAGCAAAAGAGAAATACATAAAACTAAACACGAAAACCAAATACGAAAAATTAAAGTTTCTGCTCTCATAGAAGATCGATACGCCGTATTCAGTAACTTGAATACGCCGTATTGATATTTATAATTTAACTACACTGTTTTTATCTGTAAAAATGAATACGCGGTATTGAATGATTTCAATACGTCGTACTTATGATTTAATATTCAGTTTCTGTTTTAAAAGTTGAATACGCTCTATTCACATAAGTGGATACGTCGTATCGATTTTAAAGTTGAAAATGTCCGTATGTAAAACAGAATACGCCGTATTCAGAAAAAATATGAATATGCCGTATTTAAAATTTTAAATCCGATATGCAGTAAAAGTCACAAAACATAATACACTGTATTCAATAACTTGAATACGCCGAACTGGTCAAATTACACAGAAAACAATGAAACAGTAAAACTCAATAGAAAACAAACAAAGAAAGATACTAAAAACAAGAAAATTTTAATCTAAATACAGAAAACAAAACATAAAAAAACTAAAAACACAAAATACAAATAAAACTGGTAAAAAGTTAAAATTCACTCCCCGGCAGCGGCGCCAAAGACTTGATGTGTTATTTGTGGTGTATGTTAATCTTACCAAGTTTTACTATTTATATTTTGTCGAACTAACCAATAGACTTAACAATAACGGGCAGTGTACCCGATCAATGTAGCTAATTGGGTAAGTACGAGTCATTCTCTAGGAGTGATTTACTAATATTCTAATCCTATAAATAATCTAGCTATCTAATTAAATTAAAGTAATGCAAGGGGGGGGGGAGGGGGGAGGGGTTAGCTTGAGAGACTGGCACGAGTTTTGTTTTCTAATTAAACTAATAAATCAATTAAATAAACTAAATAAAACAAGACATACAATAGAAAGACACTAAATCAAGATAGGAAGAACGTGCTAGCCAAGTTTGTTCCAATAAGTATCATTAGTATGTTTTACTAGTGCAATGATTATAGTTATGTACCATCCTCGTTGGTGATTTGCTAATGTAATCAAGGTGGGTCTTCTCCCTTAATTCAAGGCTCTGACGAGGGTTAATGATGTCACCATTAACGAAGCCCGCATAAAGTTCTTCAACTATTATTTATAATCTATCTAGGTGACATAAATGCAACTTAAACTTTTAACAAATTTTACTAACTTATTTGATCATTCGTGTAATCATTTACCTAGCAGTATTACACGTACTAGTCACAATAAAAGAACCTACTTAGGGAATCTTCCCGACTTGTGCTCCTAAGCTAGGACCAATGAAGTGGTATGTTACATTCAATTACCATGATTCAGATCTACAATTTATAATTCAATAACCACTATATGTCGTAGTTAAGTTACAAAATTTTAGCATAATCCATGGATCTTGTTAAGACAACCAAGAACAAGTAAATAAACGAGCATATGCGATAAACATATATAATATCCAACGAGGTAAAATAGTAATCGATGTAAAACATATCAAAAACACATAATCTTCATAAACTTGGCTAATACCTAAGGGTTAGCTCATAATCTCAGTAACAAAGCAAGACAACATAATCATAACGTAAATTGTATGAAACATAGTAAATATGATACGCTAACCGAATGATTATATGATGAAACTAGGTTACAAAGAGTTCTCCTAAGCAATGCTTGAGTTTGTAGAATCTTCTTGCCTTCTAAAATTGGCTGCGAACCGAGTCTTGTGGTATAAAGTTGTGTAGAATTCGTAATAAGGGTTTTATTTATATAGTTTCTGAATTTAGGTCGATATGGCATTGAACTCCCTCAATATGGTGTGTCGGGCATTAATACCATAGGCCTTACGATTAAAATATTCTAGAATCTGTATGAACCGCCTGTGGAAACGACGTATTGGCTATATTGGATAAGCCGTATTGGTGCCCTTCACGACTTGTGGGTTTCATGAAGTCTTGAACTGAATACGCCGTATTACATAGGATGAATACGGCGTATTGAACCTCTGTAATGTGGACTTAACTTGATTTCTTCGTTTTAGCTCCATTTCCTTAACTTTCATCAATTGCTCTATTTTTCACTATAATATTAACAAAAGTAAGCAATTAAGTATCAATTCTTACATAAATAAGATAAAAGAAGCAATATATATGGGATAAATGATGCATACATTTATTCATTATTTGATGTCATCAACTAGCGACAGAGCATCTCTCCATTTCCAGAAGTCCATCTCCAAAATAGCTTGATAAAGGGAAACAATTTGTTGATGCAAAGTCTAAGTTGAAAAATCTCATTCCCTACATGGACTAGAGTGGATTTAATCAGCAGCTCCAGAGATACATATTTACACTAAAAAAGGCATAAGAGTACGACACTCTCTAGAGGAGATTTAGCTGATGAAGCAAGAAGAAAAAAAGGACGCCTGACAAGAAAGCAACTGAAGAACCAGATGCTAAGGCATTGGATGAAGTAGAAAAATTCAATGCCAAAAAGAGAGCTGAAATGGAGAAGATCAGAGGTGATTACATGAAGTTTATGTCCTTCCAAATGAATCCTCAGATGATCACTAAAATCTCCTTTCAGTTCGAGATGAATAAGCAAACCACCATGACTATTACCAGAAACCATGAAGTTTGGAACTTTGAAACTTACACCAGTTTCACTATGGGAACACTTGGGTTTCTAGAAATTCACGATATTGCAAAAAATCATAGGCTTAAAGACATTCGTCAACTACTCAATAGTCTTGCTCAAATGTTTAAATGGGTAAGAAGCATAATTGCAAAACTTAACATTCCTCCCCCACTTGAGCTACTCAATCTTGATCTCCTTGAACCCAAAAAGAAGAAACCGAAGTGGAGGGAATCAAAAAAGAGGAAGAAACCTTAATCCTTCTAAGGGTGTAATAGGGGAAGATGGTGAGTGATCTCTAATACTGAGGCATGGGTGTTTTTCATAAATATATACAATCAGTTGTGCTTCCAAAGAGTGAGTGAATTCCCTTAAGCATCTACCACTCAGCTGATTGGACTCTAACAAGGCATCAAGATGAACATTGTTATTGCTTAGGAATTCTCAGCATGAATGAACATAGAAATAGAAGCCAGGCAGGATTGTGAAAAGCCATCTGAGAAAGTGAAGAATTTTGAGGATTAGGACTTATATAATATGTATCAATGTAAGTCCTTTGAGCAATACTTCATAGTTTGTTATCCTATCTTTGAAAAATTATTTGTAAGAAGATGTTGTGTGTCAACTTACATTAATTTAACTTGGTATAATTTATATTCAAATATGGGGAGATTGTTGCGCTAATTCAGTAACCAATGGTCTCTAACTAGATTTAAACATAAAATTAAGCTAAGTATAAGAAGTTTCGCTGATAAAGAAATCAACGAGTAATCTCAGCAAGGTTCACGTCATAGATTTCATCAAGGAATCAAAGATATACTCGCTAGCTGATCTTGAAGTCAGCTAGTATGTATAAGAACTTGAAACTGAATGACAAAGGATCATAAGGGTTCGACAATGCCCTGATGATCCTATCAGCTCTCTAATCCAACCAACATAGTTAACTTAAAATCTCTTAGATATTTTAGGCGGAATTTTTTTTCAAGAAACCAATAGAGGAGGATAAAGTGTAATCCTATAAAAGTCAAGACAAGTACGAATTAGTGAAAAAGGAGGAACAATTGTCATTACTATTCCGCAAAAGCAAGGTTGTTGTATTTCAAAGAATAAAAATATTTAATTGGAAGATGTGCATTTCTAGTAAATACTTGATAAGTTTCAACAACCTTTACGTGACAACCTCCTATGTTTACTATATAAAGAGAATGCCGTCAGGGTAAATGACATTATTTTCACATTTAATATCACATTAAAGAAGAACATTTACTCTATTTGAACTCGTCTCTGATCTAATCAAAGACTCAGAGTTCACTTGCTATTTGAGTTTTGCTTGACTAGAGAGCAAAACCTAAACGTCATCTAATTACTTGTTTATCCGCAAAACATTTCGTATTTTTTTGATTTATTCATATAAGAGTTACGCGTTCAAAAGTTTATCTTTATGTTATTGCTTTAAACGTTTTATACATTGTTTTCATAAAGTGTCATTGATTAGAGAACTACAAACAATGTCACTGATTCATGTATGCACATTTGCATGTATACTATAAAAGCAAACTAAAGGTAGTCAATCCTGTTTTTTTATTGACTCGTTTGTTCTAACATTAGGCAATAGGCATGCTTCGGCTTAGACAAGTTACTCAAAATTTCAAATTATTTTTCAGATGTAAGAGTGATTTAAATTTGTTAACGGTTTGAAACTAAAAATCAGAGATAATCATATTATAGTAATCAAAATTCTAAAGTTTTCACTTTATCCCGAAAGTCAAAGCATGCTACTTTTCGGCTGATTACTTTTTGTGCTTAGGATAAGATGATTTTTCTAAAGCAAGCAAAATTTTAACTACACTTTAGTGACAATTAATTAAAGTTGACAAGACAGTCCCATTGGGTAATGGCTAAAAATGGTTTGGGTTGAAATGTGGCAATGTTGTTATGGGTCGACAGCGGCTGGGTCTGTTGGCTTGCAAACACTTGTTCCTCGAAGGATATAATGTTATAACAACAACATTCTAAATCTTTGAATAAACAAAAATGTATCATTTATCGTGTTTTTTTTTTTTTTTTTTTTTAATAAAAATAAAACACTAGCCCAAATCATTGGATTTATATTTAAATGTGTCAAAGTTACCAACTTGCTAGCTCTATGAACAAGTTTTTACAATACATGCTTGTTCTAGATGACTTTTTTATTCAGTAACCAATTTATAGTTGTGCCCATGACCAATATAAACTATTTATAAGTGCTGACCAATCACTGAACTTCACATACTATTGTGCATGAACCCGAAAGAAGAATCACGACCAAACAAGCATTAGAAACTGAATATTTGCAGATTTGATATACTTTCAACTTATTTTATTCCCATTCGATGCAGCAACTAGATATATAAGCAAACTACTTAGATAAATGATACGATTGATATAGCATGTATGCTATGTGTGATACTGTGATATTTTGCAGTGTTACTATTTGTCCACAATTCTGCAACTTATTTTTAAATCAAAATGATTTGGGTTACAATTTCCATGACAGTTTAAAAGAGACTCATTATGCTAAATGAAATAAATAACAACATAAATAGTTTTCAACGTTTAATTCTTATTAGTATTCAATCAAATGAAATGATTGTATGTGTAATAACAATTCTATTTGAATGACAATTTAGGTGTTGTCTCTTTCACTCAAACTATAAAACCCAAGTTAGAGTTTGAGAGTGAACTTGGTGACCCGTTGAAGGTTTCAACGACTTAAGTTCAAATGAGGAAACCTTCGTTAGTTAAAACCTTTAGTAGAATCGTTAGTTACATGGTCAACATTAGTCTCACAAAAATAGTGAAATGTTAAACTTTAGTTGAATCGTTAGTTAAAACCTAAAAACAAATTTGGACAAAATTCGTGATATAGCTGCGTGTGCAAGCAATTCCACTTACTATTTTAGCAGCAAGAGACTTCTAATCCATTAAAGACACATTATTGGGCTAATTTAGGTGCCAAAGCCCAAAGGACTATCTAATACTAATGTGTAATCCTATTTATATTTTTTAAAACCAATTCAAAGAACTAGCCAAGAGTTAGAAACAACTACAAAGTGTGTAATAGAGCATCACATGAATTATCATACCATATTATCCAATTAATAAGAATTTTCCTTAGTCTATTGGAGATCCAAACAAGAGAAAAGTTGGATATCATTGAAGATAAGTTTTCTTTCGTGGCTGTTTTGGAGACAAAATAAATTCCAAATACAAATCAATGTGAGTGACGTAGTTGTAATCGTAAATAATTCAAATTTTCAATTGCCCGTGTACATGACATTGCACATTGTAAATACATACAATTCCTGCCCGTGTACATGACATTGCATATTTTAAATATTTTGTACTGTTCACCAAACAATAATCATTTTGTCTTTTCCTGCAAATTTACAAACTAGTCTCTGTCGTTTACATGCCATTGCCAATTTCGTCCCTGGCAACTAACAGTTTAACATAAACTTACGGAAATAGTCTATGTCGTTACCTGTCATATCAAAGATCATCGCCGCACTTTTGTCTTTTTGCATATTTACAAAAATAGTCCATGTTGTTTACCTGTCGTTGCAATTTTGTCCCTAAAGACCAGCAATTTAACATTACAGAAGTAGTCTGTATGTGCAAATAATGACATATATCTCATTTATGTTTTAATGATAATAAATATATAGTAGGCGATATTTAAAATCGTTAGCAATGGCACAAAACCAAAAGCACACGAGAACAGTCCTAACATGAAGGGTCTGACGCGTTAGCACGCCAAGACCAGCGTGCCATGTTTTGTCCCCATGCGCTTGGTTTTTAAAAGTCGGCTTTCCTCTTACCCGACTGAGTTTGTTCTTTAATATGGTTTTGTACATGGTATTTAAGATGTTTTATAATATTGCAACAAGATTCAAACTTAGAGAGATTGTCAAAATACCATGTCCTGTTTTAAAAAATGCCAACTTAAAACTTTTTTATAAAACCTAACTTAAAGCCCTCTAGCCAACTTAATATATTTTATAAACCAAGCCTAACATATGGAGATTCATACTTTTATAAAAGTTCAATAAAGATGATCAAACAAGTTTAATCTTTACATATGACTTAATTAATCACTTAATGGGGTCTACTTTTTTCTTTATCAAACAAGTTAAAGTCACTTTAAGTAATTGGCTAAATGCATTCTCCTCTTCGCTGTAATGGTTTACTAAATATGCAAAATACTTAACTTATTTGCATCAATGTGATTAGTTAATAAGTATATTGTGTCTTAACAATGATTATAACATTTGAAATTCGAATTTGAATTTTAAAATTTGAATTTTGAATTTTGAATCTAGATTATCATTTGTATTGCCAAGTTAATCTCCATTAACCACCCTCCTTACAAGTGGTTAATAGCATACTTTCCTCTCTTCCCCTAATCCAAGTCACATTAATTTGAGTTTGAATATGAAATTTGAATTTCAAATTGGGAATCATCTTTACATGGCTTTGTCCAATTGATCACCACTCAAAGACACTTTGTCCTCCATTACCCACCTTGCTCACTTCTCAGTTGGGTAATAGCATGCTTCCCTCATTTTTTTTATCTAACCAAAGCTTATTTGAAACCCACTTAACCATAGCTAATGAGTTGGCTTAACCTAACCCTTCTTGGGGCATTGAAATGGAATTGAGAAGCTAAAAAGTAAGCGCACATGGTGGTTTAGCAAGAGGCAACAACTATATATCGGCAAAAAGACAAAACAGGCCTGGCATGCCACACTCACATGTCAGCGCACCAGGTGCAGCGTGCCAGCTTCTGCTTGTCTTGGCTTGCCTATATATAGCACCCTTTTGCCATGTTTGGACTTCACCTATTGCCAAACATTTCTCCGATCTTATTTCTCTCTACAATCTCTTTAAGTCTCTCAATATTTTTGTGTCTTAAAATCTTTCTATCATCTCATTGCAAGTAAACTTCTTTGCACGAGAAGAACACATAAGAACCTAATCCGCATTGTGTGTTGTGTTGTGTCTAGATTGAATCTTCTTCTTCTTACTCCATCATCTTCTTTGTGAAAACGTAGAGAGGGGTGAATACGTTACCGTTTAAAAACGTTAGATCTTTTGTATCAAATCGTTTATGAAGCTTGTTATAATATGAAATTACCAATTATTGTTTGTGACTAATATAAAGCATAGTAAACCAAGTTGTCACACAAGCATAAACATCAAACCACATCACAAGCAATTATAAAAGTAAAGAGATAAAGAAAGGAAAGTGCAAACCGAACATGAGGATTTATAGTGGTTCGGTCACGGAACTCCTCTCCGCTCTACTCCACTCCCTGAGTACCCAACTCGAGAGTTACTTCACTAAATCAACAAGCTCCCTTCTCGGCGGAGAAAACCTTACAATCGCACACTTTTTCCGGTACAAAGCTAAATATCAGGTTCTAGTTCGAGGTAGAACCAACCTAACGTCGCCTATACAATATTTCCTACACTAAGCTAGATGTCGAGTTCTTTTCGGGTACAACCACTCCCGTTATGTTTTATGGCCCAACATAACAAATCTTGTGTTTTATGGTTCAAACACATAACCCATCTAATCTAGTTTGGTGAAAGTGTTGTGATGATGCAATAATGTTTTCAATGATGATCCATGACATAAATGTCTAATGGATATGAATGACTAATCTAAATGATCTTCTTAAATAAGAAGTCTTCAATCAATGAGGATATCAAGAGATCTTGAATCTTCATATGTTGATATGCTTTGGTGAATGAGGATGGCTAGATCTCTAAACTTTCCTTGGTTGATCAAAATGTAAAATATGCTTATGTGACAACCCGTACTTTCAGGTCATTTCTCGAAACAATTCTTGCTTCACTATTTCAACATTTATCGTAAACCTGGTTTACTTGTTCCAAATTCGCGTAACCTTTATGGTTTAGCGGCGAATTCATGATCATAACATCACGTACATTTCATATGGACTAATTTTAGTCTACATTTCATTTACATCATTTGCATCATGATAGTTCATTCATGACGTTGCATTTCACATTAAACGCGTAATTTTTATATTAAATAAACGTTATCGCGTGAGTTATTATTTTGAATATTTAATCCGTTACTTTCAAAAATGATCCCGACATATTTTTATACTTACATTTAGTTATATAAACTATATTTTGAGTTTTTCTAGTGTTTTAAATTTATTTGGTACATAAATCGTTAAAGTTAAATTATTACGGCACTTTTCTTAAAAACTACTCGATAATTTTTATATCACTCAAATTTTACAAGGAATGTATTTTTACAATTTTTATTATATCATTACATTCTATTTTGATCTATTAAAAACTTACTTGTACCAAAAATCTATCATTTACCTTACAAGTTACATTAACTACACAATACTTACACTTTTTCTTAAAATTATACAAATATATATACTTATACATTATAATTGAAAAAAAAAAAAAATAATATCTAAGTCCCTCCCCCCTTGGCCGACCAAGGGGGAGGTGACAATTAATGAGGGTATGGTATTTGATTGTTAATAATTTTACTCTACATAAGTCTTATACTTCAATTATTTCATTCATGTATCTCATTTCACAAGTGTTAGTAAAAATTGGTTTTCTCTCTTCTTTGGGTCCTCTCCTAACCGGCCATCAAGAGAAATCACAAAGATATCAAAATTTTTCTCAAGTTCAAGTTATAAGCAATCTAGATAACATTCTTTATAAGGTTTTGAAATAAAAACCAAGAGTGTTTAGGTTTAACCTTGGTTCTTTGCACCTCATCATATTTACTTGTAAGCATGTTTCTTTCATTTTTCATATTTCCTTATCATTTCATTGTTATCTCTTCATTTTTGGTACAAACATGCAAGACATATGTTGATTTATACCATTTTACATGATTTTTAGAGTTATTATATATATGGTCATCCTATAATTATTCCCTTGGTATACTTTGGTCTTGATGATGTTTAGGAACCCATGACACCCTAAGAAGGTGTATGGTAGGATTAGATTAGTTTTGGAGTTGATTTGAAGGGATTAGAATAGGTTTAGTACGAGAAAAACTATTTTCGATAAATATATAAAGGTGATCTGTCCTTGTTTTGATTTTCTGGAAAATCCGACTATAGCCACGACTTTTTGGCCTTGATATTTAGAAAATATACTTTAAAACGAATCCGTGGCGGCTTGAACGGATTAAAACGGAGTTATAACGAAGTCGTGATGAATTTTCAAGTTGACGATTTAAATATATATTTTTCAGAAAATTTCAGCATACTATTTTTCTTTTGTACGAGTCAAAAACGAGCCTTAAGCTTTACAAATTATTTCGACTTATCAAAAATATATTAGTATACTTTGATACGAAGCTAAGGACGTATTATATGTAGAAAACGGATTTGAAACGACAAATATATGCACGTTTTCATAAAATTGCCGTAACTATTATTTCTGAAAAACTATATTATTTTACGAGACAAGGGTTACGGTAGCTGAAACGACCATGTTGAGGGCTGTTTTTAACCATGATGTGGAACTTTTTGGAACGAAATGTCTTCTAATGAAATTTAGATCACCGAGCATATTTTTCAAAACAACCAACCGTTTGTATAGCGGAGTTGTAGTAAATTATTTTTTGGATGTTTAAACTTGGCCGAAACTCATTTTTAACCAACATGTTAGACAAAATCACCATCTTTAACCCTTATTATCTTTATGTTCGAGACCTTTATGCCGAAAACTCATGAACTGAAACTTCTAGATTTCGATACAAACTTTCCAAAACCGTCGAGTTCGTTCTCTAACGATCGACGTACACTATTTTACGACTAGTTTTTCGGAGCCATTTTTTGTTAATTTCATGAAATTTACGACGACATTGTTTTACGACGAAAAGTGATAATTTCACTATAAATCATTACAAAACCATTGTAGGATGACATTTTGACGTAAATACTTGTAAAGTAATTTTTGAAGGGTCAAGACGTCAAAAGAGTATTTTTCGACGATAAGTAATATTTTCAAAACTCGCAAATGGTATAAATAACATACGAAATGCATGCATAACATTACATTGCAACTCATTACGTATCATATCATACACAATAGGTCAAGATTTGCGTATCACACTGCATCTCGGTGTACTCACTTTTGTCTTCGCATCATTTCATCAAGTGAGTTTTCATAGCCCCTACCTTTATACGTTTTGAATTACTTTTGGGGGAGATACATGCTCAAACTGTTTTCATTTACTTTCATAAGTACTTTAAACTCTTACGGATTATCGTGAGTTTTCATAGCCCCATTTTCAATTGTTTGTACTATTTTGGGGGAGATACATGCTCATTTATTTTTCACAAGTACTTTTGATTTTTAAGGCTAAACTCTATCATGATCACCATTGTTTCTAAATCAAATGTTATACTATATCAATTGTTCTTGTTTGCGTGCTATAGTTCTACGTCGTATAATGTTCTAAATCAGTTGACTACTGATACATCGTCGTATAAAGTACTAGGTCAGTTGACTACTGATACATTGAGTTAGGTGCTATTGATTATGTGCTATGGTTCTACGTCGTATAACGTTCTAAATCAGTTGACTACTGATACATGGAGTCTAGTCCTATTGATTAAGTGCTATTGTTCTACGTCGAGTTAGGTACTATCGTGAATTCATTTAACATCATGTGCTTGAACATAAACTATACACATTTCTAAGTGGGTTGTGAACACACAGGTTGCAAGTTTTGTATGGGCGGAACTTGAACTGAGTGGATTTACAATGCCTTTGCTGCATAAACGATTTTGAAAGTCTTTACATTTCAACTCAAACTCTATGAACTCACTCAACCTTTGTGTTGACACTTTTAGCATGTTTTATCTCAGGTATCTAAGGCATTATCATCATGACATGGTTAGGACCTACCTTTTGAGTCGCGACATCGACTTACATCATTGTACATTATGGCACTTTATTTCAAAACATCGTTTGGATTTGTAATATATTTGTATTTCCGCAAACTTTCTAAACCTTTTGGGACCGATGTTGTACTCTGAATGTTTTTATTAAATATCAAACGATGTTCTTTTCAAACGACACTTTAGGTCGTTCAATATAACTGTGATTGTGATGCTATGACAGTCAATCCCCAGGAATTCCATTCCGCTGCAAAACAGGTAAATTGGGGGTGTGACAGATTGGTATCAGAGCATCGGTTATAGAGAACTAGGTTGCATCATTGACCCTAGACTATAACTACATTATCATAGCATCTCATCATTTCATCATACGTGCATGTTCACTTTGCGTGCGATTTATACGTACATTTTTCGAGTTATTTACTTTCATTTCAAAACGATTGTCACATGGATGCCCTTAAATACCCATCCCATTATCTTTTCCTCATACTCTAATATGGAGAATTCCTTGTCATTCCCTATCACAATTTTCACATCAATCGACTCATCACCGATAACGTTGAATACCGAGATAAACCTTTAAATAGGGCGAAGTCACTCTCACTCCTTTGTTTCACCACTAACATGTCGAGTTACACTTTATTCACACATTAAGTCTCTAAACCATCATACATTTGAAACACTTACGACACATCATAACCCATTTCGTAGGAAACCGTCGATCATTTTGGAAAATAACCTCAAACTTATCGTTTCTTATCACATTTCTTTGAAGCGCTTATTATTAACATCGGATTTTGCTACGTCTCACATTTCCTCTTGTTTTGAAGAAGATATGGCACCGAAGAAAGCTACACCTGAAATGACCCAAGCGGCTATTCTAAAGTTGGTAAGGGATAGCATAGCCGATGCTCTAAGAATTGAAAGGGAACGGTGGCTGCTGCCGCCGAGGCCGCTGGCTGCTGGCCGCAAGGCTTGCTACTGCTACTGGAAATGCAGGAGGATCCGGAGTTAAGAGCTGTTCTTACAAGGATTTCAAAAGTGGAGATCCCACCAAGTTTAAAGGGACTGAAGGAGCCACTGCCATGGTGCGATGGTTCGAGAAATTGGAGTCCGTGTTTTTGCTGTGTAATTGCCCGGATGATAGTAAGGTCAAGTTTGCTACAAGTACACTACTCGATGGAGCATTGTCGTGGTGGAACTCATATGCTCAACCAATGGGAATGGAGAATGCTTTCAAGCTTACTTGGGAGCAATTCAAGGGTTTAGTAACAAAGAAGTTTTGTCCTCGTACGGAAGTGAAAAAGTTGGAGATCGAATTCTATGAGTTGGTAACTATTGGGTACGACATTGATACTTACATTCGAAGGTTTCAAGAATTGGCAGTGTTATGTCCATCTATGGTTTCGGATAATGAGAAGCTACTGGAGGCTTTTATTGAAGGACTTCCCGAAATTATTCAAGGTGACGTGACTTCCTCTGATCCGCAAACGATTGAGGAATCTATTCGATTGTCTCAAAAGCTTATGGCACAAGTAGTAAAGAGGGGCAACACCACCAACACCAACCGTAACAACAATACCAACAACCACACCAACTACAACAATAACCAAAACAACAACAACAACGACAATAACCAAATCAACAACAACAAAAGAAAATGGAAAAATGACCAAGGAGGTTATAACAACAACAACCAAAACCGTAACACTAACCATCATCAACAACAGAATAGAAGACAAGAAGTCGCCAGGGTCTATGTTGCTGCACCAACAAAGGGAAGAAGCTTATGCAGGAAACTTACCGCGATGCCACCAATGCACGCTACATCATAATGGACCATGTGGTATATGTTTTAGCTGTCACAAAGTAGGACACCTTGCTAAGGACTGTAAGGGCAAAGCCGTAGTCACATGCTTCGGATGTGGGGAACAAGGACACTATCGGAACCAATGTCCTCAAAACCAAGGTCAACCAGTTGAAGGTGCTCATGGGAATGTATATATGTTAGAAGGAGGAGTAGGAGCTCGTCAAGGTATCAACGACGCGGAAGACTGAAGAAGTTCGGAAACTAACAGTCTTATTTCTCCTTATGTACTATGTCGTACTAAGTTTATGTTTTCCATCGTATCCGAATCTTTATAACCTAAGATGTATTTCTGTTTGATAAACCACTCGTTGTAAAATATTCTCATCTATCGTACTTTATTTTTTTTTCCGATCTGTTATCATTTACGAGGATTTTAATTCTTTTTACTTTAACTATCATTTTAACGACACTTCTCCATGTCTTCTCTCCTCGATGTTCATCACAATTTTAACATCAGTTGACTCAACACCAAACAACATATGAGTCGATTAGTCCAAGCATTGCATAGTTACTCCTAAATTATACATAGCCTGATCACCTATGTCTAATTCAGGAAGAATCATGCAATGAAGGGAGTAGTAGGCTTATATGTGTAAGCAATTCCGTAATCGAGCCGAATTTTCAAAAGTCCTCCTTCAAACCAATTTAGCCTAATCTCATGACAGTTCTTGTTTGATGAGTTGTGAGATTAAGTGAAAATTGGTTGGTAAAAAGTCTTTTGAGGGTTTTGCTCGGGAATGGGAAAGTTTGCCACATCAAACCCTAAACCCGATAGACTAACAACGATTGAATTCAGGGATGAATTCCTTTTTGATGGGCGAATGTGACAACCCGTACTTTCGGTCATTTCTAAACAATTCTTGCTTCACTATTTCAACATTTATCGTAAACCTGGTTTACTTGTTCCAAATTCGCGTAACCTTTATGGTTTAGCGGCGAATTCATGATCATAACATCACGTACATTTCATATGGACTAATTTTAGTCTACATTTCATTTACATCATTTGCATCATGATAGTTCATTCATGACGTTGCATTTCACATTAAACGCGTAATTTTTATATTAAATAAACGTTATCGCGTGAGTTATTATTTTGAATATTTAATCCGTTACTTTCAAAAATGATCCCGACATATTTTTATACTTACATTTAGTTATATAAACTATATTTTGAGTTTTTCTAGTGTTTTAAATTTATTTGGTACATAAATCGTTAAAGTTAAATTATTACGGCACTTTTCTTAAAAACTACTCGATAATTTTTATATCACTCAAATTTTACAAGGAATGTATTTTTACAATTTTTATTATATCATTACATTCTATTTTGATCTATTAAAAACTTACTTGTACCAAAAATCTATCATTTACCTTAC
This sequence comes from Chrysanthemum makinoi, assembly GCA_910596185.1. Classification (NCBI taxonomy): domain Eukaryota; kingdom Viridiplantae; phylum Streptophyta; class Magnoliopsida; order Asterales; family Asteraceae; genus Chrysanthemum; species Chrysanthemum makinoi. The sequence continues at coordinate 219,442,687 of OU343217.1, forward strand.
AAGTTACATTAACTACACAATACTTACACTTTTTCTTAAAATTATACAAATATATATACTTATACATTATAATTGAAAAAAAAATATAATATCTAAGTCCCTCCCCCCTTGGCCGACCAAGGGGGAGGTGACAATTAATGAGGGTATGGTATTTGATTGTTAATAATTTTACTCTACATAAGTCTTATACTTCAATTATTTCATTCATGTATCTCATTTCACAAGTGTTAGTAAAAAAATTGGTTTTCTCTCTTCTTTGGGTCCTCTCCTAACCGGCCATCAAGAGAAATCACAAAGAGATCAAAATTTTTCTCAAGTTCAAGTTATAAGCAATCTAGATAACATTCTTTATAAGGTTTTGAAATAAAAACCAAGAGTGTTTAGGTTTAACCTTGGTTCTTTGCACCTCATCATATTTACTTGTAAGCATGTTTCTTTCATTTTTCATATTTCCTTATCATTTCATTGTTATCTCTTCATTTTTGGTACAAACATGCAAGACATATGTTGATTTATACCATTTTACATGATTTTTAGAGTTATTATATATATGGTCATCCTATAATTATTCCCTTGGTATACTTTGGTCTTGATGATGTTTAGGAACCCATGACACCCTAAGAAGGTGTATGGTAGGATTAGATTAGTTTTGGAGTTGATTTGAAGGGATTAGAATAGGTTTAGTACGAGAAAAACTATTTTCGATAAATATATAAAGGTGATCTGTCCTTGTTTTGATTTTCTGGAAAATCCGACTATAGCCACGACTTTTTGGCCGTGATATTTAGAAAATATACTTTAAAACGAATCCGTGGCCGCTTGAACGGATTAAAACGGAGTTATAACGAAGTCGTGATGAATTTTTCAAGTTGACGACGAAATATATATTTTTCAGAAAATTTCAGCATACTATTTTTCTTTTGTACGAGTCAAAAACGAGCCTTAAGCTTTACAAATTATTTAGACTTATCAAAAATATATTAGTATACTTTGATACGAAGCTAAGGACGTATTATATGTAGAAAACGGATTTGAAACGACAAATATATGCACGTTTTCATAAAATTGCCGTAACTATTATTTCTGAAAAACTATATTATTTTACGAGACAAGGGTTACGGTAGCTGAAACGACCATGTTGAGGGCTGTTTTTAACCATGATGTGGAACTTTTTGGAACGAAATGTCTTCTAATGAAATTTAGATCACCGAGCATATTTTTCAAAACAACCAACCGTTTGTATAGCGGAGTTGTAGTAAATTATTTTTGGATGTTTAAACTTGGCCGAAACTCATTTTTAACCAACATGTTAGACAAAATCACCATCTTTAACCCTTATTATCTTTATGTTCGAGACCTTTATGCCGAAAACTCATGAACTGAAACTTCTAGATTTCGATACAAACTTTCCAAAACCGTCGAGTTCGTTCTCTAACGATCGACGTACACCATTTTACGACTAGTTTTTCGAGCCATTTTTTGTTAATTTCATGAAATTTACTGACGACATTGTTTTACAACGAAAAGTGATAATTTCACTATAAATCATTACAAAACCATTGTAGGATGATATTTTGACGTAAATACTTGTAAAGTAATTTTTGAAGGGTCAAGACGTCAAAAGAGTATTTTTCGACGATAAGTAATATTTTCAAAACTCGCAAATGGTATAAATAACATACGAAATGCATGCATAACATTACATTGCAACTCATTACGTATCATATCATACACAATAGGTCAAGATTTGCGTATCACACTGCATCTCGGTGTACTCACTTTTGTCTTCGCATCATTTCATCAAGTGAGTTTTCATAGCCCCTACCTTTATACGTTTTGAATTACTTTTGGGGGAGATACATGCTCAAACTGTTTTCATTTACTTTCATAAGTACTTTAAACTCTTACGGATTATCGTGAGTTTTCATAGCCCCATTTTCAATTGTTTGTACTATTTTGGGGGAGATACATGCTCATTTATTTTTCACAAGTACTTTTGATTTTTAAGGCTAAACTCTATCATGATCACCATTGTTTCTAAATCAAATGTTATACTATATCAATTGTTCTTGTTTGCGTGCTATAGTTCTACGTCGTATAATGTTCTAAATCAGTTGACTACTGATACATCGTCGTATAAAGTACTAGGTCAGTTGACTACTGATACATTGAGTTAGGTGCTATTGATTATGTGCTATGGTTCTACGTCGTATAACGTTCTAAATCAGTTGACTACTGATACATGGAGTCTAGTCCTATTGATTAAGTGCTATTGTTCTACGTCGAGTTAGGTACTATCGTGAATTCATTTAACATCATGTGCTTGAACATAAACTATACACATTTCGGCAGTGGGTTGTGAACACACAGGTTGCAAGTTTTGTATGGGCGGAACTTGGAACTGAGTGGATTTACAATGCCTTTGCTGCATAAACGATTTTGAAAGTCTTTACATTTCAACTCAAACTCTATGAACTCACTCAACCTTTGTGTTGACACTTTTAGCATGTTTTATCTCAGGTATCTAAGGCATTATCATCATGACATGGTTAGGACCTACCTTTTGAGTCGCGGCGTCGACTTACATCATTGTACATTATGGCACTTTATTTCAAAACATCGTTTGGATTTGTAATATATTTGTATTTCCGCAAACTTTCTAAACCTTTTGGGACCGATGTTGTACTCTGAATGTTTTTATTAAATATCAAACGATGTTCTTTTCAAACGACACTTTAGGTCGTTCAATATAACTGTGATTGTGATGCTATGACAGTCAATCCCGTGAATTCCATTCCGCTGCAAAACAGGTAAATTGGGGGTGTGACAGCTTACAACAAAGATGAATGTTAGAAGCATTATGATCATGTGATGGTGAGGGTGATTGATGTATACTACTACATGTTTATCTATAGATCTAAGTGATGAAAGAATGTTAGAGAGAATGTATGTTGGAAGGAATGAAGATATGAGAAAACTATGGGATGATATTTATAACCAAAAGTGGTAATAAAAAATATAATAATTTATTAGATTTGATATCTTAAAATATCTTCTAAAATCTTTTAAAGATTTAGATGACACTATCCATGAGGTAATAAAAGAGTGTTTTCCTTTTTATGAAAAATACATTTAAACAAATGTATATACTTATTAAAAAGGTAAGTTACTTGTAAATAAAATGTAAGTAACTTTTTGTAAAATAAAATATCTAGTTGAGTGCTTGTCAAAATAAAATATATTTTGTCAAGTGTAAGTAAACTTTAGTACTTGTATGAATATTATAGTTAGTTTACTTGTACAAATAAAAGTATATATTTGTTAGACATTTTACAAAAGATGTATTTGTATAAAATACTTGTGAATGCAAAATGTAAAATGAGGTTCGAAATAGAATGGTTAACCTATTAAAATACTTAGTGACTCTAAACGTATTTTAAACATTCTAAATGATTTGTTAATGGGTTTGATCATAATGCCACATAACAAACATGTACGAACCTCGTGTTGTAACATACGAAGACTTGAGACATCGAGAGGTGTTGAATGTATGTTGAGACAAATGTAATTACAAGTAACTTGTACATTTTACGTTATGTATTACAAGTTACATGTTTGTCATCAATCAAAACAAACGAGACTGAATAGATTAAATATCGTAATATTTGCACTAACAATCTCCCCTTTTTGATGATGACAAAGATATGTAAACGTAATAGAAAGTAAAATGTAAAAAGTTACTTGTATCCTTACTACCTTTACATTACCTTCTCCGTTTACACTCTTCTCCCCCTTTTGTCGAAACAAAAATTGCGTGTCCTTGGAGTTTAACTTAATTTCTCCCCAAAAAGGCGAGCTTGCATCATCCCTAGTGAAGTTAAATCGTCTACTTCAATCTGTCCCTTGTTTGGTAGCGGATCCATGGATCAAATAAAGAGGCTTAACCTACATCAAGGTTAGTTTTATGCAACAAAAATTATGAGAAATATATGAAAAAGAAAAAGGCATAGCAATGTTAGCCTATTTTCTCCACTTTTTTATCGAAGCAAAAATGCTTGTTGAAAAGTGATAATGAAGCTAAATGCGTGCATGCTCCCCCTTGACGGTTTCTCCCCCTTGTTTGAGGCGCCAGGGTATGATTAAAAACCTAAAAAACAAATATTAGTGCAAAAATATATTCGTCATTGGACGAGTAAGTGATATACAACAAAGTGTGTACAAGTTGCATTCAGTAAATTCTTGACGGAAGCTCCCCTTGTTCTAGGTCGTCAAGATGAACCTTCAAAATAAATATTAGTATAATAGAAGCTTTGTCTTTAGACAAATATGTCATATACAAACAAGTGTATAGACGATGCAATATGAGTGCTTAAAGGATATTCCTCCTTGTTCGAGGGTGTCAAGAAGCACCTAAAATAAAAAAAATAATTGATGCAAACTTCATCCTTAGATGAGTAAGTTATATACAATCGAGTGTATATGATGATGAACCTACAATGAAAAACATTAGTGCAATATATTTCATCTTTTTCACAAAGAAAAATAAGATGTATATATGTGATAAATGATATAATCAAAGATCTCATGAAGTGTAGTCTCCTAATTACAATCATAAGAAAAGTGAGAATATAATATGATAAAAGCCTACAAAATAGTTCCTAGAAAGAAGATATGAAGTCTTCTACCGGGTGTGCCACTAGTGATGCTAGTGTTGGTGTCGGTTTACTAGTAGGATTCATGTGGTGATGGTAGATGACTCGAGATTTACAAAAGTAAGTTTTCGCTAATCCATGGTGGTGATGATTAGTGAAAGTGGTGATGGAAGGTGGTGGTGATTAGGTAGGAAGCTATTAAGGAGTTAGAAACTCATGCAATCCTTTCGTCATGTTAAGTGACCAAAGCTAAGAGGAAAAAAAATGTGAATGGACATTGCATTTCAATGATGCATAAGGGTTATGATTTGAATGATTTATTGATGATAACAACCTATTGTTTTGAGCAAGTTCTCATATGCTTCAACCCAAGAGTAATCAATAATGCGTTCTATCTAAAAATATTATAATGAAGATACCAAAAAATATAAAAGTGATAACATGAAGATAAATTCGTTCATTGATTGACACAAATTATAAAGATGACCTATTCTAGGTGACAATGGGAAAGGTAGTATTAGCATGGTTTTGACCATCATAGATGATTATCACATTGAAAAGAAGTGAAGACAATATGAAAAATACTAATAATAATAATGAGTACCTATATGAGGATGACATCATTTGAGAGTTGGATAGACCAACGTGTTGAAAAGGTGTTGGGAATGGCGGTTTTGATTAATATATCGTTTGCACTGACAATGACATGCATGATATGCAGGAAAAGGATAAGATCCTATGATGGTGTTCTAGATAGTGAAGTTGTAAGGTGCTAGTTTAAGGAAAATCCTATATGTAGAGATGAAGATGTTTTGTAAAAACACATGATGCGTTTTTCACTTGATGATGTATTGGTGCAAACTTGTGATAAAAAGTTAAAAAGATTGAACTAGTTGTGGTTTTGTGAACCGGTTTTAGCTAAGTGGTGTTTGCCTATGTGTTGGTATTTTAGAGTCTAAGAGACATAAATTTTGACAAAAGACAATTATGTGAATGGATTTCTCTCCCCCTTAATTGGTGGACATCCAACATAATGTGTAATGTATCAAATAAGGAATGACAACAAAGTGTTTAGAAGGTTATTCGGGTTAACGAAAGAGGTGAGCTTAGTGATGTTTTTCTGGATGATGGTTAGCATACAATGAACTTCATCCTTAAAGCCACGTACCTCTTCTCGATTAATACGAGATGATTGTATGATGAGGCATGTGGTTTCCTAATAGGAAGTGAAGAGGATTAGAGTATTGTTATAACTAAATAATGATGGAGATGATTTTTGGAAAGCGGAAGCAAAAATGAGATTTGGAAAGAGGTCGGTTGAAAGACAAAAACGCAAAGCCAACCCTCTAGAACTTAATTCTATATGCTTTTAAACTATATGCAAGTGTAGGGGTCCCATAAAGCATAGTACTAATCTACATAGCAATAAAGGGGATTATGCAAAATGAGCATATAAAAGTTAGAACCAAGTGAGATAACAAATAATTTGTTATCAACCTACAAAAAAAATTTGTTAGTGACAAAAGATGTTGACATGATAGAAATTAAATGATAACATATTATATAAGCAAAAACAACACATTGCACTTAGTAGACAAGAAATCACCACACAAGATAGCATCAAAACAATCATATTATGCAAGAATACGACTTTATTCAAGACACTTCATTAAGAGATTGTTTTGTCGTTAGACTTAGACACTTAAGCATACTTGGATATACAATAATCTATGTGATTAATTTGTAAGATAAAAAGGCTTCTAAAAGTTTGTCATACCAAAAGCACTTTGACAGATTATATGTTCACATGTAGCAAACAAATAGTGTGACAAGAAGCAAAAGAAACAAGATGAAAGATTCATGCAAGCCATGTTTAAGACATAACAATTTGGAGCATGTATCATTTGGATCTTACTACACATAGATATAATGAATGCCAACTAATAGCTTTCAAACACAAATATATCATATCAAAATTATCACGTATCAAAATGGCATATTATGAGTTCATAAGTAACATGTTAATCATGCTAAAAATAATTCAAAAGTAAGTATCATGCAAATAAAGTTTAGGTTTAAACGTTTAGTAGCATGAAACAAGAATACAAGCATTATAAAGATAAAACCGTACTAAGGTTTACACATTTGACTTGTTATCAAACACTAAGATAATGTCAAATCAACTTATCGTATTAAACAAGAACATGTAATCAACACATGTAAGTACAATGCAAGTGGTTTTACTAAGGTTTACACATTTGACTAGTTATCAAACACTAAGATAATGTCAAATCAACTTATCGTATCAAACAAGAACATATAATCAACACATGTAAGTGCAATGCAAGTGGTTTTAAAAGAAAAGTCATATATACTACTTGTTTGATTAGTATTCCTAAGGCGAGGGAAACTATCAATGTTTTAACACTTACTTTAGGCAAGTATAGGAAAACAAAAATTTCAAGTTGGAGAATGAATATGAGACTATTACTAGCGGTGCTCAATTAAGGCTAAACACGACCATTTTTACGGATGATTCCATATACCCAACTTTTCTCCAGGAAGCAATTCGACCGTTAGGTCAAATTGAGTTTCTAGTGCAATAGGTTCTCCAGTAGTCATTCTCATGTTAGAAAGATGGAAATTCCTACTTTTGCCTATTAAAGTGCATAAAAGATGATAGTTTACCAATACTTGGCTTAATGTGACACAACTAATATGCAATATAACTAAGGTGATGAAGATGTCATGTTATACACATGAATTTTATCAATGGTGTGTTGATAAATGATGAGTGTCTAAATACTCATCATTTTTGTACCATTTAAACTGCAAAAACATCTGAAAACACTCAGAAATGCATCAAAATGATAAAAATATCACAAATAAGTGTTTTATGTGTTTTAAATGCAAAAATATCAAAATCTGGTGAAAAACGTATAAAGTTTGCATAATTGGCAGTTTTAGTCCCCCAAGTTTCAAAAGTTGTCAAAAACAGTCCCTGGTAAATCTAAATAAAGAAAAATCTCATTTTAAATCCTTAGGGATTCTTAAGTTGTCAAAATTGGTCCTTGATATTTAAAATTGCAAAATTTACAACTTAAGTCCCTTAACTTTGAAATTTGGCAAAAATGGTCCTTTGAGAATTTGAAAATGTCAAAAATGGTACTTGTACTATTAAAACTTGTCAAAAGTGACCCTTGTGTAAACTTTAGTATATTGGCAGAAATGGTCCTTCAAGATTTGGAAATTGCAATTTGGTCCTTATCATAATTAATCCAAGCCTTGTCAAAACACCCTTGACCCCTGCCACTTATACCATTGTGACCCCTTGACCCTTTCTTTTTGGACTGCCTGGTCACCCAAAGTCAAACCTCCCAATTACCCGCCACCTCCTGTTTATCCCTCCCATGTTGCCTGCAAACACACAGTCCCCTTTCCCATCACTTTTTCCCTTATCTCTTCAACTCACCCTCCACAATCATTACACCTACACCTTCCACCACCCCCAGTTGCAAGATAAGACCCCCACTGTCAAAAATAGACTTTCCCGCCAAAACCCATCCAATGGCTAAAATCTACTCAAGACATCCAATGGCTACAAATGTTGATGGGATTTGATCAGAGGACACGTGGGAGCTTTTTGGGTATAAAAGAGAAGGAAAAAGAAGCAAGAAAAGTAGTAGTTAGTGTTTAGTTTTATTTGTATGTCTTTTTTTTAAGTTATCTTAATTAGTGTGCTAAAATGTAATTTTAAGCTTTAAATGTGTTAAACTCAAGTCATTGTATCATTGTAATTCACTTTTAAGTATCAATCTCAAGTTTTTATATAAGTTCATATTTTCAAGTTTACTGTTGCAATTTTCATTTTCAAATTCTATTGTCCAAGTTGTTAGTGGCTTATTTTAAGCTTTACTAAGTTTGTTTAAGCTCTTTATAAGCTTTGAGTAAGCTTACATTTCATTTTCAAGCAAAGTTGGTTTATGGTCAACAAAAGTCAAACTGGGTCAAAGTGGAGAAGAAATTGGATATGGTTGATGCAGTGATTGGTTTTGGGTTGGAAATGGATTAGAATAGCAGTTATGGGTTTGGTTTAGCCTGAGAAACAATCTGGACTCTTGTGAGTATTTGTCCCATTTTCATTTTTACATCAGATTGCATATTTTGTTTTTACTTGTATTTGTAATCATTAACTGTTTAAATTTGTTCATTTAGTTGTACTTAGGTTATCTAAACTCAGTTTGGTCATTAATATTAGTTAGTAAGTGTTTAGCATCAGTTTTAATTGTAAATCAGTTATATATAGGGTGTTTGGATAGGCTGCATAAACTGAACTAGAGGTTTATGCAGTGGTAGAAACTTGTTGTTCTAGGCTTGTGTAACTTTATTTGGCTCATTGCAGACTTAATATTGCACCTACATTAGTCCTAAGTCAAAATTACATCTCAACTGTCTTACATGCTTCACTGTTAGGATTTTTAGAATCCAAAGTCTTGATTTATGTTTAGTTATCATTATCATAGCTTGCAATAGTCTTAATATAACATATAACATCTATTTCAGTCCATAAAATTGGTTCCAAAGTTCAATAAAGTCAAAATCTCCAAATTGCTCAAAAGTCAAAACTAAAAAACTCAGTTTTTACCAAACTGAGTTGATTTTTCTTGAGTTCATTTCTAGACCAATTTCAATGAAACTTGTGGTTTTAAAAGGTTCTACTGGTCTAGTTTATTATTGTGATTTTTGTGTATTTTTGTGAATTTTCTATAAGCTTCAAAATGTCTTGTCAAAATGGGTACAAATACCAAAGATACACCGAAATGGGGTTTTGCAGGGCTTGCACCAACCTCATGTGAGCTCATCTAGGTCTCCTTTTTGGTTTACAAGGTCCCAGTCTAGTTTAGATCCCAAGTACGGTTTTCAGTTCAGTTGCTTATTTTTAAGCCCAAAGTTGGCCTCAAAACTGTTATTAGCACTTGGTCTCAAATCAACCAAATCTTGGTAATTAGCATTCCAGAGGTTTAGAGCAGTTGTTTCTTGTTGCATTCTGGTTATTTTAGCTTATCCTAGCTTCATTGGTAGCTTATTGTAGCTTTTGGCTTATTTAAAGTGCTTATTCTTAAGCACTTGACATAGCAGTTGCAATTTCCTACACACAAGCACCTGTTTTTCCATTTTTCCTAGATTCCTCATATTTTTTTAAGCTTATCTTGAATTTTTCATATTTTTCCAAGTCATAATTTCTTTTTTCTAGCCTTATTTCATATTTTCTTGTATTTTAAGTTATTATTTAATAGTTAAAAATAGTTTTTAATTAATAATAATTAGATACATAGTTTTAAAAATAATTTTCTTTTTCTAAAAATTTTCTTTTATCATTAGGATTGTAAAAATATCATTTTCATATTTTTAGGATTAATACTGCTTCAGTTTCATATTTTCTTGTGTACGTCGCGTAGTTTTTTAATTTAATTTTATAAAAGAAAAATCAAAAACATTAGATTTTAAATTAGTAATAGCGTTTATTTAATATAATTTAGATTTTGATTTTCTTTAATTTGTATTTTAGTCCCTGTAGTTTATGTATTTTTTCTTTAGTTGTAATAATTCAAATCTCTCTTTTCCATTCAAATCCTCTCGATCACTACACGTTTGACTATTCTCGCACAGCTCGTTGGGACTTAACGACTTGGGGAAACACTATACTCTCCTGATCTTCATTGCATTTGATTTTAAGTTTGTTACGGTTAGCCATTCACAAGTGGCCGGCTTGAGTGATTAAACTTGACGGTTTGGAGCAGATCAATAAACAATATGTTTTAATCTTGTGTTTAGAATCTAAGGTTGTTCAAATTACATAGCTAATTGTATGCTCTAATGGATGACATCTTTTGCGTTGAGTTGAAATGTATACTTTAAATGTGATTTGATTATCTAAGACTAGGGAATGGAATATGTTAAATTAAGAACGTTCTCAAGAAAGCTCCTTTTTATTTAACAAGAATCTAAATAAGGTTACCAACTTCAATAGATCATGTGTATGTTCTAGAGATGTGTAGTTTAACCTTGGATGTGCACAAGGTTTGAGCAAGGTTAGGTTATGATGTATGCTTGAAAGGAAATGGATACAAATACTCAAATAGTATCTTTCAACAACGCATGGGATAAAGTTATCATGCTTATGAAAATAAGTATGACAAGATGAATTGGATATGCTAGTTCATAGAACTTGTGGATGTTCGTTTCAAGATCATTTAGCCAATGAGGTGTAATGAAATCTCTTGTAACATAACCATTTATGTCGCAAGGAGAGAATGATGCATAGGATAAACAATATCCTTTTAACAAGATAAATACTTAACGCATGATTTCATAAGCATAATGTTTTTCAAAACATCATGTTTTCCTAAATGAAGATATGCAGCCAAAGTGTTTGAATCGGATAGTCCCATCTAAATAAACTTGGTCTCAAGATTATATTCACTAGATGATGACAAGAGGAATTCACTCGAGTTTCTTACGTATACTCCTCAAGAGTCATTGTTGCTTGGGGTGTATGATGTTGGCTTTGAGATTGCATTTTAACATATGTTGTTAAAATGTTGATTTGAGGTTTAACGAAATTTATGCAGAAGTTTAACAACAAAGTATTACTAATACTTTGATAATTTGTGAAGGTAGTACTACTTATACCTAGTGGAAATTGACAACAATTACCAAGAGCACCATGCTTATTTGATAGTTGAGGTTCTAGCCGTAATGAATTATCTAAGTCCTTATATGTGGGAAAGGATGGTTGAGTTTGTTCAAACGTGCATTTGATTCAGTACAAGTGTTGGACACAAGGGCTTTTTGAGCAATACACTCAACAAATTCAAATGATGGTAAGGATGGTGGATTGGTTGATCTAGGTGGTAGGTCTTCTAGTGTGTCTAAATAAGGATGTGGTGATGTAGGGGTTTGTTGTGCTATGGGAGTACTTAGGTTGATTATTTGTCCATAGATGTTGAACACAAAAAGTACGGATACTAATTCTTATGGTTCATTGGTTGCTACAACTTGTGGGTGAAGTGCTTGAATTTTTGGTCATGTCTATGAAGCTTAGGGGCTGAGGTATAGGTTCACCTTGAAAGGGCACGTTTGGTTTAAAGGATGCTCTTGGAAGTTCATGAGCAACACGCTTAATGGTTCCAAAAGATGGAAGAGGGATAGTAGGTGTCAAAGAGGGATAAGTGGCACAGTGGGTTGTTTGTTTTGGATAAGTGTTTGATTCATTTTAGGATTAGTTTTTCAACATATGCTGTTAGAATACTTGGGTGTTGATTTTTTGGATATGACTTTTAATTACTACAATCGTAAGTCACATGTACTCGAATATTTCGGATGAAATACTTAAGTTGTCAATCCTAATTTGTTGAGATCATAAAGCTTAGTTTGAACTCAAGGATAACAAGACTTGATAATATGTCTTTAACATACGTGTGAGTTATGACTCGATGTAAATACTTATCGTCTTGAAGGATGGCACATTATTTTCATGTTAACCAAGTGAGGCAATACATGTGTATACAAAACAATATCTATAGTCATATGTTAGACTTGTGTATGATATATTTGCAAATAATGAGTCCAGATTTGTTAGTCTCGGTAAGTCATCTAAGTCATCCGTAAATGGGTGAGGAGATGTTGGTGGTGTTGCACAAAGTACAAGTTTTGGAGACTTTGGTTGTAAAGGTGTTTTGGATGGTTGTGAAGTAGTCATAATGATGGGTGATTTTGGTGGTGGAGTTGGAGTACTTAAGTTCAGAAAGTTCACATCTTGAATGAGTGATGAGATGTTGAGAGGTAACGAGTCCGAGGATGAAGAGTTCAAGTTTAATGAAGCAACAAGATCGAATGCTAATCCTAGTGGTTTATTTGAGGTTGAGGATTTAGTCATTTTGACTTTGCTTTAAGAAATGCTAAGCTTAAGGAAAAGTAATAGTGTAGGTGTGAAAATGACCATCCTGAATGTGTCGATTTATGGAGCTAAGGATTTATGGAGAGATGTGTTTTATTTGATGTTAATCCATACAAAGATGGTAGTTTCTAATGAGATGGAAGTGTCTAAGATCATGTCAAACATCCTAAGTTAATCCATTGAGGATGTGTTGAGTGAGATATGAAAGATATGCATTAACAAGTATCCTAGAAACGAGATTTGGTAAATTAGATTGCGGATTTAGTAAAATTCAACAACTTACCTGTAGGATCCACGGCACCATTTCTTTACACAAAGGAACACTTAAATTGGTGCCGCCTGCATGTATGGCGGTACCAAAATGCATAACAGACGGTACCAACATTTTGGTGCCGTCTCGATCCGTGGACACCAAAAAGTTCACGACCCATTTTTAGGTGTCGGGGAGTTTTCCGAAACCTGAAATTTTGCTTAAAACATGTGACATTAATTACTTCTAGTTAGGAAAAGTCGATAACACATATACAAACATAGTGGAGCATAGACTTTGACCAAGGGCTAACGATTTTCACATAAAAGTGAAAATGGGTAAAATTTGATAACACACTTGTGCTATCCACCTACATAAACCGGTTAGCATACAACATTGTTTTAAGTCATATTATCATCCTACAAAGTAAAAACAAATAAATTACATCATACAACATTGTTTTTATCCTTGTACCAAACACTCTCTTAAAACCTCCATTTTTCAAAATACTTGACTAATTTACTTAGTACTAATTGCTAAGCGAGTCATGAAATTTCATAAGTTATGCGAGATGTTAGTATAACCTATGCAAAGGAAGTGATCTAAGTATATAAGTGATGGTAAAACAATTTTCCAACTAAGTGCGCAAAATCTAGCAAATGTTCTATTGTGCATAAACAAGAAATCGTCAAGCAAGCGAATAAATAACATGGCAAGATTGACACTTATATTATACAAACAAACAAGTGTAAACAACAATTTGAAAATAAGCAAGCAATATATATTCAAACAACATAAACAAGTGGTCATTTAGCATAGCATAACAAGAAAAACACTTTTCGTCATTTATCGTTTAAATATGATGATGTTACCAAGCTTGATTAGTTTTCATTAAACATATTACATAATTATTTAGTTTCAAAATAAATTATATCAATGTTCTAAGAATACCATCTTAAATTGTTTGACTCAAAAATTTGACTTTTTATGTTAAAGCGAAACTTAATATCTTGGACATACTCGTAGTATTTGGTCTAATTCACTTATTTAAAATTAGACTCAGGTCATGATAGTTGTTTTAAATGAAAGTAGACTCAATTACCTTTAAAATGATAGGTGGCTCGACTCCTACGGACTTACGGTTAATAAGTTATGAATTTTTAAGTTGGCCAAAAGCTGATCTGCAGACCAAGGAACCAAAAATTTACAAGGAAGGAGCCCTTTTGGTTCCTCCCAATCCGTGGTCTTCACAGAAAGTTGAAAAATGTACTTACTCATAGCGAAAAAGTGTAGGACTTACTAGATTTGATAGAAAAAATATAATACACATATTTTGTTTATTATTTTTACTAATGTGACTTATCTAAACATTTAACAACAAAATTTCTAAGTATAATTAGCAAAACATTTTTCATATTATATTTCGCTTCAATGGTAATTTGATACATGGATCGTGCTCCATTTTAAAAACCATTTGTTTTGAAAATAAGAGCTACGAGGCTCTGGTACCAATTGTGAAAACGTAGAGGGGGGGGTGAATACGTTACCGTTTAAAAACGTTAGATCTTTTGTATCAAATCGTTTATGAAGCTTGTTATAATATGAAAGTACCAATTATTGTTTGTGACTAATATAAAGCATAGTAAACCAAGTTGTCACACAAGCATAAACATCAAACCACATCACAAGCAATTATAAAAGTAAAGAGATAAAGAAAGGAAAGTGCAAACCGAACATGAGGATTTATAGTGGTTCGGTCACGGATCTCCTCTCCGCCCTACTCCACTCCCCGAGTACCCAACTCGAGAGTTACTTCACTAAATCAACAAGCTCCCTTCTCGGCGGAGAAAACCTTACAATCGTCGCTTACACTTTTTCCGGTACAAAGCTAAATACCGGGTTCTAGTTCGAGGTAGAACCAACCTAACGTCGCCTATACAATATTTCCTACACTAAGCTAGATGTCGAGTTCTTTTCGGGTACAACCACTCCCGTTATGTTTTATGGCCCAACATAACAAACCTTGTGTTTTATGGTTCAAACACATAACCCATCTAATCTAGTTTGGTGAAAGTGTTGTGATGATGCAATAATGTTTGCAATGATGATCCATGACATAAATGTCTAATGGATATGAATGACTAATCTAAATGATCTTCTTAAATAAGAAGTCTTCAATCAATGAGGATATCAAGAGATCTTGAATCTTTATATGTTGATATGCTTTGGTGAATGAGGATGGCTATATCTCTAAACTTTCCTTGGTTGATCAAAATGTAAAATATGCTTACAACAAAGATGAATGTTAGAAGCATTATGATCATGTGATGGTGAGGGTGATTGATGTATACTACTACATGTTTATCTATAGATCTAAGTGATGAAAGAATGTTAGAGAGAATGTATGTTGGAAGGGATGAAGATATGAGAAAACTATGGGATGATATTTATAACCAAAAGTGGTAATAAAAAATATAATAATTTATTAGATTTGATATCTTAAAATATCTTCCAAAATCTTTTAAAGATTTAGATGACACTATGCATGAGGTAATAAAAGATTGTTTTCTTTTTTATGAAAAATACATTTAAACAAATGTATATACTTATTAAAAAGGTAAGTTACTTGTAAATAAAATATAAGTAACCTTTTGTAAAATAAAATATCTAGTTGGGTGCTTGTCAAAATAAAATATATTTTGTCAAGTGTAACTAAACTTTAGTACTTGTATGAATATTATAGTTAGTTTACTTGTACAAATAAAAGTATATATTTGTTAGACATTTTACAAAAGATGTATTTGTATAAAATACTTGTGAATGCAAAATGTAAAATGAGGTTCGAAATAGAATGGTTAACCTATTAAAATACTTAGTGACTCTAAACGTATTTTAAACATTCTAAATGATTTGTTAATGGGTTTGATCATAATGTCACATAACAAACATGTACGAACCTGTGTTGTAACATACGAGGACTTGAGACATCGAGAGGTGTTGAATGTATGTTGAGACAAATGTAATTACAAGTAACTTGTAAATTTTACGTTATGTATTACAAGTTACATGTTTGTCATCAATCAAAACAAACGAGACTGTATAGATTAAATATCGTAATATTTGCACTAACATTCTTGTCTAGATGTCTTGTTGTACCAAATACTTAAACACTCTCACTCAATTTGTAACCTAGTGTCAAGTCTTACTCCGGATGCGAAGAAGAAAGTTTGAAAATCTTATTTCGGGTGTGGAGAAGCAAGTGTAAAGTCTTATCAGGGTGCAGATAAGCTAGGGTGTAAAGTCTTGTCTGGGTGCGGATAAGTAAGGGTGTAATTGTCTTGTACCGGGTGCGGTCAAGCTTGGGGTTTGATACTTTTTTGGTAAAAGTCGTGTAATAGGTTTGTGAGTTCTCGAGGTCTTTGTGGGTGGTTCCGGGTGCAGAACTCCTTTAAGTACTTGCTCGGGTCAAGGGGTAGATTGGTGAGAGCTAAGGTGTACAGTTTATCCACCGCAAAGATTTGGTACTAGTGAATAGTATAAGTGTTTCAGATTCGCAACTGGACGTACGAATAATCTAAATCCCGCATCCCGAACCAATATAAATCGGTATGTTTGTATCTTTTCCCTTAACTCGTTACTTACGAGTTATGTTGCTACACTTTTTACACCCTTGCATGCAATTTAACACTTAATCTACTTAAACTTAAAATAAGTCGAAAAGAATGTATTCACCCTTCTACGGTTCTACATAGTCTATGTCGTTAACTGTCATTGAAAAATATCATCCCCAAACCTTTTTTTTGTTGAAATTAAAATTTACATAAATAGTCCCTTTGTTTTGGCTTCTATCAAAAGATTTGTCCCTAACGACCAACCATGTAAAAAACTACACAAATGGTCCCTGTATGTTACTTAACATTGCAAAAATCATCCATGATTTTTTATTCTTTAGAGAACAAGAATATGCATAACCAGTCCCTACCTTTTTGCTGAAATTACGTAATTCGTCTCTAGAGAGCATCCGTGTAACAAAAATTGTTGTAAAATCCCGCCCTGTAGCAGAGCGCGGGTAAAAGTAATCCTCGTTACATAACATAATTCTCACGTATTAATTAATAACTTCATAGTAAAGATCACGTTTCGTTACACTCATGTGATCATATAACATTCACAAATGGTTATCACTAAGTAGAGGTTATTAATGGAACACACCCGTTTAAATGAAGCATTAAAATTTCAAATAAACCTGTAAAACTGGAGCTAAATCGGGTCTTGGCTATGATAGGCGATGGTGATGAAATGGTTAGTTGTTGTGAAAGAATGTTATGTTTCACCTTAACAATTCTAAACCAAGAAGTGTTGATACAAGTATGATGCACATACCACCCAAGGCTCCAAGGGAACAATAATATAGACAACCCCTACGATCCAGGCTCCATTTCCCCTCCACTCACTCTCTCACACACATACACATGTGTGTGTTATCATTAGGTTTAAATTTGTTTGTAGACTTTTGACATTGATTGAGGATAAACATCCCTCATGATTACTGCATGGAATTCATCAAACCTCTCTTCTCTTTCACTAAACCCATCTCTCTCTATCTTACAAGATTTCTCTCTAAAAGCAAAAGCCATCTTTGACTCTCTAAAATCCTTTTTGTTCTTTTTATTATGATACAAATCTTACTCTAACCATTTTTAAGATAATTCTCATAATATACAGATCACCTCACAAAATCTATGTTTTTATGGTGTTATTTTATTAAGAACTCTTACAAGGAGCGAGGCGACGAAGGAACAATTTACATTGTGGTGTTACATGTGAAATTAGGATTCTTAACCCAATCGATATAGAGAAAATTTTGTACTCATTTGAAGTATCAACGAATGAGATAAACATATGATATTATAACCAAACGTGTCTTTCCTCATTGTCTTTTGATCGAAGCAAATGTTATTTCAATAGAGCCTTATTCTTGCTAGCTAGTTTAAGAATATATCAGCCGTTAAAAAAAAGAAAAGAAAATAGAGCCATATGATCCGTAAGTTATATTGGACGACGGCACAAAACATGTTCTATATGATCCGCAAAATCTATAAAAATCAAGCCAATTACTAGTCGCCGGAACTTACAAAATATTAGACTAAATATTACTGTTTACAAACTTGAAACCTTCTTTAAACCTTGGTTGCTTTTTGAAAACATCACAAAGTCTTTTTCTATGGCGACTGATAAATCATGTTGCTTCAAGTTGTAATTTTTTTTTTACTCATTGCAACTTTGAAAATAGAAAGAATAATCATGAGGGTGTCGGTTCCGTGGGTATACTTTAACCTTTGCCATATATAATCATTCCCTATGGAATAAAAATCCATCATATTCACATTTGTTTTTGCCGTTCATTGCAAAATAAGTACCTATTAGTAATCTCTGATATGGGCATGTGTAAGTTTGGAGTTCAAAAAACATGTAATGGTAATAATTATCTCATCAATTGTTTATGTTAGTAATTATGTTCTTAGAAGCAAATTTTAATCAAAACAGAATTTAAGAACGAATTATTAGACAGTATACTTTAGACAAGTGAGTTGCGACGTACTATATATTGTTCATGATCCCTTAGAAAAGAATGTATTTGAAGAATGCATAACAAAGATACATCTTCAACCAGCTTCCAGATTTGGAGAATTGCCGAAGCATTGGTTAAAATCTTCCGTAATTTGAAATCACTATTCATTATCCAAAAATATTATCATTAAATTTTTTTAAATATATTTTTGACTTCTTGTTAGATCATTAATTGATTCTTCAGTTAAACTAACATAAAAATGTCTGAGAAAGAAGTTCATAGCACATGGCTGAAACATAATCTGTTTTAGGAAATTAGCATAATCCGAAGATACGTTTTTATTTCTCAACTTAAAAAAGTTTAAGAAAAAAAAATGGCTTGAATTGACCAAAGACATAACCACATAATGTCTCATAACCATAAAAGCGTAATATGATTTAGTCCACCTCTTTTCTCAAATCTCAATAGGGTATTGGTATATACTAGCAGGGTATCCGCGCGTTGTAGCGGCGGGTATCCTGAAATAAAAATTTTTGATAAAAAATGTATTTTAGTTTATTATTTTCTTTTTAACAATAAATTTACAGATATCAAGAATTTCGTATAGCCCGTGCCCGTTCGAACCCGTTGGCCCGTGTCTGCTCGGGCTCGAGCCCGTTTGGTCCGCGCCCATTCGGGTTCAAGCCCATTTGGCCCGTTGCCTGTTCGGGCTTGAATATTTGTGTAATGTGCTTTATTATTTGTAGTAGTGAAATTTAATGCAAGAATTGTGTTTAATTTGGTTGTACAATATGCTTGATAATTTGTATTTCTTATGTAAGGAGTGTTTTAATAACTGCATTAATTGTATTTATTGACCAGTTAAATAATTGACTACATTAAATAGCATTAATGTGGTGTTTTGTTGTACACTATGCTTCTTGTCTTGTACGTCTGAAAATTATGCGCATTAAAGTGTTGTACACTATGTTTCTTTTCTTGTAAGTAGTAGTCATTATAGTACATTGTGCTTAAATGGTTGTAATTTTTGGTGAATGGGTGTTTTTAATCACATTAATGTTGTTTGATAGAATTTTAGTCTTAAAATGACACCACGCTTTATTTTGTTGTACAATATGCTTACTTTGTTGTAATTCTGAAAATTGGGTGCATTAAAGTGTTGTAAACCATGCTTAATTTCTTGTACGTCTTAAAATTAAGAGTGAGGTGCCTTCGTGCATTATAAGTAGTATAGATTTATGGTTTTTCTCTATAACAAAAAATTATTAATATGTGTAGTTGATAAGTTATTGATGCCGCATCCTTCGCTACGGTAACGAGCTTTACCATCACTTTGGTACTTAGCTTAGCGTTCTTATAAAAGGTGATGATGAACCCTCTTAATGGACGAAGCCTATGTCTTTTCCTTACACATAATTCTACACTAAAGGCTGAAGTGTTGGTGCGCTAGACAAATGCTATTGTAAGGGAATCCGCCAACCTTCACCCGCAACACTTGCAGAGTCTAACCTTTGTCAAATTCGAAGCCTCACCTTTGTTGTGGTTCGAATCCTCACCTCTGTTCGAAGCCTAACCTCTACCATGGTTTAAAGCCTATCCTCGGTCAAGGTTTGAAGCCTAACCTCCGTCATAGGTCAAAAGCCTCACTACCCATGTTCTGGTAGTTAAGGAACGTGGGTATGCTCCAGGGCTAGTCAAACAAGAACGAGCCTCTGTAAATGCCATGATCTTTGTAACTGCCATGACCTTGGTAACTGCCTCCACATCTTTGTCAAAATATACCTATATATAAGGAAGTCACCATATAGGTATGAAAATTAACTTAACCCATGAGATATCATCTAATCTACCTCAATACCTTTACAAACATAATCACAATGAATGAGTCTCACACCGGAGGTGGTTCATGGCACACGCAACAATAACTACAATTTTTCTGAGTCAAACAGCCGCTTTCCCTAAATAACTGTAGATTTCAACTACAATTCCCAACATCCTTTTGATGTGCTAGATCTAGTCTTATACTTTTAAGGCCAAATAATCCTATATATAATCCTACACACTAAAGAGCAATGTACCCTATCGTGTAATAGTATAGCTTGTCAAACTTAACCCCTATTGGGGTATTCGACCGACCATCATCCCTAAGTGATATGGTTTGCCTTTTATAATTCAAATATATTTATCTCTCGATAATTATAAACTTTGGTCAATTACCGTTTTATTCCTCTATGAAAATAATATCATGCTTTCATTTCCTCTTTAGTTCCATCTCATTTTGTCATTTTTTTCTCATTTCTGCTTGCTGTTCCTTTTAGTGTGCACAATGTGACCATTCGATATTTCTGTGAAGGCCAGTTGTAAAAGACGTTTTTCTTTGCGCATAATCCTTTCTATCCAATTGTCTTGATTTTAGAGTTAAGTGTTAGCGTGTGATTATTACTGGGACATGATTTGCACACATGAGCTTTTGATTTGCGCACTCTAATGTATAACAGCTAAAGCAGAATGTATAAATAGTATAATTGTTTAATGCACAAGTTGGAGTGTCCTAGTCAAAAAGTTAAGTGCGCAAATCATTTTACATTATTATTAGTTTAGGCCCATTGTAAATGTAATTTACTGAGAGGCCCATTTATGCGTATGGTTTTATTGATAATAATGTATGAATGATTTTTATACAGTACTAGCAGGGTACCCGCGCGATGCGGCGACGGGTTTTGTGACTATATTTTCTAACAATGTAATGTTATGCGGCCATACTTTTATTAAACAATTAAATTACAAATAACAATAACTTTAGTTATGACCATGGAAATAATAATCTCCTGTTAACCGAAGCTACCACAAACAAAATCTTGATTTTTTCCTTCAGCACAATCGCCCTTCATCAATTTTGGAGCCGACCGACCCAGTTCGACCCTCATATTGCAATGGTGACGACTTGGTCGGCGCAGCGGCGACCAAACCAGTCGACCGACCACTGCGGGCAGCCTAATGGCTTTATTTTTAAATGATTGGCTTAATAGTTTGATTAGATTGTACATTGTGGTTAAATGGTTGTATATTTTGGTGAATGGGTAAATTAAATAGTGCATTAATTGTATGTGTTGAATAGTGTTTTTTAGTTGTATTTGTGCTTCAAATAGTTTGTACATTGTGTTTTAGAAATTATACTTTTTATAAAATGGGTGTTTTAAATATGATATTAATTACAAATGTTGACCAGTCAATATGTGTAGATGTTTATGCATAAAGTAGTTGTACATATAGCTTAAGTAGTTGTATTTGCTTAAAATCTATATATGAAAATCTTAAAAAATTAGAAGAGATAGGGTCATCCCTCCATTATAAGTAGTATAGATGAATGATTTTTATTAATAATAAGTTGGACTAAACCTCTCAATAAATTACAATTAGCTTAAACTAATAACAAAATGATAATAATTACACTCTAGGGGTGAGATCAATAAAGATCACATAAAAACTAAAGATCAAATTGATCAATCTCAGCCATTCATTTTTTGATTAAATTAATTAAATTGACTTTCACCCTTATATTTAAAAATTAAATATTTCTCAAACCGTTAATAGTTAGATAAAACTAATTATACCGTTGCGACAAAAATAAAATTATATTTCTATAGAGATCCAATATTGTATACTTTCGACGAACTTATTTTTATCCTTTTTTTGCGGGTTTCGATATATTACGATATAAATGAAAATTTTAAAAATACTCGTTTGTGTTAACACAACCCCTAAACCCTAAAACCTCTAAACCCTAAAAACCATAACCCCTAAACCCTAAAAACCCCTAAAAACCCTAACCCCTAAACCCTAAAAAACCATAAACCCTAAAACCATAAACCTCTAAAAACCCTAAACCCCTAAAACCCTAACCGCTAAACCAAAAAAACCTAAACCCTATCCGCTAAACCGTAAGAAACCTAAACCCTTAACTCCTAAAAAGCTTAACCAAAAAAAGTCAAACCGCTAAACCCTAAACACCTAAACCCTAACCATAAACCCTAAACCCACAAAAAAAAGTCGGAAAAAAAAATTCGTTGAAAGTATATGATATGGGATATCAAATTGAAGGTAATTTTATGCTTGTCGTGATGGTATGATTAGTTTCGTCTAACGATTAAGGGTTTGTGAGATATTTAGTTTTTAAAAATGAAGGTGAATTTTATTTTATTGTTTTAATAAAAAAATGAGTGATTGATAATGGTTTATTTGATCTTTAATTTTTCATTTTTATTGAACCAAACTCTTACACTCTAACTTAAAGAAGATACGTAGGAATTCAAGTTAGTAAGATTTATCATTTTCTTTCCAAATAATAATCCATTGATGTTTCTATTAGAAAATTAAAACCTCGTGATATCTTATACTTTATGATCGATATTTATAATGGGCTGAGTTATTGATACGGTGGCTATGTTTTTATTCATACGGTGGCTATTTTTTATTTTATTTTATTTTATTTTTATAATTTTGTTTATATCAAAAAGCTATAAACCTGAAAATGTGGAACAAGAAATATAAAGTTTAATACGCCAAACGCTTAAAACTGTCAAATACGGAAGACAAAAAACTGACAAAAAAGTGAGGGGACAAAAAACTGTGTTGACAGGGTCTATGGGGATAGACCCCGTATGAATAGTGTATCCCATTTATAATACATAAAAATCCTAATGACCTAAGTCACAAGCGGACTTGGGCCAAATATAATATTGCCTGACAGTTTCTGTATATATCACACATTGTAAGAGGTAACAATTATGAAAGACAACTAACAATTTTATAATATTTATGTAATTACAAATCTCACACAATTATCTTAAACGAAACTTCCGAGAGTTTCCCACCGGTACGAGTTGGTTATAAGGTTAATCAAGTAGTAGTCGGTAAAAAAATCTTAGAACCAAATGTCACATTTCTTCTGAATACGCACATACGTACGCAAATTAGCTTGAACAAGGGTTCAGCATGTCATTTCAACCTTATACATATAGTATTTTTATAGGTAATTGAAATATAGGTTCTATGAATAAAGTTCTTTAACTTTTCAAAAGATCTTATGCTTGATTTTTGTTTGGAAATATTGGGTTATACCTTCTCCTGCAATAAAGTTATGGTTACCCACCTTTTTAAAAAGCAAAGATGAATATGAAATTGTAATATTTTCTGTTCTATAACTTGTTAGTTTTTAGATATATATTTATGAATAAAATATTCTATCCTATATATACTTACAAGAATATTATGGAAAATTGCAAACATGTATTACGAATAACAGTAAAATTGCTATGTTGCATCATACTTATAAAAATAAGGTAGCTACGTTTTCTATTCTCGATATAAAGTTTGTTTGACTTAGCTTATTTTTGTTTCTAATAGGCTTACGAATTTATTTTTAATGTTAGGGTAAATCTCACTTGAATTCTTTTTAATGTTATGATTTTTAATGGTCTTACATACACTATTCTCAACCCAAAACCAGAAATATTTGACATTTGCAGAAACTAGGTTTTAAATGGAAAGAATAATACAGAAGCTAGTTGATTTTTAGGTACATAGCTATTTAATACGTTAACGTTATTGTTTGTTGAGGTTGAACAAGATAGTTTATGACAACGTTTGCTTGATGATGTTATTGTGGGGGTGTGTTGAAATGTCATTTTCACTTTTCATAAACGAACACGACATGACTTTGCATTTTTAAGAAGTCGCATGTTATCATCCGTTTATTCACACATAATTTTATCTTATCAACCAATACATAGCCGTTAAAAAAAACAATACATATGGGTGCGTTTAGTTAGAGAACAAATTCTCTTATTTTCTATCTCTAGTTTTGTAAAAATTTGGAAGGAGAATTAATCTCCACAAAACACTTGAAAATATAGAAACCGCGTTTAGTTGATGTTTCTATTTTCTGTTTTGAAGAAAGGGAGGGAAGGTTGAGGGTTACAAAGGAAAACAAGAAAAACAACTAAAATTTGTTTTGTAATTTTCCTTGTTAAGTTAGGAAATATGGGATTTGTGTTTTACAAAACATTTTGTTGGAAAATGTTGATTTGAACGCGATCTCTGTTTTCCTTGTTTTTCACAAAATATTTTGTGAAAAATAAGGGTGTTTTCCATCAACTAAACGCAACTATAGTATTTACATTCGTAAAGGAGCGGACACGATAATCAACACTAGGCTTACAGATTCTTACAAGTTTGAAAGGAGCTAACAAAAAACAGCATACTGTACTCCAAAATTTTAATACCAGATGCATTTTAAGAAAACCGAGAAAATTCTTACGAGATTTTCACTAAAATTTGAACTGCGAAAAAGCATCCATATAATGCGCGTGATATCCTAGTAACCCCTCGGTCCGCAACTGAATACTGTAAGTTACCATGAACAAGTCCAATATATTATATACATGACCTTAAAGGTTATCATATTTATCTATGCAATAAAAAAAGGTAAATATTAATTAGAATCCTAAACACTAGAAATTGGTGGAGATGTAGGGAGGTGAAGATGGGGCAACTGTGGATGAAAGAACGTTTGAGTGAGTGGTGGTGGCGGAGGGTATGATGGGTGTTTTGTATCTTTTTGCAGAAGTTGGAAGATGTATATTAAGATCATCATTTCATTTCATGTCTCAACTGCTACCTTTTGTTTGGACAACATATTTTTATGGACCCCTACCTTTAGTCATTGCACCTATGACTTTCCCCCATACACCTGTCTATTTTTTTCTATCTCATAGACAGCTTAAATAAATAATAAGGCTAATTGCACTATAACGTAACGTATTATAATTGATACATTTTATTATTCCGTGTTAAAAACAATTATCTAGGTGTTAATGTGTGTAAGTTTTGACCTCCCAAACAAGTTGTGTATATATTTAACAAGTTACTCTTTACGTTAATTTTATCTTTTTCCAACTCACATACACTACACTCTACTCCCACTTATAACACACTTCCATTTTTTTACACCCACCCACCGCTTCTACTTCCCAAACACTTCACAAACCCTAATAATTTCTTATTCATAATCTTCTTCGTCTAGGTCATTTCATAAACAACTTCAATCCGTAATCAACCGTTCTCACTGCAACTGTCCTTTGCCCATTGCGGAGCAAGTGTCATGGACTAGGAAAAGCCCAAGCAGAAGGTTTAAATCTTGCCCCATTTATATAAGCATCTTTCTTTTGTTTATATGCTAACATTATTATTATTATATGTTAAACTATTGATAGATTTGTTGATGCACATTTATGAAGTAGGATAAACTAAAATTTTGTGGTGTTTATGGGCTTCTTGATTCGGAGCTTCCTTCACAGTACTACAAAAATTTATTGTTCAAGATGCAGGTTGAGATTGTTCAGTTGAAGAACCTGTGTATGATTGCTGATCTTGTTCTGACTAAGAACAGTGTTTTAAAGATGAAGGAGGAGTTGACTTTTTTAAAGTCAAAATTAAAGTTTTATGAAAAAGTCAAGTTGTAAGTTATTATTGTTCTTATTTGTATCAGTTTAAAGGCTTTAATGTTTTAAGTTGTAAAACAAGTTTGATGATCTTTTGAATGAATTGACGATGCTAGTAATCACAAACGTGGGAGTTTAAGTATTGTGATTGAGAGAAATTGAATACTCTACCAATGTGTGGAGGTATACATTTATAGAACTTAAAGATACACAAAGAGAGTACACGAATATGATAATTATATATTACACTATAAATAATCCCCCCCTCCCCGCCCCCTCAAGCGAGAGGGAGGCGGACCCAACCTGAGCATACGCCGAAAGAACTCGAACTGCGGACGAGGTAAACTCTTTGTGAAGATATCCACCACTTTGAGCATGGTTGGAATGAAGCGGGTGTCTAACTTTTCGTAAGTAACAAGTTCGCGAATGAAGTGATAATCTGATTCAATATGTTTGACTCGCTTGTGTGAGATACGATTTTGAGTAAGAACGATAACACTCTGATTATCACATAGGAGGGTCGGGCAACTAACACGTAAGGCATGAAGCTCTTAAAGCTTGTGTGAGAGCCAAATAAGTTATGCCGCTGTGTTTGTCATAGCACGCCACTCAGATTCACAGCTTGATCGTGATACTATGGGTTGCTTCTTTGCACTACAGGATATGAAATCCCCCCCCCCCCCAAAAGAAGATAGAGTATCCATATATAGATCGTTGAGTTTCAAGAAACCTAGCCCAATCGGTGTCGGAGAAGCCGAGAAAGGCTGACTGAGATCGTTCAACAAATGTTAAGACATACATTAATGTTCCTTTGATGTATCGTAGAATGCGTTTAACCTGCTGATAATGATCTTTAGTTAGAGCACTCAAAAATTGACTCACCTGATTGACAGCATATGAAATATATGGGCGCGTGATAGTCAAATATTGTAATGCTCCAACTATAGCACGATACTGAATAGGATTAGGGAACAGTTCACCATCCCTAACAAAAGAAATGTTAGTAAACAGCGGTGTGAAGCATGTCTTAGCATCCATCATGTGGGCTCGATTAAGTATCTCCTGGGTATACTTAGATTGATTAAGAAAAAGTCCGTTCGTCAAGTATGTAACTTCAAGACCATGGAAATAATTTAGGTGACGCAAATCTTTGATAGCAAACTCCTAATTTAGCCTGGAAATAAATGATGCGATGACTTTCTCATCGCTTCCGGTGAGAATCAAATCATCAACATAAACTAACATATACATAATATACGTGTCTCTTTTGAACACAAATAAAGACGTGTCGGCCCGACTTCCACTGAATCCATTGGCAAAAGAAGAAAGGTTTTTAAACGATGAAACCATGCCCTTGGTGCTTGTTTGAGGCCGTATAAGGATTTATTTAGTTTGCAAACATGATGAGGAAAGCTAAGATGAGCAAAAACCCGGAGGTTGTTCCATATAAACACATTCATCAAGGAGGCCATGTAAAAAGGCATTGTTGACATCAAGCTGATGTAAGTTCCATTTGTTAATGAAGACAAGTGATATAACGACATGGACGGTTGAGGCCTTGATAAACAGGCTGAATGTATGGGAGTAGTCGAGGCCCAGCATTTGAGAAAAACCTTGAGCGACAAGGCGTGATTTGTAACGTGCCACCGAGCCATTTGAGTGAAACTTAGTTCGATAAAGCCATTTAGACCCCATAATTTTCCGGTTGGTAGGACGTGGAACAAGGGACCACGTTTTGTTTTTATGCAAGGCATCAAGTTCTTGGTGCATTGCCTTAACCCATTTGGGATCCCTTTCAGTGGTTTTAAAGGAGGTTAGGTCAGTGGTAGCATAAAGAGCAGAATGTAGTGGAAGGTGGTTTAGTTGAGACAAATATGCGAGGTGACGAGGTTTGAAGGTCCCGGCTTTGGCCCGAGTAATCATATGATGAGACGAGCTCGTGGAAGCCGAGACCACTGATTGTTGAGGGGTAGGGGAGGGAAGTGGAGGATAAGATATAGGTGTGGTAGTGTTAGGGGCTAAGACCGATGATTGAGGTATGGTAGTGTTGGGGGCTGAGACCATTGGTGAAGAGGGTTGCGAGGTTAAAGGTTGAGTATTGGGTGGTGGATCCATGCATAGGGTGCATGGAGAAGACGTAGTAGTAGGTGGTTGGTGAGTGGGAAAATCATAGAAGGTGATGATGGGTAAATCAAGGTTTGGCTTCGCACCGGTGGATGACGAGAAAAATCAGAAAAGTGCCTCGTCAAATTGGGCATGGCGGGAGACATAAATCCGAGAGGTTACAGGGTCAAGGCAAAGAAACCCTTTATATTTATAGCTATAACCAATAAATACACACGGTAGGCTGCGTGGGGTGAGTTTATGTTCAGAATAATATTGAAGGTAAGGAAATACCTAGCAACCAAAAGTTTGGAATGTATTGTAATCTGGTATAAGTTTGGGGGATTTCCCATCCAATACCTTAGTGGGTAGCCAATTGATTATGAACCGCCAAGGTAAATGCATCCACCCAAAAAGTGGAGGGTAAATTATCGTTAAACAGCATGGCCAACCCGGTTTCCACAATATGCCGGTGTTTTTGTTCTGCTCTAGTATTTTGAGGAGGTGTGTACGAACAAGATAGACGATGAAGAGTCCTATTAGCTTCAAACAAGTCCCGAACACGGTGATTAAAAAGCTCGGTGCCACCGTCACTTTGAAAGACTTTGATCTTGCATGAAAATTGAGTTTGAACAAATAAAATAAACACCTCAATCGTCTTATATACATCTGATTTTTGAGACAACGGATATAGCCACAAGAACCGGGAATGATCATCTACAAACACAATATACTACCGAAAATTATCATGGGACTCAACCGGTAAGGGACCCAAACATCACAATGAATTAACTCAAGAGGATTGGTTGCTCGTTTATGGTTTAATTCAAAGGGTAACTGATAAGGATTTAAAACGTACGCTTTTAGGGGGTCATTTAAGCCCTATTTCGACACATTTTATATCCGTTACTGCTTAATTTCATTCCTTTTCACTTTTTAGGTCTTTTGGAAGCAAAATGCTAGAATGAAGCATATTTGGACGAAAAGGAGCAAAAACATGAAGAAAATGGCAATGTCAAGATCGAAGACACTCAAGGTTGATCAACAGAACCTGACGGCGTCCCATCCAAAGGGCGACGCTATCCCTCTATGAAGACTTGATCAGAATGTGCCCATGATGGCTCAGTGGAATTTCTAGTCCTAAAGCCTGACGGCCTCACGCCTAAATTTTGGAGGGAGTCACTTACACTTTCCACTCCAGACGGCCCAGATCTAGAACTCAGACGACGTCACAACTAAAGACTGACGGCGTCACAACTCTCAAGTGACGCCGTCCCATCGATGACTTGGCCCAGACAAAACCCTAATGACGGCGACCTAACGACGTCGCATGCAAAAGGCGACGCCGTCGCGATTGTAAATCTATATATATAATTCGATTTTTCTGTATTTTGAGAGGTATAATTTTAGAGAGCAAACCCTAACTCAGTTGTAGTCCGACTTGGACAGTATTCTAGTGATAACATCAAATAGTCCTGAATATTAAGTGTCAATTTCCCCCGATAATGCTCGTCATTTATATGGATTTACGCTTGTTTTCCACTTTCTCGTAAGTCCGGCAATCGGAGCGGATGTTCGTTTCGAGATTAAAGACCAATTTATGAGGGAGCTTCGCGCTAACCCTTTATCAGGAAACAGGGACGAAGACGCATATGAGCACGTTGAAAATGTCCTATACATCGCTAGCCTTTTCAACATTCCGGGCGTGTCTCATGATGCTGTTATGCTTAGGGTATTCCCTATGACCCTTACTTGAGCTGCCAGAAGATGGATCGAAAGATTGCCCGCCGGGGCAGTTAATACATGGGCGCTATTAAAGAAACACTTTATTCAAAGATATTGCCCGCCATCAAAGATTTCTAATCAACTTTTGGAGATCCATAACTTCAAACAAGAAGACAACGAAACTCTGTATCAAGCTTGGGACAGATACAACGATTTTCTTTATAAGTGTCCTACCAATGATCTAAATAACCAGCAGAAGGTCAATATTTTCTACAAAGGAATAAATGTAACTACAAGACAGATGCTGGACTATCAAGGACCTATCCCAAACATTACTCCTACTACTGCAATTAAAGCCATTCAAAAAATGGCTGACCATTCTCAAAAATGGCACGACGGTGGAAGTAATAGAAACCAAGGCGGAAGTTTCAACGGAATTGCAGCAATAGCTAGTAAACTTGAAAATCTCGGTAGAGATATGCTGAAAATAAAAAAAAACTGTTCATGCCATCCAAGTCGGCTGCGAAAACTGTGGTGGGGGACATTTGACTAAAAACTGTCCTAAAGTCGACAAGGAAGATACGATCGAGGAAGCTAAATACGGAGAGAATATGCCTTTCTACGGGGATAATCGTAATGGGTTTCGTGGAGGACCCCCATCGTATTATCAGCGTAATGAGAGAAGAGCTAACCTGGAAGGAAATATTAATAAGTACCTTTTGGATACTACCAATAGGCAAAAGGAGCAAGAAGAACGACTTAAGAATTTCCAAGATAACACAAAAAAAATCCTCGCCTCCCATGAAACATCACTTAAGAACTTGGAAACTCTAATTGGGAAGATTGGCGATGAGGTTCAAAGAAGGAACGAAGAACAAAAGAGCAATTCCACTATATGTAAGGCTGTGTTCTCTGACAACAACAAGTGCTCTGATGAGTCGGATACTGATGGCGAAAGTGAGTTACGCCGTAATCACACTCCAGAATTACGGCGTAACCCAAATTCAAGCAAAGACACGGGCGCCAAGGACAACAACCCTAAAAGAAGGAGTCATTGGTGTAAGAGTATTGCAATTGATGATGGAGAATGCTACAGCTTGTGGGCCTCATGTGATCCTCGGAAAACCTGCGATGGTGGTGTTGATAAGGAAAGGATAAAAGATGACAGATACAAATGGACTACACTAAACGATGAAGAAAGGTTAGCCAAGTTCTCAATTAACGAAGTGGAAGGGCCGCCCATCAAGCATTACTGCAAACCCTTACTCATCATGGAAGATGAGATTACTAACGCTTGGCCAACGTGAAATCCTTTTCGTGATTATTGCAACGGAGGAGGTAATGTGAAGAACGAAGTTTGGATATGCCCACACGAATCTGGGAGACACGACGTTGATTTTGGAAATCTATCATTCAGTGATTGGTATTCAATAAGGTTCGGGGACACGATAATTAATTCAACTCTGTTCAGAAATCTGGAACTGAAATATGAGAAACACATTATTTGAGGAAAAACCATTAAGCCCCTCGATGATATTCCTTCTGAAGATGACTATAACGAAGGAGTTCGGAATCATTGGTGCGAACAAATTAAAACCAGCAACGGAAAAGTTTGGGCCTCCTGCAACCCTTTTGAGTATGAATGTGATGGAGGAAGTAGCATCGAGAGAGCTGGGGAAGACGAATTCCTTTGGACTTCGACTAATGATTCCGAAAGAACAGAACTACCTTGGCCAGATGATCTCGGATTCGACGATTGGATCAAAATCAAATACGGAAAAATAGACGCGTTAACTAAAAAGAAAATCTGGGAAGGGTGTATGAGTAAAAATCAACCTAACAATGAAGCTCCTAATGAAAAACCATAAGATGACACCAAAGGCTCAGTAAACAAGGAAAAATGCAAACAAATTCTCAACCAACTTGAAGATACCGATTCCGACAATGATTTCGATTATCTCGAGTTGCAAGGCGAAGACGGTTTCATCGACCCAGATGATGAGATACACGAGAAACGAAGATGCAAGCTTCTTGGCATCCCATTTAAGAGGCCACCTCCTATTATAGCCGAAAAATTTGAGTTTACGCGATACCATTTGGGGCCTGAAGAAAAATTTTGCAAGATACGGAAAATTGAAACCAAAGAATATCTGCGCACTACAACAAATGTCGTATGGGTTAGGCGCAATTTAAGAAAGACGTGGATGAAGTCGGGGATGTCCAAAGACCCCCATAGGAGCCCCGCGGCTCTGAGTCTAACTTAAAGACTCGTTAATAAAGAAAAGTGCTCTTTCGGGAGACAGCCCGAATTATCCCTTTCTTTTGTTTTATTTCCTTTTTGTTGGGTTTTGTGTTTTCTAACCACTTTTGCAGGAGACAAAGAAGTAATTACTGCTGCAGTTGTCGATCGAACAGAGTTACGGCATAACTCATCTTGGTTATTACGCCGTAACCAACATTTTAGCAGCAGAATTCTTGACGATACCATTACGGTATTACCATCTCAGTGGTTACGCCGTAACTATTCGCTTCACAGCTCATACCAGGTTTTGTCAGTTATGGCGTAACTCCTTCATAGGAGTTACGACGTAACTCTCCTCTGCTTTAATTCTTTCATTTTAAAACACAGTAACCTTGTATTAGTTTTTAAATGAACTTTGTGGGTGTGTTCCCTGTAAACCCTCATGAGACTTCACTCATCCACTTGGGACACCAAGTGGTTTAAAAGGCTTGTTGCATTCGCAAAATGCAACCGTGATTCCTACGAAAGTGAGTTAGGTTTGTTTTTCATTTTATTTTTTCTTTTTAGAATTATTCTTGTTGGTATTGTGATTTCAGGGATTGAAGTTTGTTCATGACGCTTAAATGAAGGCACGATTCTTTCTCGTGGGCCTTCTTCTTTTTGGAGCAAATTTCAGGGAAGTTCTCGCTCTAATTGTACCTTTCTCTTCACCTTTATTTTAATGACTAGTACAAAAGGGACTTTGTACAAATAACCATAACAATGGTTATTCAACCATTAACCCATTTCTTAATACTTAATTTCATTATATAATCATACATTGATTATATGATAGTCATCTTATAAAATTACCCACTTAAATCAATATCATTAGTCTCATAATCTTTAGACCCACTTAATTAGTTAAACATCATTAAACTTTACCCCTTAACATTATATGATTATACCTTGATCATATGATGAAAACCTTCAATTTCATTAAAATCATCAATTGACCTTTAACCCATTATCACCAACTCTTAAATTTTTTGTTTTAGGAACATAATTACCCAAACCCTAATTTTAATACATGAACCCTAATTCTCAATTTACCAATCAAACACTAATTAGGATTCACTTACTTGTAAGGATTAGGTACATATTTCTTGAATTAGAGCTTCAATCCTTCATCAATTGATCACCAAGACCATTTTGCATTTTCCCTCCCTTTTTGGTTCGACACATACACCAGACACACACACATCTAGAGGTTTTAGGAAACTATGAGAATTATCTAGATATAAGTTAGTTGGTAGTTTGGCCAATTGACACAATAGGTCTCTTAAGTCTCATTCCTTCTACTTTGGCCACAATGCACTTTATAACATATTTAGCACCTAGCAACTTAGGTCCCTTAAGTCCATTTCTCTTATATTTGTGACATATCATATTTTCTACAACTATTATACATAACATTAATACTTATAGTTTGACTATCGAGTTTGACTAATCCTGTAAGTCCTTTGAACTTATAAAAGTCATGGTCAACTATTCAAATGGCATTTTTGTAATAAAATACTTAGGGCCCGATTTTTGGGTGTATGACAAGGTTTTAAAATGTACCTTTTTGAAGGGTCGTTTAAGCCCTTATTTGATCACTTTTGTATCCGTTATTACTTAATATCGTTCCTTTTCATTTTTTAGGTATCTTGAAGGCAAAATGCTGGAAAGACACTTATTAGGACGAAAAGGCGCGAATATACGAAGAAAATGGCCAATGTCAAGAATCGAGACACTCAGGCTGCTGGAACAGAAGGGGACGGCATCAGGCACAAAATAGTGACGCCGTCGAACAACTTTTGTGACGGCTCAGTAGCCAAATTGCTCATTTACAAGTGGCGGCTTCAGGTTTTAAAAGAGTAGGGCGTCGCAACTCAGACGACCTAGATTTGATCCAGGCGAAGTCGAGTGAAGGGGACGGCGGCACCGCATAAGGTGACGCCGTCGCATGACTAACGTGGCCAAGACGAAATCCTAATGATGGCGACCCGACGGCGTCACAAATCAAAGGGTGATGCCGTCGCATTTGTAATCTTATATATAGAATCCGAATTTTTTAGTTTTCAGTGTGTAGTCTTTTGGAGTAAAAACATAAACCGAACCAAGGCTGTCTTGTACAGTATTTTAGGGTTCCATACCCTATCTTACACCAAGATAAGTGTTTTACTTTATTAATTCAAGTATGTCTTCAATTAATTGTGTGTATGCTTGCATGTTCCCCATGTCTGACTGATTTACTTCTGTGTTTGCTTAGGGAATATGAAACTTAATTATTGAATATTGATTGGTTGTCTCTTATCTTAATTGTTAAGGATCTAGTATTGCGATAGGTCATCCGTTGTATAGTTAATGCTTGATTAATCTTTGTGAACCTTAGCTTATAGTACCTAGAGTCATTGTAGGCTAAACCATCCGAAGAGTACCTTAACGTTGAGTTTATAAATCTTAGAGATTTTGTAGGCATTAACCTTTGGTAGTTTCAAAGAGTTAGGGATAAACGCATACCCTACGACCTTAGACACACAATGCGATTAAGAATAAGGACGTGACAATTCAACCATCAATAGGAGATAATTAAGGAGTAATAAAACCTAAGTAAACACATCTTTAAATCATCATACGAGCACACAATAATTAGACATCGACTACATACACCACTAGATTAGATAATTAGATAAGTAGAGTAATCGGTAGAAATACCAACCCCCCAAATCCAAACCCCGAGATTTGTACCTTTCCATTTCCTAAAAAACATAAAAAGATAAAAAATAATCTTCCTCAACCCCAACCTTAGCGTAGTAACTTCTCACTATCATTCCTATTCCCCTAGAGAACGATATCAATTCCCGTGGCTTACCCTAATACTACACTACAATGATTAGGTTCACTGCCTAGGGTGTTGAAAAACTTGCTCGACGAAAAGGAAGTTCCTTTGACCCCGAACGATGCGTGTAGCGTTATCAAGTTTTTGGTGCCGCTGCCGGGGAATAGAATAGCTAGTTAGGAGTCCACCTCGTTTAGGTTTCCTTGCTTGATTCCTATCAAGTAAGCTTTTTTCTAATTTTTAGCTTCCTCGTAGTCTATCCCCCTTCTTTGTGACCTTTATTCGTAACCCCATCACTTTTCATCATTGAAGGTGATTCCTCATCAACCAACAACCCACCACTGAATAAACCACTTTCAATCAAAAACCAACCCAATGACCAACACAACCGCCAAAACCGTTATGTGAGTAGAAACACCGACCTTCAAGATTTGCAAAAGATATTTGATAGTACAATTAGGGATGCTATTGAGAAAGTGGTCAGCGCCTCTGTAGTTGGCTCCATGATCGACAGCAACTCGGAAAATGGCTTAGTGAATAGAAACGTGAATGAGGAGGATAATGCTTATTTCAATCTTTACTTCACTAATAACATCAAATACTCCTGAATATTAAGTGTCAATTTCCCCCGATAATGCTTGTTATTTATATCATTTATATGGATTTACGCTTGTTTTCCATTGTTTTCCACTTTTAGGTAAATTACGAGCATTGGAGCTAAAGAGACGCGGAAATAGAAACATTACTAAAGATTTATCACAGTATGCTTATTTTGAAGAAGTTACGGCGTAACTCGTCTCTCACATTACGCCGTAACTATTGCGTGACCCAGAAGTCCAACTTATCAAGAGGTTACGGCGTAACTCTTCCCAAAGGTTACAACGTAACTCCATTAGGTCAAAAGAGGTTCCACGCCGCTGATACTTACGCCGTAACTACTGCATCACTTACGACGTAACCGAGTTTATTGAAGACTACGGCGTAACCACTTATAAGGTTACGCCGTAACTAGCAGATCTAGTGCATTTACGAAGAAATAGAAGGTTACGGCGTAACTCCTCTATTGGTTACACCGTAACCTAGACACTGCCTATAAATACCCCACAATTCCAAGCATTTCAAAGCATCCCATTCCACATACAACACTCTAAGAATGTGGGAAAAAACTCAAGGCAGGTCTAGGGAAGCATACGGAGTAAGTTTCCAAGGAGAAGTCACACCATTACTATAAGCTTTAGTGTTTTATATTTCTTTTACTTTCAATTCATGTATTTCGTACCTTTGAATATTGAATTGATGTGCATGATTAATATGAGCGGCTATGCACCCTTTGGTGCTAGCCTAGTTATAATTCCTTAATTGTTTTGTTTGCGTTTACCTTTACTTCCGTACAATTATTTCTAAGTGTATGCATGCATAGTTCTTTGGTAGTCACCCTTGGTTCGGTAGTTTTGAATGGTGATAGAGGCCAATTGCCTAGGAGATATGACCAACTGACCCTCGGTGAGCGGACTGAGACGGGAAGGGTAAGATATGACCAACTGATGACCCTTTCTACTTGTGCGATTTGACCAACTGATCACCTATCGTTTGGATGAACTTAAGAATTGGGGGGTGTAGTGTCTAAGTTCCTAACGGCCGGGCACTCACTATTTAGAATCTAGCATGTAGCGGTACTTAATGACTCTAGCATGATTTCCCTTTACCATTTATTTGCTTTTATATTCTGCATTAGTAGTTTAATTAATTAAATACCTATCGAAACCATTATAATTATGTGACAATTAGACTTAGTAATAATCCAACACACATAGCTCTTGGGACGACCTCGGCTTTACCATTTACTACACTACACACGACCGGGTACGCTGCCCGTTAGTGCATTAGGGTAGACCAAAGGTATAGCGAGACACTATAAATATTAAGACATGGTCATAAAACCGCATCAAGTTTTTGGCGCCGTTGCCGGGGAGCTATATTAGGATTAATATTGAGTCTTTCATTTCATTTTTAAACTTTTCTCATGATCATATTTCTAGTTTTCAGGTACCATGGAAGTTGTTAACATCGATGACGTCACTCTTGAGGAATACTTGGCGTTGACTAGAGCAGATCAAGGGCCGGGTCTCGTAAGACCGGCAATCGGAGAGGATGTTCGTTTCAAGATTAAAGATCAATTTATGAGGGAGCTTCGCGCTAACCTTTTTTCAGGAAATAAGGACGAAGACGTATATGAGCACGTTGAAAATGTCCTATACATCGGTAGCCTTTTCAACATTATGGACGTGTCTCATGATCTTTGTTATGCTCGGGTCTTCCCAATGACTCTCAGGAGCAGCGAAGATGGATCGAAAGATTGCCGCCGGCTTAATACTTGGGCGCTATTAAAGAAACACTTTATTCAAAGATATTGCCCGCCATCAAATATTTCTAATCAACTCTTGGAGATCCACAATTTCAAACAAGAAGGCAGCGAAACTCGTATCAAGCTTGGGACAGACACAACGATCTTCTTTATAAGTGTCCTACCAATGATCTAAATAACCAGCAGAAGGTCAATATTTTCTACAAAGGAATAAATGTAACTACAAGACAGATGCTGGACTATCAAGGACCTATCCCAAACATGACTCCTACCCTTGCCCTTAAGGCTATTCAGAGACTCGCCGATCACTCTCAAACATGGCATGACGGGGGGTGCAGCCTTAGCCCGAAAACTAAGACGATAAGCATTGCTTCCATTTCCAGAAAATTGGAAAACCTTGGAAGAGATATGAGGGAACTCCGGGAAAGTGTTCGTGCTATTCGTTGCAACAACAATGATGACTGGGATCTGCCCGGAAATTTTCCTATAAATGACATAAAACCCCGAATCTAGAAGGTTAATTATGGAGAAGGGATATCGTTCTATAAAGACCACTCCAAAGCAAGAGCTTCTTCACTCGAAGAATCAATAAAAAATTATCTTTACGAAGATAACAAACGGCAAGCCGACAGAAACGCACTATTCAAAAGATTCCAGGACTCCATAAATACTCTTCTGGGACAGCATATGGAGGACGACAAGAAATTAATAGATGATGTTATCCCAAACAATTAATTGGATGATAGTTCCTGTAATGCCATATACTCTAGCAATGGAAAACCTCTCTACACCCCTTTCCGATACAATGAAGTGGAGCCCTCAGAATCACAAATACTAGATGAAGCCTTATGCAATAAGACAAGTTTTCCTGAGGACAAAACACAATCTAATGACGAAGCAGGGACTGGAAACGAAGTTAAATTAAACGCCAGATGCTCTACAGTCATCCTTAATCAAATCCCTCTCAAGGAAAAGGACCCAGGAATTTTCATTCTCCCTTGGTCTATTGATAATTTATAGAATATAAATGCTTTAGCTGATTTAGGGGCTAGTATTAGTATTATTCCTTTCTCTATGTGTAAAAGGTTGAATTTAGGACCCATTAAACCCCTTTTCATGACCATTGAAATGGCTGATAGGACAGTTAGCATACCTAGAGGAATTATTGAGAATGTGCTTATCAAAATTAATAATTTCACTCTCCCTGTTGACTTTGTCATTTTAGACATGGAAGAAGACCTCGACATTCCTTTAATTTTAGGAAGACCCCTTCTAGCTACTGCTCGTGCTAAGATTAATGTTTTCAAAAAAATCATCACCTTAAAAATAAACGATAGAAAGCTTACACTAAAAATGGATGACGTGGGCAAGTGTCACCCAGTCGAATCCGTTTGTGTTATCAAAAAAGGAAAAAACAAAATTACTCCTCCTTCCATCACAAATATGCACTGCGGTTCTAATCATCGTAACATGCAGGATGGAACACAGCGCGACGACACATCGAATAATACGAAGAACGGGTCCAACAAAAGATGGCACGAAGTTCAAAAGGTAGATTACAAACACCTTCCCAAATTTAAAAATCATTGGTGCCGGGCCATCCCTATTGACCACGATGAAGGATTTGATCTATGGGCTTCATGCAACCCTTACTCAGAAATATGTGACGGGGGACAAGACCAGGAAAGGACAAAAAACAACAAATATGTATGGTCTTCAACCAATGACAAGGAGATAACATTCGAAGTTTGGATAAGGATTCATTATGGAGAAGTTAGCAACGATGATAAAAAGAAAATATGGACTGATCCTTCTCTCAACCAAAACAATAATCACAAGTCAACAAAAACTGGCCAGAGAGTCGTTGGTCGAAAGCATTGGTGTGAAATGATCAAAACTTCTAATGATGATTCTTGGGCCTCATGTGATCCTTACGAAAACTTCTGTAATGGAGGAAGTAATACAAAACGAGTCGGGACTGACAAATTTCTTTGGACTTCTACAACTGACCATAAACGCACCGAGGTACAATGGACAGGCAAACTAAGATTTAATGACTGGGTAAAAATCAAGTATAGAAGAGTAGATTCATCCACTAAAAACAAAATCTGGAAGGACTGCATAAAGGAAGATAATCATGAGACTCTTCAAGGTACTGGTGACGCAGCAGTTGATAATGTGCCTAACATAAGAAAAGATTGCAGTTGCAGGATCGAAGACAATTCTTTTGAACCTAAAGACTATTGCATTAAAGGAACCACTAAAAATGAACCACGACACAAGGTATGTATGACTAACATTGATGATAAAGAGTATGAACAGAACAGATGCAAACTACTTGGGATCCAATATAGAAAACCTCCTCCTATTGTCACCGAAAGGTTCGCATTCACTAGGTATTCCTTTGGACCGGATGAAAAGTTTTGCAAGGTCTCAAAGAAGGGAATCAAGGAATTCCACTGCACAACCCCCAATGTCACCTGGATCCGGAATAACATAATGAAGGATATTGAAGAAGTAGGGCAAGCTCAAAGGCCCCCATAGGAGCCCGCGGCTCTGAGTCTAACTTTAAGACTCGTTAATAAAGAAAAGTGCTCTTTCGGGAGACAACCCGAATTATCCCTTTAATTTATTTTTATTTCCTTTCTGTTGGGTTTTGTGTTTTCTAACCATTTTTGCAGGAGACAAAGAAGTAATTACTGCTGCTTGATGAACGAGAGTTACGACGTAACTCATCTTGGTGATTACGCCGTAACCCACATTTTAGCAGCAGAATTCTTGACGCGATTACGAATTACGGTAATTCCATCTCGGTTACGCCGTAACTATTCGCTTCACAGCTCATACCAGGTTTTGCCGATTACGTAACTCCTTCATATGAGTTCGACGTAACTCTCATCTGCTTTAATTCTTTCATTTTAAAACACAGTAACCTTGTATTAGTTTTAAATGAACTTTGTGGGTGTGTTCCTGTAAACCCTCACGAGACTTCACTCGTCCACTTGGGACACCAAGTGGTTTAAAAACTTGTTGCATTAAGCTAAATGCAACCGTAATTCCTACGAAAGTGAGTTAGGTTTGTTTTTCATTTTATTTTTTTCTTTTTAGAATTATGCTTGTCGGTATTGTGATTTCAGGGATTGAAGTTTGTTCATGACGCTTAAACGAAGGCACAATCCTTTCTCGTGGGCCTTTTTCTTTTTGGAGCAAATTTCAGGGAAGTTCTCGCTCTAATTCTACCTTTCTCTTCACCTTTATTTTAATGCCTAGTACAAAAGGGACTTTGTACAATTCGGTGGGGGCGGAGTAGAATTATCTCTTGAACTTTATTTAAGCCCTCATTTTTCTAGTTTATTTTGAAAAATTAGGCCATTTTTAAAATTTTGACATGTTTTTCCGAACCTAACTAGATTAGACCTTAGCCGAGCACATACAACCCTTGACATTACATGGTGAGATTAGCCTTATCCGTTTCCAATATTTTACCCCAAATCCACCAAATTATGAGTGTGCCGGTAGCTTGTAAACTTTAGAACTTGGCCTTTGCATCATTTCGAGACCATAGACGAGGTATGTTGAGTTAGCTCGATGTATTTGGACTTTTCATTTTTAGAAGGCAGTATTATATGATTATCACCCAAACAGCCTACCATTGTGAGTCTATCGATTAGTCACCTCGACTTTTCGACCCCCATGTGAAACCCTTTTGTTGCACTCCCCTTTAGTGCAAGATACCCCTAGATACACCCTTCTGAGCCATTCCTTTCATTTTGTCAACCCAATATATTATTTCGTTACACCTATACACCTTAGCCTACCCTGTAGTCTTTATTTGTAATTGGGAAATCATCATTTGCCTAAGTTCAAGGTTCGAGTGGAAAGGTTTGGAAATCACGCTTTCATCGACAACATTTATGAAGATCATTGAAGACCCCCCGAATTCCCTTTGTTCATCTCAAGTGGGGGGATGTTATGTTATTATGTTATGTTCAAAAAAAATGTGATTTGAAAAAAAAAAGTTGATTGAGTTATGATATTGTAAAGTGCGATGTTATAAGCACTATAGTATGAGCTTTATTGATTAGTATCGAGGAGGCCACCTCGGTCACATTAGAAGATTGGAGTTGGAGTTATACCAACTGAAGAAGAAAAGGTAGTGTGCCCATCACGACGTCCTCTAATGACACATCTACCTTGCATTTCATGATCCGGTCTCTAGACTTCTAAGCTTGAACTTTGGGCGGACGGTAAGTGGTGATTGTTAGTTATAGATTTAGACTACCTGCTTGTTTTTCATTTTACACCAATTATATATCCCATGTCTTATCCTACCCTTTAGTCATGAAGCGTGTCTAGGTGATGCAGCGAGCAATCTTTGGTGTCTTGGCCATGGATTTGGTCATGTATCATTGATTTTGTCCACTTCTCCGTGACATGTTAGTAATGACGAGTCACCCCTTAACCTTTGTCGTGTCTACCATATTGCCTTCGAGAATTGTTTAGCCCTTAACTCTAGTGGTGGAGATTTGTGTAACCGCCAAACTTATGATAGAATATATGCTATGACTGTGCCATTGAGTGATCACCCCGAAATTGACACTTAGAATAGTTGAGAGATTTAAGTGTTTTTTCCCCTTTCGCGAGGT
Organism: Chrysanthemum makinoi; assembly: GCA_910596185.1. Classification (NCBI taxonomy): domain Eukaryota; kingdom Viridiplantae; phylum Streptophyta; class Magnoliopsida; order Asterales; family Asteraceae; genus Chrysanthemum; species Chrysanthemum makinoi. The sequence goes on from OU343217.1 coordinate 219,484,567, forward strand.
GTTCGGCTTTATTTTATTCTAGCATAAGGGATTTGTAAACTCATATTTTCTAGGTTTTGGGAGATATCTTTTTAGGAATCTATCTAATAAGGTCTACTTGAGGGCAAGTAGAGTTCAAGTGGGGGGATATTTGATACCATCAAATAGTCTTGAATATTAAGTATCAATTTCCCCCGATAATGCTCGTTATTTATATCATTTATATGGATTTACGCTTGTTCTCCATTGTTTTCCACTTTCAGGTAAATTACGAGCATTGGAGCTAAAGAGACGCGGAAATGGAAACACTACTAAAGATTTATCATAGTATGCTTATTTTGAAGAAGTTATGGCGTATCTCGTCTCTCACATTACGCCGTAACTATTGCGTGACCCAGAAGTCCAACTTATCAAGAGGTTACGGCGTAACTCTTCCCAAAGGTTACGACGTAACTCCATTAGGTCAAAAGAGGTTCCACGCCGCTGATACTTACGCCGTAACTACTGCATCACTTACGACGTAACCAAGTTTATTGAAGACTACGGCGTAACCACTTATAAGGTTACGCCGTAACTAGCAGATCTAGTGCATTTACGAAGAAATAGAAGGTTACGGCGTAACTCTTCTATGGGTTACGCTGTAACCCAGACCTGGCCTATAAATACCTGTAAAGATCGTTGTAACTCTTAGACTAGGTCTAATATTATATCTAGGAACACATAATAGTGAAAGCGGAATATTCAAACATAGAATCAACATTATTATGAACAAGGTTTTTCATTATCATAAACTAACTAACTATAATAAAGATCAAGGACTTGATCTAACACTAACTAACTAAACCCTAGGCATTTTCCCTACGCCTAGGTTCCCACACACACACACCTTTTAGGTTTACATCTTGTACGTACAATAAAACTAATGACCCTATGTCTCTTTATATACTAAAGACATCTAGGGTTTACAAGAGGAATCATAATATAATTAGGAAACTAAATATTCTTCTAGAATCTTCCAAATCCTCCATCTTTTTGTAGTTTCCCTTCTTGTCACTTTTAGTCCTTCATGTTTCATTCTTCTTGTTTTGTATCATCAAATCTATAATAGACCCAACAATCTTCCCCTATTTGATGATGACAAAACAAATACGGTTCTTGTACGAACTTCCCTAGACGAAGTAGCAGAAGTTGAGATAATTAAATCTCACCATGAATGAAACAATCTTGTCTTCCATGCTTCCCCTTGACTTGAACATGTCACTCAAACATCTCTTCCCCTTTTTGTTATCAACAAATAGAGAATGAATAAACTGTAGAAACTTCCCCTCGAGTGATGCATGAACATGAACTGATTCTTCAAAATCTGTAGGCTTTATGTAATGATTACTTGTGAAGAAAAACAAGTATAACGAATTTGATGAAGAAGTAGAATTTCCCAAACTTGTGTCTTAAATCTTGTACTATCCACGGAACTCCATACTTATACGAATCACCAAATATAAGTAGACCGAAATCCCTTGACAAAATCCTCAAGTAATATGAGACACTGAGCACTACAATGTAACTCCTTTAATTGATAGCCAATGTGTGCATAGAGCATTATAAGAAAAATCACACATTGCTAGATTCATCAAGCTATATGATAAGAACACAAACCTGTGAAACTCAACTACAACATCAAATAAATGATATTCAACCTTCTTCGTAATCAATTAATCCATAAGAATCAAATACGAGCCTTTTTGAATCCTTTAAGAACAAATTCACCAAACTCCTTGTGTGTGTGAACAATAACCTCTGTGTGTGTCATCCAAAAACCATAACAATAATTATGCTCGACTTCCCCTTAATTCCAAATCTCCTCAGAATAAACCATTATACTGCCAATCCAAATAAATTTCGCCATGTAAAAACCTTGAGCAGTACTTTCGTTGAGCAGTACTTTGAATGAATACGAGAAGCAGTACTTTGAATGAGACTTGCAGCAGTAGCAGTACTTTGAAAACGGGCAGTACTTTGAGGCATAAGCAGTACTTTAAAAAATTATGAGCAGTACTTTCAATTTAACAAAAGCGAGCAGACTTAAACATGAACAATACCAAATAAGATGACATGATCTCATTAGCCAATCACCTATCTCTACGTGTAATGATCATCCCATATTACAATATTCATCCCACTGCTAGCAGTACTTTGCAAAACCCTAACAGTACTTTAAGAACATCGATCAGTACTTTGAAGAAAAGTAGCAGTACTTTGAGTAATTTAGGATTTCGATACCAATAAACAAGCAAACCCTACTCCAAAAATAGTGATCATTAAAAGCTCATTGAATTAGGGTTTGATAGTACCTTTTAATGCATACTCAAACGAATGAAAACACCAAAAATCTGAAAAATTCGATTTTGAAAAAACTCCTTCAGCAGCCAACTTCGTCAGTGAATATCTTTTGATTGAATGATCAGATCGAAGATCCCTTCAGTGAAAAGTTAGATTGTCATATATAGAACATCCACCTAAAATTCCGTCCCGATCCGACGGTTAACGAAAAAGTTATCGCTATTTAAAAACAACCCTACAGAAACCTTACAAAAATTCCAGATTCGAATTTTTTTCTTCTTTTCTCTTCGAAAAACCTTGTAGATCCTAGATATCACGAGCCCCAGGCTCTGATACCACATGTAAAGATCGTTGTAACTCTTAGACTAGGTCTAATATTATATCTAGGAACACATAATAATGAAAGCGGAATATTCAAACATAGAATCAACATTATTATGAACAAGGTTTTTCATTATCATAAACTAACTAACTATAATAAAGATCAACGACTTGATCTAACACTAACTAACTAAACCCTAGGCGTTTTCCCTACGCATAGGTTCCCACACACACACCCCTTTTAGGTTTACATCTTGTACGTACAATAAAACTAATGACCATATGTCTCTTTATATACTAAAGACATCTAGGGTTTACAAGAGGAATCATAATATAATTAGGAAACTAAATATTCTTCTAGAATCTTCCAAATCCTCCATCTTTTTGTAGTTTCCCTTCTTGTCACTTTTAGTCCTTCATGTTTCATTCTTCTTGTTTTGTATCATCAAATCTATAATAGACCCAACAATACCCCACGAATTCCAGCATTTCAAAGCATCCCATTCCACATACAACACTCTGAGAACGTGGGAAAAAGCTCAAGGCAGGTCTAGGGGAGCATACGGAGCTGTTTCCAAGGGAGAAGTCACACCATTATGATAAGCTTTAGCGTTTTATATTTCTTTTACTTTCAATTCATGTATTTCGTACCTTTGAATAATGAATTGAAGTGCATGATTAATATGAGCGGCTAAGCACCCTTTGGTGCTAGCCTAGTTATGATTCCTTAATTGTTTTGTTTGCGTTTACCTTTACTTCCGTACAATTATTTCTAAGTGTATGCATGCATAGTTCTTTGGTAGTCACCCTTGGTTCGGTAGTTTTGAATGGAGATAGAGGCAAATTTCCTAGGAGATATGACCAACTGACCCTAGGTGAGCGGACTGAGACGGGAAGGGTAAGATATGACCAACTAACGACCCTTTCTACTTGTGCGATTTGACCAACTGATCACCTATCGTTTGGATGAACTTAAGAATTGGGGGGTGTAGTGTCTAAGTTCCTAACGGCCGGGCACTCACTATTTAGAATCTAGCATGTAGCGGTACTTAATGACTTCGGCTTAGGGACCAGGAACAACAGGACTTATGACGGTCTTTGATTTCTCCGTGGTGGCATCTTTTTGAAAGGTTAGGGCGAATTGACCAAATGCTGTCCTCTCGAATTTGACCCCACCTGAAGTAATTGGAAGTAGGTAGACGTAGACATTTATTTGCTTTTATATTCTGCATTAGTAGTTTAATTAATTATATACCTATCGAAACCATTATAATTCTGTGACAATTAGACTTAGTAATAATCCAACACACATAGCTCTTGGGACGACCTCGGCTTTACCATTTACTACACTACAAAGTACCGGGTACACTGCCCGTTAGTGTATTAGGGTAGACCATAGGTATAGCGAGACACTATAAATATTAAGACCTGGTCAGTAAAACCTGCATCATCTAGGGTCCCTGATAAGGTTTTAAAATGTACCTTTTTGAGGGGTCGTTTAAGCCCTTATTTGATCACTTTTGTATTCGTTATTATTTAATATCGTTCCTTTTCACTTTTTAGGTATCTTGAAGGCAAAATGCTGGAATGACACTTATTTGGATGAAAAGGCGCGAATATCGAAAATAGCCAAAGTCAAGAATCGAGACACTTTCGAGCTCTTTAGGCCCGAAGAAGGGGCGGTCGGGTTTTACAAGTGACGGCGTTAGGTTCTACTAGAGACGCCGTCGGACAAATTTTGTGACGACTCAGTAGCCAAATTGCTCATTTACAAGTGACGGCTTCGGGTTTTAAAAGAGTAGGCGTCGCAACTCGACGGCCTAGATTTGATCCAGACGGCGTCAGTTTGAAGAGGGACGGCGTCACAATCATAAGGTGACGCCGTCGCATTTGTAATCTTATATATAGAATCCGAATTTTTCAGTTTTCAGTGTGTAGTCTTTTGGAGTAAAAACCTAAACCGAACCAAGGCTGTCTTGTACAGTATTTTAGGGTTCCATACCCTATCTTTACATCAAGATAAGTGTTTTACTTCATTAATTTAATTATGTCTTCCTTTGATTGTGTGTATGTTTGCATGTTCCCCATGTCCGGCTAATTTACTTGTGTGTTTGCTTAGGTAATATGAAACTTAGTTATTGAATATTGATTGGTTGTCTCTTATCTTAATTGTGATTGACCTAGTATTGCGATAGGTCATTCGTTGTGTTTGTAATGCGTGATTAATCTTTGATGAACCTTAGTTTATAATCGCCTAGAGTAATTGTAGGCTAGTCATCTAAAGAATACCTTAGAGTTAAAGTTTATGAATCCTAGAGATTTTGTAGTCATTAACCTTTGGTAGCTTCAAAAAGTTAGGGATAAACGCATACCCTACAACCTTAGAGATACAATGCAATTAAGAATAAGGACGTGACAATTCAACCACCAATAGGAGATAACTAGGGAGTAATAAAGCCTAAGCAAATAAATTTTTAACTATCATACGAGCACACAACAATAGACATAGACTACCCTCACCTTAGTTTAGATAATTAGATAAGTAGAAGTAATCGGTAGAAATACCAACCCCAAAATCCAAACCCCTAGATTCGTACTTTTCCATTTCCTAAAAAACATAAAAAGATAAAAAATAATCTTCCTCAACCCCAACCTTAGCATAGTAACTTCTCACTAGCATTCCTATTCCCCTAGAGAACGATATCAATTCCCGTGGCTTACCCTAATACTACACTACAACGATTAGGTTCATTGTCTAGGGTGTTGAAAAACTTGCTCGACGAAAAGGAAGTTCCTTTGACCCCGAACGACGCGTGTAGCGTTATCAAGTTTTTGGCGCCGCTGCCGGAGAATAGAATAGCTAGTTAGGAGTCCACCTCGGTTTTGTTTCTTTGCTTGATTCCTATCAAGTAAACTTTTTTCCCATTTTTTAGCTTCCTCGTAGTCTATCCCCCTTCTTCGTGACCTTTGTTCGTAACCCCATCACTTTTCATCATGGAAGGTGATAACCTGCCATTTCCCCTACCAATCCCCTTAGACAACTTAGAACCCGCAGTTCCACCAGAACCCTTCTTGAGCCTTTTGCTGAACCCGAAAGAGAGCTCAATAGGCGAAGAAAAGCTCTCCATGAGTCGGAACCTCAAGGCACTACCATCAACTTTGATGAAGCCAAAAATTACGAAGAGTCCACTCATTCTTCCCAATCCCCTGAAACCATCAACATTGACAATCTGAGCCAACATAGCGAGGAAATTCCCGCTACTCCGGTCAATGGACCCATCAATCCACCTGAAGCAAAGTCCCTCGGGGAATACTCTCCCCCTCTGCATCTAGATTTACCAGTGCCATTGTCTACCCTTCGGAGCAAGTCAACGAGGTGTTGCATGCCTCCGACATTTGGCTTATCCATAATGCATGTCAATTCCATGGATCCCACAGCGAAAATCCCATTCATCACATCAAACAATTTTTAAAAATTGTTGATGCTGTCTATGCCGACGGGGCATCCAAGGAGACATCTAGACTCCGGTTTTTCCATTTTCTCTTAAAGGACAGGCCAAGGAGTGACTCGATAAGCTTCCTCCAAAGTACATCTTCACGTGGGAACAACTCACAACCAAGTTCATAAAGAAGTTCTTTCCCTGGGAGGCTGCATGTCGAAGCAAAATTCTTCACTTCCATCAAACAGATGGAGAATCTATCGTTAACTCCTTGACTCGTTATAAAGATCTCATTCAACAAGCCCCACACCATGGTATCAACCTTTGGTTGCTTGTTCAAATCTTTTACGACAATGTCTCCCGAAATGATAAAAAAGGGATTGACTTCTCAACTGGCCGAAGAATTTCTAATCTCACTGCAGAAGAAGGGTGGGACCGCATTGAGGAATATGTTCAATACCAAGACAACCCTTGGAACAAGCCAGTAACTGCAATGAGTATCTTTGTTGTCTCAAGAAAAAACTTATCATCTCTCGATGATCGGATAAAGAAAGCACAAGAGAAGCTTGCATACCTCACAAAATCGCCAGAACCCAAAAGGTTGTTTAACCCATACCTTGTATGCGACATTTGTGGAGGGCCACAGGCGATAGGTGTGATGATGACACGCGCCAAGAGAGCGTCTTCCTTTCCAGTCATGATATTTATGATGACCCTTCCCTCATTTCATTCTATCAAAACGATGAATGCACCCCTTGGGGTAATCTAAAATGGAAGACTGAGAGAAAGGAGGGATCTGAATACACTATCCGTGATGCCTTTGAAACAGAACTCGGGCAGTTTACCATGGAAGGGGCAATGTTTTTAAAGGGTCTTGAAGGATTCATTCAAGAGCAACAAGTTGAATTAGAGAGTCAATTCGCCGAACTCCACAAAAGAATAAGCGAACCTGGCCCAACCCATCACGATCCAACTTGTGCCATTACTACTCGATCAGGAATTACTACCAAGGATCCCCCACACCCTGACCAGAATCCCACCACCAGGGAGCCCGCGTTAGGAAACGAAGCAATTCCGAAACCTCCTTCAACTCCTCACGATCACCCTCCACAAACATCAGCACCTGCCCAGCGACCAAATCTAGCACGGATTCCTTATCCCTCGCGTCTAAAGAATCAAAAGGCTGAAGAGACAGTGAGAGAATATTGTCTTACTTAAAACGGGATTCCGTCAACATACCACTTCTCGATGTATTTTATCATATCCCTAAACATAGCAAATACTTCAAGAGGTTAATATCGAATCGGAAGAAACTTGAAGGTTTGATATCGTTAGGAGAGGAGTGCTCGGCTATCATCCAGAAAAGCCTGCCTAAGAAGAAAGAAGATCCGGGCAGCTTCACCATTCCCTGCTCTATAGGGGCACTTTCTATGATGCCCTATTCCTTGTTCCTTAAACTCGGATATTGAATTTGTGAAACCAACTAGAATGAGTATTGATTAGCTGATCAATCAATCAAATATCCCATTGGAATTTGTGAAAATGTTCTTGTAAGGGTAGGTGGATTCAAGTTTCCAGTTGATTTCGTGATTTTAGAAATGGAAGAAGATAACTCAGTCCCAATAATCCTTGGAAGACCTTTCTTGGCTCACATTTCGTGCCATCATCGATGTTCATGATGGTAAGCTCACGTTGAGTGGGGTCCGAGAGCTTAACAACCTCGACATCAAGGATTCTTTGAGTCACTCCTCCTCCTACGATCACCCTATTTATTTTGTTGAGGAAGTTGATGAATTTTTTGATGACATAGATGGCTGCATTGATGAGTATCTATTAAGCGAATTCATGAATGATGATAACAACACAATATACAATGATGAATAAATCGAGATGGTTGGAGCTGTTTCCTTTTACCCGCGTAGGGACAAAATTGAACCCCTTGAGCTTCAAAAGCCAGAAAACAAGCTAAAACCATCGATCAAGGAACCCCACCTTAGAACGATCTCCCGAGCCATTTAGAATATTTCTTCCTTCAAGGAAAGGACCAACTCCCTGTCATCATAAGCTCTTGACCAGCGGAGACAGAGAGAAGCTCTTAGAAGTTTTAAAAGAGTACAAAGGTGATCGATGGAGTGTTGCTGCGACATGGGGTATTGATTCTACATTACGTACTCACAAAATCCTCTTGGAAGAAGATTACAAACCAACCGTTCAACCGCAGAGGAGGGTTAACCCTAATATCAAGGAGGTAGTAAAGAAGGAGGTCGTCAAGCTCCTCGATGCCGGCCTTATCTACCCCATTCGAGATAGCCCATGGGTCATTAGTCCAAGTGGTTCCAAAAAAGGGAGGAATGACGGTTGTAAAGAATGAAAGGGGTGATTTAGTGCCACAGAGAACGGTTACTGGTTGGCGTGTTTGTATCGACTCAGGGGAGTTAAATGATGCCACCGGAAGGATCATTTCCCTGCATCATTGACCAAATGCCGAAAGGGTTAGTAGGGCATGAGTATTGCATTTCCTTGATGGCTTTTCAGGATACTTCCAAATCCTCATTGCCCCTGAAGATCAAGAAAAGACTACGTTTACATGCCCATACGGGACTTTTGCCTACAAGTGAATGCCCTTCGGGTTATGCACGCCCATACACATTTGAGCGATGTGATGGCCATATTCCATGGAATTAATTGAGGAACAACATGGAAGTCTTCATGGATGATTTCTCGGTATTTGGGAATTCCTTTGACCTTTGTCTTTCCAACCTTAGGAAGATGTTGAAACAGCGATTGAAGAAACTAATTTGGTCTTGAATTGGGAAAAATGTCATTTCATGGTAAGAGAAGGAATTGTCTTAGGGCATAAAGGTCTCGGAAATGGAATCGAGAGTCGATAGAGCAAAAATCAAAGCGATATCAAACTCCCTCTTTACCGTTAAAGCCATTCGAAGCTTTCTAGGTCATGCGGATTTTTATTGAAGGTTTATTAAAGATTTTTCAAAAATTGCCCGACCAATGACACAACTTCTTGTCATGGATGCCCCTTTTGATTTTGAAGAATGCAAAGAAACATTGACCGACTAAAGAATCTCGCTCGGGCTCCAATGGCATGCACCTGATTGGTCTCAGCCCGCGAAATCATGTGCGATGCTGAGTGATTATCTTGTAGGCGCCGTACCGGCGAAAAGAGAAGCATTTTCAACCAATTTACTATGCTAGAAAAACATGAATGTAGCGCAAGAAATTACACAACCACGAGAAAGAGCTTTTAGCTGTGGTTTTGCCTTCGACAAGTTCAGGAAATATCTCGTCCCAGGCATGTCGTCTTCACTGATCACTCCGCCTGCGCTACTTGTTTTCCAAGCAAGATGCAAAACCCGACTCATTAGGTGGATTCTATTACTTCAGAATTCGACATTGAAATTCGAGATAAAAAGGGAAAATCTGCTGCTGATCATCTGTCACGCTTGGAAACCCGATCTTGAGAAGTTGGACCATACCGAGATTCGCGACTCTTTTCCCGAGGAACGGCTAATGGCCATTAAGGAAATTGAGCCATGGTATGCAGATTATGCTAACTATCGTCAGTAGGGTTTTGCCAAATTACATGACCAAGCAAGATAAGAGAAAATTCTTCACTATACTAAAACATTACTTTTGGGATGAGCCTATTCCCCATATGCCCGATCAAATCATTCGGCGTTGCGTGGGGAAGAGAGATTGATCGAGTTTTGAAATGCCATGCGGGACCATCTGGGGACATCGCGGTTAAAATGTCATGGCACGAAAAGTTTTCGATGCCGGATTCTACTGGCCTACTATTTTTCGAGACGTTAAAAGATTGGTTCAAAGCGTGTGATACGCCAACAATCGGGAAACATCGCGAAGGGATGAATCATCTGAAATTATATCCAAGTCTGCGAGATATTCAATGTTTGGGGTATAGACTTCATGGGACCTTTTCCATCATCTGGAGGAAATGAATACATTCTCGTAGCTATCGACTATGTATCCAAATGGGTGGAGGCCCAAGCCCTTAGGACTAATGATGCGAGAGTAGTCATTCATTTTCTTAAAAACTCTCTACGATTCGGGATTCCAAGAGCATTGATCAGTGATAGAGGAACCACTTTTGCAATGCTCAAATGGAGAAGGTAATGAAGAAGTATGGCGTTCAGCATAGATTTTTCCATATCATCCTCAGACGAATGGGCAAGTAGAAAACACAAATTGAGCATTAAAGCGGATACTTGAAAAAACGGTCCACCAGAATAGAAAAGATTGGGCATTCAAACTGGATGAGGCACTCTGGGCATTCGAGGCTTACAAAACACCTATCGGACACCCACTTTTGGTATACGGGAAAGCATGCCACCTCCGTATTGAACTTGAGCAAAAGGCGTACTGGGCACTTAAGGCCTGTAATATGGATTATTAGAGGGAGGGTCAAATAGGTTCTTCAGCTTCAAGGTGGGATGAACTAAGACTTGAAGCTTATGAATCGTCGATCATACAAGAAAGGGTGAAAAAATGGCATGATCAACGAATAAAGAATCCTAAAGAGTTTTTGGAAGGAGATAAGGTGCTCTTGTATAATAAAGGCTGAGATTATTTGAGAAAACTCAAATCGAGATGGTATGGACCTTTTTTAGTGAAGAGGCAAATGAACAATGGGGCAGTGGTGCTCCTTGACCATGATGGAAGGGAATTTACCGTAAATGGGCAACGTGTGAAACATTATCAGTTGGACATTAATGAAATGGTCAAACGATGAAGATATGTTTAGAAGAGGTGACGGTAATGAGGTCACGTAGGGGCACGACTTAGAGTCTAGCTACAAGACTCATAAATAAAGAAAAGCGCTTCATGGGAGGCAACCTATGCTTAATTGTTTGCTTGTTTGTGTGTCGTGTATCTTTTATTGATTATTTATTCTCATGTTTAAATTTGTAAAAATGCTTTATTTTGTCTTTAACCTCGTCTTAATTACATATAAAGTTATTTTACATAAGGGATAAGCGTAGGGAGGATTACACCGTTTTCAAAAGCGTAAACATGAGAATTACAATTAATTAAAAGATATACATGTGTGTTTGTTCGAGTCAAATGCTTGTATCGAGTCATAATGGATGTTTTGCAGGACATTTTTCCAGATTCTAAAGATGTAAATTTTCCAGAATTTTTTCAGGAAAATCGCAGAACCGGTTTCTGTCGGGATAACCTGACGGCGTCAGGATCGCAACTGACGGCGTTAGGAAGGAGCAGAAAAACTGATTACTTTTCGTTTTCGAGCTACTTATAAATTTTGGAATTTTTCAGGTCTTAATTTTCTAGAAAATATGTAAACATCCATTCCACAAGCATTATATCCTAGTTTAGTAGAGTCCTATATATATTGTGCCTGATTTTACGCGAAGGTTTAGTTTGTTTTCTTCAAGTGTGGTGTTTTAAATTTCCAAGAAGAAGATACATAAGATGAGAAGGAGCTTTTCAAGCAAACATTCTTCTTGAAGAAAGCTGTAACCACCACTTTACACGGATCTACGGGCTAATCAGGGGAGTACCAGTTTCTTTCGTCTTTTATTACCTTCCATTATCATAACTTTGATACTTTTGGGGAACATTGGGGACAATGTTCATTTAAGGGAGGGAGGGAAAATAAAATGGAAACTTTGAAACTATGCTTATCATTGATTATTTGCTTTGTCCAATTGCATTTATGTAATAAATCATGAGAAATATCGGTTAGGGTAATTTTTGCACCAAATTTAAAATTTTTCATGACATATAGGAGTGGGCCATTAGTCTTAATAAAAGCGTTCATGGATAGAAAAGTTATATGACTAGCAGCAAAACCCTTTACCACTTAAATTCCACCAAAATGTGAGGATCACCGTTGTAGGAATTAAAGCATTCGTCTTTAATGCTTAGAGTGTGAAACGGTAGTATAATAGATTCTAGAACTTGTTTTGTGATGCATCCCGAGATCGCTAGTAAGACTACTCTTGTGTAGTTAGGAATAACTAAATGATAAGAGGCATTAGGATAACCCTGTTTGACACCGTAATATAATTACTTCTTTCATCGGTTGAGTAATTCCCTTTTGCATTGTACTCATCTTTAGTACACGATACCCTAGTTAACCCTTCAGAGCCTATCCTTTTCGCGGTTCTCGTGATGTTTGGTTTCCTAAATATCAATGAAGAGCATTGTTTACAATCCACCCCCCTTGTACACAACCGCCTTAGCTACCGCTTGTATGCACTCACTTTTAGTGCTGCTTATTGTTATCACCTTATTAGTTCAATTATCTAAGTTGCTTGCATGAGTTGCTAAGTCGAGTCATATCCTTTGTACACAGTTTGGGGACGATTGGGACTCATGGGAAAAGTTAAACTTTATGAAATGACGGGAAGGGAACGTTAAATTCAAATTCCCTTTATTTGCATAATAATGTACTCCAAGTGTTTTGATCTTTTTCAATTAAATAAAACTCAAGTGTAGGAATGTGCCTATAAATCCCTATCATTTTGATGTTATCGTAGAGAATGGTAGAGTAAAAGTGTATTAAAAAAAATAAAAATAAAAATAAAAAATAAAAAAAATAAGGGATACCATCCTACATCTATCTTTAATTTATGTTTGTTTGTTTAGGTTATCTAGAGTTTAAAGTGTCGAGTCTTGGCCTAGCAACGCATTCTTCGCACTTGTAACATAAAGATTTAGACTTACCACCACTAAATAGCCTATCCACCAACCCTGTTTCCCACTGCCATAAGCCTATCATTACAACCCTTTAAAGACCTCTTGGATAGTCTTTCTAGGTGCTACAAAGCGATGGAGGTTTGATCTAGTCTCAAGCCTATGGTTATCTATGTACTAGGACCGGTTAATGAGTGTTTATCTTCCATTTCCAACTTGTTATATTTCATATACACTCGAGAGATATGAGTATCCAAACTCCAATGTGTGAGGTGCTAGTATGTAATTTCCATACTTATTTATGACTTTTGGGGCTATATGTGTGTTGTGAATCATTCTAAACTAATGCTTCATGACCTCTAACTTATGAATTGATTGGCTAAAAGCACATTTGTTTGAGGACAAGCAAATACCAAGTGTAGGGATATATGATAAGGTTTTAAAATGTACCTTTATGAGGGGTCGTTTAAGCCCTTATTTGATCACTTTTGTATCCGTTATTACTATAATATCGTTCCTTTTCAATTTTTAGGTATCTTGAAGGCAAAATACTGGAAAGACACTTATTCAGACGAAAAAGCGAATATACGAAGAATAATAAAGTCAAGAATCAGAGACACTGTTTGGCCCGAAGGGGATGACGTCGGGTTATACAAGTGGCGGCGTCAGGTTCTACTAGAGATGCCGTCGGACAAGTTTTTTGACGACTCAGTAGCCAAATTGCTCATTTACAAGTGACGGCTTCAGGTTTTAAAAGAGTAGAGGCGTCATGACTCAGAAGGACTAGATTTGATCCAGACGGTCCGGAGACTAAAGGGGACGGCGTCGCAATCATAAGGTGACACCGTCCGCAAGACTACGTGGCCAAGACGAATCCCTAGCGACCCACGGCGTCACAAATCAAAGGGTGGCCCGTCGCATTAATCTTATATATAGAATCCGAATTTTTCAGTTTTAGTGTGTAGTCTTTGGAGTAAAACAATAGAACCAAGGCTGTCTTATATAGTATTTTAGGGTTCCATACCCTATCTTACATCAAGATAAGTGTTTTACTTCATTAATTTAATTATGTCTTCCTTTGATTGTATGTATGCTTGCATGTTCCCCATCGCGGCTAATTACTTGTGTGTTTGCTTAGGTAATATGAAACCTAGTTATTGAATATGATTGGTTGTCTCTTATCTTAATTGTGACCTATGTATTCGACTAGGTCATTCGTTGTGTTTGTAATGCTTGATTAATCTTTGATGAACCTTAGTTTATAATAGCCTAGAGTAATTGTAGGCTAGTCATCCAAAGAATACCTTAGAGTTAAAGTTTATGAATCCTAGAGATTTTGTAGTCATTAACCTTTGGTAGCTTCAAAGTTAGGGATAAGCATACCTACACCTTAGAGACACAACAAAATTAAGAATAAGGACGTGACAATTCAACCACCAATAGGAGATAACTAGGGAGTAATAAAGCCTAAGCAAATACATTTTTAACTCATCGAGACTACAACAATAGACATGAACTACCCTCACCTTAGTTTTAGACAATTAGATAAGTAGAAAGAAATCGGTAGAAATACCAACCCCCAATCCAAACCCCGAGATTCGTACTTTTCCATTTCCTAAAAAACATAAAAGATAAAAAATAATCTTCCTCAACCCCAACCTTAGCGTAGTAATTTCTCACTAGCATTCCTATTCCCTAGACAACGATATCCAATTCACGTAGCTTACCTAATACTACTACAACGATTAGGTTCCTTTACTAGGGTGTTGAAAAACTTGCTCGACGAAAAGAAGTTCATTTGACCCGAAACGAGCGTGGCGTTTCAGTCCCGTACCATTTATACATCAAGATAAGTTTGTTAAACCAAATTATCATTATTTCTACCCCATGTTCAATTGATTGTGTGTATGCTTGCTTGTCAAACATGTCTAGCTAAATTACTTGTGTGTTTGCTTAGATATATGAAACCTAGTTATTGATTGTTGTTAGGTTGTTTCTTTTCTTAATTGATATAGGCTTAATTAGTGCAATTAGGCTTTCTTTGTATTTATTGCATGAGTATGCTTGATGATGATAGGGTGAATGGATGAAATAGCTTAGGTTTACCGATTCCGTGAATCATATACGAGAGATAACCTCATAGAACTAGGGGATTAACAACCCTACGATTAATAGAATCTGGCGTTATGATAAAGGATGTGACAACTCAACCGACCAATAAAGATAACTAGGAGTAATAGTATTTAAGTAAACACATCTTTAATCACCATATGAGCACACCTCAATTAAACATAGCTATCCTTAGTAATTAGATAATTAGATAATTAGATAATGGTTAAAATAGAGAATCGGTAGAAGTACCACCCAAACCAATTGCTCCGAGATTTTACCTTAGCTTTAAAACCATAAAAAGATAAAAAAGACAAAAAAAAGACTCATCCTCAACCCCACCTTCTCGTCATAAATTTCTTTCTAGAATTCCTATTCCCCTAGAGAACGATATCAATCCCAGAGGCTTACCCCATACTACACTACAACGATTAGGTTCACTGCCTAGGGGTTGAAAAGGTTGCTCATAGAAAGGAGGTTTTCTCGACCCCGAACCTGCTATCAAATTTTTGGCCGCTGCCGGGGAATAGAATAGCTAAAGTTAAACTTCTATTAGATTCCCTTGCTTAATTCCCTCAAGTAAGATTTTCATATTTTCATTGCTTCCTTGTAGTCTATCCCACTTCGTGTTTTGTTCGTAACGTCATTTTATCATGGGTGACAATCCACCACCAAGCGATAATCCAACACCAATCAACCACTTCCACTCAACCCACCACCACTGATCCGCCAAGGGTCGTCACTTGGTGAATACTCTAGACCGAGCCATCAAGGCTATAGGAACAACATGTCCCATTCAAGGTCAAACTACGGCCCTGCGATCCGACACCAACTGGTTGGTGCAAATCAATGATGCGATGGGTTTAAATGTACCTTTTTGAGGGGTAGTTTAAATTTGATCACTTTTGTATCCGTTATTACTTAATATCGTTCCTTTTAACTTTTTAAGTCTCTTGAAGGCAAAATGCTGGAATAACACTTATTAGACGAAAAGCGAATATACGAAAGAAAATGGCCAAAGTTAAGAATCAAGACACTCACTGCTGTAGGAAGGTGGCATCAGGTTTTACAAGTGGCGTCGAGGCACTACTAGAGACGCCGTCGGACAAATTTTGTGACGATTCAATAGCCAAATTGTTCATTTACAAGTGACGGCTTTAGGTTTTAAAAGAGTAGGGCTCGCAACTCAGAGGCGTAGATTTGATCCAGACGACGTCATTCAGGTGAAGGGCGGCGTCACAAGCATAAGGTGGCGTCGTCGTGAACTACGTGGCCAAGACGAAACTCTAATAACGGTGACCGACGCGTCCAAATTAAAGGGTGACGCCGTCGCATGTATAATCTTATATATAGAATCCAAATTTCAGTTTTCAGTGTGTAGTCTTTGGGTAAAATCCTAAACGAGACCAAGTCTTGCACAGTATTTTAGGGTTCCATACCCTATCTTACATCAAGATAAGTGTTTTACTTCATTAATTAATTATGTTTCAATTGATTGTGTGTATGCTTGCATGTTCCCCATGTACGGCTAATTTACTTGTGTGTTTGCTTAGGTAATATGAAACTTAGTTATTGAATATTGATTGGTTGTCTCTATCTTAATTGTGATTGACCTAGTATTGCGATAGGTCATTCGTTGTGCTAATAATGCTTGATTAATCTTTGATGAACCTTAGTTTATAATAGCCTAGAGTAATTGTAGGCTAGTCATCCAAAGAATACCTTAGAGTTAAAGTTTATGAATCCTAGAGATTTTGTAGTCATTAACCTTTGGTAGCTTTAAAGAGTTAGGGATAATACCCTACAACCTTAGAGAACAAACAATTAGAATAAGGACGTGACAATTCAACCACCAATAGGAGATAACTAGGAAGTAATAAAGCCTAAGCAAATACATTTTTAACTATCATACGAGCACACAAAAAATAGACATAGACTACCCTCACCATTAGACAATTAGATAAGTAGAAGTAATCGGTAGAAATACCAACCCCAAATCAAACCCCGAGATTAGTACTTTTCCATTTCCTAAAAACATAAAAAAGATAAAAAATAATCTTCCTCAACCCAACCTTAGCGTAGTAACTTCTCACTAGCATTCCTATTCCCCTAGAGAACGATATCAATTCAGTAGCTTACCTAATACTACACTACAACGATTAGGTTCACGCCTAGGGTGTTGAAAAACTTGCTCCGAAAAAAGTTCATTTGACCCGAACGACGCGTGTAGCGTATCAGTCCGTACCCTATTTTATACATCAAGATAAGTTTGTTAAACCAAATTATCATTATTTCTACCCCGTGTTCAATTGATTGTGTGTATGCTTGCTTGTCTAACATGTTTAGCTAAATTACTTGTGTGTTTGCTTAGATATATGAAACCTAGTTATTGATTGTTGTTAGGTTGTTTCTTTTCTTAATTGATATAGGCTTAATTAGTGCAATTAGGCTTTCTTTGTATTTATTGCATGAGTATGCTTGATGATGATAGGGTGAATGGATGAAATAGCTTAGGTTTACCGATTCCGTGAATCATATACGAGAGATAACCTCATAGAACTAGGGGATTCGCACAACCTACGATTAATAGGAATACAACGCGTTATGATAAAGGATGTGACAACTCAACCGACCAATAAAGAGATAACTAGGGTAATAGTATCTAAGTGAACACATCTTTAATCACCATATGAGCACACCTCAATTAAACATAGCTATCCTTAGTAATTAGATAATTAGATAATTAGATAATTAGTTAAAATAGAGAAATCGGTAGAAGTACCACCCAACCAATTGCTCGAGATTTTACCAGCTTTCTAAAAACCATAAAAAGATAAAAAAGACAAAAAGACTCATCCTCAACCCTTCTCGTCATAAATTTCTTTCTAGAATTCCTATTCCCTAGAGAACGATATCAATCGAGGCTAACCCCATACTACACACTACGATTAGGTTCACTGCCTAGAGGGTTGAAAAGCTTACTCGTAGAAAAGGAGGTTTTCTCGACCCGAACCCCGCTATCAAATTTTTGGCGTGCTGCTAGGGGAATAGAATAGCTAGTTAAACTTCTATCTCGTTTAGATTCCCTTGCTTAATTCCCATCAAGTAAGATTTTTTCATATTTTCATTAGCTTCCTTGTAGTCTATCCCACTTCTACGTGTTTTGTTCGCCTTGTCATTTATCACAATGGGTGACAATCCACCACCAACGATAATCCAACACAAATCAACCACTTCCACTCAACCCACCCACCACTTGATCCATGAAGAGTCGTACTCTTGGTGAATACTCTAGACCGAGCCATCAAGGCTATAGGAACAACATGTAACTCCCCATTCAAGGTCAAACTACGGCCTGCGATCCGACACTGGTTGGTGCAAATCGGATGTGCATTCGATAAGGTTTAAAATGTACCTTTTTGAGGGGTCGTTTAAGCCCTTATTTGATCACTTTTGTATCCGTTATTACTTAATATCGTTCCTTTAACTTTTAAGTCTATTGAAGGCAAAATGCTTTTGGAATAACACTTATTCAGAGAAAAGGCGAATATACGAAGAAAATGGCCAAAGTTAAGAATCAAGACACTTTCAGTTGGAAGGGGGACGGCATCAGGTTTACAAGGGCGGCGTCGGGCACTACTAGAGACGCCGTCGGACAAATTTTGTGACGATTCAATAGCCAAATTGTTCATTTACAAGTGACGGCTTTAGGTTTTAAAGAGTAGCGTCGCAACTGGCGTGGGTTTGATCCAACGACGTCGAGACGAAGGGGCGTCCAAGCATAAGGTGGCGTCGTCGTAAGACTAACGTGGCCAAGACGAAACTCTAATAACGGTGCCGGCGTCCAAATTAAAGGGTGACGTCGTCGCATTTGTAATCTTATATATAGAATCCAAATTTTTCAGTTTTCAGGTGTGGTCTTTGGAGTAAAATCCTAAACGAACCAAGGCTTTGTCTTAAAATTTTAGGGTTCCATACAATATCTTACAACAAGATAAGTGTTTTACTTCATTAATTTAATTATGTCTTCAATTGATTGTGTGTATGCTGCATGTTCCCATGGGGCCTTTACTTGTGTTTGTGCATTAATATGAAACTTAGTTATTGAATATTGATTGGTTGTCTCTTATCTTAATGTGATTGACCTAGTATTGCGATAGGTCATTCGTTGTGCTAATAATGCTTGATTAATCTTTGATGAACCTTAGTTTATAATAGCCTAGAGTAATTGTAGGCTCAAAGAAACCTAGAGTTAAAGTTTAAAAATCCTAGAGATTTTGTAGTCATTAACCTTTGGTAGCTTCAAAGAGTTAGGGATAACGCATACCACAACCTTAGAGACACCAACGCAATTAAGAATAAGGACGTGACAATTCAAACACCAATAGGAGATAACTAGGGAGTAATAAAGCCTAAGCAAATACATTTTAAACTATCATACGAGCACACAACAATAGACATAGACTACCCTCACCTTAGTTTAGACAATTAGATAAGTAGAAGTAATCGGTAGAAATACCAACCCCAAATCCAAACCCCGAGATTCGTACTTTTCCATTTCCTAAAAAACATAAAAGATAAAAAATCTCTGAGACCCCAACCTTAGCGTAGTAACTTCTCACTAGCATTCCTATTCCCCTAGACAACGATATCAATTCCTGTAGCTTACCCTAATACTACACTACAACGATTAGGTTCACTGCCTAGGGTGTTGAAAAAATTGCTCGACGAAAAGGAAGTTCCTTTGACCCCGAACGACGCGTGTAGCGTTATCAGATTCCGTACCACATTTTATACATCAGATAAGTTTGTTAAACCAAATTATCATTATTTCTACCCCATGTTCAATTGATTGTGTGTATGCTTGCTTGTCTAACATGTCTAGCTAAATTACTTGTGTGTTTGCTTAGATATATGAAACCCTATTGATTGTTGGTTGTTTCTTTTCTTAATTGATATAGGCTTAATTGTGCAATTAGGCTTCTTTGTATTTATTGCATGAGTATGCTTGATGATGATAGGGTGAATGGATGAAATAGCTTAGGTTTACCGATTCCGTGAATCATATACGAGAGATAACCTCATAGAACTAGGGGATTCGCACAACCTACGATTATAGGAATACAACGGTTATGATAAAGGATGTGACAACTCAACCGACCAATAAAAGATAACTAGGGAGTAATAGTATTTAAGTAAACACATCTTTAATCACCATATGAGCACACCTCAATTAAACATAGCTATCCTTAGTAATTAGATAATTAGATAATTAATAATTAGTTAAAATAAGATCGGTAGAAGTACCACCCCCAACCAATTGCTCCGAGATTTTACCTTAGCTTTCTAAAAAACCATAAAAAAGATAAAAAAAGACAAAAAAAGACTCATCCTCAACCCACCACATTGTCCATAATTTCTTTCTAGAATTCCTATTCCCCTAGAGAACGATATCAATCCCCGAGGCTAACCCCATACTACACTACAACGATTAGTTCACTGCTAGAGGGTTGAAAAGGTTGCTCATAGAAAGGGAGGTTTTCGACCCCGAACCCTGCTATCAAATTTTTGGCGTCGCTGCCGGGGAATAGAATAGCTAGTTAAACTTCTATCTCGTTTAGATTCCCTTGCTTAATTCATCAAAAGTAAGATTTTTTCATATTTTCATTAGCTTCCTTGTAGTCTATCCCACTTCTACGTGTTTTTGTTCGTAACCTTCATTTAATCACAATGGGTGACAATCCACCACCAAACGATAATCAACACCAAATCACCACTTCCACTCAACCCACCACCACCGATCCAAGAGGTCGTACTCTTGGTGAATACTCTAGACCGAGCCATCAAGGCTATAGGAACAACATGTAACTCCCCATTCAAGGTCAAACTACGGCCCTGCGATCCGACACCAACTGGTTGGTGCAAATCGGATGTGCATTCTGATAAGGTTTTAAAATGTACCTTTGAAGGGTCGGTTTTAAGCCCTGATCACTTTTGTATCCGTTATTACTTAATATCGTTCCTTTTAACTTTTTAAGTCTATTGAAGGCAAAATGCTGGAATAACACTTATTCAGACGAAAAGGCGAATATACTGAAGAAAATGGCCAAAGTTAAGAATCAAAGACCCACTCAGGCTCTGGAGAAGGGGACGGCATCAGGTTTTACAAGTGACGGCGTCAGGCACTACTAGAGACGCCGTCGGACAAATTTTGTGACGATTCAATAGCCAAATTGTTCATTTACAAGTGACGGCTTTAGGTTTTAAAAGAGTAGGGCGTCGCACTCAGGGCGAGATTTGATCAGGACGTCGATGACTGAAGGGGCGGCGTCGCAAAGCATAAGGTGACGTCGTAAAGACTACGTGGCCAAGACGAAACTCTAATAACTTGGTGGCCGATGGTCACAAATTAAAGGGTGACGCGCGCATGTAATCTTATATATAGAATCCAAATTTTTCAGTTTTCAGTGTGTAGTCTTTGGAGTAAAATCCTAAACCGAACCAAGGCTGTCTTGCACAGTATTTTAGGGTTCCATACCTATCTTACATCAAGATAAGTGTTTTACTTCATTAATTTAATTATGTCTTCAATTGATTGTGTGTATGCTTGCATGTTCCCCGTGTCCGGCTAATTTACTTGTGTGTTTGCTTAGGTAATATGAAACTTAGTTATTGAATATTGATTGGTTGTCTCTTATCTTAATTGTGATTGACCTAGTATTGCGATAGGTCATTCGTTGTGCTAATAATGCTTGATTAATCTTTGATGAACCTTAGTTTATAATAGCCTAGAGTAATTGTAGGCTAGTCATCCAAAGAATACCTTAGAGTTAAAGTTTATGAATCCTAGAGATTTTGTAGTCATTAACCTTTGGTAGCTTCAAAGAGTTAGGGATAAACGCATACCCTACAACCTTAGAGACACACGCAATTAGAATAAGGACGTGACAATTCATCCACCAATAGGAGATAACTAGGGAGTAATAAAGCCTAAGCAAATACATTTTAACTATCATACAGCAGCACAACAAGACATAGACTACCCTCACCTTAGTTTAGACAATTAGATAAGTAGAAGTAATCGGTAGAAATACCAACCCCCCAAATCCAAACCCCGAGATTAGTACTTTTCCATTTCCTAAAAACATAAAAGATAAAAATAATCTTCCGAACCCCACCTTGCGTAGTAACTTCGCTAGCATTCCTATTCCCTACACAACGATATTCTTCCTGTAGCTTGCCCTAATACTACACTTAAACGATTAGGTTCACTGCCTAGGGTGTTGAAAAACTTGCTCGACGAAAAGAAAGTTCATTTGACCCGAACGCTGGCGTGTAGCGTTATGAGTCCGTACCCTATTTTATACATCAAGATAAGTTTGTTAAACCAAATTATCATTATTTCTACCCCATGTTCAATTGATTGTGTATGCTTGCTTGTCTAACATGTCTAGCTAAATTACTTGTGTGTTTGCTTAGATATATGAAACCTAGTTATTGATTGTTGTTAGGTTGTTTCTTTTCTTAATTGATATAGGCTTAATTAGTGCAATTAGGCTTTCTTTGAATTTATTGCACATGAGTATGCTGATGATGATAGGGTGAATGGATGAAATAGCTTAGGTTTACCGATTCCGTGAATCATATCGAGAGCTAACTCCTTAGAACTAGGGGATTCGCACAACCTACGATTAATAGGAATACAACGCGTTAAGATAAAGGATGTGACAACTCAACCGACCAATAAAAGATAACTAGGAGTAGTATCTAAGTAAACACATCTTTAATCACCATAGGCACACCTCAATTAAACATATCCTTGAAGTTAAATAATTAGATAATTAGTTAAAATAGAGAAATCGGTAGAAGTACCACCCCCAACCAATTGCTCCGAGATTTTACCTTAGCTTTCTAAAAAACCATAAAAAAGATAAAAAAAGACAAAAAAATCATCAACCCCACCTTCTCATCATAAATTTCTTTCTAGCATTGCTATTCCCCTAGAGAACGATATCAATCCCGAGGCTAACCGTACTACTACGATTAGGTTCACTTCCTAGAGGGTTGAAAAGCTTGCTCATAGAAAAGGAGGTTTTCTCGACCCCGAACCCTGCTATCAAATTTTTGGCGCCGCTGCCGGGGAATAGAATAGCTAGTTAAACTTCTATCTCGTTTAGATTCCCTTGCTTAATTCCCATCAAGTAATATTTTTTCATATTTTCATTAGCTTCCTTGTAGTCTATCCCACTTCTACGTGTTTTTGTTCGTAACCTTGTCATTTATCACCATGGGTGACAATCCACCACCAAACGATAATCCAACACCAAATCAACCACTTCCACTCAACCCACCACCACTTGATCCGCCAAGAGGTCGTACTCTTGGTGAATACTCTGACGAGCCATCAAGGCTATAGGAACAACATGTAACTCCCCATTCAAGGTCAAACTATGGCCCTGCGATCCGACACCAACTGGTTGGTGCAAATCGGATGTGCATTCTGATAAGGTTTTAAAATGTACCTTTTTGAGGGGTCGTTTAAGCCCTTATTTGATCACTTTTGTATCCGTTATTACTTAATATATTTCCTTTTAACTTTTTAAGTCTCTTGAAGGCAAAATACTGGAATAACACTTATTCAGACAAAAGTGAATATACGAAGAAAATGGCCAAAGTCAAGAATAGAGACACTCTGGCTGCTGGAACTGAAGGGGACGGACATCAGGTTTCTAAGTGGCGTCGGCACTACTAGAGACGCCGTCGGACAAATTTTGTGTGATTCAATAGCCAAATTGTTCATTAAAGTGACGGCTTTAGGTTTTAAAAGTAGGGCGTAGCTTTCAGACGGTAGATTTGATCCAGACTGACGTCGAGTGAGGGCGGCGTCCAAGCATAAGGTGACGTCGTCGTAAGACTAACGTGGCCAAGACAAAACTCTAATAAGGTGACGACGGCGTCACAAATTAAAGGGTGGCCGTGTCATGTGTAATCTTATATATAGAATCCAATTTTTCGGTTTTCAGTGGTAGTCTTTGGGGTAAAATCTAAACCGAACCAAATTTGTCTTGCAAGGTATTTTAGGGTTCCATACCCCTATCTTACAATAAGATAAGTGTTTTACTTCATTAATTATGTCTTCAATTGATTGTGTGTATGCTTGCATGTTCCCCATGTCCGTCTAATTTACTTGTGTGTTTGCTTAGGTAATATGAAACTTAGTTATTGAATATTGATTGGTTGTCTTTTATCTTAATTGTGATTGACCTAGTATTGCGATAGGTCATTCGTTGTGCTAATAATGCTTGATTAATCTTTGATGAACCTTAGTTTATAATAGCCTAGAGTAATTGTAGGCTAGTCATCCAAAGAATACCTTAGAGTTAAAGTTTATGAATCCTAGAGATTTTGTAGTCATTAACCTTTGGTAGCTTCAAAGAGTTAGGGATAAGCGCATACCCTACAACCTTAGAGACACAAGCATGATTAAGAATAAGGGCATGACAATTCAACCACCAATAGGAGATAACTAGGGAGTAATAAAGCCTAAGCAAATACATTTTTAACTATCATACGAGCACACAACAATAGACATAGACTACCCTCACCACCTTAGTTTAGATAATTAGATAAGTAGAAGTAATCGATAGAAATACAAAACCCCAAATTCAAACCCGGATTAGGTACCTTTCCGTTTCAAAAAACATAAAAAGATAAAAAATAATCTTCTCAACCCCAACTTAGTAGTAGTAACTTCTCACTAGCATTCCTATTCCCTAGAGAACGATATCAATTCCCGTAGCTTACCCTAATACTACACTACAACGATGGGTTCAGCTAGGGTGTTGAAAAACTTGATCGACGAAAGGAAGTTCCTTTGACCCTGACAGCTGTGTGGCGTCACATTCTATGAACTTCATTCCAAAGATCCTAATCAGCATCTCAAGGACTTTCTTAAAATCGTTGACTCTATCGACCTTGATTCTACCACGGGGAGACCACGATGCGTCTAATTCTCTACATGAGACCAAGCTAGTAGTTAGCTTGGCGACTGGGATCCATCTAAGTTGGGATGATCTCACCCTCGTTTCCGCCAATTTTTCCACCGGTGAAGTACCAAACTAAGGAATGACATCTTGATGTTCCAACAACGATCAAGGAAACTCTCTAAGTGGCGTGGACTCGATTCAAGGACTTGATCCATAAAGTCCCTCATCACAGCATCGATATTTGGCTTCAAGTCCAAATATTTTACGATCATGTCAATCTCTCAACTAGGCAAACCATCGACCAAGCGGACGGGTGGCAAACTTATGAACTCCGAGAAGAATCACGGGGTAGAATAGAGGACGCCCTCATGACAAGAATGTTGGAATGACCCCCGGTTGCCCAAAACCGCCAAGGCAATCTCCTTGCCTCCCGTTGACTCTGTAACCTTCCAATGCGTAGGATGCTCGAACTTGAGTAAGTCAAATTCCTAATGAGCTCCTACGAAAATCCTAAGCCCTTAGACCAAGTGAACAAAATCCTTTCTACCTTGTGAATTATGTAGTGGTCCCCACGACACTCTCGTGATTGCACAAGAGACCCAAAAAGCTTTTGGGACTCGCCTCCATGCGTACCGGGACCGGGAGGGTAGTGGTACACTTTCAACCGAGCAAAACTTAGGAAATTCCTACAACCCCTCGTGGAGGAATTACCCTAACCATAGAAGGAGCCAAAACTCAAAACCCGTCCCAAATAACTCATCTAGTCCACCCAAACCATACCTCCGCAACAACCCTCGAACACGGAACTTCCACTAGTCTTGAGAGAATTGTCCAAATTCATGTCATCTGGCTTCGATTGACTAACCTTGAAGCCGATTTCAAGCAGCGACAAAACGAGATGACAATGACTCGACACCCATGCATAGAATTTAACATACACATCATAACACAAACCACAGTAGGCATATAGATGATTTTCTGAGAGAAGTTAGAGGTTTGGGAACTTTAGTGAGAGAAAGAAAAGTCTTATTATTAGCTCAACTCTACCTTGGGAAGTAGAGAGTATTTATAGTCTTTACCACGCCGCCTAACGAGTACGTGGATCGAGGCATCAGATGGGTAAAGACGATCCGTCCCTCCACGGTATTAACTAACTACATGACATTAAATAACTACGACTACGAGCTATCTAACGATTATAAACTTGAGGTGACGACACTTTAATACTGGATTTACTAAATCCTAACAATCTCCAAGGGAGGTCACCTCAAATCATAGAATACCAGATATTACATTGAGATTGTTCTTGGATTTTGTTTATTTTCTTTGTTATGTAGCGTATTTGTCTTTGGTCTTCATTACATGTTTGGATAATCTGAGGTCTTTAAGCTGATCCACGTGATCTTGAGTTTTGAGGTGACTTTGAGATCATCGACAAACATAAATCATTACTCATCCTTTGGTGTTGGTATTATGTGATGTTGTGACTTTTGGACCGACATACTCACATTATGTATCATGTTTTATCATCGGAGTAGCGAAGCTTCGTTGATTCATGATATTGGCGTGATAGCGAAGCGTGGAGTGACAATACTCGAGTCATTGATCACTAATCATGATTTCTTTAGATATGAATGTGTTGGCAGCAGCGTAGCAGAAGCATGGAGTGAAAATATCAGAGTCATTGATGCACTAATCATGATTTCTTTAGATATGAAATGGTATGTGAGCATGCGGCTATGGATTACTGCTTCATTCGTCATTTTGCAAGCGTAGGGCGTACACATACAATAGTTAGCAATAAAGCGCCGCGAAAGTGTCTTTGATCACTTTGTTGAATTGAGGTACACCCACGGTTCCCGTTGATCGATACAAAGTACGCCTGTGATCAGTAAAATTCGAAGAATTTCCTTGTGAGGGTTTCTTGGTACTTTTATTTGTTCTACCAAACGGAACGTCTCAAAGAAACAACCACAGTGGGTGAACCGCGAATAGAGATTGATTGATGAAAGAATTTAGAAAAGCAATCGAGTGCACTTTCAATAGAAATTGTTTTTTACAATACAACGAAGGTTTTAATGAAAATCAATTATCAATCATAAACACCTTTATTTTGAAATATTTGTACACAGGTCGATGTGCTAATGAAAAGAGTTTTTAAACGCGACGGTTTTCAAAGGTATCCGTCAATCCATAACACGAACGAGGATTGATTAATTGAATAAGCCCCACTTACATTCGATTGTCACATAGTTGATCTATTGATAGATCTCACATGCCACCCACCAGGAGCTTGTTAGATGTTGGCTCCAGAAGGCTTTCCATCTTCATTGTAAATATGTTTGCATATCACTTAGATGTTACAGCAATACCACAAGGATAATGCGTGGGACTCAGATATAATCTCTCTTTCCACATTGTGTGAAAAGCAGTCTTCATTGAAAGTGTCATTAGATTTATAGATGATCTCGTGGCTCTAGACTCAATTTGTGCATATTTGGATCCTATCGGGAGACTAGGGAGAGTGTCCTTCTTCAATATCAACTCTCTAAGAAAAGTAGATAGATAATGTCGGTTCCCGTGAGAGTGAAACAATTTTTAAGAGGAACTTGGTTTGGAAAGTTGAAGTGCGTGCGTCCTTTGGGTCCATGAGTCTTGTCTTCAATACCGATGTTACCTTGGTAACCAGAGTATATGAATTGAACCGGTTTACGCCTAAGGTTGAATTATTGGAGGGCTATTTCACCCTTTTTCATATTCATTTCTTTTTCATTCTTCAACCCCTTCATTGCTTACCAAGACTTCATTACTAGAACCTTGTTGGGTTTATTCCATACTAGCTCGGTCTTTAGTCCTTTCTTCCCATATTCTCATTATTCTCCTTTTTTCATCATACCTAAGGACTTCTACACTATCTAGTGGATTGTCCACAGGTAGATCCCTCGATTCTGGCGGATCCTTGGGAACAAATAACTAACCTTATCATCCTTATATCACCATACATAAAGTAAATTTGGTGGGTCTATTTGGTATTGTTCATCTGCCATTGGAACCAATTGAAAACCATTTGAAAATCAGTCCAGATACTTGTGATATATTATCAAAGTATTTTGTATACGAATTGTTTTGATTTTTTGAAATAGAGCTCCCCTCAAACATTTTGCATCAAACATCATTTTGTAATAGAAGTATTTTCATCTTTGATGGGTTGGCTTACATCTAAGAGTAGTTATATAAAAATGTGGTTTTCAAAATAGTTGCTCCCCTCAATATGTGCATAGATATTTGAAAAGGTTGTGCACATATTAGGAAAGAACCACATTGAAATAAATTGATCAGTTTCAGATCTTTGTGGTTTAAGAGATGCTCCCCTCAACATGTGCATGGAAAATTTGAAATCGTTTGGCTTGGGGAGGAAAGCCTTACATCCTATAAACCATTTACGAATTATCAGTTTAAATCCAATTTAAATCACAAATTCTCCCCCAGTCACAATTATCAAATCATTTGAGATTTGTGATCTGTGGAATTAAATTATTTTGAAAGCTTTTAAGGAGAATTGTGACTTTAGCGTGTATTGAGTTTTGAGACTTTAAACTCATTGATTAAACATGCATGATTTTCTTTGGAAAACAATTGTATGACAAATAACCTTTTGATTTAATTGAAATCATTCTCCCCCCTCAATCAATGACATAAGTTGTTGATTGAGAGATAGATATTTTGACAAGCGTTAAGTCGGATGATTTCAAAAATAGAGTCGAGTTATTTTCAAAGCAATTATTTTCATAAGATAGTAAGTAATTGTTTATAGAATGAAAGCATGAGATTTGAAAACCAAGATAAACATGGCTCTGTTTCTTTCATTGAAGAAGCGGGTTATTGCTGAAAAGACAATAAACCTTTTTTTGTGAAAATTCGAACAACATCTAAAGTCCGTGTCATTCTTTGAATGACACATAAAATAAGTAGATATTTATCGAATCGAGAAAAACTTGACAAAACGACAATATTTTTGGATTTTTAGAGAGTTTCTGTTTTTCTATTTGTTTTTCGAATAGATATTTACAAGAGATAGATGAAGGAAAACCTTTTACTCCTCTTCTTCCTCTTGAAGGCGTTTGAGTGTTTCTGGTTGTAGGCTCTTAAGACCAAGTCGTGGAAGGATAAACTCAAAACGTTCTCTAGAAAGAGCTTTGGTGAAGATTCACGCTGATGGTATTGGTCCACCACAAAGTATAGTTCAGCACACCAGTTTTCAACTTGCTCATGAAATGATGTAGAATGTTGATGTGCTTTTGCTCTTGAGTGTTGTACGTTGTTGCATGAGAGAACAATAATACTTTATTATCACGCGTCAGGAGGTTTTGTTGAATTCAAAGCTATAGTCGGATAATTGGGATCTCATCGGATTTGAGCACAACAAGAGATGGTATGGCTTATATATTCGTACGTAGGAAATAGAAGTACTCATTTGCTTCTTTGAAGACCATCTCACAAGCTTATCACCCAAAAGCGAGCACCTCAGGGCGTACTTGACGTGTATCTTGACATCTGCATGATCGGCATCGCATAGGCGTTAGTGACATACCGGTGTCCCGGGTACCAAGTCCCATGTTGATGGTTCCTTGTCTTAGAAAGACCCGTTTAACGCTTCAAGGTGCTTTTGGTAAGCTTAGCACGTATCTAGCACACATACAAACAATGACAAGATGTATTCGCCGTACATTGAGGGTACATCGGGATCCAATCATACTCACGATATTTACGGTCTACCATGATCCCTAAGTGGTCCTCATCCGGTTTGTGCGCTCATCATGGGGAATTATCAGTGACACAAGAAACAAATCAAAATTTCTTTAAAATCTCATTTGCATATTTAGATTGATTTATAAAAATACCTCAGGGACTTTGTGAAATTTGTAATCCCAAGAAAAATGACATTTGTCCCATCATTGACATTTGAAATTTAGAACCCATTTCATTTGAAAAATGGTCACACTCATTGGGGTCATTGAGGAGCCAAAGATAATATCATCTACATATATTTGAGCGTGAATTAAATGTTTGCTGACTTCACAGTGAACAATGTTAGATCAATGCTCCTTTCTTGGATCGATGATAAGAAGAAACTTTGATAACGTATCATACCATGCCCTTGGAGCTTGCTTTAAACCGTAAAGAGCCTTCTTCAAGCGATAGACGTGAGTAGGATATGCGGATTCACAAAGCCAGGGTTGGTACATTATCGACTTCTTTAAGATCTCCGGATTAAAATGCCTTCTTTACATCTATTTGATTGCCTCGATACGAGAAACAGGAGCAAATGATTCTTCAAAGTCAATACCTTCCTCTTGACGGTATCCTTTTTCATGCCTTGTTCTTTAAA
The DNA here is from genome assembly GCA_910596185.1 of Chrysanthemum makinoi. Classification (NCBI taxonomy): domain Eukaryota; kingdom Viridiplantae; phylum Streptophyta; class Magnoliopsida; order Asterales; family Asteraceae; genus Chrysanthemum; species Chrysanthemum makinoi. The sequence continues at coordinate 219,514,827 of OU343217.1, forward strand.
ACATCACCATGCTTATCAAGTTTCACTTTGAAGATCCATTTTAGAGCAATGATCATAGCCACATCACAGGCGAGTACTAATTCCCATACATCTAGTCGATCAAACTCATGAATTTCTTCTTGCATGGCATTGAACCCGCTGTCTTCATTCATGGCGGTTTAACATCTTTTGGTTCCTATCGAGTCTGAGTTGAAGAAGCACCATAAGGCATCGGTTGCAAGTTGTTCCGTGGATACTGGATGAGAGAGGTTTCAATGATGTTGTCCAATGGATGATCATGTGTCCATTTTCGAGGTGTTCAGTGGTTGTTGAGGCTGAGTAGCGAGTCGATATCTCTTGAAGATGGTTGATGATGATTGGGGAGCAAAGATATTTTCAAATGGAGCATCTTCGAGGGGTAGCAAAGGGATTAACTTCATTGATTGATGCACTTGTGATGTACATTTGATGATTGAAGATTTGTTGATGAGCAGTGGTGTGAAGCTTCTTGACTTAATGACATTGTTGAAGGGTTGACTTCATTCAGGGGATAGGAGCAGCCTCGATGATGGAGTTGACGTTTCATCATTCGGCTTCGTAGTGTTCATCAAACTTTGGATCAAACAATTTCTTTAAATCATCTTCTGATGGAGGTACATATGGAGTCTTGGAGAGGAATTTGAAACAAGAGTAGAACCGATAGGACTACTTGATAAGGTTGAGATCGGGTCCGAGCCGGAATTGTCCGGAGCCATTTGTGGGTGACTCATCAACGTAACGTGGATTGTTTCCATGATATTTTGGGTTCTCTTGTTGTAGATTCGGCAACCCTTCTTGTTTGGTGCATAACCAACAAAACTCCAATATCTGCCTTTGCTCTTAATTTACCTAAGTCTTGACCGTCATTAGTTGGATAGCATAAGCACCAAACACGCGAAGGTAGAGAGATCGGTTTTAGTTTGTGAACAAGTTCATATGGAGTTTTCCATGAGATGTATGAATAGGAACGATTTTGGGTGTAGCAAGCCGTGGCAATGGCTTGAGCCATAGAAACATTGGAACCTTTGAATAAATAAGCATTGTTCTTACGGCTTCCACAAGAGTTCGATTTAGTCTTTTCTACACCGTTCAATTTGAGGAGTTGAACACTTCATTGATGGCCGGATTCCAACACTTTCATAAACTGAATTAAGTCTTTGTTAACAAACTCTGTGCCATTGTCTTTCGAACTATTCTATGATATTGTTGAGTCGAACTTGTAGCGTTTGATAAGTTTGATGATGACATCACAGTTTCATCCTTTGTCCTCAAAAACTTTACCCAGTAAATCGAGAGTAGTCATCAAGCGACTAAAATGTATTTCTTCCCATTTATCGTTTGTACTCTCATTGGTCCGCAAATCTATATGAAGGGTATGGACTTCCATTCTTGAGTTTGTGGGTTTTGGTTTATGGGCATATTTCGTGCTTTCCCAATTGGCATCTTGAACAAAGATGATCTTTTCATACTTAATCTAGGTAATCCCTCTTACTAAGTCCTTTGGAAAGATTGTTTATGGTACCAAAGTTCAAGTGATTGAGGAGACGGGTGCCATAACCATGACTTTAGTTTTGGAAGCCTTTGACGGCAAGCAGATGGGTGAAGATTTCATCATGTCTTCGATAGAGATGGTGTATAGGTTAGAACCACGAGTACCTCTTAATAATTCCACACCATCAAGTTCTCTAACGAAGCAAGTATGTTTTCTAAGGCCACTTCTAGATGAATCACGATTGACCAGCGAGAGAACAAATTATGACCAAGACCTTCCATAATATACCACGGAATTACACTTTGCCAACATAATCTCTAACCCATAATTGCTCTAAAATGGTGGTTCCCGAATCTAAGTTCGATGATTTTCACGAAGTTCATGAGCCGACCGGTCTCGGCCATATGCTTGGAACAACACGAGTCTAAGTACCACAGAACGATTTGAACGATGCGGTTGAACACAGACAAGAATGGATAACTAGATAATTGGGATCCCCATGCAAGAATGGGTTCCATTTGGTTAGTAACAATGATTGGAACACCCACATCGAGAAATAGAAACACCCATATATCAAATAGAAGCAATGGACTCATTGAGAAATAGATGTAGTCTTGGTGTTCGTATTTGACCTATTCAAAGTATGTTCACTTCTTAGGGAATAGTTCTACCCGGTAGGCATTGTCTTAGCGATTGAGGGCAAGCCGTTATCCTTATGGCCAAAAGGTATCCATTGATAACCTATCTTACTAAATGTTCTTCCCGTGGGTTTCCCTTTGTTTTAACTTTCTTCGTCTTTGCCTTTTAGCCTTCTTAGCATGATTTTTAGCATTAACAATTTTAACGGGCATTTGTGACATGAACAAAACATTCACACCACATTCATGATTAGTAACAATCAAATTCATCATTACATGGTTTTGCGAATAGTAGAGAATTGAATTAATTCTGATGGCTTATAGCTAATACTTGAATCAACACGATTCGTTTTATTCAACTCAAACTTAATATTCCTAGGGTGATCTTCTACTTTCTTCCAATGCACATTCTTAGCTTGTGAGGTCCTATCTTCTTTGTATTGCCTTGAGGCTTTGACCCTTGCTTTAATGTCATTGATTACTCTGTGTAAAGGGAATGGGAACATTAGTTGGTTTTGCTACTTTTGCATTTCTGGGTTTAGAAGTGCTGATGAACTAAGAAGGCCTTGAGGTTACTTTCTTGAAAGTCTTTGATATTGAACTATTTGAAGGCACATAAAGTTCTCTCATTCATAACATTGAATGAATTTCATATGGCACCAAGGCATAGAACAAGGCATCAAAGGATTAACTTGCTCACCTAAGGATTTAGGGCATGTTGCAATTAAGCATTCTAGCGTTCTTGAGATCGTTTGGCATATAAAGCAAACCTAATTTCATTATCAAGAGGTTTCTCTAACTTATCCTCAACAATCTGGAGACATTCTAGACTATCCTTAAGGCAGAAATATGTTTGAGATGCAGTTTTTATTCCTAAGATGAGGAGGAACATATTTCACAGACAAAGCATATTTATTACAAAATGACTTTGATACAACATTATCTCATTGGTCAAGTGGCATTTTCCTTTAACCGACTCTTTAGATTCTCAATTTCTTTTTGCAGAAGTTATTTTTCATTATTTTGGTCGAGAGTGACTTTCATTGAATCATAGTAACTCTTTGAAAGTGTTGTTTAACCTTTTCATTTTCTTAGCTTCCTTTTCCTTTTGTAAAACATTAACCAAGTTTTGAAGATGAAAAGTTTGAGAATTCTGAGAATCTAAAGGAGGAGGCATTTGGGATCGAGTCACATTGTTCTTTTCACCCTTTAATTGAGAAATTTGGGCTTTCAACTTTTCGATCGTGTTACAATGAGCTTGAATCTGTTCATCACTTTGTTTAATTCAAAAATGCATCAAACTTCGGAACATCAAGGATTTCTTTGATGTTTGAGGTTTTAACATTTTATTTAAGATGTTGATATTTTAGTTGTAAATCAAAATGTTTAACTTAGCTTAAAAATGTTTTACCAAATTATCGTGATCATCATTCAATTTTCTCGCTTAGTTTGAGTTTTTGATTTCAAGCTCAATGACGATCATGGGAGACTTCAAAGCAAAGATAATTCCTGAAATTGAGAAGCATAATAAACAATTAGTAGCAGTGTAGAACACATCTTGAAATACATTAAAATGATTCTCTCATTTAAGGTATGCAAGTTCTTCCTCTCAATCTCATTATATTTTAATGCTCGCTCATAATCACTTACCTCAACTATCATTGCATTAAATTCCTTTTCCATTCCTTTAATATCGAATCAGTCCCTTTTTAAGACTCTCAAATTGACCTTTTAATTGTTTAAAGAAAGGCATGACCTCGGTTAAATAGCATTCTTTAGTTTGCTCAAAACCCCTTTCCCCCCGGTTATCCCAGTGAGTTGATCCTTTTCTTACAAGTTTTCTCAAAGTCAACAAATAATTGAAATATATCATATTGTTGATTAAGGTGCTTTTTAGTGGCAATAGTTCTAGGAACTTGCGTGTATTTGGAGGATACCACGGTCATGCGGTATTTTCCTAAGGGAGGGTTTGTTTCAACAAGATTGCTTTTTGCTTGTCTAAGTCCCTTTTCGACTACCTGTTGAGGCTTTAAACGATTTGAGGGGCAAACTTGTTCAAGGAAATCCAATTTTCCTTTTGTAATCATGAGGTCTGATAGTTATGTTCTCTTTACATTTAGGATTTCAAGCTTCTTATTCATTTCTCCCTAGATGCTGACATCTAATTTTCTATCTTCCTTAGTGCACTCACCACAAACTAGGTTTTGCCTAGGCTTAAGGATTTCATTGCATAATAAATTACCTTATAGGTAGTTCTAGCCTTTTTGATGACCTCTGTATTTGGTTCCTCAACAAGGGGAATGCTATGCTTATCGCTTAAGACTCTATTCTTAGTGATCAAGTGGCAGTCTGAATGGGTGTTCCCTTTGCGTACAACTTATTTTCATTGTTTTTCAAAGTTTTTAGATTGGAAAAATCATTCAAAAGTTTTGATTCCTAGCATTGAATTCTTTCTTAAGCATTTTCACATTTTCTTGAAGTTCTTGTTTTTGCTTAGCAGTTTAGAAAGCTTTTCTTGTAAGGAGTTTAACTCTCGTTTTAATACTTCTTCTCTAAAATTACTTTTTCTAATTATTGTACGCATTTGGTCATCCATTTCCTACTCACGGGTGGTCAATTCAAATTTAGCACGTTGTTCATAAATAGCAACTCTTTTTTTATAGGCATTAAGTTGAGATAACTTGAATCATTGGGGCACATCCAACATATTCATCAAAAACACAATCATTATTGACTTGGGATACATCACTTGGTACAATCTCATTTTCACATTGAGCCACATGTTGATCATACGAGACAATATTACTATTTCCTATATTTTCAACGTCCGAATCATAAGTTTCAAGAGTTGTTCTTTATTATGTATTTTTGCTCATAAACTTCGTACAGGATTTTAATACCTCGAGATGATTGATTCTTTGGATGGACCAACTTGTTAGGTGAAGGAACCTTAGGGGAGACAATAGGA
>OU343217.1:219520042-219553364 GCA_910596185.1 Chrysanthemum makinoi
ATGGGGAATTACCTATATAAAGTTCTTTAAATTTGCATGTTATACGAAACTTGGCTTTAAGTGACACAACTAATATGCAATATAACTAAGGTAGATGCGGAAGTAATTAACACATGAATTTTAACAATGAATGGTTGTATATTTACATCTTGTGTTTTTGAAATCTAAGGTTGTTCAAATTACATAGCTAATTGTATGATCTAATGGATGACATCTTTTATGTTGAGTTGAAGTATGTACTTTAAAGTGATTTGATTATCTAAGACTAGGGAATGGAATATGTTAAATTAAGAACGTTCTCAAGAGCTCCTTTATTTAACAAGAATCTAAATAAGGTTACCAACTTCAATAGATCATGTGTATGTTCTAGAGATGTGTAGTTTTAACCTTGGATGTGCACAAGGTTTGAGCAAGGTTAGGTTATGATGTATGCTTGAAAGGAAAATGATACAAATAGTATCTTTAACAAATGATCAAGCATGGGATAAAGTTATCATGCTTATGAAAATAAGTATGACAAGATGAATTGGATATGCTAGTTCATAGAACTTGTGGATGTTAGTTTCAAGATCATTTAGCCAATGAGGTGTAATGAAATCTCTTGTAACATAACCATTTATGCTTAAAGGAGAGAATGATGCATAGGATATACAATATCCTTTTAACAAGATGAATACTTAAAGCATGATTTCTTAGGCATAATGTTTTCAAAACATCATGTTTTTCTAAATGAAGATATGAAGCCAAAGTGTTTGAATGGGATAGTCCCATCTAAATAAACTTGGTCTCAAGATTATATTCACTAGATGATGACAAGAGGAATTCACTCGAGTTTCTTATGTATACTCCTCAAGAGTCATTGTTGCTTGGGGTGTATGATGTTGGCTTTGAGATTGCATTTTAACATATGTTGTTAAAATATTGATTTGAGGTTTATGAAATTTATCAGAAGTTTAACGACAAAGTATTACTAATACTTTGATAATTTGTGAAGGTAGTACTACTTATACCTAGTGGAAATTGACAACAATTACCAAGAGCACCATGCTTATTTGATAGTTGAGGTTCTAGCCATAATGAATTATCTAAGTCCTTATATGTGGGAAAGGATGGTTGAGTTTGTTCAAACGTGCATTTGATTCAATACAAGTGTTGGACACAAGGGCTTTTTGAGCAATACACTCAACAAATTCAAATGATGGTAAGGATGGTGGATTGGTTGATCTAGGGGGTAGGTCTTCTAGTGTGTCTAAATAAGGATGTGGTGATGTAGGGGTTTGTTGTGCTATGGAAGTACTTAGGTTGATTATTTGTCTATAGATGTTGAACACAAAAGTCACGGGATACTAATTCTTATGGTTCATTGGTTGCTACAACTAGTGGGTGAAGTGCTTGAATTTTTGGTCATGTCTATAGAAGCTTAGAGTAGAGGTATAGGTTCACCTTGAAAGGGCGCGTTGGTTTTAAGGATGCTCTTGGAAGTTCATGAGCAATACGCTTTAATGGTGCCAAAAGATGGAAGAGGGATAGTAGGTGTCAAAGAGGGATAAGTAGCAGCATGGGTTGTTTGTTTTGGATGTTTGATTCATTTGATTAGTTTTGTCATGTTATAAATACTTAGGTGTTGATTTTTGGATATGACTTTTAATGACTCTGATAATAAGTCATATACTTGAATATTTGGATGAAATACTTAAGTTGTCAATCCTAATTTGTTGAGATTATAAAGCTTAGATTGAACTCAAGGATAACAAGACTTGATAGTATGTCTTTAACATACATGTGAGTTATGACTCGATGTAAATACTTATCGTCTTGAAGGATGACACATTATTTTCATGTTAACCAAGTGAGGCAATACATGTAGATACAAAACAATATCTATAGTCATATATTAGACTTGTGTATGATATCTTTGCAAATAATGAGTCCAGATTTGTTAGTCTCGGTAAGTCATCTAAGTCATCCGTAAATGGGTGAGGAGATGTTGGTGGTGTGCACAAAGTACAAGTTTGGAACTTTGGTTTTAAAGCAAGGATGTTTTGGATGGTTGTGAGTAGTCATAATGGTGGGTGATTTTGGTGGTGGAGTTGGAGTACTTAAGTTTAAAAAGTTCACATCTTGAATGGGTGATGAGATGTTGAGAGGTATGAGTCCGGGGATGAAGAGTTCAAGTTTAATGAAGCAACAAGATCGAATGCTAATCCTAGTGGTTTTCTTGAGGTTGAGGATTTAGTCATTTTGACTTTGCTTTAAAATGCTAAGCAAGGAAAAGTAGTTGTAGGTGTGAAAATGACCATCCACTGAATGTGTCGATTTATGGAACTAAGGATCCACGGAGATGTGTTTTATTTGATGTTAATCCATACAAAGATGGTAGTTTCTAATGAGATGGAAGTGTCTAAGATCATGTCAAACATCCTAAGTTAATCCATTGAGGATGTGTTGAGTGAGATATGAAAGATATGCATTAACAAGTATCCTAGAAACGAGATTTAGTAAATTAGATTGCGGGATTTAGTAAAATTCAACAACTTACAGGGATCCACGGCACCATTTCTTTACAGGGGAACACTTAAATTGGTACCTTTATGCAATATGTATGGTACCAAAAGTATATGACGAGTACCAACATTTGGTGCTCATTACGTCCGTGAGACACCAAAAGTTCTGAGACCCATTTTTAGGTGTGGGGAGTTTTCGAAACCTGAAATTTTGCTTAAAACATATGACATTAATTACTTCTAGTTAGGAAAAGTCGATAACACATATACAAACATAGTGGAGCATTGACTTTGACCAAGGGCTAACGATTTTCACATAAAAGTGAAAATGGGTAAAATTGATAACACACTTGTGCTATCCACCTGCATAACAGGTTAGCATACAACATTGTTTTAAGTCATATTATCATCCTAAAGTAAAAAACAATAAATTACATCATACAACATTGTTTTTGTCCTTGTACCAAACACTCTCTTAAAACCTCCATTTTTCAAAATACTTGACTAATTTACTTAGTACTCATTGCTAAGCGAGTCATGACATTTCATAAGTTATGCGAGATGTTAGTATAACCTATGCAAAGGAAGTGATCTAAGTATATAAGTGATGGTAAAACAATTTTCCAACTAAGTGCGCAAAATCTAGCAAATGTTCTATTGGCATAAAAGAAATAAATCAAACAAGCGAATAAATAACATGGCAAGATTGACACTTATATTATACAAACAAACAAGTGTAAACAACAATTTGAAAATAAGCAAGCAACATATATGCAAACAACATAAACAAGTGGTCATTTAGCATAGCATAACAAGAAAAACACTTTTCGTCATTTATCGTTTAAATATGATGATGTTACCAAGCTTGATTAGTTTCCTTTAAACATATTAACAAATTATTTAGTTTCAAAAGAAATTGTATCAATGTTCTAAGAATACCAACTTAAATTGCTTGATTCAAAATTTTGAGTTTTTATGTTAAAGCGAAACTTAATATCTTGGACATACTGTAGTATTTGGTCTATTTCACTTATTTAAAATTAGACTCAGGCCATGAGAGTATTTTTAAATGAAAGTAGACTCAATTCCCTTTAAAATGATAGGTGGCTCGACTCGTTCGGACTTACGGTTAATAAGTTATGAATTTTTAAGTTGGCCAAAAAGCTGCATCTTGTCTGAGACCAAGGAACCAAAATTTACAAGGGAAGGAGCCCTTTTTTGGTTCCCAATCCAAATGGTCTTAGCGAGAAAGTTGAAAATGTACTTACTCATGGCGAAAAAGTGTAGGACTTACTAGATTTGATAGAAAAATATAATACACATATTTTGTTTATTATTTTTACTAATGTGACTTATCTAAACATTTAACAACAAAATTTCTAAGTTTAATTAGCAAAACATTTTTTTTTATTATATTTAAACTTGTAGGTAATTTGATACATGGATGGAGTGCTCCATTTTAAAACCATTTGTTTTGAAAATAAGAGCTCACGAGAATCTGTACCAATTGTGAAAGCGTTAGAGGTGAATCATTCTAGTTTAAAAGCGTTAGATCTTTTTATATCAAATCGTTTATGAAGCTTGTTATAATATAGAATTACCAATTATTGTTTGTGACTAATATAAAGCATAGTAAACCAAGTTGTCACACAAGCATAAACATCAAACCACATCACAAGCAATTATAAAAGTAAAGAGATAAAGAAAGGAAAGTGCAAACCGAACATGAGGATTTATAGTGGTTCAGTCGCGGATCTCTCTCCATACTACTCCGCTCCCCAGTACCCAACTTTCGAGAGTTACTTCACTAAATCAACAAGCTCCCTTCGGCGGAGAAAACCTTACAATAAGTTAAACACACTTTTCGGTACAAAGCTAAATACCGGGTTCTAGTTAGAGGTAGAACCAACCTAACGTCGCCTATACAATATTTCTGACACTAAGCTAGATGTCGAGTTCTTTTACAAGGGTACAACCACTCCCATTATGTTTATGGCCCAACATAACAAACCTTGTGTTTTATGGTACAAACACATAACCCATCTAATCTAGTTTGGTGAAAGTGTTGTGATGATGCAATAATGTTTACATGATGATCCATGACATAAATGTCTAATGGATATGAATGACTAATCTAAATGATCTTCTTAAATAAGAAGTCTTCAATCAATGAGGATATAAAGAGATCTTGAATCTTCATATGTTGATATGCTTTGGTGAATGAGGATGGCTAGATCTCTAAGTTTTCCTTGGTTGATCAAAATGTAAAATATGCTTACAACAAAGATGAATGTTAGAAGCATTATGATCATGTGATGGTGTGGGTGATTGATGTATCTTACTACATATTTATCTATAGATCTAGTAGATGAAAGAATGTTAGAGAATGTATGTTGGAAGGGATGAAGAAATGAGAAAACAATGGGATGATATTTATAGCCAAAAGTAGTAATAAAAATATAATAATTTATTAGATTTGATATCTTAAAATATCCCAAAATCTTTTTAAAGATTTAGATGACACTATGTGATGAGGTAATAAAAAGATTGTTTTCTTTTATGAAAAATACATTTAAACAAATGTATATCTCTTATTAAAAGGTAATTACTTTATAAAATAAAATATAGTAACCTTTTGTAAAATAAAATATCTAGTTGAGTGCTTGTCAAAATAAAATATATTTTGTCAAGTGTAACTAAACTTTAGTACTTGTATGAATATTATAGTTAGTTTACTTGTACAAATAAAAGTATATATTTGTTAGACATTTTACCAAAGATGTATTTGTATAAAATACTTGTGAATGCAAAATGTAAAATGAGGTTAGAAATAGAATGGTTAACCTATTAAAATACTTAGTGACTCTAGCATATTTTAAACATTATAAATGATTTGTTAATGGGTTTTGATCATAATGCCACATAACAAACATATGCAGAACTTTGTGTTGTAACATCTGAGGACTTGAGACATCGAGAAGTGTTGAATGTATGTTGAGACAAATGTAATTACAAGTAACTTGTACATTTTATGTATTACAAGTTACATGTTTGTCATCAATCAAAACAAAGCGAAACTTGTATAGATTAAATATAATAATATTTGCACTAACATTCTTGTCTAGATGTCTTATTGTACCAAATGCTTAAACCTCTCGCCAATTTGTAACCTGAGTGTGAGTCTTACTCAGGATCTGAGAAGAAGAAAAGTTTGAAAATCTTATTTGGTGTGGAGGAGAAGCAAGTGTAAAGTCTTATCGAGTCTGCGAGATAAGCTAGGGTGTAAAGTCTTGTCTGGGTGAGGATAAGTAAGGGTGTAGTATCTTATGCGAAGATGCAGTCAAGCTTAGGGTTTGATCTTTTTTGGTAAAAGTCAGTGTAATAGGTTTGTGGGTTCTTCGAGAGGTCTTTGTAGGTGGTTAGGGTCGGAACTCCTTTAAGTACTTACGGAGTCAAGGGGTAGATTGGTAAGAGCTAAGGTGTCACAGTTTATCCACATAAAGATTTGGTACTAGTGAGATAGTATAAAGTGTTTAGTCAATAGCGGACGTCACAGATAATCTAAATCCATACGAACCAATATAATCGGTATGTTTGTATCTTTCCCTTAACTAGATTACTTCGAGTTATATTGCTACACTTTACACCCTTGCATGCAATTAACACTAATCTACTTAAACTTAAAATAAGTGAAAGAATGTATTCACCCTTCTACGGTTCTACATAGTCTATGTGCGTTAAGCTTCATTGAAAAATATCATCCCCAAACACTTTTTTGTTGAAATTAAAATTTACATAAATAGTCCCTTTGTTTTGGCTTCTATCAAAAGATTTGTCCCTAACGACCAACCATGTAAACTACACAATGGTCTGTATGTTTACTTAACATTGCAAAATCATCCATGATTTTATTCTTTAGAGAACAAGAATATACTTCGCAGTTCCTACCTTTTTGCTTTAAATTATGAAATTACGTCTCTAGAGACTCCGTGTAACAAAATTGTTGTAAAATGCATACACATGGCGAATGCGGGTAAAAGTAATCCTCAAGATTACATAACATAATTCTCACGTATTAATTAATAACTTCTTAAGTAAAGAGATCACGTTTAGATTACACTCTGTGATCATATAACATTCACAAATGGTTATCACTAAGTAGAGGTTATTAATGGAACACACCCGTTTAAATGAAGCATTAAAATTTCAAATAAACCTGTAAAACTGGAGCTAAATCGGGTCTTGGCTATGATAGGCGATGGTGATGAAATGGTTAGTTGTTGTGAAAGAATGTTATGTTTCACCTTAACAATTCTAAACCAAGAAGTGTTGATACAAGTATGATGCACATACCACCCAAGGCTCCAAGGGAACAATAATATAGACAACCCCTACGATCCAGGCTCCATTTCCCCTCACTCCTCTCTCACACACATACACATGTGTGTGTTATCATTAGGTTTAAATTTGTTTGTAGACTTTTGACATTGATTGAGGATAAACATCCCTCATGATTACTGCATGGAATTCATCAAACCTCTCTTCTCTTTCACTAAACCCATCTCTCTCTATCTTACAAGATTTCTCTCTAAAAGCAAAAGCCATCTTTGACTCTCTAAAATCCTTTTTGTTCTTTTTATTATGATACAAATCTTACTCTAAACCATTTTTAAGATAATTCTCATAATATACAGATCACCTCACAAAATCTATGTTTTTATGGTGATATTTTATTAAGAACTCTTACAAGGAGCGAGGCCTTGAAGGAACAATTACATTGTGGTGTTACATGTGAAATTAGGATTCTTAACCCAATCGATATAGAGAAAATTTTGTACTCATTTGAAGTATCAACGAATGAGATAAACATATGATATTATAACCAAACGTGTCTTTCCTCATTGTCTTTTGATCGAAGCAAATGTTATTTCAATAGAGCCTTATTCTTGCTAGCTAGTTTAAGAATATATCAGCCGTTAAAAAAAAGAAAAGAAAAATAGAGCCATATGATCCGTAAGTTATATTGGACGACGGCACAAAACATGTTCTATATGACCCGCAAAATCTATAAAAATCAAGCCAATTACTAGTCGCCGGAACTTACAAAATATTAGACTAAATATTACTGTTTACAAACTTGAAACCTTCTTTAAACCTTGGTTGCTTTTTGAAAACATCACAAAGTCTTTTTCTATGGCGACTGATAAATCATGTTGCTTCAATTTGTAATTTTTTTTTTACTCATTGCAACTTTGAAAATAGAAAGAATAATCATGAGGGTGTCGGTTCCGTGGGTATACTTTAACCTTTGCCATATATAATCATTCCCTATGGAATAAAAATCCATCATATTCACATTTGTTTTTGCCGTTCATTGCAAAATAAGTACCTATTAGTAATCTCTGATATGGGCATGTGTAAGTTTGGAGTTCAAAAAACATGTAATGGTAATAATTATCTCATCAATTGTTTATGTTAGTAATTATGTTCTTAGAAGCAAATTTTAATCAAAACAGAATTTAAGAACGAATTATTAGACAGTATACTTTAGACAAGTGAGTTGCGACGTTTATATATTGTTCATGATCCCTTAGAAAAGAATGTATTTGAAGAATGCATAACAAAGATACATCTTCAACCAGCTTCCAGATTTGGAGAATTTGAAGCATTGGTTAAAATCTTCCGTAATTTGAAATCACTATTCATTATCCAAAAATATTATCATTAAATTTTTTTAAATATATTTTTGACTTCTTGTTAGATCATTAATTGATTCTTCAGTTAAACTAACATATAAAGTATCTGAGAAAAGAAGTTCATAGCACATGGCTGAAACATAATCTGTTTTAGGAAATTAGCATAATCCGAAGATACGTTTTTATTTCTCAACTTAAAAAAGTTTAAGAAAAATGGCTAGATTGACCAAAGACATAACCACATAATGTCTCATAACCATAAAAGCGTAATATGATTTAGTCCACCTCTTTTCTCAAATCTCAATAGGGTATTGGTATATCTTAGCGGGTATCGTAGCGTTATGTAGGTATCCTGAAATAAAATTTTGATAAAAAATGTATTTTAGTTTATTATTTTCTTTTAACAATAAATTTCTGAGATATCAAATTTTATTATAAGCCGTACCCGTTGGGCTCGAACCCGTTGGCGCGTGTCTCTTTCGGGCTCGAGCCCGTTTAATCCGCGGCCATTCGTTCAAGCATTGGCCGTTCTGTTGGGCTTGAATATTTGTCAATATGCTTTATTATTTGTAGTAGTGAAATTTAATACAGGAATTGTGTTTAATTTAGTTGTACAATATGCTGATAATTTATTATTTCTTATGTAAGGAGTGTTTTAATAAGCTGCATTAATTGTATTTATTGACCGGTTAAATAATTGACTACATTAAATAGCATTAATGTGGTGTTTTGTTGTACACACTATATTGTCTTATCACGTCAGAAAATTATGCGCATTAAAGTGTTGTACACTATGTTTCTTTTCTTGTAAGTAGTAGTCATTATAGTACATTGTGCTTAAATGGTTGTAATTTTTGGTGAATGGGTGTTTTTAATCACATTAATATTTGTTTGATAGAATTTTTGGTCTTAAAATGACACCACGCTTTATTTTGTTGTACAATATGCTTACTTTGTTGTAATTCACGAAAATTGGTGCATTAAAGTGTTGTAAACCATGCTTAATTTCTTGTACGTTAAAATTAGAGAGGGTAGCGTAAATTATAGTAGTATAGTTGATGGTTTCTCTATAACAAAAAATTATTAATAGTGTGATAAGTTATTGATGCCGCATCCTTGCATGCAAAAACCATCACTTTTGTACTTAGCTTAGCGTTCTATAAAGGTGATGATGAACCCTCTTAATGGATAAAGCCTATGTCTTTCCTTACACATAATTCTACACTAAAAGCTGAAGTGTTGGTCGCTAGACAAATGCTATTGTAGGGAATCAGCCATCCGCAGCTTACTTGCGAGTCTAACCTTTGTCAAATTTGAAGCCTCGCCTTTGTTGTGGTTGAATCCTCACCTCTGTCGAAGCCTAACCTCTACATGGTTTAAAAGCCTATCCTCGGTCAAGGTTTGAAGCCTAACCTCCGTCATAGGTCAAAAGCCTCACTACCCATATTCGGTAGTTAAGGAACGTGGGTATGCTCGAGGCTAGTCAAACAAGAAACGAGCCTCTGTAAATGCCATGATCTTTGTAACTGCCATGACCTTGGTAACTGCCTCCACATCTTTGTCAAAATATACCTATATATAAGGAAGTCACCATATAGGTATGAAAATTAACTTAACCATGAGATATAATCTAATCTACCTCAATACCTTTACAAACATAATCACAATGAATGAGTCTCACCACGGGAGGTGGTTCATGAGCACAATAACTACAATTTTACACTTTGAGTCAAGCGGCCGCTTTCCCTAAATAAGCATGGAGATTTCAACTACAATTCCCAACATCCTTTTGATGTGCTAGATCTAGTCTTATACTTTTAAGGCCAAATAATCCTATATATAATCCTACACACTAAAGAGCAATGTACCCTATCGTGTAATAGTATAGCTTGTCAAACTTAACCCCTATTGGGGTATTTGACCGACCATCATCCCTAAGTGATATGGTTTGCCTTTTATAATTCAAATATATTTATCTCTCGATAATTATAAACTTTGGTCAATTACCGTTTTATTCCTCTATGAAAATAATATCATGCTTTCATTTCCTCTTTAGTTCCATCTCATTTTGTCATTTTTTTCATTCATCTTGCTGTTCCTTTTAGTGTGCACAATGCTGACCATTCGATATTACCGTGAAGGTTGTAAAAGGCGTTTTTCTTTCGCATAATCCTTTCTATCCAATTGTCTTGATTTTAGAGTTAAGTGTTAGCGTGTGATTATTACTGGGACATGATTTGCACATGGAAGCTTTTGATTTGCGCACTTAATGTATAACAGCTAAAGAGGAATGTATAAATAGTATAATTGTTTAATGCACAAGTTGGAGTGTCCTAGTCAAAAGTTAAGTGCAAATTATCATTTTACATAATATTAGTTTATTTGGCCCATTGTAAATGTAATTTCTTGAGAGGCCCATTTATGCATATGGTTTTATTGATAATAATGTATGAATGATTTTTATACATCTTAGGGTATGCATGCGATCACTGGCGAGTTTTTGTGACTATATTTTCTAACAATGTAATGTATATGGCACATACTTTTATTAAACAATTAAATTACAAATAACAATAACTTTAGTTATGACCATGGAAATAATAATCTACATTAGCGAAGCTACCACAAACAAAATCTTGATTTTTTCCTTGACAATCGCCCTTCATCAATTTTGGAGCCCGAGCCGGTTCGACCCTCATATTGCAATGGTGACGACTTGGTCGGCGCAGTGGCGATAAACCGATCGGCCAAACCCTTTGCAGGCGATAATGGCTTTATTTTTAAATGATTGGCTTAATAGTTTGATTAGATTGTACATTGTGGTTAAATGGTTGTATATTTTGGTGAATGGGTAAATTAAATAGTGCATTAATTGTATGTGTTGAATAGTGTTTTTAGTTGTATTTGTGCTTCAAATAGTTTGTACATTGTGTTTTATAAATTATACTTTTTATAAAATGGGTGTTTTAAATATGATATTAATTACAAATGTTGACTTGTCAATATGTGTAGATGTTTATGCATAAAGTAGTTGTACATATAGCTTAAGTAGTTGTATTTGCTTAAAATTTATATATGAAAATCTTAAAATTAGAAGAGATAGATTAATCCCTCATTATAAAGTAGTATAGATGAATGATTTTTATTAATAATAAGTTGGACTAAACCTCTCAATAAATTACAATTAGCTTAAACTAACAAATGATAATAATTACACTCTGAGGGGTGAGATCGATAAAGATCACATAAAAATAAAGATCAAATTGATCGATCACATTATTCGTTTTTGATTAAATTAATTAAATTGAAGCTTTCATATATTTAAAATTAAATATTTCTCAAAGCAGTTAATAGTTAGATAAAACTAATTATCACCGATTTACGAAAAATAAAATTATATTTTCTATAGAGATCCAATTGTATACTTTCGTGAGAACATTTTTTATCCTTTTTTCGGGTTTGATATATTACACTATAAATGAAAATTTTAAAAATACTCGTTTGTGTTAACACAACCCCTAAACCCTAAAACCTCTAAACCCTAAAAACCATAACCCCTAAACCCTAAAACCTAACCTAAAACCTAACCCTAAACCAAAAAACCATAACCCAAACCTAAAACCATAAACCTCTAAAACCCTAAACCCTTAAAACCCTAACCGCTAAAACCAAAAAAACCTAAACCCTATCCGGCTAAACCGTAGGAAACCTAAACCCTTCTAACTCAAAAAAACCCAAAAGGTCAAACGGCTAAGCCACTAAACACCTAAACCCTAACCATAAACCCTAAACCAAGTCGGAAAAAAATTAGGTTGAAGGTATATGATATGGGATATCAAATTGAAGGTAATTTTATCTTTGTCGTGATGGTATGATTAGTTTCGTCTAACGATTAAGGGTTTGTGAGATATTGGTTTTAAAAAAAGGTGAATTTTATTTTATTGTTTAATGAAAAAATGAGTGATTGATAATGGTTTATTTGATGGCTTAATTTTTTCGTTTTATTACCAAACTCTTACACTCTAACTTAAAGAAGATACGTAGGAATTCAAGTTAGTAAGATTTATCATTTTCTTTCCAAATAATAATCCATTGATGTTTCTATTAGAAAATTAAAACCTCGTGATATCTTATACTTTATGATCGATATTTATAATGGGGAGATTATTGTCAATTAGGTATATTTTTACAATACATACGGTGGCTATTTTTTGTTTTATTTTATTTTATTTTTATAATTTTGTTTTATAAAAAGTATAAACCAGAAAATGTGGACAGAGTAAATATAAAGAAGTTTAATATTCGTAACTTGAAACGCACATAAAATCTTGGCAATGGCAAATGTCATTTAACTTTGAAAAGAAAAGTGAGGGGCCGAAAGCTGTGTTATTTAACTTATACGGGATAGACTCGTATGAATAGGAATATCCCATTTATAATACATAAAAATCCTAATGACCTAAGTCTGGCTTGAACTTGGGCCAAATATAATATTGCCAACAGTTTCTGTATATATCACACATTGTAAGAGGTAACAATTATGAAAGACAACTAACAATTTTATAATATTTATATAGAATTACAAATCTCACAATTATCTTAAACGAAACCTAGAGTTTCCCCCAGTACGAGTTGGTTTATAAGGTTAATCAAGTAGTAGTCGGTAAAAAAATCTTAGAACCAAATGTCACATTTCTTCTGAATACGCACATACGTACGCAAATTAGCTTGAACATGGGTTCAGCATGTCATTTCAACCTTATACATGTATTTTTGTATAGGTAATTGAATATAGGATTCTGAATAAAGTTCTTTAACTTTTCAAAAGATCTTATGCTTGATTTTTGTTTGGAAATATTGGGTTATACCTTCTCCTGCAATAAAGTTATGGTTACCCACCTTTTTAAAAAGCAAAGATGAATATGAAATTGTAGAATTTTTCTGTTCTATAACTTGTTAGTTTTTAGATATATATTTATGAATAAAATATTCTATCCTATATATACTTACAAGGGAATATTTCATGAATGGAAAATTGCAAACATGTATTACGAATAACAGTAAAATTGCTATGTTGCATCATACTTATAAAAATAAGGTAGCTACGTTTTCTATTCTCGATATAAAGTTTGTTTGACTTAGCTTATTTTGTTTCTAATAAACTACGATTTATTTTTTAATGTTAGGGTAAATCTCACTTGAATTCTTTTTAATGTTATGATTTTTAATGGTCTTACATACACTATTCTCAACCCAAAACCAGAAATATTTGACATTTGCAGAAACTAGGTTTTAAATGGAAAGAATAATACAGAAGCTAGTTGATTTTTAGGTACATAGCTATTTAATACGTTAACGTTATTGTTTGTTGAGGTTGAACAAGATAGTTTATGACAACGTTTGCTTGATGATGTTGTGTAGGGGTGTGTTGAAATGTCATTTTCACTTTTCATAAACGAACACGACATGACTTTGCATTTTTAAGAAGTCGCATGTTATCATCCGTTTATTCACACATAATTTTATCTTATCAACCAATACATAGCCGTTAAAAACAGTACATATGGAGTCGTTTAGTTAGAGAACAAATTCTCTTATGCATCTCTACAGTTTTGTAAAATTTGGAAGGGAGAATTAATCTCAAGCTGGCTGACGGAAATATAAGGCCGCTTTAGTTGATGTTTCATTTTCTGTTTTGGAAGAAAGCGAGAGGGAAGGTTAGGGTTTACAAAGGGAAAAAGAAAAACAAAAACTTTAAAATTTGTTTTTGTAATTTTCTCATGTTAAGTTAGGAAATATGGATTTGTGTTTTACAAAACATTTTGTTGGAAAATGTTGATTTGAGCCATTATCTGTTTTTATTTTTTACAAAATATTTTGTAGAAAAATAAGGGTTTCCATCAATTAAAGCGCGTATAGTATTTACATTCGTAAAGGAGCGGACACGATAATCAACACTAGGCTTACAGATTCTTACAAGTTTGAAAGGAGCTAACAAAAAACAGCATACTGTACTCCAAAATTTTAATACCAGATGCATTTTAAAGAAACCGAGAAAATTCTTTTGAGATTTTCACTAAAATTTGAACTGCGAAAAAGCATCCATATAATGCGCGTGATATCCTAGTAACCCTCGGTCCCAACTGAACCTGTAAGTTACCATGAACATCCAATATTATTATATACGTGACCTTAAAGGTTATCATATTTATCTATGCAATAAAAAAAGGTAAATATTAATTAGAATCCTAAACACTAGAAATTGGTGGAGATGTAGGAAGTGAAGATGGGGCAACTGTGGATGAAAGAACGTTTGAGTGAGTGGTGGTGGCGGAGGGTATGATGGGTGTTTTGTATCTTTTTGCAGAAGTTGGAAGATGTATATTAAGATCATCATTTCATTTCATGTCTCAACTGCTACCTTTTGTTTGGACAACATATTTTTATGGACCCCAACTTAGTCATTGCACCTGTGCTTCCCCATACACCTGTCTATTTTTTCTATCTCATGACGAGCAAATAAATAATAAGGCTAATTGCACTATAACGTAACGTATTATAATTGATACATTTTATTATTCCGTGTTAAAAACAATTATCTAGGTGTTAATGTGTGTAAGTTTTGACCTCCCAAACAAGTTGTGTATATATTTAACAAGTTACTCTTTTTGTTAATTTTATCTTTTTCCAACTCACACATACACTACACTCTACTCCCACCTATAACACACTTCATTTTTTAC
This sequence comes from Chrysanthemum makinoi, assembly GCA_910596185.1. Lineage (NCBI taxonomy): Eukaryota > Viridiplantae > Streptophyta > Magnoliopsida > Asterales > Asteraceae > Chrysanthemum > Chrysanthemum makinoi. Next base: position 219,534,986 of record OU343217.1, read on the forward strand.
ACCCACCCACCCACTTCTACTTCCCAAACACTTCACAAACCCTAATAATTTCTTATTCATAATCTTCTTCGTCTAGGTCATTTCATAAACAACTTCAATCCGTAATCAACGTTCTCCTTGTATTTGTCAGCCCTTATTCTTGAGCAAGTGTCATGGACTAGGAAAAGCCCAAGCAGAAGGTTTAAATCTTGCCCCATTTATATAAGCATCTTTCTTTTGTTTATATGCTAACATTATTATTATTATATGTTAAACTATTGATAGATTTGTTGATGCACATTTATGAAGTAGGATAAACTAAAATTTTGTGGTGTTTATGGGCTTCTTGATTCGAGCTTCCTTCACAATTACTACAAAAATTTATTGTTCAAGATCAGGTTGAGATTGTTCAGTTGAAGAACACATGTATGATTGCGATCTTGTTCGACTAAGACGGTGTTTTAAAGATGAAGGAGGAGTTGACTTTTTTAAAGTCAAAATTAAAGTTTTATGAAAAGTCAAGTTGTAAGTTATTATTGTTCTTATTTGTATCAGTTTAAAGGCTTTAATGTTTTAAGTTGTAAAACAAGTTTGATGATCTTTTGAATGAATTGACGATGCTAGTAATCACAAACGTGGGAGTTTAAGTATATGATTGAGAGAAATGAATACTCTACCAATGTGTGGAGGTATACATTTATAGAACTTAAAGATACACAAAGTAGAGTGCAGATATATAATTATATATTACACTATAATAATCCCCCTCCCCGCCCTTCAAGCGAGGAGGGAGGCGGACTAACTTGAGCATCGCTTAAGAAAGAACTCGAAGCTGCGGACGAGGTAAACTCTTTGTGAAGATATCCACCACTTTGAGCATGGTTGGAATGAAGCGGGTGTCTAACTTTTCTTAAGTAACAAGTTCGCGAATGAAGTGATAATCTAATTCAATATGTTTGACTAAACTTGTGTGAGATACGATTTTGAGTAAACGATAACACACGATTGTATCACATAGGAGGGTCGGGCAACTAACACGTAAGGCATGAAGCTCTTAAAGCTTGTGAGAGAAATAAGTTATGCATTTACTGTTTGTCATAGCCGCCACTCCAGATTCAGACTTGATCGTGATACTATGGGTTGCTTCTTTGCACTCAGGGATATAGAATCCCCAAAGAAGATAGAGTATCCATATATAGATCGTTTGAGTTTCAAAACCTAGCCCAATCGTTGTGGAGCCGAAAGGGTGACTGAGATCGTTCAACAAATGTTAAGACATACATTAATGTTCCTTTGATGTATCGGAGAATGCGTTTAACCTCGATAATGATCTTTAGTTAGAGCACTCAAAAATTGACTCACGATTGGCGCATATGAAATATAGGCGTGATAGTCAAATATTGTAATGCTACAACTATAGCACGATCTTGAATAGGATTAGAGCAGTTCACCATCCCACAACAAAAGAAATGTTAGTAAGCGGTGTGAAGCATGGCTTGCATCCATCATATGGGCTCGATTAAGTATCTCACAGGTATACTTAGATTGATTAAGAAAAAGTCCGCTCTCCAAGTATGTAACTTCAAGACCATGGAAATAATTTAGGTGACGCAAATCTTTGATAGCAAACTCCTAATTTAGCCTGGAAATAAATGATGCGATGACTTTCTATCGCCGGCATGAAATCAAATCATCAACATAAACTAACATATACATAATATACGTGTCTCTTTTGAACACAAATAAAGACGTGTCGGCCCGACTTCAGCGAATCCATTGGCAAAAGAAGAAAGGTGTTTAAACGATGAAACCATGCCCTTGGTGCTTGTTTGAGGCCATTATAAGGATTTATTTAGTTTGCAAACATGATGAGGAAAGCTAAGATGAGCAAAAACCCGGAGGTTCTTCCATATAAACACATTCATCAAGGAGGCCATGTAAAAAGGCATTGTTGACATCAAAGGTGATGTAAGTTCCATTTGTTAATGAAGACAAGTGATATAGCGACATGGGCGGTTGAGGCCTTGATAACGAAATTTGAATGTATGGGAGTAGTCGAGGCCCGGCATTTAGGAAAAACCTGAAAACAAAGTGTGATTTGTAGCGTGCCACAGGACATTTGAGTGAAACTTAGTTTGATAAAGCCATTTTGACACAACAATTTTCGGTTGGTAGGGCGTGGAACAAGGGACCACGTCTTGTTTTTATGCAAGGCATCAAGTTCTTGTTGCATTGCCTTAACCCATTGGGATCCCTTTGAGTGGTTTTAAAGGAGGTTAGGTCGGTGGTAGCATAAAGGGAATGTATGTGGAAGGTGGTTTAGTTGAGACAAATATGCAGGTGGCGAGGTTTGAAGGTCCGGCTTTGGCCCGAGTAATCATATGATGAGAGCGAGCTTCGTGACCGAGACCAGCTGATTGTTGAGGGGGTAGGGGAGGGAAGTGGAGGATAAGATATAGGTGTGGTAGTGTTAGGGGCTAAGACCGATGGTTAAGGTGTGGTAGTGTTGGGGGACCCGTTGGTGAAAGATTCGAGGTTAAAGGTTGAGTATTGGGTGGTGGATCCATGCATAGGGTGCATGGAGGCGTAGTAGTAGGTGGTTGGTGAGTGGGGAAATCTAAGAAGGTGATGATGGGTAAATCAATGTTTTGCTTGGCGATGGTGGAGCGAGGAAAATGGGAAAAGTGCTCGTCAAATTGGGCATGGCGGGAGACATAAATCGAGAGGTGACAGGTCAAGGCAGCGAAACCCTTTATATTTAGAGTTGTAGCCAATAAATACACACGGTAGGTTCGCGTGAGAGTTTATGTTCGAGAATAATATTGAAGGTAAGGAAATACCTAGCAACCAAAAGTTTGGAATGTATTGTAATCTAGTATAAGTTTGGGGATTTCCATCCAATACCTTAGTGGGTAGCCAATTGATTATGAACCGCCAAGGTAAATGCATCCACCCAAAAAGTGGAGGGTAAATTATCGTTAAACGGCATGGCCAACCCGTTTCAAATATGCGGTGTTTTTGTTACGCTCTAGTATTTTGAGGAGGTATTTGAACAAGATAGAAAATGAAGAGTCTTATTAGCTTCAAACAAGTCCGAACACGGTGATTAAAAGCTCGGTGCCACCTGGTCGCTGAAAGACTCTCGATCTTGCATGAAAATTGAGTTTGAACAAATAAAATAATCACCTCAATAGCCTTATGTACATCAGATTTTCGAGACAAAGGATATTGCCGCAGAAACTGGTAATGATCATTTACAAATACACTATAATACCGAAATTATCATGGGACTCAACAGGTGAGGCCTCTAAAACATCACAATGAATTAACTCAGCGATTGGTTGGTCGTTTATGGTTTAATTCAAAGGGGTACTGATAAGGATTTAAAAGCGTGCGATTTTAGGGGTCATTTAAGCCCTATTTGACACATTTTATATCCATTCTTTGCTAATTTCATTCCTTTTCACTTTTTAGGTCTTTTGGAAGCAAAATGCTAGAATGAAGCATATTTGGACGAAAAGGAGCAAAAACATGAAGAAAATGGCAATGTCAAGATCGAAGACACTCAAGGTTGATCAAGCGGAACGTGGCGTCCCATCCAAGGCGGCTTCCCTATCCCTCTATGAAGACTTGATCGAAGAATGTGCCCATGATGGCTCATTGGAATTTCTAGTCTAAGCCTCCTGGCTGACCCTCACGCCTAAATTTTGGAGGAGTCACTTACACTTTCCACTCCAGCGGCCGGATCTAGAACACGACGACGTCACAACTAAAGGCGGCCAGGCGTCACAACTCAAGTGCGACGTCCCATCGATGACTTGGCCCGGACAAAACCCTAATGGCGGCGACCTATGGCGTCGCATGCAAAAGCGACGCGTCGCGATTGTAAATCTATATATATAATTCGATTTTTCTGTATTTTGAGAGGTATAATTTTAGAGAGCAAACCCTAACTTCGGTTGTAGTCCGACTTGGACAGTATTCTAGTGATAACATCAAATAGTCCTGAATATTAAGTGTCAATTTCCCCGATAATGCTCGTTATTTATATCATTTATATGGATTTACGCTTGTTTTCCACTTTCTCGTAAGTCCGGCAATCGGAGGATGATTTGTTTAGAGATTAAGACCAATTTATAGGGGCTTCGCTAACCCTTTATCGGGAAACGAGGACGAAGACGCATGAGACACGTTGAAAATGTCCTATACATACGCTAGCCTTTTCAACATTAAAGGCGTGTCTCATGATCTGTTATGCTTAGGTATTCCCTATTCCATGACTTTTGCGGAAGATGGATCGAAAGATTGCCGCGGGCGGATTAATACATGGGCTATTAAAGAAACACTTTATTCAAAGATATTGCCCGCCATCAAAGATTTCTAATCAACTTTTGGAGATCCATAACTTCAAACGAACCGAACTCTGTATCAGCTTGGGACGAGATACAGCGATTTTCTTTATAAGTGTCCTACCAATGATCTAAATAGGCAAAGGAAGATATTTTCTACAAAGGAATAAATGTAACTACTAGACAGATGTTGGACTATCAAGGACCTATCCCAAACATTACTCCTACTCGCAATTAAAGCCATTCAAAAATGGGAGACCATTCTCAAAATGGCACGACGGTGGAAGTAATAGAAACCAAGGCGGAAGTTTCAACGGAATTGCAGCAATAACTAGTAAACTTGAAACCAGGTAGAGATATCTCGAAAATAAAAAAGTGTTCATGCCATCCAATTGGCTCTGAAAGCGTGGTGGGGACATTTGACTAAAAGCATCCTAAAATTAAATGAGAAGATCACGATCGAGGAAGCTAAATCTGGAGAGAATATGCCTTTCTACGGGGATAATCGTAATGGGTTAGGTGGAGGACCCCCATATATTATCAGCGTAATGAGAGAAGAGCTAACTGGGAAGGAAATATTAATAAGTACCTTTTGGATACTACCAATAGGCAAAAGGAGCAAGAAGAACGACTTAAGAATTTCCAAGATAACACAAAAATCCTCGCCTCCATGAAACATCACTTAAGAACTTGGAAACTCTAATTGGGAAGATTGGCGATGAGGTTCAAAGAAGAGCGAAGAACAAAAGAGAAATTCCACTATATGTAAAGTTGTGTTCTCTAACAACAACAAGTGCTCTGATGAGTCGGATCAGCGTGAAAAGTGAGTATGCGTAATCACACTCGAGAATTACAGTAACCCAAATTCAAGCAAAAGACACTGGCGCCAAGGACAACAACCCTAAAAGAAGGAGTCATTGGTGTAAGATTATTGCAATTGATGATGGAGAATGCTACAGTTTGTGGGCCTCATGTGATCCTCGGAAAACCTGCGATGGTGCCGTTGATAAGGAAAGGATAAAAGATGACAGATACAAATGGACTACACTAAACGATGAAGAAAGGTTAGCCAAGTTCTCAATTAACGAAGTGGAAGGGCGCCAATCAAGCATTCTTGCAAACCTTACTCATCATGGAAGATGAGATTACTAGCGCTTGGCCAGCGTGCAATCCTTTTTATTGATTATTGCAAAGGAGGAGGTAATGTGAAGAGAGTTTGGATATGCCCACCGCGAATCGGGAACGCGGCGTTGATTTTGGAAATCTATCATTAGTGTGATTGGTATTCAATAAGGTTCGGGGACGATAATTAATTCAACTCTGTCGAAATTTGGGCCGAAATAAGGAAACACATTATTTGAGGAAAACCATTAAGCTCCTCGATGATATTCCTTACGAAGATGACTATAACGAAGGAGTTCGGAATCATTGGTGCGAAAAATTAAAACCCAAGCGGAAAAGTTTGGGCCTCAAGCCCTTTTGAGTATGAATGTGATGGAGGAAGCAGCATCGATCGAGGGGGGAAGACGAATTCCTTTGGACTTTGACTAATTATTCGAAGAAACGAACTACCTTGGCCGAGATGATCTCGGATTCGGCGATTGGATCAAAATCAAATACGGAAAAATTGGCGTTAACTAAAAAGAAATGCAGGAAGGGTGTATGAGTAAAATCAACCTAACAGAAGCTCTAATGAAAAACTAGAAGATGACACCAAGGCTCGATACAAAGAAAAATGCAAACAAATTCTCAACCAACTTGAAGATGCCGATTCGACAATGATTTCGATTATCTCGAGTTGCAAAGCGAAACGGTTTCATCGACCTGAGATGATGAGATACGAGAAAGCGAAGATGCAAGCTTCTTGGCATCCCATTTAAGAGGCCACCTCCTATTATAGCCGAAAAATTTGAGTTTACGCAATACCATTTGGGGCAAGAAAATTTTGCAAGATACGGAAAAATTAAACCAAAGAATATCTCACTTATACCAAATGTCGGATGGGTTAAAGTAAACTTAATGAAAGACGTGGATGAAGTCGGGATGTCCAAAGACCCCATAGGAGCCCAGCGGCTCTGAGTCTAACTTAAAGACTTGTTAATAAAGAAAAGTGCTCTTCGGAGACAACCCGAATTATCCCTTTCTTTTGTTTATTTCCTTTTTGTTGGGTTTGTGTTTTCTAACCACTTTGCAGGGAGACAAAGAAGTAATTAGCTGATTCTTGTCTGAGACGAGTTACGGCGTAACTCATCTTGGTTATTACGCGTAACCAACATTTTAGCAGTGAGAATTCTTGGCGTTATTACCATCTGGTATTACGCCGAATAACTATTAAACTACAGCTCATACAGGTTTGGGTTATGGCAGCCGCCCGCCGGGAGTTCACGGCGTAACTCTCCTCTGCAATTCTTTCATTTTAAAACCACATTGTTATTAGTTTTAAATGAACTTTTGTGGGTGTGATCCCTGTAAGCCCTCACGAGACTTCTTTCGTCCACATGGGACACCAAGTGGTTTAAAAACTTTTGCATTAAAATGCAACCGTGATTCCTATGAAAGTGAGTTAGGTTTGTTTTTCATTTTATTTTTTCTTTTTAGAATTATTCTTGTTGGTATTGTGATTTCAGGGATTGAAGTTTGTTCATGACGCTTAAATGAAGGCACGCGATCTTTCTCGTGGACCTTCTTCTCTTTTTGGAGCAAAATTCGAGTTCTCGCTCTAATTGTACCTTTCTCTTCACCTTTATTTTAATGACTAGTACAAAAGGGACTTTGTACAAATAACCATAACAATGGTTATTCAACCATTAACCCATTTCTTAATACTTAATTTCATTATATAATCATACATTGATTATATGATAGTCATCTTATAAAATTACCCACTTAAATCAATATCATTAGTCTCATAATCTTTAGACCCACTTAATTAGTTAAACATCATTAAACTTTACCCCTTAACATTATATGATTATACCTTGATCATATGATGAAAACCTTCAATTTCATTAAAATCATCAATTGACCTTTAACCCATTATCACCAACTCTTAAATTTTTTGTTTTAGGAACATAATTACCCCAAACCCTAATTTAATACATGAACCCTAATTCTCAATTTACCAATCAAACACTAATTAGGATTCACTTACTTGTAAGGATTAGGTACATATTTCTTGAATTAGAGCTTCAATCCTTCATCAATTGATCACCAAGACCATTTTGCATTTTCCCTCCCTTTTTGGTTCGAGCACATACACCGGACACACACATCTAGAGTTTTAGGAAACTATGAGAATTATCTAGATATAAGTTAGTTGGTAGTTTGGCCAATTGACACAATAGGTCTCTTAAGTCTCATTCCTTCTACTTTGGCCACAATGCACTTTATAACATATTTAGCACCTAGCAACCTTAGGTCCAAGTTCCATTTATCTTATATTTGTGACACACCATACTTTCTACAACCATTATACATAACATTAATACTTATAGTTTGACTGTCGAGTTTGACTAATCTGTAAGTCCTTTGAACTTATAAAAGTCATGGTCAACTATTCAAATGGCATTTTTGTAATAAAATACTTAAGGCCCGAGTTTTGGGTGTATGACAAGGTTTTAAAATGTACCTTTTTGAGCAGTCGTTTAAGCCCTTATTTGATCACTTTTGTATCCGTTATTACTTAATATCGTTCTTTTTCACTTTTTAGGTATCTTGAAGGCAAAATTCTGGAAGACACTTATTGGACGAAAAGGCGAATATACGAGAAAATGGCCAAAGTCAAGAATCGAGACACTTAAGGTGCTGGAGCGAAGGGGCGGCGTCAGGCACAAATAATAGTGGCCGTCGGACAACTTTAATGACGGCTCAGTAGCCAAATTGCTCATTTACAAGTGGCGGCAGGTTATAAAGAGTAGGGGTGTCGCGCTTCGAGGGCGACTAGATTTGATCGAGGCAGCGTCCGAGATCGAAGGGGCGGCGTCACCGGCATAAGGTGGCATGCGTCGCGCATGAAACGTGGCCAAGACGAAACCCAATAATGATGGCTGACCAGCCGGCGTCACAAATCAAAAGGGTGATGCCAATTCGCATTTGTAATCTTATATATAGAATCCGAATTTTAGTTTTCAGGTGTGTAGTCTTTTGGAGTAAAACCTAAACCCAAAAAGCATCTTTGTACAATATTTTAGGGTTCCATACCCTATCTTACACCAAGATAAGTGTTTTACTTCATTAATTCAAGTATGTCTTTAATTAATTGTAGTGTATGCTTGCATATTTCCGTACGGTGATTTACTTATGTGTTTGCTTAGGGAATATGAAACTTAATTATTGAATATTGATTGGTTGTCTCTTATCTTAATTGTTAAGGATCTAGTAGTGCGATAGGTAATCCGTTGTGTAGTTAATGCTTGATTAATCTTTGTGAACCTTAGCTTATAGTACCTAGAGTCATTGTAGGCTATACCATCCGAAGAGTACCTTAGCGTTGAGTTTATAAATCCTAGAGATTTTGTAGGCATTAACCTTTGGTAGTTTCAAAGATTTAGGGATAAACACATACCCTACGACCTTAGACACACAACACGATTAAGAATAAGGACGTGACAATTCAACCATCAATAGGAGATATTTAGGAGTAATAAAACCTAAGTAAACACATCTTTAAATCATCATACGAGCACACAATAATTAGACATCGACTACATACACCACTAGATTAGATAAGTAGAGTAATGGGGTAGAAATACCAACCCCCAAATCCAAACCCGAGATTTGTACCTTTCCATTTCTAAAAACATAAAAATAAAAATAATCTTCCTCAACCCCAACGTAGTAACTTCTCACTAGCATTCCTATTCCCTGAGAATGATATCAATTCCATGGCTTACCCTAATACTACACTACAATGATTAGGTTCACTGCCTAGGGTGTTGAAAAACTTGCTTGACGAAAAAGAAGTTCCTTTGACCACGAGCGTCGCGTGTAAGCGTTATCAAGTTTTTGGTGCGTGGGGAATAGAATAGCTAGTTAGAGTCCACCTCGTTAGGTTTCCTTTCTTGATTCCTATCAAGTAAGTTTTTCTAATTTTAGAGCTTCCTCAGTAGTCTATCCCTTCTTTGTGACCTTTATTCGTAACCCCATCACTTTTCATCATGGAAGGTGATTGCTCATCAACCAACAACCCACCACTGAATAAATCACTTTCAATCAAAACCACCAACCCGAAGACCAACACAGCCGCTTGAAACCGTTATGAGTAGAAACACCGACCTTCAAGATTTGAAAAGATATTTGATAGTACAATTAGGGATGCTTTGTTGAGAGTGGTGGTAGCCTCAGAGTTGGCTCCATGATCGGATAACAATTCGGAAAATGGCTTAGTGAAAGAAAAGCGTGAATGAGGAGGATAGGCTTATTTCAATCTTTCTTTAATAACATCAAATACTCTGAATATTAAGTGTCAATTTCCCCGATAATGCTTCGTTATTTTTATCATTTATATGGATTTACGCTTGTTTTCCATTGTTTTCCACTTTTAATTAAATTCACGAGCATTGGAGCTAAAGAGACCGAAATAGAAACATTACTAAAGATTTATCACGGTATGCTTATTTTGAAGAATTACTGGCGTAACTCGTCTCTCACATTCGCCGTAACTATTAGTGACCCGAAGTCCAACTTATCAATAGTTTACAGGCGTAACTCTTCCCAAAGGTTACTGGCGTAACTCCATTAGGTCAAAGAGGTTCCACGGCTGATACTTACGCGTAACTACTTCATCACTTACGGCGTAATGAGTTTATTGAATACTATGGCGTAACCACTTATAAGGATTACGCAGTAACTAGCGGATCTAGTGCATTCACGAAGAAATAGAAGGTTACGGCGTAACTCCTCAATTGGTTGCACGTAACCCGACACACAACCTATAAATACCCCAATTCTAAGCATTTCAAAGCATCCCATTCCACATACAACACTCTTGAATGTGGGAAAAAACTCAAAGCGAGTCTAGGGAGGCATAGGAAGCACGGAATTTGTTTCAAGGGAGAGTCACACCATTACGATAAGCTTTAGTGTTTTATATTTATTTTACTTTCAATTCATGTATTTCGTACCTTTGAATATTGAATTTGTTTGCATGATTAATATGGCTGCTATGCACCCTTTGGTGCTAGCCTAGTTATGATTCCTTAATTTTTTTGTTTGAGTTTACCTTTACTTCCATACAATTATTTCTAAGTGTATGCATGCATAGTTCTTTGGTAGTCACCTTTGGTTCGGTGGTTTTGAATGGCGATAGAGGCCAATTGCTAGGAGATATGATAATGACCTCGGTGAAGCGGTTGAGACGGAAGGGTAACATATGACCAACCGACAACCCTTTCTACTTATGCGATTTGACCAACCGATCACCTATCGTTTGGATGAACTTAAGAATTGGGGGTGTAGTGTCTAAGTTCCTTGGCGGGGCACTCACTATTTAGAATCTAGCATGTAGGCATTTGGTGCTAATGACTCTAGCATGATGATTTCCTTTACCATTTATTTGCTTTTATATTCTGCATTAGTAGTTTATTTAATTAAATACCTATCGAAACCATTATAATTCTTTGACAATTAGACTTAGTAATAATCCAACACACATAGATCTTGGGACGACCTCGGCTTTACCATTTACTACACTACACACGACCGGGTACACTGCCCGTTAGTGCATTAGGGTAGACCATAGGTATAGAGACACTATAAATATTAAGACATGAATTAAGTAAAACACCGCATCAAGTTTTTGGCACGGCTAGGGAGCTATATTAGATTAATATTGGAGTCTTTCATTTCATTTTAAACTTTTCTCATGATCATATTTCAAGTTTTCAGGTACCATGGAAGTTGTTAACATCGATGGCCTCACTCTTGAGGAATACTTGGCGTTGACTAGAGCGGATCAAGGGCGGTCACGTAAAGACGGCATCAGGAGGATGTTCATTTCAGATTAAAGATCAATTTATGAGGGGCTTAGCTAACCCTTTTTGAGGAAATAAGGGCGAAGGCATATAGGCCGCGTTGAAAATGTCCTATACATCGCTAGCCTTTTCAACATTCGGACGTGTCTCATGATGCTTTGTTATGCTTAGGTCTTCCCAATGACTCTCAGCTGGGCAAACGAGAAGATGGATCGAAAGATTGCACTTGAGGCAATTAATACTTAGGCTACTAAAGAAACACTTTATTCAAAGATATTGCCCGCCATCGAAGATTTCTAATCAACTCTTGGAGATCCATAATTTCAAACAAGAAGGCAGAGAAACTGTATCAAGCTTGGGATGGTCTAGCGATCTTCTTTATAAGTGTCCTACCAATGATCTAAATAACTAGCGGGAAGGTCAATATTTTCTACAAAGGAATAAATGTAACTACAAGACAGATCTTTGGACTATCAAGGACCTATCCCAAACATGACTCCTACCCCTTGCCCTTGAGGCCATTCGGAGACTAAGCGATCACTCTCAAAAATGGCATGGCGGGGGGTCGGCCTTAGCCGAAAACTAAGGCGGTAAGCATTGCTTCATTTCCAGCCAAATTGGAAAACCTTGGAAGAGATATGAGGAACTCAGGAAAGTGTTACGTGCTATTCGTTGCAACAACAATGATGGCCCAGGATCTGTCCGGAAATTTTCCTATAAATGACATAAAACCCGAATCTAGGAAGGTTAATTATGGAGAGGGATATGGTTCTATAAAGACCACTCCAAGCAAGAGCTTCTTCTTTCGAAGAATCAATAAAAATTATCTTCACGAAGATAACAAGCGACAAGCCGACGAAAACGCACTATTCAAAGATTTGGACTCCATAAATACTCTTACAGGGCAGACATATGGAGGCGAAAAGAAATTAATAGATGATGTTATCCCAAACAATTCATTGGATGATAGTTCCTGTAATGCATATACTCTAGCAATGGAAAACCTCTCACACCCTTTCATACAATGAAGAGGCCCTCTAATCACAAATACTAGATGAAGCCTTATGCAATAAGAAAGTTTTCTGAGGACAAAACACAATCTAATGGAAAAGGGGGTGGAAGCGAAGTTAAATTAAACGCCGATGCTCTCTGATCATCCTTAATCAAATCCTCTCAAGGAAAAGGACCGGGGAAGTTTCATTCTCCACTTGGTCTATTGATAATTTATATAATATAAATGATTTAGCTGATTTAGGGGCTAGTATTAGTATTATGCCTTTCTCTATGTGTAAAAGGTTGAATTTAGGACCCATTAAACCCATTTGCATGACCATTGAAATGGTGATAGGACATTTAGCATACCTAGAGGTTATTGGGAATGTGCTTATCAAAATTAATAATCACTCTCTCCTGTTGACTTTGTCATTTTAGACATGGAAGAGACCTGGACATTCCTTTAATTTTAGGAAGACCCTTCTAGCTCACATCGTGCTAAGATTAATGTTTTCAAAAATCATCACTTTAAAAATAAGCGATAGAAAGCTTACACTAAAATGGATGGCGTGGGCAAGTGTCACCTAGTCGAATCCGTTTGTGTTATCAAAAAGGAAAAACAAAATTACTCCTCCTTCCATCACAAATATGCCTTTGCGGTTCTAATCATCGGAACATGCAGGATGGAACACATGCGGCTGACACATATCGAATAATCTGAAGAACGGGTCCAACAAAAACAGCGCAGAAGTTCAAAAGGTAGATTACAAACGCCTCCCCAAATTGAAATATCATTGGTGCCGGGCCATCCCTATTGACCACGATAAAGGATTTGATCTATGGGCTTCATGCAACCCTTACTCAGAAATCTGTGACGGGGGACAAGACGAGGAAAGGACAAAAAACAATAAATATGTATGGTCTTCAACCAATGACAAGGAGATAACATTCGAAGTTTGGATAAGGATTCATTATGGAGAAGTTAGCAACGATGATAAAAAGAAAATATGGACTGATCCTTGTCTCAACCAAAACAATAATCACAAGTCAACAAAAGCTGGCAGTGAGTCGAAATTGAAGCATTGGTGTGAAATGATCAAACTTCTAATGATGATTCTTGGGCCTCATGTGATCCTACACGAAAACTTACGCCAATGGAGGAAGTAATACAAACGAGTGGGGTGACAAATTTCTTTGGACTTCTACGGCCGACCATAAAGCACGAGGTACAATGGACGAACAAACTAAGATTTAATGACCCAGGTAAAAATCAAGTATGGAAGAGTAGATTCATCCACTAAAACAAAATCTGGAAGGGGCATAAGGAAGATAATCCGAGACTCTTCAAGGTACTTTAGTGTAGATTGATTGATAATGTGCCTAACACAAGAAAAGATTGCAGTTGCAAGATTGAAGACAATTCTTTTGAACCTAAAGACTATTGCATTAAAGGAACCACTGACAATGAACCACGACACAAGGTATGTATGACTAACATTGATGATGAAGAGTATGAACATGAGATGCAAACTACTTGGGATCCAATATAGAAAACCTCCTCCTATTGTCACGAAAGGTTAGATTCACTAGGTATTCCTTAGGACGGATGAAAAGTTTTGAGATTATAAAGAAGGGGAATCAAGGAATTCCACGCACAACCCCCATGTCACTTGGATCGGAATAACAATGAAGGATATTGAAGAAGTAGGGCAAGCTCAAGGCCCCATATAGGGGCCAGCGACTCTGAGTCTAACAAGACTCGTTAATAAAGAAAAGTGCTCTTCGGAACAACCCGAATTATCCCTTTATTTTGTTTTATTTCCTTTCTATTGGGTTTTGTGTTTCTAACCATTTTGCATGAAATGAGGAACTAATATTGCTGCGATTCTTGTCACGAGGAAACGAGTTCACGTTATTCATGTTGGTGATTCGCCGTAACCAATATTTTAGCGGCGAAATTCTTGACGCATTACCAATACGGTAATACCATCTCATTGGTTCTGCCGTAACTACTCAACTTCCTGACTCATACTAGGTTTTGCGGTTATGGGTAACTCCGCAATAGGATTCTGGCGTAACTCTCCTTTGCTTAATTCTTTCATTTTAAAACGATAACCTTGTATTAGTTTTTAAATGAACTTTGTGGGTGTGTTTCCTGTAAACCCTCATGAGACTTCACTCGTCCACTTGGGACACCAAGTGGTTTAAAAGGCTTTGCATTCACTAAATGCAACAAGTGATTCCTGAAAGTGAGTTAGGTTTGTTTTTCATTTTATTTTTTCTTTTTAGAATTATGCTTGTCGGTATTGTAATTTCAGGGATTGAAGTTTGTTCATGACGCTTAAATGAAGGCACAGTTTTTTCTCGTGGGCATTCTTCTTTTTGGAGCAAATTTCAAGGAAGTTCTACCTAAATTCTACCTTTCTCTTCACCTTTATTTTAATGCCTAGTACAAAAGGGACTTTGTACAATTCAAGTGGGGGGACGGGAGTAGAATTAGACCTTAGCCGAGCACATACAACCCTTGATATTACATGGTGAGATTAGCCTTATCCGTTTCTAATATTTTATCCCAAATCCACTTTATTGTAGGTGTCTTGGGTAGCTTGTAAACTTTAGAACTTGGCCTTTGCATCATTTGAGACCATAGCGAGGTATGTTGAGTTAGCTCGATGTATTTGGACTTTTCAGTTTTAGAAGGCAATATTATAGGATTATCACCCAAACAGCCTACCATTGTGAGTCTATCGATTAGTCACCTCGACCTTTCGACCTAATGTAAAACCCTTTGTTGCACTCCCCTTTAGTGCAAGATACCCTAGATACACCCCGAGCCATTAGTTCATTTTGTCAACCCATATATTGTTTCGTTACACCCACACACCTTAGCCTACCCTGTAGTCTTTATTTGTAATTGGGAAGTCATCATTTGCCTAAGTTCAAGGTTCGAGTGGAAGGTTTGGAAATCACGCTTTCATCGACAACAATTATGAAGATCATTGAAGACCCCTCGAATTCCCATTGTTCATCTCAAGTGGGGGGATGTTAGATTCAAAAAAAATATATATTTGATTGATTTATGATATTGTTCTCCATAGCTGAGGGATGTTCTTTAAATCAACTGAAGAATGTTTAGTGATGATCCCAGCAGCTTCATCAAAGCCAATGTTGACCATAAATTGGAGTGTAGCCACTTCCGATGGAGTGGCAACAGTCAGCAGTTTGGATAGTAGGAAGAATTGCTCTTAAGTTACAACATGATGGTGACTTGTTTGTTGTTGAGAGTCACCATGACCGCATCTTGACCATCAACTTTCTTCATAGTGTGCGGAAGCCCGTAGATATAGATTTCTAGTCTGTGTGCGAGAATGGTGAGCATGTTGTTGTAGGGATGAGTCTTCAGAATATCCACAGCAATACGGCACGAAGACTCAGAGCATGTGAAGTTATCAAAGTCCACTTTGAGGTTATTCTTACCAATCTTCATGTTGTGACCGGTTTCCATTGTGAGTACGTTTGGTGCGTTAACATTTTCCATTGTGACATCCATATTGTGATCTGAAAGATATTGAGCCAAAAGAACCAAAATATCGAAAGACATTACGTTAGTCAAAAGTTGATTTTATTGACCAATTATTAAATATGTTATGTTAATGAATGTTACGAGTCCAATGTCACTTGTTACTCCAATAGTCCAAAGTAGTCGTGATGAGTTTCGTGAGTTTATTAATTTTGAATTTTAAAGTCCAAATTTGCGCTCATTCACACAACATTATAACCAATATAGCTTAGTAGTGACATTTTGGATTCGTGACATTATGAGTTATTTATTTACAAGTTTGTACACGTAACAATTCATAATTATGGATAAAAATAAGGCTTAAGCATAAAGTTACAAGCTTATGTGTAAACAGTTGTGTCCATACGCGTAGTCATAAGCTTATGCGTAGGAACTTGATAACATCAAATAGTCCTGAATATTAAGTGTCAATTTCCCCCGATATTGCTCGTTATTTATATCATTTATATGGATTTACTCTTGTTTTCCATTGTTTTCCACTTTCAGTTAAATTCACGAGCATTGGAGCTAAAGAGGCGAAATGGAAACATTACTAAGATTTATCATAGTATGCCTATTTTGAAGAAGTTCGGTAACTCATCTCACATTAGCCGAAACTGATTAGCGTGACCCAAATTCCAACTTATCAAGAGGTTACGGCGTAACTCTTCCCAAAGGTTACGACGTAACTCCACTAGGTCAAAAGAGGTTCCACGCGATACTTCGCCGTAACTATTGCATCACTTACGGCGTAACTAAGTTTATTGAACTCTGGTAACCACTATAAGGTTACACCAGTAACTAGCGATCTAGTGCATTTCGAAGAAATAGAAGGTTACGGCGTAACTCCTCTTTTGGTTACGCCGTAACCGGACACGGACTATAAATACCCCACGAATTCCGGCATTTCAAAGCATCCCATTCCCCACACAACACTCACGAGCGTTGGAAAAAGCTCAAAGGCGGTCTAGGGGAGCATACGGTCATTTCCAGGGAGCTCCTTTCATTACGATAAGCTTTAGCGTTTATTATTTATTTTACTTTCAATTCATGTATTTCTTACCTTTGAATATTGAATTTATTTGCATGATTAATATGAGCTGCTAAGCACCCTTTGGTTCTAGCCTAGTTATGATTCCTTAATTGTTTTGTTTGCGTTTACCTTTACTTCCGTACAATTATTTCTAAGTGTATGCATGCATAGTTCTTTGGTAGTCACCCTTGGTTCGGTATTTTTGAATAGCGATAGAGGCCAATTGCCTAGGAGATATGACCAACTGACCCTAGGTGAGCGGACATTTGAGATGGGAAGAGGTAAGATATGACCAACTGACGACCCTTTCTACTTGTGCGATTTGACCACCTGATCACCTATCGTTTGGATGAACTTAAGAATTGGGGGTGTAGTGTCTAAGTTCCTAAAGGCCGGGCACTCACTATTTAGAATCTAGCATGTAGCGGTACTTAATGACTTCGGCTTGGGGACCGGGGAACAGGACTTATGACGGTGCTTTGATTTCTCTTGTGGTGGCATCTTTTTGATAGGTTAGGGTGAATTGACCAAATGTTGTCCTCTCAATTTGACCTCACACAGTAATTGGAAGTAGGTAGACGTAGACATAACTAGCTAGGAGGATTGACTAGGTTAGCACCACTATTCCTCTATTGATTTCCCTTAACCATTTATTTGTTGTTATTTTATATTCTGCATTAGTAGTTTAATTAATTAAATCCCTATCATAACCATTATTATTCTGTGACAATTAGACTTAGTAATAATCCTACACACATAGCTCTTGGGACGACCTCGACTTTACCATTTACTACACTACACACGACCGGGTACACTGCCCGTTAGTGTATTAGGGTAGACCATAGGTATAGCGAGACACTATAAATATTAAGACCTGGTCAGTAAAACCTGCATCAGAACTCTTCTTACGCGTAAGAAATATTACGCGTAGGAAAAGAGCTCTTGGCATAAAGCTTACGCGTAAGCGTATGTGGGAGCTTACGCATAAGGTTCACTCTACGAGTAAACCTTACGCATAAGAGTTACGCGTAAGATTTACGCGTAAGATTTCTCTTACGTGTAACTTTCTACGCGTAAGATGATCCTTATGCGTAGAGTTCCATTTTAACCTTGATTCTGATTTTGCACGCGTAATAACCTGAAACAAATTCATCATAACATATCTATTAACACTCTATTCAACCTCTATTCAAGATCACCGCATTATCACAGGTTCAAATATAGTTCGGCGTAGATTTTACTTAGGCGTAAACTTAAAACCCTAAAGTTTCAATTCTTACGATTAAGAAATCTAGCCATGGAATTTGCACCAAATGTTTTCTGGAATGTCTTAGAAACCTATTGAGACATTTTCAACAAGTTATAACATCAAACACCTTATGAATCATAAATCCCCAATTCAACGAGACATAAATTCTAAATCTCAATTATATCAAATTTAGTGTTTCTAGGTATGATTCAAGGTTGGTTTAGGTTAATTAAACATGTAATAATC
>OU343217.1:219553464-219716129 GCA_910596185.1 Chrysanthemum makinoi
GATTCCATTGTTTCTACTTCTGATTTGGGTGTTCCAATCACTGTCACTAACCAAGTGGAACCCATTCTTGCATGGTGATCCCAATTATCCAGTTATCCATTCTTGTTTGTGTTCAACTGCAGATCGTTCAAATCGTTCTATGGTACCTGGACTTAGGCTGTTCCAAGCATATGACCGAGACCGGTCGCGCTCATGAACTTCGTGAGTAAATTCATCGGCTGTTAGATTCGGACCACCATTTTGGAGCAATTATGGGTTATGGTGATTATGTAGTTGGCAAAAGTGTAATCTCCAGGGGTATATTATGTGGAAGGTCTTGGTCATAATTTGTTCTCTGTTGGTCAATTCTGTGATTCCGATCTAGAAGTGGCCTTTAGAAAACATACTTGCTTCGGTAGAGAACTTGATGGTGTGGAATTATTAAGAGGTACTCGTGGTTCTAACCTATACACCATCTCTATCGAAGACATGATGAAGTCTTCTCAATCGCTTGCCTGCAAGGCTTCAAAACAAAGTCATGGTTATGGCATCGTCGTCTCAATCATTTGAACTTCGGCACCATTAATAACCTTTCCAGAAAGGATCTTGTCAGAGGCTTACCCAAATTGAAATATGAAAAAGATCATCTTTGTTCGCCTTGCCAATTGGGTAAAAGCATGAAATATGCCCAAAAACCAAACCCACAAACTCAAGAATGGAAGTTCTTCATACCCTTCATATGGATCCGTGCGGACCAATGAGAGTGCAAACAATAAATGGGAAGAAATACATTCTAGTAGTTGTTGATGACTACTCTCGATTTACTTGGGTAAAGTTTTTGAGGACAAAGGATGAAACTCCGGATGTCATCATCAAACTAATCAAACAGCTTCAGGTTCGACTCAACAACACATCAGATTGTTCGAATCGACAATGGCACAGTAGTTTGTTAACAAAGACTTAATTCAGTTTTATGAAAGTGTTGGAATCTATCATCAAAGAAGTGTTCCACGAACTCCTCAACAGAACGGTGTAGTTGAAAGACAAAATCGAACTTTTGTGGAAGCCGCAAGAACAATGCTAATTTATTCAAAGGTTCCAATGTTTCTATGGGTAAGCCATTGCCCCGCTTGCTACACCCAAAATCGTTCCCTTATTCATACCTCTCATGGAAAAACTCCATATGAACTTGTTCATAAACGAAAAACCGGATCTCTCCTACCTTCGTGTGTTTGGTGCTTTGTGCTATCCAACGAATGACGGTCAAGACTTAGATAAATTAAGAGCAAAGGCAGATATTGGAGTTTTGTTGGTTATGCACCAAACAAGAAGGGTTACCGAATCTACAACCGTGAGAACCCGAATATCATGGAAACAATTCACGTTACGTTCGATGAGCTGACCGGTCAAATGGCTCCTGACAATCCAGTTCTGGACCCGCACTTCAAAATAGTCCCATTGGTTCATCCCTTGTACCAAACTCCTCTCAAGAAACTCCATATGTACCACCATCTGAAGATGATTTGAAGAAATTGTTTGATCCAATGTTTGATGAACATTATGAGCCAAATGCCAATGATCTGTCAATTCCAACAACAGAGGCTGCTTCTAGCCCTGTCAATGAAGTCAACCCTTCAGTCTCAATATCATTAAGTCAAGAAGCGCATGCTGCTGATCACTTTGTCTCATCAACAAATCATCAATCATCGAATGTACATCATGGAATTGTTTCTAACACTCATGATGAAGTTAATCCCTTGCTACTCCTCGGAGATGCTTCATTCGAAAACATATTTGCTCTCTGAATCATCGCAGAACTATCTTCATCGAGATATCGACTCTGCTACTTCAGTTCCTCAACAATGCCCATGAACACCTCAAAAAATGGACACATGATCATCCATTGGACAACATCATTGGAAACCCCTCTCGTCCAATATCCACACGGAAACAACTTGCAACCGATGCCTTATGGTGCTTCTTCAACTCCGTACTCTAAGATCGAACCAAAAGATGTTAAAACCGCCATGAATGAAGACACCTGGTTCAATGCCATGCAAGAAGAAATTCATGAGTTTGATCGACTTGATGTATGGGAATTAGTACCGCCCAGATTGTGTATGATCATTGCTCTAAAGTGGATCTTCAAAGTAAAACTTGATGAGCATGGTGATGTTTTAAAGAACAAGGCTCGATTGGTTGCAAAAGGATACCGTCAAGAGGAGGGTATTGACTTTGAAGAATCATTTGCTCCTTTTCTCGTGATCGAGGCAATCGAATCTTCTTGGCTAATGCTGCAAGTAAGAAAATGGTAGTCTATCAGATGGATGTAAAGACGGCATTTCTAAACGGAGATCTTAAAGAAGTCATCTACGCCAGCCAACCCAAGGTTTTGTGAATCAAGAGCATCCTACTCACGTTTATCGTTTGAAGAAGGCTCTTTACGGTTTAAAGCAAGCTCCAAGGGCATGGTATGATACACTATCAAAGTTTCTTCTATCTACTGGATTCAACAAAGGAGCAGTTGATCCGACATTGTTCACCAGAAAGTCAGGCAAACATTTAATTCACGTTCAAATATATGTTGATGATATTATCTTTGCCTCGACTGACCCCAATGAGTGTGACCGATTTTCTAATGAAATGGGTTCTAAATTTCAAATGTTAATGATGGGACAAATGTCATTTTTCTTGGGATTACAAATTTCACAAAGTCCTGGAGGCATTTTTATAAATCAATCTAAATATGCAAATGAGATTTTAAAGAAATAAGGATTTGACTCTAGTGACCCAGTTGACACTCCCATGATAGAGCATACTAAACTAGATGAGGACCACTCAGGGATCATGGTAGACCAAATGAAATATCGTAGTATGATTGGATCCCTGATTTACTTCACAGCTAGTAGACCAGACATCTTGTTCGCTGTCTGCATGTGTGCTAGATACCAGGCTAAGCCTACCAAAAAGCACCTTGAAGCAGTTAAACGGGTCTTTCGGTATCTCCAAGGAACAATCAATATGGACTCGTGGTACCCGAAGCGACACCAAGATGTCACTAAGTCCTATGCAGATGCCGATCATGCAGGATGTCAAGATACTCATCGAAGTACGTTGGAGGTGCTCAGTTTTTGGGTGATAAGCTTGTGAGCTGGTCTTCAAAGAAGCAAATGAGTACTTCTATTTCCTCTACAGAGGCTGAATACATAGCCATGTCATCTTGTTGTGCTCAAATCCTATGGATGAGATCCCAATAATCTGACTATGGCTTTGAATTCAACAAAATCCCTCTGCATTGTGATAATAAAGTGCTATTGCTCTCTCATGCAACAACGTACAACACTCAAGAGCAAAGCACATCGACATTCGACATCATTTCATCAGGGAGCAAGTTGAAAACGTTGTGGTGGAACTTTATTTTGTGAGGACTCAATACAAGCTAGCGAATCTTCACCAAAGCTCTTTCCTAGAGAACGCTTTGAGTCTATCCTTCCCGACTTGGTCTTAAGAGCCTTCAACCAGAAACACTCAAACGTCTTCAAGAGGAAGAAGATGAGTAAAAGGTTTTTCTTCATCTATCTCTTGTAAATATCTATTCGAAAAATAAAATACAAAATTACAAAACCTTCAAAAAGCAAATAGAAAAATAGAAAACTTTCAAAAAATCCATAAAAATTTGAAAAATCTTGAAAAATTTCAAAAAATATTGTCATTTTGTCATGTTTTTCTCAATTCGAAAATATCTACGGTCTTTGTGTTGTCATTCAAAGAATGACACGGGACTTTAGATATTGTTCGAATATTTTTATTAAAAAAAAAAATCAAAAAATGTTTTTGGGAGAAAGTGAAACAATGGTTTATTGTCATTTCAGGCAGTAACCCGCTCTTCAATGAAAGAACAGAGCCATGCTTTATCTTGCTTTTCAAATCTCTTGCTCTGATTCTATAAACAATTACTTACTATCTAATGAAAACTAATTGCTTTAAAAAATAACTCGGACTCTATTTTTGAAAATCATCTGGACTTAACATTTGTCAAAAATATCTATCTCTCAATCAACAACTTATGTCATTGATTGAGGGGGAGAATGATTTCAATTAAATCAAAAGGTTATTTATCATACAATTGTTTTCAAAAGATAATCAGGCATGTTTAATCAATGGAGTTTCAAGTCTCAAAATTCAATCCTTATCAGTTAAAACGGTTTCATAATCAAGTCACAATTCTCCTTAAAAGCTTTCAAAATCAATTTAAATCTACAGAGATCACAACTCTCAAATGATTTGATAATTGTGATCGGGGGAGAATTTGTGATTCAAATTGAATTTAAACTGATAATTCGGTAAATGGTTTTATAAGGATGTACAAGCTCTCCCTCCCACATGTGCCAAACGATTTCAAATTTTCCATGCACATGTTGAGGGGGAGCATCTCTCTTAAACCACAAAGATTTGAAACGTGATCAATTTATTTCAATGTGCAGTCTTTTCCTAATATGTGCACAACCTTTTCAAATATCTATGCACATATTGAGGGGGAACAACTATTTTGAAAACCACATTTTTTATATAACTACTCTTAGATGTAAGCCAACCCCTCAAAGATGAAAATAATTTCTATAACAAAATGATGCTTGATGCAAATGTTGAGGGGGAGCTCTATTTCTAAAAATATCTAAAACAATTCAGATACAAAATACTTTGATGATATATCACAAGTATCTGGATTGACTTTCAAATGGTTTTCAATTGGTTCCAATGGCAGATGAACAATACCAAATAGACCGACCAAATTTACTTTATGTATGGTGATATAAGGATGATAAGGTTAGGTTTTTGTTCCCATGATCCGCCAGAACCGGAGGGATCTACCCATGGACAATCCACTAGATAGTGTAGAAGTCCTTAGGTATGATGAAAAAAGGAGAAAAAATGAGAATATGGGAAGAGTGCGGACTGAGACTGAGCTAGTACTGGAATAAACCCAACAAGGTTCTAGTAATGAAGTCTCGGTAAGCACTGAAGGGGTTGAAGAATGAAAAAGAAATGAATATGAAAAGGGTGAAAAGAAATAGCCCTCCAATAATTCAACCTTAGGGCAGAAACCGGGTTCAATTCATATACTACTGGTGGTTACAAAGGTAACATCGGTATTGAAGACAAGACGACATGGACCCAGTGACGCACTGCACTTCAACTTTCCAAACCACTCAAGTTTATCTTAAAAGGACTTGTTTCATTCTCACGGGGAACCGACATAATCTATCGACTTTCTCTTAGAGATAGTTGGTATTGAAGAAGGAGACCCTCTCCTTAGTCTCCGGCATAGGAACCAAATATGCACAATTGAGTCTAGAGCCACGAGATCATCAATAAATCTCATTAGGACACTTTCAATGAAGACGCTCTGTTTCACACAATGTGGAAAGAGAGATTATATCTTATGAGTCCTACGCATTATCCTTGTGGTATTGCCAGAACATCTGAGTGATATGCATACATATTCAAAATGAAGATGGAAAGCCTTCTGGAGCCAACATCAAACAAGCTCTTGGTGGGTGGCATGTGAGATCTATCAAATAGATCAACCATGTGACAACTGAACAGAAACAATAGGGCGATTCAATCTTTTGAATCAATCCTGGTTCAGGTTATGGATTGACGGATACCTTTGAAAAACCGGTCGTTGTGCTTAAAAATTCTTTTCTCTAGCACATCGACTGTGTACAAATATTTCAAAATAAAAAGTGTTTATGATTGATAATTGATTTTCATTAAAACCTTCGTTCTATTGCAAAAACAATTTCTATTGAGCGATACACGATTGTTTTTCAAATCTCTTTTTATCAATCAGAGAATCTCAATTCGCTGGTTCACTCACTCCGTGTTGTCTTCTTTGAGACGTTCCGGTTTGAGAACAGCTAGAGCAGCTGCGAAACCCTGTCAAGGAAATTCTTCGGAATTTTACCTGATCACAGGCAGTACTTGTACTGATCAACGGGGAACCGTGGGCAGTGTACCTCAATTCAACGAAAGTGATCAAAGACACTTTCGCGCGCTTTATTGCTAACTGTTTTATGCAGGTACACACCGACGTTTGCAGCTGATCAGAATGAAGCGGTCAATCCATAGCCGCATGCTCACACATCGAATTCATTTCAAAAGAATTCATGATTAGTGCATCAATGACTCTTATATTCTCACTCCATGCTTCTGCTACGCTGCTGCCTATATCATGAATCAACAAAAGCTTCCGCTACTCTGATGAGAAGAAATCATGATCCAGAATGTGAGCATGTCGGTCCAAAAGTCACAACATCACATAATACCAACACCACAAAGGATGAGTCAGAGATTTATGATTGCTGATGATCTCAAAGCTGGCTCAAAACTCATTATCACGTGGATCTGTAAAAGACCTCCACTTGGATTAACCAAACATGCAATATGAAGAATCAATGACTACGAGCTTCAGAGCAAAGTACTACATCAAGAATGCAAGAACAATTTATAATGTAATATCTGTTTGTATTCAATGTAATTTAATGTGTGTTTGAGGTGACCTCCCTTAGGGGGAGATTGTTAGGATTTAGTAAATCCAGTTATGAAAGAGTCGGTCACCTCAAGTATATGTAATCGTTAGAAAGCTCGTAGTCGTAGATTATTATAAGTTAAGTAGTATTTAGTTAAGTAACACCGTGGAGGACGGACGGGTCTTTACCCACTGTATGCCTGATCCACAGCCCGTTAGGTGGCGTTTTGTGTAAAGACTATAAATACTCTCTACCTTGGGAGGTAGAGAGTTGGAGCTTATAATAAGATTTTTATTTCTCTCACTAAAGGTCCCAAACCTCTAACTTTCTCTCTCTAGAAAATCATCTATACGCCTACTTGTGTTTGTGTTATGATGTGTATGTGAAATCCAATATGTAACAGATTTTTCCCTCGCAAACGTCGAATTTGAATTTTTCTTGGTGGGACGGCGTCAGGTTTCTGGCGTGACGCCGTCAGAGCCTTATGATGTCATTTTTAACAGCTTGAATGTTACTCATTTGTTCCCAATCTTTTTGATTTCCTGTTTCAGAAAATGAGCAAGAGGACAAGAAGAATAAAGGGACAATCTTCAGGTACCCAGGAGAACATTGATGACACTGTTGCTGGATGGGGAGTGTTTATTGAGGAAGAGTGCCAAACTCGCTACAATGATTTGCTTCATCTGTCCATTGATTTAGGGGCTGTTGTGGATTGGGGATTTCTTGAGCAGCATGATCTGGCTAGGGAATTTTGGAACAGTTTTAGGAAAGATAAGTTCACTGATCCCCAGTGGGAAAGGTTGTTTCGGATACGTGAGCCCGTGTATGGTGAGCTGGTGCGTGAGTTTCACGCATCTTTTTCGATGGATGTTATTTCATGTCGGAATAATATTAGGTTTCAGGGGATTCGGTTTAGGCTGGGTAGAGAATGGAGGGCTATGTCTGTACTGGAGTTTGGTTGGAGAGTGGGGTTATATTCATCGAGGGATACTGAGAGTGATGTCTTTAGAGCTAACTTAGGAGCTGGGTTTGTCAACAGGGAGGACATATGGGGGATTCAGTTTTGGAACACAATAGCCAACGAGGAGTATGTTATTGGGAGTACCCTTGCCTCACGGATCCGGGATCTGCGAATAAGGCTCGTACACCGTTGCCTCACCTTCACCATAACGGGGCTCTAGGTCACGGCTCATCGTGTCACTTTACCAGATCTATTCTATCTCTACTGCATGTTGGCCGAGGGTGTGCACTGTAACATCCCATTCTGGTTGGCCAATTACTTGAGGACTGCTAGCGGTGTGAGGTATGAGGATAGGGTGTATGGTGGTATGTTTGTCACTCTGTTGGCTCAATCCTTTGGCATCCTGGTCGGAGAGGTACCCACGTACCTCAATGTTGTAGCAGAGCCAAAGGTCGTCAGAGCTAAGTCCCTAAAGGCTATGGAGGTCATCATGGATTATGGTAGGGGCTACGCATGGTTCCGTGCTCATCCCGCAGTTCAGGATGATGATGATGATGACGATGATGACGAGCAGCCGATGCCAGCATACCAGCAGGGGATGGAGCAGGAGGCTCCGCTGACGCCTACAGGCACATATCCAGTAGAGACTAGCAGACCCACCAGGGAGCGTGGATGGGCCGTATGGACACGTGGATGGCGCAACAGGATCAGAGGGCCAGCAGGACATATGATCATACCGTCAGACAGATGCAGCATTTGTCCATGCGCGATCAACTTGACCCACACCTGCAGATTGACCCATTCCCCGGGCGGGAGGAGGATTACCCGCCTTATGGTACCTGGGCCACCTCCCCCTGGTTATGACTACCGTTATGGACCCCTTCCCCAGTGATTCATGTGTTTATGTGTGGAGTGTTTATGGATAATTATAGTTGTTGTTGATTGAAACAATTTTATTTGGGCATGTAATAATTTAGACTATCTTGACTTGGTGATGGTGTGGTGATCTTGGAACAATTTGATATTTATATGTTCGTTTGTGGTGTGGTTTATCCATGAATTGTTTGGTTGGATTATCTGTTTGTGCGTCATATATCTTTTCATTGATCGTTTATTCTCATGTTTAAATTTGTGAAAATGCTTTATTTTGTCTTTAACCTCGTCTTAATTACATATAAAGGTATTTTACAAAAAGGATAAGTGTAGGGAAGATTGCACACGTTTTCAAAAGAACGCGGACATGATGATACATTACAATTTTGAAAGATATATATGTGTGTTTGTTAGTCAAATCTGTATCGAGTCATAATGTATGTTTTGCGTGAATTTTTCCAGATTCTAAAGATATAATTTTTCCAGAAAAACGCACCCAGCCTCGCCAGATAACCTCGACGGCGTCAGATTCACGCTAACACTTCGACGACGCCAGAGGAGCATAGAAAACTTATCTAACTTCTCTAACTTCTCGCTTTCTGTATACTTATATATTTTTGGAATTTCTCAGGTCTTAATTTTTCAGAAAACCTATAAACATCCATTCCACAAGCATTATATCCTAGTTTAGTAGAGTCATATATAGTTTTATAACCAATTTTATGTGAAGGTTTCGTCTATTTTCTAAAGTGCGTAGGTTTTATTTATAAAGAAGAAGATACATAAGATTGGATGAGCTTTTCAAACATACATTCTTCTTGGAGAAGATTTTAACCACTACTTCACACGGATCCTACCGAGCTAATCAGGGGAGTATTAGTTTCTTTCACTTTTAATTACCTTCTATTATCATAACTTTGATACTTTCGGGAACATTGGGAACAATGTTCGCTTAAGTGTAGTGAGGGAGATAAAAACGGAACTTTGAAACTATATTTATCCTGATTATTTGTCTTGTCCAATTTCATTTGTGTAATAAACCATGAGAAATATCGGATAGGGTAATGTTGGCACCAAATTTAAATATTTTTCATGACACGGAGAGTGGGCCATTAGTCTTATAAAGCTGCCTCATGGATAGGAAGTTATATGACTAGCACAAAAAACCTTTACCACTCAAATTCCACCCCAAAAATGTAGGTTCACCCCTAGATTTTGTAGGAATTAAAGCATTCTTCTTTAATGCTTCGTGAGTGTACCCGTAGTATAATAGATTCTAGAACTTGTTTTGTGATGCATCCCGAGATCGCTAGTGAGACTACACTTGTGTAGTTAGGAATAACTAAATAGGATAACCCTTGTTTGATACCCGTATTATAATTACTTATTCCACATAGGTTGAGTAATTCCCCCACACCCTTGTGTTGTACTAATCTTTAGTACACGATACCCCTAGTTAACCCCTCAGAGACTATCCTTTTCGCGGTTCTCGTGATATTTCGGTTTTTCGGAAACGATACCTCGTTTGAGCAAATTGATTCATGTTTTTTATTTGATTCACAAGTAAACATCATTTTATGGTGAATCGAATCTATAAATCACAAATTTGATTTACAAATCATTGTTAAAATCGAGTTATGATGATGATTCATTAAATTTGCATGCATGATTCAAGAATCTACATATATCGCAAAATAGAGAGATTTTTAACATTTATTCAAATTTTTTTTACACATTTTGAATTTTAATAACATTAAAATGAGTTTTACGCTTAAAAAACATGAATCAAAGTTAAAATCTATCGCTTTTGAAAACCTTCTCAATTTTCACAAAATAAAAGCCTTCTCAATCGATCCGGATTATATATATATATATATATATATATATATATATATATATATATATATATATATATATAGTGTAAGGTTATTTACAAAACCAAAAAAATTGCAAGAACTGCGAGAACCACCAAGGACCAATCAGATTTTAGATAATTAATTTTCCCTTTTCTTTTTTCTGCCTATTTTCGGAGGGGTATTTTTGGTATTTTGTATTATTCTACATTAATTATATGTATATATTTACTCCTGTATTACTGGAAACATGATCAATTCAGTTCCGTATAACATATTCATTTGTTCAAAAACCCTAAAACAGTTTTTATCATCACCATCGATCAACACCATTTTTTTTACCCGGATCTTCATAAAAAAAAGGCAAAAAAGAAATGGATTCTACTCGTGAAAACATTATTGAAGAGAATTCCAATGTTCCAATCAAAACCCCTATGCAAACACAATCAAATGTTGTTATTCAACCAACAATCAAGGACGGCTTTGTTAATTCTGATGAATATGGTCCTTCTGGTAAGTAACATCATTCTAATTCATTTAATTTAATCATCATTAACTTGTTTTTGTGGCTATAAATTTTTAATTTCGATTAATAATTTTTGATGATGATTGGTGATGAGTGTGGCTTATAAGGTTCGATTTAATATATTTACTGATATAGTGCATATGGTTTAGCCTTTTGTTTTTGAAATTGTTCTATATACTTGAATTGTGTTTTGTTCCTGAATTAGTAATAAATATCAGGTTTCGTTTCTAAAATCGTTTTGATTCAGACTTTTATCTGATGTGGTCTGTGCTGAAAACAGTCAAGCTACCTCACACAAGCCGGCCACTTGTGAATGGCCGACCGTAAGAAGCTTAAAACCTCTTAAAACACAAATGCAATGAAGTCCTCGAGAATACAAGTGATTTCGGGTCTTAAGTCCCACGGAACTTAATGGTGGTCAAAACAAACTCGATGATAGAGGATCACTAAGGATAGTGATCAATAAAGGTTTTGATTAGAAATATTACACTACTTATTGCTTGGAATGGAATAGGATACGAATGGAAAGCACAACAATCGATAAGACAAACGAAAACGGGTTTAAAAACTACGATACGTGCAAGCAAATAAAAATTGAAATCTAAGAAATAAAAACCTAAAAATATAAAATGACATTTTGGAATCTAAAATAAAAGAAAATTATCATAAAAATAAAATTATTTTTATAACTATTTAATTAATTATTATTAATTAAAAAACTATTTTAACTATTTAATAAATACTCTAAAATAGAAGAAAATACAAAATAGGGCTAGAAAAATAAAATTATGATTCAGAAAAATCTAAAATATTATAAAACTAATTTTAAAACTAAAAATATATATTTTCACACTTTTTATTTAATTATTACTAATTAATTATTATTTAAAATACACTTAAATACTAGAAAATATAAAATAAAACTGGAAAAATGAAATTTTAACTTTGAAAAATCTAAAATATGATAAAACTAATTTTAAAACTGAAAATATATTTTTATGCTTTTTATATATTTATTACTAATTATTTACTATTTTTAACTAATTAAAATTATAATAAATATTAAAAAGATTAGGAAATTATGAAACTTTTCTAAAAATACTATATGATGTCATAAAAACTAAGAAAAATAGAAAAACAAGATTTGCTTATTAATAAGCTAAAAAAAAAAATCAAATAGCTAGGAAATATTAAATAAACACTATCAATCGATTTTAACTTGATATTTTTTCGGATTTTCTTTTGAAAACTACTTTTAATACTGATATTATGAAACTTTAATAAAGACATAAAATTTTAAAAAACACAAATAAGCAGCTTGACAAGCTTAATATCCCAACAAGGATGATAAAGAGCTTATTTTGATGGAATAAGCTCAAACAAGCTCAACAAGCTGAACAAAAGTTCAAATAAGATGCAAACAAGCTATATGAACTGAAATGAAGCTAAGAGATACAGAGAAGGACACTGAAAATCTAGATAGAAGCTAATCTTATGCCAAACACGTAAATGGGACAGCTTTAAGCTTTAAGCAGCCCTACCTATAAAGCTTCAAATTGAAAAACAAGGCCTGATACTTCAAGATGGCCAGGTTGGCTATCCAAAGAACCAAAAAACACAAGATTTGAACAACAAATGAACTCTGTGCAAGCTTTTGATTGAGCTTATGTAACTGGTGCACAGGGCACTTACACAGAACAGGTATCCACAAAAAGCTAAGAAATAAGTACCAAATAATCTGATTAAGAGATAACTAGTATTTTTATATTTTTGTTTAGCAACTAGACTTTAATACCCTAAGAGCTTTTAAGCTAAAATTTATTATTAAGCACACAGTGAAATTCCAAAGTTTATTCAAAAACGACCCAAATGAAATTTTGACTTTTGTTCAAAACTAAGAGAGTTGACTAAAGTGAACTTTAATCTGATTTAAATCACTGAATATGTTGTTTTGAGGTATGTTAAGACTGATTTGAGCAAGATTAACAACTTATAAACACAAATCAATGATCATAAATCATGACATTCCAACAGTGGACACACAAAATATGATTAACTGCTATTTTGACTTTTCCACAAACAAGGACAGTGTTTTATGACCGATATGAGATATAAAACACTTAGGTGACACAAAGCAAGCACAAACTACAACATAAACAAGACTTGATACGTTTTAGCAAGCAAATCCAAACAGACCTTTAAGCAATCCGATTTGGAATTTTTCAAAGCAAAACATAAATTCAATCCATGAAAGTTATTGCAGACCTTATAGTATTACTTATTAGGACTAATGAAACCTAAAATAACAACCAAAACACCTTCAAAATCAGAAATGACAATTATGCACTATTGACTGTCAAAAAGAGATTTTTGCTAAATACCACTTTCAAAGAACAACCTACTGATTTTAATGATTACTATCACTTAACTAAGACTAAACAACTCAGAGAAACAGAAATTTAAGCTAATTAACAAATACAACAGTGAAATGCAAAATAGACAAAAAGGCTTACAAAAGCTTTCCAACTGAAAATTGAGATCAAGGACCAATGAACACCCCTATTAGCTTACCACTAAGCTTCTAACCCAAGCCCATCCATAATCTACCCTGCTCCAGCTGTGAATGCCATTTCCAAGTGATTTTTTTATTTTTCACCTATTTAATTTGTATTTTTGGTGATTTTTGATTTTGCTTCTAAACTGAGTTTTAGTGTTTCTAATAGCTTAGAAAAGCTATCTAGGAGCTTATGTAACTTATCTCAGTCCATATTAACAACAAACAACAACATTTGAAGCATATGAGATTTTAACTTGAAATTTCACAAACTTGATAATGAAGGTTAAAACTGAAATTGATGGTTACAAAAGTTTGATAATACACTGAATACTTGAACTAAAGAGCTTAAAAGCTAAATCATAACTAAAATTGAAAGTTAACTAAAAACGACATAAGAAAATTAATTTTTACACTAGATACTTTGGTACAATGCATCTCCACTCCTCTTTATAGACTTTAGTTACCTCTCTTTGACCTCTGAATCATTCCCACCAAATTCTAGCCATTGGATTGCATAAAATCATCAAAACCGTCCAAGTGTCATTTTGGCGCCATTTTCTTCAAAGCAGGTTTGAGCTTTAAATGGAGTGGGTTTCAGTCAATAAAGGATTTTTGGTGTTAGTGGAGGTGGAGGGGACAAAGTATGGAGAGGGGGTTGAAAAAGTGGAGAAACCAGTACTGGTTTTGGGTTTACAGGGGTGGAGAGGGGGGTCTACAGTGGTAGTGGTTTTTAGGCGCGAGTGAGTGGATTTGACTTTCTTTGACTGGGGCAATAATACTAACGGGGTTGGGCTTGGATTGGGCCAAGGGATTATGGATTGGATTTGGATTGCTATAACAAAAGGGCCGGTTTGGTTTAATAGTATACAAGGACCAAATATGCAAATTCTCCAAACTTGAGGGACTGATCAAGATACTTTTTCCAATGTTATTACAAGGACCAATCTTGACAACTTTGATAGAACAAGGACCACTTTTGCATAAAATTCATTTTAAAAGGTCCAAGGACTAATTTTGCAAATTTTCAAACTTTAGGGACCTTTCTTGCCATTTGACCAAAGAATCATTCAAGGACCATTTTTGATAACTTAGAATACTTCAGGGACCTTGAATGACAAAACTTCACATTTTTGAATTCCGGGAACTAGATTTGACAACTTTTAAAACTTGGGGGACTAAAACTGCCAATTTTGAAAACTTGATACATTTTTCATCTGATTTTGATATTTTTGCATTTAAAACACATAAAACACTGATTTGTGATATTTTGATCATTTTGATGTGTTTCTGAGTGTTTTCAGATGTTTTTGTAGTCTAGACAGTATAAAAATGATGAGTATTTAGACACTCATCATGATGCATGCAGGAAAGTTTGATGTTGCTTTTAGATCCTATTTCATGAGGTCTAAAGAATGGTTGTTAGAGAGCTAGTTGTGGTCCCTTACTCTAGTTCTGTGTATTATTTTCTAAGGAGCTAGTTTTGTAGAAAGATGCACATGTACAATACTCATGATCACATGTGCACGAAAAATACGTTGAACACGATGAAGAAGAGAAAGACAATGAATATACATGTGCATAGCTTTAACCTCAGTTTCTAGATTATAATTGCTATCTACATATGCAACTTTGATTTTCTTTGGTTCCTGAATTAGTAATGAATAATTTTTGATGATGATTGGTGATGAGTGTGGCTTATATGGTTCAATTAAATATATTTATTGATATAGTGCATATGGTTTAGCCTTTTGTTTTTGAAATTGTTCTATATACTTGAATTGTCTTTGGTTCCTGAATTAGTAATGAATATCAAGTTTCGTTTCTAAAATTGTTTTGATTCAGACTTTTATTTGATGCATGTAGGAAAGTGTATTGCTGCGTTTGGATCCTATTTCATGAGGTCTAAGGAATGGCTGTTAGAGAGCTAGTTGTGGTCCCATACTCTAGTTTTGTGTATTATTTTCTAAGGAGATAGTTTTGTAGAAAGATGCACATGTGCAATGCTCATGATCACATGTGCACGAAAAATACGTTGAACACAATGAAGAAGATAAAGACAATGAATATACATGTTCATAGCTTTAACCTCAGTTGCCCGATTATAATTGATGTGTACATATGCAACTTTGATTGTCTTTAGATCCTGAATTAGTAATGAATATCAGGTTTGGTTTCTTAAATCTTTTTGATTCAGACTTTTATTTGATGCATGCATGAAAGTTTGTTATTGCGTTTGGATCCTATTTCCTGAGGTCTAAGGAATGCCATGTTAGAGAGCTAGTTGTGGACCCTTACTCTAGTTTTGTGTATTATTTTCTAAGGAGAAAGTTTTGTAGAAAAATGCACATGTTCAATGCTCATGATCACATGCGCACTAAAAATACGTTGAACACAATGAAGAAGAGAAAGACAATGAATATACATGTGCATAGCTTTAACCTTAGTTTCCAGATTATAATTGCTATGTACATATGCAACTTTGACTACTAAGTTACATAAGTAGATTTTATTAATGCACGTGTGCAATGTTCATGATCACATGTGAAGAAAAAAAGCGTTGAACGCAATGAAGAAGAGAAAGACAATGAATATACACGTGCATAGCTTTAACTTAAGTTGCCAGATTATCATTGTTGTATACATATGCAACTTTGATTACTAAGTTACATATGTAAAATTTATAAATGCACATGTGCAATGTTCATGATCACATGTGAATGAAAAAAACATTGAACGCAATGAAGAAAAGAAAGACAATGAATATAAATGTGCATAGCTTTAACTTAAGTTTCCAGATTATCGTTGTTTGTGTACATATGCAACTTTGATTACTAAGTTACATATGTAGAATTTATATATTTCTATACGTGTATAGAGCATGGAAAACCAAGGTTAATTGGTATTTGCATTAATCACGAGTGCATTCATTAGTGTTTGCATTTGGTACAAATACATATGCACACTTTACACTGGTACACTAACCAATATTCCACATTGTGTACAATACATATGCACACAACTACTTACTCCTATATCTTATATTATACAATACATATAACAAGTTTGAAGTGATCACCTTTGGTACAATACATATGCACATATGTATTAGCCAAATTCCCTAAATCCAAACACTCGTCTAATAACTCAAAACACTTGTATATGAATAAAACATTTACAATTCCAAACACAATTGTATTTCTTACAATACATATGCACACATTATCCAGGTAGATTTAACTATAATATACATTTGGTACAATACAAGTGCACATATGTGACGTTCATTGAAACTAGATGCTTGATTGTTTGGTTAAGTAATATTTTGGAAGTCTTCGTCCCTTTCTTATGCTTGTACATGTATCGCTTCATCAATGGTATTTTCCTTCATAAGTGACCCCTTCCCTTTGAACCTACTGCTTCTCCTTAATTCTGAAACATATACAACATCCATTATACACATATGCAATTACATATATCGAATTAGCCAAATCCCCTAAATCAATACACTAGATAAATCCTTACGTCTAAACACATATGCATTAGCCCAAAATCCCTACATCAATACCACTCTGAAATCCCATAAATCAATACACTAACTTTCTGTATCAATTACACAAGAACAAAACAAAATCCATAAATTCCCACTCTGAAATCCCATAAATCAATACCACTCTGAAATCCCATAAGAGATACTACAATTTTTGTAAATTCAATAATCACATATTTTATTGTTAATTGTATCAGACACACAATTATTCATGTACAACAGAGGATACAAAAAAAAATCCTAACAAAAACCAAAATTAAAGCATAAAAACAAAATGTAATGTTCCAGTAACAAAGGACACTATACACCAATCAAAACCATATATTTGTTACATACGACCCACCTAAAAAACACTCATGCAGTTTCCTAAATCGATTTTTTTTAATTAAAGATCAATGCACACTAAATTATTGTTTAATAACACAATCAAAAAACAATTAAACAAATACCTTCCATTAATCACTAGGAAAAAATGCCGTTTTAGTTCTTTTGGGTTGAGTATTTTTTCTGATTTCAAAACCCTAATAATTGGGGCTTTTAGCGTCACATAAAGATAAGGATCGTGTGTGTGTTTTGATTTGCGAGTTATTTCAGGAACTGATATGATTGCTACAAGTAGGGGGAAGAAGTTATGATAACTTCTCCTATAACTTCTCATCAGGGAATTTAATGAATTGTAAAATACTGAAAATGTCCATCAATTTTAAAAAAATGCAGGAAAATAGTTCTACTTATTTACCAAAATGCCATGTGCATCCTCCACCATTGATCATAAAATTGAATGGCTAGGATCGGTTCTCGCAGTTATCGCATTTTATTTGGTTATGAAAATAACCCTTCCCTATATATATATATATATATATATATATATATATATATATACTATTAAAATGTTATCTTAATATAAAAAATATTTTTTAGTTTTGAAATATTTCTTTTTTTTGCTAAATATCTATGTAATTATTATTATTTTTTAAATAGTGAAATTCGGGGTTATTCGGGTTAACCCAAAAACTGAACCGAATTCAAATTCGGTTTTCGGTTTGGTTTGATTGAATTTTAATTCGGTCCGGTTCGATTTCCAGGTTGACCAAGAAAATATTAACCAAATTAATCAAACCGAACAAACCGATAACCAAACTGATCAACTCCCCTGTACAAAACAATTACACTAATGGGCCATAATAATCAATCGACTAATAGTACGTTGCCCTTGCTTTGTTTTGCTCAGTCTTGTTAAATATATGTACATCTTCCTAAGAAGCTATTTTGAATTGAATGTAAAGTGAAACAAGAAACATAATCACCCTTAAAACAATTACATATTCATATAAAATTTGCATTCTATTTGCTTTATGTACATGAAACATATATAGCCGAATCATACAAAATACTCCTGCAGGAGGATTGACCTTCAGTTCTAAGTTACCTAGTACATAATACATAAATAAACTCAATCTTCATAAACAAGAACCTGAAGATTGATGCATAACTAACTTGTACATGAACATGTAATACTTCATGTGTCGACACCTTAAGAACCATCGAAAATATATCGTTGCAGGGACAGAAAACTATGCTAATGCTTTAAAACGAAGTGAAGCATTCATGTTCTGATGAGTTCGAGTCATCACAAGGTGTGTGGTTGTGGCGACCTTCATATGTGGTGATTACCATTCTACAATCTTCTGACAATCTCTCTACCCTTTTCTTCACACGACAATTACTATGTGTACAACGATAGTAACTTCTGCTAGTTCATGATCAACGAACAAGAAGGATTAAGAACAAATATTACACATATCATATAGTATTATAGTTGATTGAATTATAAGCATTGCAAAGAACTCAAAAATGCAACTTACTAAAGTCTATTCTCCATTTACAATAGTTAAGGTAATTTAAACGTTTTAAGTTTATAATCTTCATTTGTAGGTTGTCTAGTCAATAACCAATACATTAGATGTATAAGAAGAAATTGTTTTTTTTTTTTTAAACTATGGCATTTGATTTTTTTCTCCTACCAAAACGAAAACTCTTTTCTAGTTTAAATTCAAACCCTAGCAACCCAAAGTTAAGCGATATTGTTCAATGTTCAAATATCGCAAACTATCAAGACTATGGTTTGCAAGCAAAAATGTTGCATATTTGTTTTTTTCTTCTCTGACCAATATGATACAAAACTTTAAATACAATTAATATTTTAGTAATTCATTGCTATAGACACGCAGAAAACTAAAGTCACTTTTGTAGCGAACATGATAAAGACCAAACCTTTACATATCTTGAAAAGGAAGTGAATATTGATGTAATTATTATATTGTTATTGAAGCAAAGGAGACTTAGAATTGAGCCCTTTTTATGTCCAAAAAGAAACCTTTTCATCTTAAAAAGTTCATACCAATATATAAAGGCATAACATCATTAGATATTTACGAATGAAGAAAGCTTGAAATTGCTGCATTTCTAAGTTTTACCTATCACTAAGAATTTTAGTTTGGCTTGTTGAAATAAATCAAACTTTAATGAGATATAGCAAACAAATATAATCAGTTTTCAGTGAAAGCAGTACAGTCCTTAGACGAAAGGAAACAATACACTTACATGTATGAACTATAACTCTATAAGTAACACCATCTGAGATCTAACTAAAACGCTTAAATGTACTCGCTTAGTAGTATAGTTTTCAGGAGCTACTGTTAAAAATATTCTTTCAAGACCGGCCTGTGAAACCACATATGATGGATGAAAGTATTGTGAAGGAGTTTGTTAACTAATGTATCCCTAATGATTTTGTAAAATTTTGACTCTTGAACATCGTGAGCTACTAAACAAGGTTGAGCAAAAACAAGACTCGTCCCGAAAATCAGTTACCATGTATGTAATAAGCAACTAAGCAAGACATGCTTACGATAAGACGCATTCTACACAAAACAGTCTTAATGCTAGAACTCATGTCGAGGATCAAAAATGCCTCATCAAATAGCCACATATGTATAGGGTGAATCAACATAAGTTACCATATAGAGAGGTATATGTTAATTACTAGCAGTTAGAAAAAGTTAGTGAAAAGCTAATTTATAGCCCTTAAGAAGATTTAACTGTCACTTTCATAGTTTTAAGGTTGTGCCGTTCACAAGGGATTGCATTAACCTGGCCATGTCGTCTCTTCCAGTTTTATTCTTTTTCTTTTCTGAAAATTCTTCAATTTTATTCAAGTAATATTTGGGGTGCAAATGCTTTAGGTCTATTTGTTCTTTGATATTCCTTTTACTGTTGCTGTACTATTATCTAAGGATGAAAGAACCTTTTTGTTTGTCCATCAAGAACCTGAACCATTACCTTGAAATGATGTGATTGTTAAGCTATCACTTTGGTCTGTGAACACTAGTTTGTTTGATACATGTAAAAGGACAAGTATAACATAGTCCACATTTTATATAAAACTGATTGAAGCTAGTCTATAATCACATATGATCCAACTAGTGAATTACACAGTATAATTAATCTCTTGGTTATGAAATAAATAACCATGTTGGGGATTTATTTTGTAAGGGATTAGACATGAGAACTTATTTCAGTACTTGAATACATATTAAATTACAAAGATACTAATTTATCTGACCAAAATGTTTAGTCAGATGTTATAGATCTATTCAAAGTAATAATATAAACTACAAAACTAGCATGGAGATCAAGTTAATTAGTACCTGGGATGAAGGCTATTTTTGACAACTTTCTGACCATATTTCCTCCATTTATAGCCATCATCAAGAACATCAACATCACTCCTTGTCTGAAAGCAGAATCTTGGTTCTCTCAGCTTTCTTCTCATTTTCATCCTCCCTTTATCAGGGTTTGATGGACTCCTCCACCTTTCCATTCAAATCAATGAAAAAAAAAAGTTAAACTTTTACTGTTTATATGTGTGTGTATGATAGTTTGATGGAATGATATGATGATGGGCATGGCTCATGAATATACATATGGATTTATGTTATCATTAGGTATATCAAGATTCCTGTTCTTCCCCATATCACATACTGACAACTTACAAAGAGATTGAGAGATGCTTAAAAGTTTGCTTTATGTAGAAAATAATTACAAATATATTTAGCTAGATCTTGTTAGAATCTGACTGGGGAAGCACAAACAGAAGCTTCTCTCTTTCTACCAAAGTGTCTCTTTTTCTCTCTTTCACACACACACAAATGAGGGTGAAAACAAAAACTCATATCTTACATGATTTCCACTTATAAATAATAGTGGAATACTTGAATCCACCATCAAGATAAAACTTTTGCTGTTTGTCTAATGAAATACGTATGATGATCCAAAAGGTATACGGAGTCGGGATTTGTCTGCCGATTTAAATGTTTTGGAGAAATACATACGATAATTCCTAGCAATCTCCTTCCATTGATCCAAACTTTGAAGCTCATTGTGTTTATGTGAATTTGGATACTCACACATATGGAAAGTACCTTCTTCATAACTAGCGATATGAAGTCGATTTCCAAAGGCGCATGCTAACCCTAAGTGTTTGATTTCTTGAAATCCTTTTTTTATTTAGGTATATATAATAAACGAGTCACGGAGTGATAACAAAAAAAGTAAAGAAGATTAGGTTAGATAAAAACCATGAACTGTGATCATCTGAGCATTTTTCTTCATTTGCAACCTTTGGATCCATGCATCCTACCTACATTAAGAAGAAAAGAGTTTTGAGTTTGTGCACAGAGATGACAACACATATTAAGAACAAGCAAAAAGGATCAAAGATAGAAAAAGTAAACAACATAATTTAAGAGAATTTAAGAACCACCGCCAATTGAAGTTGTGGTAAGTCACTTGACCTCCTCACTAGTGGTCAATCTAGGTTCTGGTTAACCAAACATTTGGAGGTGGTCATAGTCAAAAAACGGTAGTGGGATACCACTAGTTAGGGTGTGTACATCTAAGTCAACTACTCGCCTTCCCGAGTAACCTGAACAAGGAAAACCTCGTTCATTTAGATCACTAGAAGGATATCATGATTTGATGAACCAAGTCACATGAAACAGCCTCATGTTATCAAATCGCTTTCTCAAGCTAGCTTGGATCGCTTATAGAGTAGGAAAATTTGTCCGGTTTGGACAGAACGCGTGACTTCTTATAGTCTCTAGAGCTTCTAATAAAATAGCGGCCGTTCAAAAAGCCTCATGTTAATAGGAGTCTACCTGTTCTTTATTACGCCAAGACTCTTGATGATTGATGGCTGCTTCAGTGTTAAAACCCGCGGCTGCGGTAGAGCTAGTCGTGGTAGTGGCTGTGGTGGTGTGGAGTTGTGTTTGAGATAAGTGAGGAAGAGATAAAGATGGAGGTAAAAACCTCAAAACCTGTTGGCTATGATGATGATGATGATCATGGTGATGGTGTTGTTGATCTTGAAAATGAGTGAAACTCGTATGATCATGGATAGGGTTTGCAAAAGAAGAAACTTGAAGATCAAAGTTGGCTAACCCTCTTTCAGATCCTTCCATATTTCTCAATTTCTAAAATTGTACAAATTATCCTGATTTTCTACTATATACTGCTACTACAAACTTTAAGTTTTTTTTTTCCTTATATGTAGGGTTTGTATATGTAGTGCATGTGTCCGTGCAAATGTTTATGAGATCGTATGTGTTTTGGGGGTGGGTGAGGAATGGAGTGTTAGTGCTATCTTTCTAACTCATATGGGGCTGGGGTAATTTTGGGAGAATATGAAAAGGTTACTCACATTTAACCATTCTCATGTTCCTTTTTTTCTTTTTTCTTTTTTATTTAAAATCATTTGAGGAAAAAAGATTATTTACATAGCAAGGATCAATCTCTACCATTCATTTTTATTTGATCTAATAGATGAGATTAATCCCAACAATTTAAAAAACTCACTTTCATCCTCTTTTTTCAAATATTAATATTTTAAACAAATTAATTGTTTAAAAAAAAAATATTATTCAGTGACGAACATTTAATTATCTTTCTATAGATAGTCACTTTGATATACTTTCGAAAAAAATTGTGATTTTATTTTTTTTTAAGTTTTTCGCTTTTTTACGTTATCGAAATTTACATTAAAAATCATATATATATATACACTATTAGTGTTATATCATATATGATATTAGTGTTATATCATATATGATATGTATATGATATGTGATTTATCATATATGATTTAACAATAGTATCACATATGATATTACATATCATATGTGATTTAACACTAATATCACATGTGATATTCAAATTAGTGTTAAATCATATATGATATTTCATGTAAATTCCAGTTTCCAAGAAAATAAAAAAAGACGAAAAAACGTGAAAAAATGTTTTTTTTTTTTTCGAAAGTATATCAAAGTGCCTGTCTATAAAAAGATAATTAAATGCTCGTCGCGATTGTGTAATTATTTTTGCTTAACGATTAACGGTTTAAGAGATATTTAAATTATAAAAAAATAGGTGAAATAATAAAATGCTTTTAATCTCAGCCATTGATTTGTTTTTAAATGAATGGTGGAGATGAGTCCCTTGATATGTAAGAAAAGTTTGATATGTAAAATAACTCTCCTCTTTCTTTTTAATGCTAACAATATAATACAATTTTTTTTATGAGTTTTTCTCAGTATTTTTCTGTCTTTTAATAATTTTAACTTGTCAAATTTATTTATTTTTATTATATACTTTATGTTTCGCAGTTTTATATTAAAAACATTATTAAAAAAATGAAAAAACAAGGAGGGTATTAATTATAGGAGGTGATTTGTACACTCAAAGAAATGATTGGTACATTCCAAATTATTATGTTTGGACATTTATACACTCACATAAATGAAAGTATAAGGATAACTGTGAGGGTATAAATGTCCAAACATAATAATTTGAAGTGTATCAATCATTTCTTTGAATGTACAAATCATCTCCCATTACTTATGTTCAATGTTTTAGGCATGAAAAATATGTTCTCTTAGTCAACATGTAAACACTAGATGAACTGTAATGGAATGTTTGGGAACAAGATTACTCCTTTCTTCAATTCTCATTATATTTCCTATGCAATGTACCTTTGTTTTCATTTTGACTTCTAGTAACACAAAAGTTGTCAAATGTATTTTGTATGAACGCAAATGTCTATGCAATGTAATATAGTTTTTAAGATCCCGATCTTGATTTTAGGATCTTATGATTTTACGATTTTACAAAGAAAACGTGATTCGGGTCCTACATAGGATCTTAATAAGCTTAAGATCTTATAGGATCCCGATCTTGACCATAGGATCTTAAGATCTACTCCGATCCGATTTTACTTTTCTCAAACAATAAATAAAAAAAATACAAATTTATGGTTTATGTTTTTAGTCTAGTAACACAAAAGATTATCAAATATCTATATGCACTACTATAGTTTTATAACAATATAATTTTTTAAAAATTAATTAAATGCGGATATCAAGTGTCTCAAATCCTTCTAGTGTAACCTTTTTTAAGTAACAATTAGATTAATTAAGAGACCAAACGATCAGCAACAAACAATAAAAGAATTCCGTACAATCTTACAAGGTGACGAATAGAGCGTCATATGAATTACCAATTTAAGATACTTTATCTATCATATAAATAATTGTTTTCCAACAAAACACACGTATTGTTAGGAAAACATACATATTATTGTTTTATCTTTTTTAATTTTTGTATAATGACGGTTTTACTTTTAAATAATTAGTTGTTTTACTAAAAGTTTGTAAGAAAAATTTCAAGCAAAAGCCATGTCTTATGGCTAAGTTAAGGGTTGAATTAACAGTGTTAGTGGTCAAGGGATCAAACACATTATGGGTCAAAACTATAAGAAGAGGATCTGGGAAACAAAGGCCTAAAGACTATTTTTATTATACCTGACAAACCAAAAAGACCATTTAAGTAATTAACTCTAAGCTTTATATCATTTGCACAATTATGCACCATTATTACTATAATTACATCCTTATTATAATTACATTCCCTATGATGTTGTTTTGTATTTTTTTGCTTGGACTTTAGCTGGTTGGTCTCTAGCACGTATTTTTTCCATTTTGTAGAAATGCTTTCCATTATCATGCACCTTAACTAATTATTTCAGTAGGTTTTGGGTCAGTAACTTTTATATCATTTTGTATTTCTATCTTGGTCGTTATTTAAATATCTTAATATCATTCGAAGAGGTGTTTTGAAATAAATATCTTAATTCATTCGGGGTTTGTCTCAAAAGGGTTTGTCTCAAAATTAAAAATTTTCATCTTCATATTTTTATTGTAGTTTTTGTGATGGCATAATTGTCCACATCCAGTATAGATTATAAAGTTTCCCTTTCTAATCACACTCACTAAAGTAAATAGCTTTACATTTACAAAATTTGTGTTACAAAGAATTAGGATTGTCCTCTTTCAAAATAAATAATAATAATAATAATAATAATAATAATAATAATAATAATAATAATAATAATTATTATTATTATTATTATTATTATAGCTAGAGGAGTGGGGGCTCAGATAGTATCACGGCTCCCCACTATTTTTTTGTAAATCTTATGAATTTCTAATAAAGTTATAATAATAATAATAATAATAATAATAATAATAATAATAATAATAATTAGGATTGTGCTTATTATGGGTAGCATGATTTGGATCGACTGCCTTATAGTCTGCGGTACCTCATATTATGTCAGAGTTCTCACCCAAATGACGTGGTTTCAAGCCCGAACCAAAATATGTGAGATAAATATATGATCGTGAGACACTTAGGTGACTTTAAAGTTAAAGAAAAAAAAAATCTTTGGACCGA
Source organism: Chrysanthemum makinoi (assembly GCA_910596185.1). Classification (NCBI taxonomy): domain Eukaryota; kingdom Viridiplantae; phylum Streptophyta; class Magnoliopsida; order Asterales; family Asteraceae; genus Chrysanthemum; species Chrysanthemum makinoi. Next base: position 219,579,141 of record OU343217.1, read on the forward strand.
CAAACTACTTTTGCTTATAGCTAGGAGCAAACGGAAAGATCATTGGAGAAGGCGGGTAATATATTAAGTAGCTTGTTACTCTATCATTATCCAGAAACTTTTGTTACTGCCATTATATGATAAAGTTTGATGTTTTGTTACTGCCATTATTAAATTTTGAAAAAATTACACGTTTGGTCCCTATGGTATACCCCAAATAACAATTTTAGTCCCTAAATCGTTTTTATTACACCAGCAGTATCTAATTTTGAAACTATGCACGCTTTTGGTCCCTATTTTGGATGGGCGTTAGTTAAGTCCGTTAAGTATTTTGCGTTGTTAGTCTTTCGTTAATAATTTTTGCACCGTTAGTCCTTATTTTTTGGATGGGCGTTAGTTAACGGCACGTGTCACTACATGAGTGGTGCCACGTGTCGGGTTGCCAAGTGTCAGGTATGAACGGGTCGGGTTGCCACGTGGACCAATGAGGTGGTGCCACGTGGCATTGGTATAATATACCCAATTTTTTGGCTGGCCTAAGATTCGAACTCGGTATACTATACCCAATTCCAAACGAACTCGGTATAATATACCCAATTGGTATAATATACCCAATTCCAAACGAACCTCGAAAAATGCGAAAACAAAGAAAAAACGATTATTTTCGCATTTTTTGAGGTCCAAACGAAGTCGAAAAAATTCCCCGATCATACCATTGGAAAGAGCACGAAAAAAAGAGTCCGACGGTATACTCGGTGAATTTTTTCGACTTGGTTTGGACCTCGAAAAATGCGAAAACAAAGAAAAAACGATTATTTTCGCATTTTTCGAGGTCCAAACGAAGTCGAAAAAATTTCCTAAGCATACCATTGGAAAGAGCATAAAAAAAGAGTCGACGTTAGATGCAGGAATTTTTTCGACTTGGGTTGGACCTCAAAAATGCAAAACAAAGAAAAATGATGATTTTCGCATTTTTCGAGGTTCAAACGAGTCAAAAAATTCTCCGAGCATACCATTGGAAAGAGAACGAAAAAACGAGTCCGACGGTATATTTATTTATTTTTTGACAGCCCATATAACCCCTTAAATTGATAGGCCAAAAACTAAATTGAACCTTTTATTATTTAAGAATTATGCCTTAACTTTTAGGAAGGGTTATGTATTTGATTTAGAGAAATATTATTGGAGCTATGCTTAGCCCAGTTGGGCAAGGCTTGGCTTCCCACACAAAAGACCCGAAGTTCAATCTTTAGGCCAGCCAAAAATTGGGTATATTATACCAATGCCACGTGGCACCACCTCATGGCCCACGTGGCAACCCCCAATCTGCCGTTCATACCCGACATGTGGCAACCCGACACGTGGCACCACTCATGTGGTGACACGTGGCGTTAACTAACGCCCATCCAAAAATAAGGACTAACGGTGCAAAAATTATTAACGAAGGACTAACAACGCAAAATACTTAACGGACTTAACTAACGCCCATCCAAAATAGGGACCAAAAGCGTGCATAGTTTCAAAATTAGATACTGCTGGTGTAATAAAAACGACTTAGGGACTAAAGTTGTTATTTGAGGTATACCATAGGGATCAAACGTGTAATTTTTTCTTAAATTTTATATAAGCAAAACATATACGAAAGATGCACGGTCAAGTGATATTTGTTACAAGTTACCTTACTGCTTATAATAGATAGTAATTTCTTGTGCTAGGTAAACCAGTGAATTGTTGTTAACTACTACTGTTATATACTAGTATATAACTAGACCTTTTCTTAAAAAAATTCTCGTAAAGGATCAAAACCCGTAGAAATCTTATGCAATATTCTGCAAGTACAAGTGTACAGCCGACCAATCATAACAAGTAGCAAGCAACAAAATTCCAAGAGTTAATTACATATTTCGTCCATGTGATTTACACCCATTCGCACATTTTGTACCTTTTTCAAATTTCTTGCAAGATCCATCCTTATGGTTGCAACATTCGTTATTTTCACCGACGACCCCCTTTTCTTGGTTATGTTCCTCACGTGCATAAAACGTGAGGGAAACATTAATATTTTCGTTTCTCACACAACAAAAAAAGTAACGACCCTTAATTTTTAAGGACGAAAGATGCAATTTGTATAAAGTAAAAGGACAAAATTTGTAATTAACTCAAAAATAAATTAAAGTGACAATGAAAAAGATGTTAGCCTTGGGATCGGAAGGGTGAGCAGAAACAGAAACAAAAATCAAGAAAATCCAAATTAACCAAAAAAAGCCCGATCTAAAGCAACCAAATAGAATTCGGTTATAGAAAAATGAAAATTGACTTTTTTGTTCAGGTTTTGGTTTTCATTAAAAAAATCTAATGAAAATAACCGCAGAAAACCGATCCGCCATATTAAACAAATAAATTTTTATTTAAATTAAAGTTTTTAAAATTCGTAATTTGTGTTATAAGTATACGTTTTTACACTTTCAATTAATCATTTCAAACATGTATTATTGTCGAGGTTATAATTTAATATTAACAAAAAACATTTGTATATCTGTTTTAACACATCATAATCTTGTAGTGTGTTCTCTATATAATAAATAGACTAAAATACACTGTTAGTCCCTAAACTTGTCACGAAACATCATGTTGAACCAAAACTTGCCTTTTTCATCGCCGGGAGTCTAAAACAAGTTTTTTATAGGCTAAATGAGTCCCTTGGTCAGGATTGCCAAAGTCAACATTACTTTTCTGTTTGTACATCGAGGGTATAATAGACCATTCACAATTATAATATGCCTTAGTTAAATCTAACCCAACCCTCAACCCAGTGACCAAATGTGATTATGGCTATGCAACTAGTCGTTTCTTCCTTGATACGATAGCATTTATTTTCGCGTGAACCATTAAACCCACCCAACAAACACCTTTACTAATCATAATAACACACCCTTATCCAGAAACGATCAACTGAAAATCAAAATCCGAATCTAAATCCTCATTTCCAGAACTCAAAAAACCAACCTAATTTCCAACAATACCATGTCGATCGGAGCTAATGTTATCACTAATATGACAGATTGTATTAGCAACATGCCAGATATAGTGATCAGTAACATTTTGAATCGGTTGCCAATAAAAGAAGCGGTGAGAACCTCTAGTTTAGCAAGAAACTGGAGGTTTAAGTGGACTTTGCTCACCGATGTCATAGTTGATGAGGAGTTCTTTTATTATTTAACAAATAGTTTTGATGGGAGGCATGTTACTAGACTCTTAAATCAGCTTATGGGTCCCATAAGAAAGTTTGTCTTCTCTGTAGAGCCCAAAACGATGTCTGGAATAGCAGACTTGAATTATGAATAGATTCGTGATTGGCTTTTGTTTTTGGCTCGGCAAGGAATTGAGGAGCTGACAATTAGAAACTGGTACGGTCAACCTACGTTTCCAACCCAACTTTACTCTTGTATGGAGTTGAAACATTTGGAACATCATTTTTGTGCTTTTCCTACTTTGGAAAATTTTAGTAGTTTTCCAAATCTATTGAGCTTAGAATTGTGTTCTGTCAATTTTCTAACCGGTACACTTTGGGAGTTTATTGCTGGTTGTCCCTTACTTGAGTCTCTTAAAATGGATTGTGCTACTACAAACGAGATGAGACTATGGGATATTGCAAAAATTGGGAATTTGAAGAAGTTAGATTTGTCATTCGGTGTTTCGACCCATGTGACCACAATCACAACATCCAATATCTTTCACTTGACAAGTCTTCCAACACTTCATACCCTTAGATTGGATTTTCAGGATTGCACAGTAAGACCAATTTGAGTTTTACACTTCTAATTTTACAATGTTAAAGAAATGTCTAACAGTAATAAAATTTAATCTTTAAAACTTGTTGTAGTTGATACGGGAAGCTAATTCTAGGATGAATGTCTCTGTGCCCTTTGTATCCCTAATTAATCTTAAGCTGACTGGAGTCGATTTTTGGAATAGTGTTATGGTATCGCTCATCATTGAAATGATTCGTGGATCTCCAAATTTGAAAATTCTAGATACCAAAGCAAGAGTAACACTGTAATGCATATGTATCAAATGAACATTCGTAAATTTCCATGTTTGTGTATCTCAATACTATTTGATTTTGCAAGCTGCATACACGCTTAGTGTTCTAGCTTTGGAAAAAATTCAAATGTTGTAGACAGAAACACAATCAGGTATGGGCAGCTACAAACTGTGGTGTTTCGAGCTTTTCCTAGATCAGAGCATGAATTAACTTTAATAAAGTTTATACTTGCGTGTTCCGGGTCGCTAAAGACAATCTATATCAAGGTCAGCGATTGGACTAATGATGGGAATGAAAATATCATGATGAACTGGGAATTGGGTCTGAAGCTGTTGAAACTCCATCGAGCTCCCCTCACAGCCGTGGTAGAGTTCTTTTAGTGGTTGTAGTTTATGTATGGGTTGAATACCCTATGACAATTCATCTTGCAAAATATTATTTTGGTATTTGTTTATATGGTTTAGTTAAATTTAGCTTCTTCATATGTTGTTGGTTGTGCGTATTATTTGTGATGCAAGTTTGACATTCAAAAGTCAAACTTCCATTTAACATTTAAATTTGATTGTAGAAAGTAAAACTGCAATCCGTGAGTCAAAAAACTTTAGCATTTCCATTTTACTTTAGTTAGTGAACATACAAAATGGTGAATGGGCATTTTCTATTTGCATTTTGACTTTGTAAAGTCAAAATTGCAAAACCATTAGTCAATACTTACTAGGGAGTTTATTGATATGTTTTGCAAGTTTGACTTTACAAAGACAATCTTCTAATGTTTTTATATTGTTTAATCTTTAACTAAATTGTAGTATACGTAAATTGGCAAATTGAGGGAGCAATTGTGCATTTTAAAGTGATTATTGGGCTGGAGTTTTAAGTATGACAACGGCAACCCAGACAAATTCAGGGACCAAGTGTGAAAAAAAATTCACTATTATACCACTTGACCGTCTCTACCTTGAGAGGCTATTTACTTGTGCACATGAACCAATAAACCCATCCACCACTTTTTCTACACACACACAATTTCCAATGGAAGATTTCTCTATTTTGAATAAACTCATGGAGATTACCGGTTCATCCAACTTAAATGATGGTATGGTAGTGTGGTTTGGGGAAGAGGCTGCACAAGAAGGGTTTTTGAAAAAGCTAGTTCGTGAGTGCATTGATCATCTGAATAGGGGCATCATTAAGCGTAGGGAGCTGATTGAAGAGAACGAAGCTTTGGGACCTCGGGGAATAGCTCTTGACAGTTTGGATGGGCTGAGGAAAGCCCAGGCCAGGCACATCGACCTACTTGTTCGATTTATAAAGATTTTTGGTGAAACTGATGAATGTATTCGTATCCACGAAGGTTATGTTAAGAAAGTGGTTGAGCATAATGACTGAATTTTTGGTATTTCATGGGGGTAGATATATGGGGTCTTTTGGGTGCTAGTTTTAGAAATATAGGTTGTTAAAAGGGGTATGTATATTGGATCTTTTGTTCGGTAACCAACTATATGCATGATGAATTATTATCTAAGTTTTATGTATTTAATATGTTCTTGTATTGTGATATCGGGTGTATTATTTCTAATTAGTATCAGCAAAACCCAAACATCCCCTTGTATCAGCAAAACCAAACACCCCCTTGTATCAGCAAAACCAAAGGCAGTGATTTATAAATATGTGTTGAAAATGAAAATGCTTTAGCACTAAACCATAATGTATTGACAATGGTGTATTGTTTAGAAAGAAATTGGTATGGTTTTAGTGTTGACAGTGGGACTGAACACGCCCAATGCCTCAAATTGTAACATCTTAAATTTTGACTTACCCAAGTCAAACAAATTTATGAAATGCCACAAATTGTAACTTACTATTGTGGTATGACTTGGGTAAGTCAAACATATTAAGAAATGCACAACGATTTCAATCAGTTACAATGCACAACCAAACACTATTAGTTACAATAAGAACCTAATTTTTTATTGATTGATTTCATGTTCGGAACTACTACAAAGTTTCATATCATCTAAACATACACTTAGCTAGACCCACAACTCTCTCTATCATCCTTTTCCTTCATTTCCTTCCTTTCCTTAAGATATTTAAACAAACATATTTTTAATCCTTTTTTCCAAATCGTTAACCTTTGATAACCCGATGTCAGCCTCTTCCTTCTCCTTCTTAACATCTAAACCCTTTTCATTTGGGAAATCTTCTTTCCTCAACGAACTCAACAAAGCCTTCCCCTTATCGTTTTGTGCCATTATTGTTTTTTTGCTTTTGGTATAATGTATGTTGCTTGTATTTAGAGTTCAATGTGTTCCTGTTATTTACGACAATTATGTGTTGCTGATACTAATGGGGTTGAGGGTTGGGTTAGATTTAACTAAAGCATGTTATAATTGTTAATGGTCTATTACACCCTCGATGTACAAACAAAAAAGTAACGTTGACTTTGGCAATCCTGGTCAAGGGACTCATTAGCCTATAAAAAGCTTGTTTTGGACTCCCGGCGATGAAAATGCCAAGTTTTGTTTCAATGTAATGTTTGTGGACAAGATTAAAGACCAACAGTGTACTTTAGTCTAATAAATAATTAAATATATTAAAAAAAATTGAATAAAAAAACTTAAAGAGCTAAACAAATAATACCGAATTAACCAAAAATTCTGAAAACCCTTGCAAAACCAAAAACTTTATATAAACCAAATACTATAAAAATATATAGAAAAGAAAGAAATTTGAAAATCCGAAATGAAAAATAATATGAGTGAACAATATTTTTTAAATTATTGTGAGTCTTAAGACAAATATATTTTTCATTATCACTTAAATTCATTTTTGAGTTAATAACAAATTTCGTCCTTTTGGTTTACATAAATTTCATCTTTCATCCATAATCAGTCATTACTATTTTTGCTACGTGAGAAACGAAAATACTAATATGGCTTCACGTTTTATGCATGTGAGGAACTTAACCAAAAAAGTAATGGCCATTGGTGAAACTGAAAAGAAAAAACGTTGCAAGATTTTGCAACCATAGGGATGGATCTTGCAAGAAGTTCAAAAAGAAGATAAAAAGTGTAAATGTGTGTAAATCACAAGGAAAACAATATGTAATTAACTCAAATTCCAATACCTTGTATAGGATACCTTAAATACCAATTCATTTTTTGTTTTTTACAAGTTACTACCTTTCTTATAATTATGGGCTAATTACACGAATGTATTATATTTGACACCTTTTGTAATTATGTGTAACATCATTTGTTTTTTATTATTTCATGTAAAAAATAACTTTTTAGATGTTAATGTGTGTAAATTTTGACCTCCCCAGCAAGTTGCAGGTTTAACATTTTTTTTATTACACCATGGAATACACATCAGCTTATAGTGTCAACTCCCTCAAATAAGTCAAACCATTTCCCATTTCAACCTGACAAAATACAACCACACAAACCTCGACTTGTCACTTTCACACACAACACAAAACATCATAAAACCTAGTTCATATTAAATTCCAAGTTACTTTTTCTTTTCATTAAATTACCCAATCAAGCACGGTACAAAAGGTAACTTACCTATTATTATATAAGATTTTTTTCCCTTTTTGTGTTATAAGTATCCATCAATGTCGATTGAGGTTTTTAGGGTTTCCAAAAATTATTAAAATCTGATATTTATTGTTATTTTTTTTCAGGATGGCACCTCTAGATGATTTAGGTGTTTTGTATTTTGAGGTTCACATTGATGGGGTTTCTTTGATTGATCAACCATTGGAGTACATCAATGAACTTCTTTTTCATTTGACGCTACCTAGGTATGAAAGAATATAGACTATGAAACATTTTGTGACTTTCTCAAAGATAGAACTGATAGTCACATGTATCAGTTGTTTATGTGCATTCCCAAATTTCCATTAACTAAAGGGCTTAAAATTATTGAAAATGATCAAGATATATGCTCAATGTATGATATGTGTGAAGTTTCTGAAAAAGTCGAGTTGTTTATGTCTCACATCCCTCTAGATTTAGAAGAGTACTATTATGATAATCTTGATCTTAATGGGCCAGGGGAGGAGGTTAGTTCTAAAAGAAGGTTTCATCTAGTAGGAAGAAAGATGCTAAAAATATGACTATTGAAAAGTTTATAGCTTGGGTAAATGAAGAAGCCCAGTCACCATACTTACAATCACCACTTATGCATCTAGGTAAAAGACCTTTATTTGACAATCAGTTTGTTAATACAAATAAACCGTAAAAACGTTTATTAATATTTAGTGATCTCTTTGTGTTTTGTTGATAACAAATATAATGTTATCATAAGTAAAATTATAAGGATACATGTTATTTTTGTAAAGCATTTACATATAGTCATTTAATACAAATTGTTGTAAAATATCATTTGTTGTAATAGTTTATTAGAATGGTAAGAACCACAACCCATGGAGCATATCCATAACCCATGGTATTGACTTATATCCATTTGACTAGATGCATTGCATCTATTAGATACATTGTATCTAGTGAAATACCCATGGACCAACCCATAACCCATGACCCATGACCCATAACCAAAAAACCCATGGGCAAAGAGGAGCATCTCACGGATTCCTAAAGTTACACTAGACGAATCCCGTAAGGGAGGGATCCGTGGGATCCGTGCAACAGTGGCAAGTTTTTGCCTATAAATAGAGAGCCATTTCTTCATTTCTCTTCACCCCTCTTCTTACTAACTCTCTCATATATTCTTACACTCTTCTAACAAAAGATCACTTGATCTAGAGAGTTGTTCTTCTTTCTTCTATTGTGATTCTCATATAGGTTCTTCTCTAAGGCGAGATCACGAGCTTTCTACAAGTCATCAAGTAAGGGGTCCTTGTGATGCGCGCCAAACAGTCAAGCCAAATCACACAAGCCCGCCACTTGTGAATGGCGGACCGTAACCAGCTTAAAACTGCCTAAGCACTAAATCAATGAAGATCCGAGGAGTATAGGGTCTCCCCGGTCGTTATGTCCCAAATGAAGCTATGCGATGGATCAATCAACGAGTAGTGATCGAGAAGTTTGAACGAAAAGGGGATATGATTTGATTATTATAACTACAGAAATATCAAACAAACACAAAGGCTTAAATGCAAATGAGAGGAAATTAAAAAGATAAAATCTATTAAATAAACGCTATCACTATAATTAAAATGATGTTTTTGTTTTTATATTTTTACGAAACTGAAATTAAAATCTACGTGACGTACAACTAAAAATGTGAAACTAAATCAATATTAACCCTAAAAATATGAAAATGAAGTTTTTACAATCCTAATGATATAAGAAAATTTATAGAAAAAGAAAATTATTTTTATAACTAATTATCTAATTAAAAACTATTTTTAACTAATTAATAATAACCTAAAATGAAAGAAAATAGGAAATAAAGCTAGAAAAATAAAATTAAGACTTAGAAAAATCTAAAATATCAAAATAGAATTTTCAAAACTATTTTTGTAATTTTCTGATTATTTTTCTATTTTCTAGGAATTTTAAACTATTAAAAACTAATTAAATCACTAAAATTTACCAAATGAACTATGAAAAATATGGAAAATTACTTTTTTCACTTTTTATATTTATCTAAGCCTAAGAAAAATGAAAACTTAAATTTTTGGACCTTTTCTGAATTTTTTGTATTAAAAGCTAATTAAAAGTGCTTAAAAACTAATAAAAATCAAGAAAAATAGCAAAACAGCTAGGAAAAATCTGAAAATTTCAGGAAAACTCTAAATTTATAATCTAAATCTGAGAAAAATATAAAAACAGGTGCTTGTATGGAGAAATATAGAACTGATGTTGAAGTGCTTATTGAAATAAGCACTTAATAAGCCAAAAGATTAAAACAAGCCACCAACTGTTAACAGAAGTTCTAATAAGCTAAAATTGACCAAATGCAACTAAAATCAACAAGCTACAACCACTGATATACAAGTTACCAAGATTTGATGATTGAGCTTTGATGTGCTAAAACAGTTCTAAGTGTCTACTTTAGACTTAAGCACAAGCTACAGATAAGCACTAAACTGAAAATGAAAAGTTACAATCTAAACTAGACCTGGTTGAGATCTTGTAAACCAAATTATAGACCTAGGTGAGCTCTATTAAGCTCTGGCAACTTCGCAAATCTGTGAGAAAACTCAGCTTAAGCTGAGCTTTGGTACAGGGCAACTGAGACCCAAAGTACAAGCCTGTTTGGAGCTTGTAAAAAATTTGTAAAAATCAATAAAAATGGTAATAAGCAAACAGACCAAGAGAGGTTTTTAAAACAACAAATTTCACTAAATAAGACCCAAAATTGAATCCTAGAAAATTCCTCTTAGTATGGCTGAAAACCAATTTTCAGTTTTTTGACTTTTTGAAATGAAAATGAAACTTTGACTTTGATGAGATTTGCAACCAATTGTTGGACTGATCTTGTTGTATTATGATGGAATGAAGCTAATACAACCTTTGTTTATGTAATTTAAACACAACACAAGTGATTTGATTTCCTAAAACACAACAGGCAAGCTGTTAAAACAAAGAGGACTGGATTTGACTTTGAGCCTGTGCAGGCTCAAAACTTTGACAGGTATGAGCTTAAATATGCTATACAAACATGATCCAACAAGAAGCAAGCACTGAACAAACCTATGAGACAGTTTTATCAGCAAAACCAAACACCTCTTAATCAACTGTTTTGAAGTTTAAATGAGATAACAATTGAGCAATCTTGTTTCAATGATCAAACTACATCTATATAACCTAAATATATCTTTTTAAACAGATTTGCACCAGTTTTAACTCCAAATAAAGATAATGCAAAGAAACTTTAAAAATCACTTACAAAGGGTCCTAGCCACTATGGCTTGAAACAGTGAACCAGAGTACCACTAACCTATCTAAACCCCTAACCTAGCTTAATATCAACCCACATCCAGCTCTGCTTCACCCATTGACCATCTCCATTACCAAATGCACTGTTTGGCTTTTGTTGACCAAATGTCAAAGTGAATGGGAACTTGAATGTGAGCTTGTACAAAGCTATGCTAAGCTTATTTAGGCTCAATAGAACTGAGAAACAAGCATGATGAAGCTTTTGAATAAGCTTTTGACTTTGAAAATTTCAACAGTGGACAAATGAGATCAAATGTAAACATAAACTGAAATTTGTACTTGGAATGAGTTTCAATACCTTTAAATATTCAAAGTTGATACAATTTAACAAAACATTACAAGTTATACACTGAATTGAAAGATTAAACATAAAAACGACATGAGTGAAAATTGAAAAACTAGTAGACTCCTCTCTTGCTTCCAAATGCTTCTCTTTTATAATCCAATCTCTTAGTCTCTCTCTTCTGAATGTTTCCCAACAATCTAAGCCATTGGATGGCTTTGAAATGATCTCAACCGTTCAAAATGATTTTTGGCGCCAAAATGGTTATCTGCCAAATGGGGTTGATATGGTGGGTGAGGAAGCATTAATTGCTTCTTGGAAGCTTGCTGAGGAGGGGAACATGGTGAGTGAGAAGAGAGGCTGGTGTGGTACTGGTGAGTGGTTTTGCAGACAAAGGAGAGGGAAAGGGGGAAAGGGGATGGCGGGTTTGGTATTTGTTTGACTGGTTTGACCAGATATTATAAAGGGGGTTCAAAATGGTATTTGACAGGGGTCCAAAGTGTATTGACCGTGCCAAATGGGGTTTTGAAGGGTTTAATATTCAAGGGGCCTTTATGCAATTTCTGAAAATGAAAGGACCTAATCTGCCAATTCATCAAACTTGATCCAAGGGCTGAAAATGACACTTTCAAAAAGTATAAGGACTAGACTTGCCATTTTGCAATTTTCCAGGGGCCATTTCTGCCAAATTTTAAACTTGAAGGACCAATTTTGAAAATTTCTCAAACTTTGTATATTTTTCACCAAAGGACTTATTTTGACAACTTTTGATTTTAAAAGGACCTTTGGTGACTTTTGCTTTTGAAATTATGGCTCAGGGACTATTTTTGACAATTTTAGAAACTTGGGGGACTGAAACTGCCAAATCTGCAAACTTTGCTCATTTTTCATCTGATTTTAAACATTTTGCATCTGAAACATATAAATTGCAATTTTGGAATATTTTCAGTATTTTGATGCATTTGTGAGCATTTTTAAACGCTTTGCGTTCGATTTGATTAAAATGATGAGTATTTTACACACTCATCAATCCCCCACACTAAACTATTGCTAGTCCCTAGCAATCTTTTGAGAAAACTTAATGGATTTGCATCTCTTTACCAAAAGCCATTACTTCTGGAGTAGCCAAATGTTTCAGTTCCAGCAAGAACCATGGTACACCGATAACCATCTGATTTATTGGCAAATCATAAACCATATAACGGATTTGATGTGTCTTTACCGTGCCGTACCCTTTCCGACTAGCCAACTCTTAGATAAATTATCGAATTATCTTTGGTGAGTGAATACCAATTATGGTTTTTCCACTGCCTTTACCACAAGCCATAACCTTGAGGGCTAGCCAACTCTTCACTTTTTAGGACATGGTGAGTTGAGAACCATACAATTTTGGGCAAATTGCAAGCCATATAAACGGATTTGAGAAATCTTTACCAAGAGCCGCTTTGCTCTGGATTAGCCAATCCTTTTGTCTTACAGCACAAGGCGGATCGATAACCAAATGAGTAAGTGCAAAACACTTACTCCAAAAAAAAAATTTTTTTTTGCCAAAAACGGGAATTGGGCTATATAAATACATGATAAAATTCGTGAGAATCCCCCCACACTTAGAAATGAATATTGCCCTCAATATTCAAAGTACCGGCGTTATGCCGAAACAAAGAACGTAAAAGGGAAATATTACGGCCATTATTTAGAAAGAAGATTTTTTTGAAACATATATACAAGTGTGGGGCATCTCCACCACACTAGAGTGGTAGAAAGTAGAAAGAAGACAGAAATATGGGTGAAAACCCATATGGCATGCTACTGTTTTTGATTACCGAGTCGCTAGCTTGACTCGATCCCCGCATTTATTGGTTCATGGGGAAAGTTTGTAAGTCCGGGACAACCACAGGGGGAATGTCCTCTCCAAAGTAATGCTTCACTCGATGACCATTCACTTTAAAATTAGGACCATCGGGTTGAGATAACTCAATGGTACCATAAGGATAAACCTTAGCGATAGTAAATGGACTAGACCAACGGGACTTGAGCTTTCCCGAGAAAATCTTCAATCTTGAATTGAAAAGAAGGACTCGATCACCGACGCTGAAAACGCTTTTTTGATTTTGAGTCATGAATCTTCTTTGTCTTATGTTTATAGATCAAAGAGTTCTCGTAAGCTTGATCACGGAGTTCATTTAATTCATTCATTTGAACTTTCCGATGATCACCGCTGAATATCAAAGTTAGCATGCTTCAAGGCCCAAGATGCCTTGTGCTCGAGCTCTACCGGTAGATGACATGCCTTCCCGTACACAAGCTTGTATGGAGTGCACCCGATGGGTGTTTTGTAAGCTGTACGGAAGGCCCAGAGTGCGTCATCTAGCTTATCCGACCAAGAGGCACGGTTTTCGCCGACCGCCCTTCCGTAATTTTTTATCCCCCGTTAGAAACTTCCACTTGCCCACTTGTTTAGGGGTGGTACGCAGTAGAGGTACGGTGAGTTACACCATACTTTTGCATGACTCTTGCAAATTGGTCATTGCAGAAATGCGTACCACGATCACTGATTATGGCTCGTGGAGTTCCAAACCTAGCAAATAGAGATTTCAAGAATTTCACTACAACTCGGGCATCGTTGGTGGGTAAAGCCTTAGCTTCAACCCATTTTGACAAGTAGTCAACGGCCACGCAGTATGTACTTATTTCTGCGAGAAGAAGGAAATGGCCCCATAAAGTCAATGCCCCAGATGTCAAAAATCTCACACACTTGAATAGCGTTTTGCGGCATTTCATTCCTTTGTGAGATATTCCCGTGACGCTGACAAGCGTCACAGGTTTTGACGAATTCATGGGCATCCTTGTAGATCGTGGGCCAATAGAATCCCGAATCAAACACCTTCTTGGCGGTGTAGTTGGGGCTATGATGTCCCCCGGTAGGTCCAGAATGGCAAGCCTTGAGAATGTCAACGGCTTCCTGACCATATACACATCGCCGGATGACTTGATCCGCACATATTTTAAACAAGTAGGGGTCGTCCCAGAAATAATGTTTCACATCTTTAAAGAATTTATTTTTCTGTTGTTTTAAATTCTTTAAAGATGTGATTTTTCTGGCAAGCCTTGAGAATGGCAAGCCTTGAGAAAAATAAATTCTTTAAAGATGTGATTTTTCTGTTGGGACGACATCCCTTTCACCACAAAGTTACCCGCATGGTAATTTGCAAAGTCGGCAAACCATGGGGTAGAAGAGTCTCCACGAAAAGAAACCACATTGAGTGTTTCGAGAGGAAATGTTTCATTAATTTCCTTTTTCTCGAACACATTTTGGTGAGGGTTCTCTAATCGGACAGATGATCAGCAGGTTCTCAGCTTTTTTATCACGAATAATGATATCAAATTCTGTAGGAGGAGAACCCAACGGAGCAATCTCGGCTTTGCATCTTGTTTTGCAAAGAGATATTTGAGAGCCGAATGATCCGTATACACCACGCATTTGGTCAAGATAAGGTATGGCCGAAACTTTTCAAACGCATACACCACGGCTAATAATTCTTTTTCAGAGTGGTGTAATGGGTCCGAGCTTCATCATAGTTTTGCTTGCGTAGTGGATTGGCTGAAAATGCTTGGTTTTGCGTTGCCCCAACACTGCACCGATAGCAAAATCACTTGCATCGCACATGAGCTCGAAGGGTAAATCCCAATCGGGGGCAACTAGAATGGGTGCTTCCGTAAGCTTTTTCTTAAGTGTTTCAAAAGCTTCGATGCACTCAGGAGAAAAGATAAAAGGAGCATCTTTTTCGAGAAGATGGGTCATAGGCCGAGCGATTTTAGAGAAATCTTGAATGAATCGACGATAAAACCCGGCATGACCTAGAAAACTCCTAATACATTTGACGGTAGTAGGATGAGGTAATTTAGCAATAACATCAACTTTTGCTCTATCTACCTCAATCCCATTCTTAGAAATCTTATGGCCAAGGACAATGCCCTCTTTGACCATAAAGTGGCTCTTCTCCCGGTTTAGACATAGATTGGTGTCTTCACACCTTTTAAGCATTTTGTCTAAGTGGGAGAGACAGGTCTGAAACGAGTCCCCAATGACCGAGAAGTCATCCATAAACACCTCCATAGTTTCCCCGATCATGTCGTGGAAAATGGCCATCATACATCTTTGGAACGTGCCAGGAGCATTACATAAGCCAAAAGGCATACGTCTGTAGGCAAACGTCCCGTATGGGCAGGTGAATGTAGTTTTTTCTTGATCCAGCGGATCAATGGGGATCTGAAAGTAACCCGAGAAACCATCGAGGAAACAATAGTACTCGTTCCTCCGCTAATCTCTCAAGCCTCTGATCCATGAAGGGTAGAGGAAAATGGTCTTTACGGGTGGCTTCGTTTAACTTACGATAGTCAATACATACACGCCATCCCGTAACCAATCGAGTTGGAATTAACTCGTTTTCTTCATTTGTGACAACAGTAATGCCACCCTTTTTAGGAACGCAATGGATTGGGCTAACCCAAGGACTATCAGAGATCGGGTAAATCAGACCGGCATCAAGAAGTTTGAGAACCTCTTGTTTGATAACCTCGTGAATCTTAGGATTCACCCTTCTCTGACT
Organism: Chrysanthemum makinoi; assembly: GCA_910596185.1. Classification (NCBI taxonomy): domain Eukaryota; kingdom Viridiplantae; phylum Streptophyta; class Magnoliopsida; order Asterales; family Asteraceae; genus Chrysanthemum; species Chrysanthemum makinoi. The sequence continues at coordinate 219,594,972 of OU343217.1, forward strand.
TTGGACTGCCGGGCTTGAAGTCATCCTCCATCAAGATTTTGTGAGTACAAAATTCAGGGTTGATACCCTTAATATCGGAGAGTTTCCAAGCAATTGCTTGCTTGTGTGACTTCAAGACCTTTATGAGAGCAGCTTTCTCCTCCTCACCAAGTCTTTAGCAATTATGACTGGTAATTTATCATCACCCTCCAAGAATGCATACTCAAGATGAGGAGGTAGGTCCTTAAGTTCAACCTCGGAAATTCTTCAAGAGAAGTTTGTACTGATTTGATTTCCTCAATCGTGATGTCTTTCGGAAGGAGTGAAGGTAATGGATCTTCATTAAGCAATTGCTCAAGATAAAGAATATCCCCTCCGAATCATACACACCATCAATTCCAGGCGGAATTGATTCATCAAGAGCCAGAAATTCATCGATCTCTTCCAGAAGGAAGTCACCTCCCTCAAACGGAGAGAGAGAGGGGGAAGAGTCGGCAATGATAGGTTGAGAAGATGTGGTGGAATTTGTCACACCCCCAAATTACCTGTTTTGCAGCGGAATGGAATTCCTGGGGATTGACTGTCATAGCATCACAATCACAGTTATATTGAACGACCTAAAGTTTCGTTTGAAAAGAACATCGTTTGATTTAATAAAACAATCAGAGTTTACAAAGTAGGTCCCAAATGAAAATCAACTTGTGCGGAAAAATAAGTTTGTTACAATTCAAACGATGTTTTAAAGTACGTAAAACCCAAGTGAGACGCGTCGTCACCACGACTCCATGATGTGTCCAAATGCATGCCATGAAGTGAATGCCTTAGATACCTGAGATAAAACATGCTAAAAAGTGTCAACACAAAGGTTGAGTGAGTTCATAGAGTTTGAGTTGAAATGTAAAGCCTTTAAAAATCGTTTATGCAGCAAAGGCATTGTAAATCCACTCAGTTCCAAGTTCCGCCCGTACAAAACTTGCAACCTGTGTGTTCACAACCCACTGCCAAAATGTGTATAGTTTATGTTCAAATGAATATGAGTGTGGTTCAAATCGTTCCAAGACCGTTAGTCCATGAATATACCAAGACCATTAGACCCATGAATATAACAAGTCCGTTAGCTCAATGAATATACCAAGACCGTTAGCTCAATGAATATACCAAGACCGTTAGACCAATGAATATACCAAGACCGTTAGACCAATGAATATACCAAGTCCGTTAGACCAATGAATATAATATAGAAATTCTAAGTATGACAAAACTGTTACTACGCATGACTAAGTATTCAGTTCGGCTAAACATATAATTTGCAAATAGTCATGAATGTAATAAAAATAGTCGAGCATGTATCTCCCCCAAAACAGTTATGAAAACAAGTAAAAGCAGGGGCTATGAAACTCACTTGGTGGAATGATGCGAAGACAAAAGTGAGTACACCGAGATGTAATGTGATACGTAAATCTTGACCTATGATGAATGATATGACATGTAATGAGTTGCAATGTAATGTTATGCATGCATTTCGTATGTTATTTATACCATTTGAGAGTTTTGAAAATATTACTTATCGTCGAAAAATACTCGTTTGACGTCTTGACCAATCCAAAATCACTTTTCAAGTTTTTACGCCAAAATGTCATCCTACAATGGTTTTATAATGATTTATGGTGAAATTTTCACTTTTCGTCGTAAAACAATGTCGTCGGAATTTTCATGAAATTAACAAAAATGGCTTTGGAAAACTAGCCGTAAAACAGGTACGCCGATCGTTAGAGAACGAACTCGACGGTTTTGGAAAGTTTGTATCGAAATCTAGAAGTTTTAGTTCGTGAGTTTTCGCCCAAAAGGTCTCGAACATAAAGATAATAAGGGTTAAAGATGGTGATTTTGGCTAATATGTTGGTTAAAAATGAATTTCGGCCAAGTTTGAACATCCGTAAATAATTTACTACAACTCCGCTTTACAAACAAATGCTTGTCGTTTTGAAAAATATGGCCGGTGAACTTGATTTTACTAGAAGACATTTCGCTTCCAAAAGTTTCACAACCTCGCTAAAAACAGCCCTCCACATGGGCGTGCAACTACCGTAACACTTGTATCGTAAAAATAATATAGTTTTTCGAAAAATAATAGTTACGCACTTTTGTAAAAACGTGCATATATTTGTCGCTTCAAATCCGTTTTCACGATAATACGTCCTTAGCTTCGTATCGAAGTATGCTAATATATTTTTGACAAGTCGAAATAATTTGCAAAACTTAAGGCTTGTTTTTGACCCGAACAAACTAAAAACAGCTTGCTGAATTTTCTGAAAAGTATACGTTTCGTCGTCAAACTTTAAAAATTCACCACGACTTCGTTATAACTCCGTTTTTATCCGTTCAAAAGGCCACGGATTCGTTTTAAAGTATATTTTCTAAATATCAAGGCCAAAGTTTCGTATCAACTGTCGGTTTTTCCAGAAAATCGAAACAAGAACAGAACCTTTTTAATACGTATTGAAAATAGTTTTTCTCGGACAAAACCTATTCTAATCCCTTCAAATCAACTCCAAAGCTAATCTAATCCTACCATACACCTTCTTAGGGTGTCATGGGTTCCTAATCAACATCAAGACCAAAGAATACCATGGGGATATTTATAGGATGACCAAATATGTATATATACTTTAAAAACATGAAATAAAATGGTATAAATCACATATCATGCATACTTGCTCCAAATATGAATAGATGAATATGAAATGAAAAAGGAAACATGAAAATGAAAGAAACAAGCTTACAAATGAATATGATGAAGTGAAAGTAAAAAGGATTATCCTAAACACTCTTGGTTTTTATTTCAAAACCTTATAAAGAGTGATAACTAGATTGTTATACTTGTGCTAGATAAAAAATTTTGATCCCTTGCTCTCTTGATGTGATGACCGGTTATGGAGAACCCAAAAAGAAGAGAGAAAACTTTTCTATCACTTGGTAAAATAATTGAAGTGAAATGAGGAAAATGAGGTGAAGCAAGACTTATATGTACAAGTAATATTTATTACAATCACAAAGCCATACCCAAATTAATGGTCACCTCCCCCTTGGTCGGCCAAGGGGGGAGGGACTTAGACATTTATATATATATTTTTTTTTAAAACTTGTATAAGTATAGTTTGTGTAATTATTTGACCAAAAGTGTAAGAAATATGTAAGTATTAATCATTTGTAAGGTAAATGGAAATTTTTGGTACAAGTAAGTTTTTAATAGGTCAAAATAAAATGTAATGAGATAATAAAAATTGTAAAAATACATTCCTTGTGAAATTTGTGTGATAAAATAATTATCGTATAATTTTTAAGAAAAACGTTGTAATAATTTAACTTTAACGATTAATATAGCAAATAAATTTAAAACACTAGGAAAACTAAAAATATAGTTTTTATAAACTAAATGTAAGTTTAAAAATACATCGGGATCATTTTTGAAAGTAACGGGTTAAATATTCAAAATAATAACTCACGCGATAACGATTATTAAACATAAAAATTACGCGTTGAATGTGAAATGAAATATCGTGAATGAACTATCATGATGCAAATGATGTCAATGAAATGTAGACTAATCTTAGTCCATATGAAATGTTCGTGATGTTATGATCATGAATTCTCCGCTAAACCTTAAAGGTTACGCGAATTTGGAACACGTAAACCAAGTTTACGATAAATGTTGAAATAGTGAAGCATAAATCGTTTCGAAATGACCGAAAGTATGGTTGTCACATTCTACCCATCCAAAAGGAATTCAGTCTCTGAATTCAGTTCGTGTTGGTCTCTCGGGTTTAGGGTTTGATGTGGCAAACTTTCCCATTTCCGAGCAAAACCCTCAAAAGACTTTTTACCAACCAATTTTCACTTAATCTCACAACTCATCAAACAAGAACTGTCATGAGATTAGGCTAAATTGGTTTGAAGGAGGACTTTTGAAAATTTGGCTCGATTATTTAATTGCTTACACATATAAGACTACTACTCCCTTCATTGCATGATTCTTCCTAAATTAGACATAGGTGATCAGGCTATGTATAATTTAGGAGTAACTATGCAATGCTTGGACTAATCGACTCATATGTTGTTTGGTGTTGAGTCAACTGATGTTAAAATTGCGATGAACATCGAGGAGAGAAGACATGGAGAAGTGTCGTTAAAATGATCGATAAAGTAAAAAGAATTAAAATCCTCGTAAATGATAACAAATCGGAAGGAAAATAAAGTACGATAGATGAGAATATGTTACAACGAGTGGTTTAGCAAAAGTAGTACATCTTTAAGTTATAAAGTTTCGGATACGATGATTAGACATAAACTTGGTACGACATAGTACATAAGGAGAAATAAGACTGTTAGTTTCCGAACTTCTTCAGCCTTCCGCGTCGTTGATACCTTGACGAGCTCCTCCTCCTCCTTCTAACATATATACATTCCCATGAGCACCTTCGACTTGTTGACCTTGGTTTTGAGGACATTGATTTCGATAGTGTCCTTGCTCCCCACATCCGAAGCACGTAACTATGGTCTTGCCTCTACAATTCCTGGCATTGTGTCCTAGTTTTTGACACTTGTAGCACTTAACAGAACAAAGTCCCGTGTGATGATACTTACATCGATTACATAGTGGGTAGGTTCCAAAGATAACCTCTCCTTCTATTGGTGCAAAGAACATAAACCATTGCGGTCTCTTGCCCTCTATTCTGTTGTTGATGATGGTTAGTGTTACGGTTTTGGTTGTTGTTATTGTAACCTCCTTGGTCATTTTCCCATTTTCTTTGGTTGTTGTTGAGTTGGTTATCGTCGTTGTTGTTGTTGTTTTGGTTATTGTTGTAGTTGGTGCGGTTGTTGGTATTGTTGTTACGGTTGATGTTTGTGGTGTTGCCCCTCTTTACTACTTGTGCCATGAGCTTCGAGACAAATAATAGCTTCCTCAATCGCTTATGGGTCAGAAGAAGTCACATCGCCTTGAATAATCTCGGAAGTCCTTCAATGAAAGCCTCCAGTAGCTTCTCATTATTCGAAACCATAGATGGGCATAACACGGCCAATTCTTGGAATCTCCGAATGTAAGTGTCAATATCATACCCAATTGTCATTAGTTCATAGAATTCTGTCTCCAACTTCTTCACCTCCGTACACGGGCAAAACTTCTTTGTTACCAAACCTTTAAATTGCTCCCAAGTAAGCTTGAAAGCATTCTCCATTCCCATTGGTTGAGCATATGAGTTCCACCACGCCAATGCTCCATCGAGTAGTGTACTTGTAGCAAACTTGACCTTACTATCATCCGGGCAATTACACAAAGGCAAAAAACGGACTCCAATTTCGCGAACCATCGCACCATGGCAGTGGCTCCTTCAGTCCCTTTAAACTTGGTGGGATCTCCACTTTTAAAATCCTTGTAAGAACAGCTCTTAACGCCGGATCCTCCTGCATTTCCAGTAGCAGCAGCAAGCCTTGCGGCTACAGCAGAGCATGCCTCGGCAGCAGCGCCGCTTCCCTTTCAATTCTTAGAGCATCAGCTATGCTATCATTCACCAACTTTTGAATAGCCGCTTGTGTCATTTCACATGTGGCTTTCTTCGTGCCATATCTTCTTCAAAACAAGAGGAAATGTGAGAAGTAGCAAAATCCGGTGTTAATAATAAACGCTCCAAAGAAATGTGATAAGAATGATAAGTTTGAGGTTATCTTTCAAAATGATCGACGGTTTCCTACGAAATGGGTTATGATGTGTCGTAAGTGTTTCAAATGTATAATGGTTTAGTAACTTAGTGTGTGAATAAAGTGTAACTCGACATATTAGTGGTGAAACAAAGGAGTGAGAGTGACTTCGCCCTATTTAAAGGTTTATCTCGGTATTCAACGTTATCGGTGATGAGTCGATTGATGTGAAAATTGTGATAGGGAATGACAAGGAATTCTCCACATTAGAGTATGAAGAAAGAATAATGGAATGGGCATTTAAGGGCATCCATGTGACAATCGATGTGAAATGAAAGTAAATAACTCGAAAAAATGTACGCATAAACCGCATGTAAAGTGAACATGCACTTATGATGAAATGATGAGATGCTATGATAATGTAGTTATAGTCTAGGGTCAATGATGCAACCTAGTTCTCTATAATCAAGCTCATGCCAATCACACACCCCAAATTACTGTTTTGCAAATGAATGGAATTCCGGGATTGACTGTCATAGCATCACAATCAAAGTTATATTGAACGACCTAAAGTGTCGTTTGAAAAGAACATCGCTTGATTTAATAAAACAATCAGAGTTTACAAAGTAGGTCCCAAATGAAAATCAACTTGTGCGAAAAAATAAGTTTGTTACAATTCAAACGATGTTTTAAAGTACGTAAAACCCAAGTGAGACGCGTCGTCACCACGACTCCATGATGTGTCCAAATGCATGCCATGAAGTGAATGCCTTAGATACCCGAGATAAAACATGCTAAAAGTGTCAACACAAAGGTTGAGTGAGTTCATAGAGTTTGAGTTGAAATGTAAAGCCTTTAAAAATCGTTTATGCAAAGAAAGGCATTGTAAATCCACTCGTTCCAAGTTCCATACAAAACTTGCAACCTGTGTGTTCACAACCCACTGCCAAAATGTGTATAGTTTATGTTCAAGTGAATATGAGTGTGGTTCAAATCGTTCCAAGACCGTTAGTCCATGAATATACCAAGACCATTAGACCCATGAATATAACAAGTCCGTTAGCTCAATGAATATACCAAGACCGTAGCTCAATGAATATACCAAGACCGTTAGACCAATGAATATACCAAGACCGTTAGACCAATGAATATACCAAGTCCGTTAGACCAATGAATATAATATAGAAATTCTAAGTATGACAAAATCAGCATTACGCATGACTAAGCATTCAGGTTAGGCTAAACATATAATTTGCAAATAGTCATGAATGTAATAAAATAGTCGAGCATGTATCTCCCCAAAAACAGCTTATGAAAACAAGTAAAAGCGGGGCTATGAAACTCACTTGGTGGAATGATGCGGAGACAAAAGTGAGTACACCGAGATGTAATGTGATACGTAAATCTTGACCTATGATGAATGATATGACATGTAATGAGTTTCAATGTAATGTTATGCATGCATTTCGTATGTTATTTATACCATTTATGAGTTTTGAAAATATTACTTGTCGTCGAAAAATACTCGCTTGACGCCTTGACCAATCCAAAATCACTTTTCAAGTTTTTACGCCAAAATGTCATCCTACAATGGTTTTATAATGATTTATGGTGAAATTTTCACTTTTCGTCAAAACAATGTCGCGGAATTTTCATGAAATTAACCAAAATGGCTTTGGAAAACTAGCCGTAAAACGGTGTACGTCGATCGTTAGAGAACGAACTCGACGGTTTTGGAAAGTTTGTATCGAAATCTAGAAGTTTTAGTTCAGGAGTTTTCGTCCAAAAGGTCTCGAACATAAAGATAATAAGGGTTAAAGATGGTGATTTTGGCTAATATGTTGGTTAAAATGAATTTCGCCAAGTTTGAACATCCAGAATAATTTACTACAACTCCGCTTTACAAACAGCTTGTCGTTTTGAAAAATATGGCCGGTGAACTTGATTTTACTAGAAGACATTTCGTTCCAAAAAGTTTCACAACCTCGCTAAAAACAGCCCTCCACATGGGCGTTGCAGCTACCGTAACACTTGTATCGTAAAAATAATATAGTTTTTCAGAAAATAATAGTTACGCACTTTTGTAAAACGCGCATATATTTGTCGTTTCAAACCGCTTTCTACGATAATACGCCCTTAGCTTCAGATCGAAGTATGCTAATATATTTTTGACAAGTCGAAATAATTTGCAAAACTTAAGGCTTGTTTTTGACCCGAACAAACTAAAAACAGCTTGCTGAATTTTCTGAAAAGTATACGTTTCGTCGTCAAACTTTAAAAATTCACCACTTCTTCTTATAACTCCGTTTTATCCGCTTCAAAAGGCCACGGATTCGTTTTAAAGTATATTTTCTAAATATCAAGGCCAAAGTTTCGTATCAACTGTCGGTTTTTCCAGAAAATCGAAACAAGAACAGAACCTTTTTAATACGTATTGAAAATAGTTTTTCTCGAACAAAACCTATTCTAATCCCTTCAAATCAACTCCAAAGCTAATCTAATCCTACCATACACCTTCTTAGGGTGTCATGGGTTCCTAATCAACATCAAGACCAAAGAATACCATGGGGATATTTATAGGATGACCAAATATGTATATATACTTTAAAAACATGAAATAAAATGGTATAAATCACATATCATGCATACTTGCTCCAAATATGAATAGATGAATATGAAATGAAAAAGGAAACATGAAAATGAAAGAAACAAGCTTACAAATGAATATGATGAAGTGAAAGTAACAAGGATTATCCTAAACACTATTGGTTTTTATTTCAAAACCTTATAAAGAGTGATAACTAGATTGTTATACTTGTGCTAGATAAAAATTTTTGATCCCTTGCTCTCTTGATGTGATGACCGGTTATGGAGAACCCAAAAAGAAGAGAGAAAACTTTTCTATCACTTGGTAAAATAATTGAAGTGAAATGAGGAAAATGAGGTGAAGCAAGACTTATATGTACAAGTAATATTTATTACAATCACAAAGCCATACCCAAATTAATGGTCACCTCCCCCTTGGTCGGCCAAGGGGGGAGGGACTTAGACATTTATATATATTTTTTTTTTTTAAACTTGTATAAGTATAGTTTGTGTAATTATTTGACCAAAAGTGTAAGAAATATGTAAGTATTAATCATTTGTAAGGTAAATGGAAATTTTTGGTACAAGTAAGTTTTTAATAGGTCAAAATAAAATGTAATGAGATAATAAAAATTGTAAAAATACATTCCTTGTGAAATTTGTGTGATAAAATAATTATCGTATAATTTTTAAGAAAAACGTTGTAATAATTTAACTTTAACGATTAATATAGCAAATAAATTTAAAACACTAGGAAAACTAAAAATATAGTTTTTATAAACTAAATGTAAGTTTAAAAATACATCGGGATCATTTTTGAAAGTAACGGGTTAAATATTCAAAATAATAACTCACGCGATAACGATTATTAAACATAAAAATTACGCGTTGAATGTGAAATGAAATATCGTGAATGAACTATCATGATGCAAATGATGTCAATGAAATGTAGACTAATCTTAGTCCATATGAAATGTTCGTGATGTTATGATCATGAATTCTCCGCTAAACCTTAAAGGTTACGCGAATTTGGAACACGTAAACCAAGTTTACGATAAATGTTGAAATAGTGAAGCATAAATCGTTTCGAGAAATGACCTGAAAGTACGGGTTGTCACAGAATTGGAGTTCCCACTCACAGAATTATGAAGATAACCAAGAAACTCTTGAGAGTACTCCTCTGAAGCAATGTCAATTAAATCGACTCGATTAATTGATTCAGTATCATAATTTGAGGAGTACCTCGAAGTTTGATCGAGGTTAAAGGTAACAGCCTCATTACCCACACGGAGAGTGATCTCTTGCTCAAATACATCGATAAGAGCACGGCCCGTCCTCAGAAATCCCCGCCCAACAATGAGGGGAACTCGAGGGTCAGCGTCGAAATCAACGACCACAAAGTCAGCTGGGAAATGGAACTTTCCTACTTTCACGAATACATCCTCGGCGATGCCAAGAGGACGCGATATAGATCGATCTGCAAGCTCAAGAGTCATGCAGGTAGGAATGAGTTCCTAAGAGAAAGTTTCTTCCATACGAATACGGCATCGATTGATGCTTGCACCAAGATCGGCAAAAGCAAAGCATTCAATCATCCCAGGAAAAACACAAGGAAGAAGAAATTTTCCGGGATCTCCTAGCTTCTCGGGAAGCTTCTTTAACAAGACTGCTGAGCAATTCTCGTTCAAGGGAGTTTTAGCCACTTCAAACAGCTTTTCTTTGTTGCTCAACATGTGTTTCAGAGTAGATGCAAACTTGGGCATTAACATGATGGCATCCGCGAAGCTTATGTCAAAGTGAAGTTCTTGGAAAATTTGAAAGAATTTTTCCATTTGATGACTAGCTTTCTCGTGGAGCTTTTGCTCATGTAAACGTGAGGGATAAGGAATAGAAGATTTGGATTTCGATTCTCAACAGAGCTACAGGAGGTTAAAAAACAACTCCTTGATTTGACTTGGGTTTCTGGACCACTTGAGGTTGGACTACCGAAGGTTGGACGTGTGCGGTACTTCGTGGACTTGAATAATGCACCTTGTCCGTTGTTTCCTTGGTAACTTGACTTATTGCCACAGGTGGAGGAGGCATTGGAGTCGTAGGTCCATTGTGTTTTGGAGGTTCGCTTTCCACTACCTTCGGGATAGAAGAAGAAGAAGAGGTAGTAGGAACAGCAGGTCCAGCATATGAAGCACCACTTCGGGTTGTGATCGCCTTTGCATCGATTAGCGATCGTGTTGCTAGGTAGAGTACCTGAGCCCAAGGGTCGATCATTTAAAGACTTCTTGATGTCGAAATCCGGCGACCAACAACCGATTCATTTCCTCTTGGGATTTCATGAATTGTTTCAACAGCTCATCAGATGATGGTCCAGTTGGAACAATGGCTTGAGTTTGCACAGGAAAATTCTGGCCTCTATTGTTAGGATTAGGGCCTTGGTTCTGAAAATTCCCTTGATTGTTTGCATGAAAATACCCGGGTTGAAATTTCCCCGACTGGGTTTCTATTGTAATTTCCTTGATGCCGGAAACTTTGATTCGATTCAAAACCGTTGTTTGGATTGAAGTGACCTTGGTTTTGAAAACCTTGGTTTGGTCTGTTTTGATTCTGATTACGGTTTTGATTGAAACCGGAGGTCCAGTAGTGGTTAGGACGGTGGTTCGGGTCTACAGGAGCACGATATTGATTGCCTCCTTGATTAGGCATCCCGCCCACAAAGATTAGCTTCAAAAGGGTTACCATCGGTGGCCATACAGTTGTAATAAGCATGGGGCCACCACGGTAACACTGACTTCCACTTTCTTAACTTCGCAGAGGTGAAGTTTGTGGAAAAGAGACTTTCTTTTGATTGGAGAGAACCAAAGCTTGAATAGCTTTCGTGAGTTTGTCAATCTTAGCATCGGTGCTAGACTGACTCACGGGCGATGAAGAAGAAGAAGGACCAACACTGACTTGGGAAACAACCGGCTTGCTTCGTGCAGGCGGACCTTGGACTTTTTTTCGATTATCGCCAAAGCTTCTTTGACAGTTTTGCTTAGGAAATTTCCTCCCGCGGAGGAATTGAGAGAATCTTGATCGGATTGACTCACTCCATTGTAGAAAGTGTCGAGTTGCATCAACTCGGAGAAACCGTGGTGAGGACATTTGCGAAGCAATTCCTTGAAACGATCCCACGATTCATCAAGGATTCATCAAACTTCTAAGTGAACTTGATGATTTCATTTTTAAGACTCGTGGTCTTGGAAGGTGGATAGAATTCATTCACAAATTTCTTCACCAGATCTTCCCATGTCTCTATTGATTTAGGGGGTTGCTTTTCAAGCCAAATCCGGGCTTGCCCCTCAAGAGAAAATGGGAACAGAAGAAGCTTAACAAAGATCGAAGGGACATTCTTATACTTGATGGTAGATGCAATCTTGTTAAACCATCTAATATGAGCATGAGGATCGTCCCGCTCAAAACCGTAGAACTGATTTGAAGTTACAAGATTCAAGAACCCGGTCTTGAGTTCAAAGTTTTCACCACGATGGTCGGCACAACGATAGCATCTCCATACCCGTCGATGGGTGCCTGGAGAAGCTCGCACATAGGAATCTCATCCGCCATGACAACGGGAGTAGTGCGAATAAACAGTCGGATCTCAGATCCGACCGATGGAGCGAAAGTCTCACGAACACGCCTTCTTGGAATCTTGATAAGCTCACGAAATGGGCTTACAGATCTAGAAGAGCGAGTGCGCATACACAAGAGTTAACTCTAAGGAAACTCAGAGTTAAGGAGAGAAATGGAATTATGAAGACGTTTGTAAAAATGGTGGTGTGAGAAGAATATTTATGGGTTTTCTGGTTCTGAAACGTCGATATCAATTAACACAAAATCGAGGCAAAACAACAGTGAACTTAACCAATAATCCAAGATGAATGGCTTCTTTGAAAAAGGTACACCAATCACAAGGACACAAAGGCAAGTTTTATATCTTTAGTTCGAGAACTTATTATGGTCGCACCCCAGCTTAGGTAGCGACCGCCTTGGTTTGCGGTGGTAATCTTTTAAGTTGTTAATTATTACAGAAAACGACGATTCTTTTTGTATTTTTATTTTTGATACATATATAGAAACAAAAGGAAAAATATTTTTGTGTTTTATACGTTTTTGCTGTTTTTGGGTTTTTGGATTTTTTTAGAAGAAAATATGGATATATATATATATACAGAGATGGATGATATAAACAAATGAGTGAGGATTCAAACAACTAATCTGCTAAAACGGAAGATAGATCAAAGACAACACCGCTAGCCGGGCGCCTAAAATTTGATGCGCCAAACAGTCAAACTAAATCACACAAGCCCGCCACTTGTGAATGGCGGACCGTAACCAGCTTAAAACTGCCTAAGCACGAAATCAATGAAGATCTGAGGAGTATAGGGTCTCCCCGTCGTTATGTCCCAATGAGCTATGCGATGGATCAATCAACGAGTAGTGATCGAGAAGTTTGAACGAAAAGGGGATATGATTTGATTATTATAACTACAGAAATATCAAACAAACACAAAGGCTTAAATGCAAATGAGAGGAAATTAAAAAGATAAAATCTATTAAATAAACGCTATCACTATAATTAAAATGATGTTTTTGTTTTTATATTTTTACGAAACTGAAATTAAAATCTACGTGACGTACAACTAAAAATGTGAAACTAAATCAATATTAACCCTAAAAATATGAAAATGAAGTTTTTACAATCCTAATGATATAAGAAAATTTATAGAAAAAGAAAATTATTTTTATAACTAATTATCTAATTAAAAACTATTTTTAACTAATTAATAATAACCTAAAATGAAAGAAAATAGGAAATAAAGCTAGAAAAATAAAATTAAGACTTAGAAAAATCTAAAATATCAAAATAGAATTTTCAAAACTATTTTTGTAATTTTCTGATTATTTTTCTATTTTCTAGGAATTTTAAACTATTAAAAACTAATTAAATCACTAAAAATTACCAAATGAACTATGAAAAATATGGAAAATTACTTTTTTCACTTTTTATATTTATCTAAGCCTAAGAAAAATGAAAACTTAAATTTTTGGACCTTTTCTGAATTTTTTGTATTAAAAGCTAATTAAAAGTGCTTAAAAACTAATAAAAATCAAGAAAAATAGCAAAACAGCTAGGAAAAATCTGAAAATTTCAGGAAAACTCTAAATTTATAATCTAAATCTGAGAAAAATATAAAAACAGGTGCTTGTATGGAGAAATATAGAACTGATGTTGAAGTGCTTATTGAAATAAGCACTTAATAAGCCAAAAGATTAAAACAAGCCACCAACTGTTAACAGAAGTTCTAATAAGCTAAAATTGACCAAATGCAACTAAAATCAACAAGCTACAACCACTGATATACAAGTTACCAAGATTTGATGATTGAGCTTTAATGTGCTAAAACAGTTCTAAGTGTCTACTTTAGACTTAAGCACAAGCTACAGATAAGCACTAAACTGAAAATGAAAAGTTACAATCTAAACTATACCTGGTTGAGATCTTGTAAACCAAATTATAGACCTAGGTGAGCTCTATTAAGCTCAGTGCAACTTCTGAAATCTGGAGAAAACTCAGCTTAAGCCGAGCTTTGGTACAGGCAATCGAGACCCAAAGTACAAGCTTGTTTGGAGCTTGTAAAAGATTTGTAAAAATCAATAAAAATGGTAATAAGTAAACAGACCAAGAGAGGTTTTTAAAACAACAAATTTCACTAAATAAGACCCAAAATTGAATCCTAGAAAATTCCTCTTAGTATGGTCGAAAACCAATTTTCGCTTTTGACTTTTGAAATGAAAATGAAACTTTGACTTTGATGAGATTTGCAACCAATTGTTGGACTGATCTTGTTGTATTATGATGGAATGAAGTTAATACAACCTTTGTTTATGTAATTTAAACACAACACAAGTGATTTGATTTCCTAAAACACAACAGTAAGCTGTTAAAACAAGAGGATGGGATTTTGACTTTGAGCCTGCAAGGGCTCAAAACTTTGACAGGTATGAGCTTAAATATGCCATACAAACATGATCCAACAAGAAGCAAGCACTGAACAAACCTATGAGACAGTTTATCAGCAAAACCAAACACCTCTTTATCTTACTGTTTTGAAGTTTAAATGAGATAACAATTGAGCAATCTTGTTTCAATGATCAAAATACATCTATATAACCTAAATATATCTTTTTAAACAGATTTGCACCAGTTTTAACTCCAAATAAAGATAATGCAAAGAAACTTTAAAAATCACTTACAAAGGGTCCTAGCCACTATGGCTTGAAACAGGAACTGTGAAAGTACCACTAACCTATCTAAACCCCTAACCTAGCTTAATATCAACCCACATCCAGCTCTGCTTCACCCATTGACCATCTCCATTACCAAATCAGACTGTTTGGCTTTTGTTGACCAAATGTCAAAGTGAATGGGAACTTGAATGTGAGCTTGTACAAAGCTATGCTAAGCTTATTTAGGCTCAATAGAACTGAGAAACAAGCATGATGAAGCTTTTGAATAAGCTTTTGACTTTGAAAATTTCAACAGTGGACAAATGAGATCAAATGTAAACATAAACTGAAATTTGTACTTGGAATGAGTTTCAATACCTTTAAATATTCAAAGTTGATACAATTTAACAAAACATTACAAGTTATACACTGAATTGAAAGATTAAACATAAAAACGACATGAGTGAAAATTGAAAAACTAGTAGACTCCTCTCTTGCTTCCAAATGCTTCTCTTTTATAATCCAATCTCTTAGTCTCTCTCTTCTGAATGTTTCCCAACAATCTAAGCCATTGGATGGCTTTGAAATGATCTCAACCGTTCAAAATGATTTTTGGCGCCAAAATGGTTATCTGCCAAATGGGGTTGATATGGTGGGTGAGGAAGCATTAATTGCTTCTTGGAAGCTTGCTGAGGAGGGGGAACATGGTGAGGTGAGAAGGAGGCTGGTGGGTGGTACTGGTGAGTGGTTTTGCAGACAAAGGAGAGGGAAAGGGGGAAAGGGGATGGCGGGTTTGGTATTTGTTTGACTGGTTTGACCAGATATTATAAAGGGGGTTCAAAATGGTATTTGACAGGGGTCCAAAGTGTATTGACCAGGCCAAATGGGGTTTTGAAGGGTTTAATATTCAAGGGGCCTTTATGCAATTTCTGAAAATGAAAGGACCTAATCTGCCAATTCATCAAACTTGATCCAAGGGCTGAAAATGACACTTTCAAAAAGTATAAGGACTAGACTTGCCATTTTGCAATTTTCCAGGGGCCATTTCTGCCAAATTTTAAACTTGAAGGACCAATTTTGAAAATTTCTCAAACTTTGTATATTTTTCACCAAAGGACTTATTTTGACAACTTTTGATTTTAAAAGGACCTTTGGTGACTTTTGCTTTTGAAATTATGGCTCAGGGACTATTTTTGACAATTTTAGAAACTTGGGGGACTGAAACTGTCAAATCTGCAAACTTTGCTCATTTTTCATCTGATTTTAAACATTTTGCATCTGAAACATATAAATTGCAATTTTGGAATATTTTCAGTATTTTGATGCATTTGTGAGCATTTTTAAACGTTTTGCAGTTCAGATTTGATTAAAAATGATGAGTATTTACACACTCATCACCTTGATTGATTTGTTCCTCCACGGGATTTCTATAGCAAAGATATTGTACTTGATATTTCACATATTTTTTGTGTAATAGTCGTGTTGGTTTGGTCCTCCGTGTATGGACTCGATATTTAGCTTTATACCGGAAAAAGGTGTAAGCAACGTTGTGATGGCTTCTCCGCCAAGTTGAAGGAGTTTGTTGACATAGTGCTTGAACTCTCGAGTAGGTGACTCGGGGAGTGGAGTAGGGCAAGGAAGGTGTCCTTGTAGCCGAACCACTATAAATCGGTTGTGTCATTTCTTTCCCTTACTTTACTTTATTTACTTGCATTACTCTTAGATCTATACTTTATCTTCATCCATACGATTTCACATAACATCGAATCTAAAGTTTTTAGAAACTAACTTAAAATCGGCAAAACTATTCAACCCCCCCTCCCTTCTAGTTTTCCACAATTGGTATCAAGAGCTAAGTTTATAAAAGTTTTAAAGTAAACCGTATTTTAAAAACTTTTCAATCACTATGGGCTCTGAAAATTACAAGGAAGGGCAATCCATGTAGCAACCTCCACTACTTGAAACTAATGGTTTTATATATTGGAAAAATAGATTCGAAGCGTATGTGAAGTCTAAAGATATTGATCTTTGGTACATCATTGTTGAAGGCGATTTTGAGGCCACTGCAAAAGATGAAAATGGAATTTTAGTTAACATACCTCATGATAAACTCACTGATGAAATTAAGAAAAAGCTTTCCAAAAATAGTGATGCTAAAATGGTTTTATATAATGTTTTACCCAAAAAGGAATTCGAAAGAATCTCCATGCTTAAAACCTCTAAAGAAATTTGGAATTCTTTAGTTGTAACTCATCATGGTAATCAACAAGTGAAAAAAAATAAAATAGATTTATTTGTTCAACAATATGAACAATTTTCAATATAGGATGAGGAAACTATAGATCATTCTTTTGCTAACTTTAATAGTATAATTACATCTTTACAAGCACTTGATGAATCTTTCTCTAGCCGTAACCATGTTAGGAAATATCTAAGGGCACTTCCATCCAAGTGGAGATCTAAGGTGACGGCAATCGAAGAATCAAAAGATTTGACAATCCTCACCCTTGATGAACTCATAGGCAACTTAAAGGTCTATGAGCTTGTCCTTGCTAAAGATTCTGAAGCCTCAAAAGTGAAAGAGAAGCAAAAATCTCTTGCCCTTAAAGCCAAGAAGGTCTCAAGCAATGAAGAGGACTCCTCTTAGGATAGTGATGATGAGGAGTATGCCATGGCGGTAAGGGACTTCAAAAAGTTCTTTATAAGGAAGGGAAGATATGTCAAACAACCATATGACGACAAGAAAGGATTCCGGAAAAGCAAAGAGGACGAGAAGCCAAGGGATGATCGCGCTTGCTTTATATGTGGGGACCCAAACCACTTTATTAGTAAGTGTCCCAAACGCGATGATCAAAAGGCATTTGTGAGCGGTTCGTGGGGAATGAGCGAGGAGGAGGATGAAGAAATTTGTCTCATGGCAAATGACGAGGTATGTCACAAATACTATAGTAGCTCATCATTAAATAATGATTCTTTGCATAATGAATATGATAAACTTTGAAAAATTAGTTTAAAAGTAATCAACAAAAATAAGTTTTTGAAAAATCAAAACCAACGTTTAGAAAAGGAAGACATAGATCTAAAGGCAAAATTAAAACGTTTAGAAAAGGGGAAGATAGCAAGTGGCGAATGTGAACTTTGCATTCAACTTCAAACACTAGTTGATCATCTCGATTCTAAGATTGCTAGAATGAACAATAAAACCTTAGATATGATATTGGATAATGTTAAAACAGGAAATAATAAAAAAGGTCTAGGTTTTCAGGAACTTAATGCGTCAACTAGTGAAAACAAAGTAACACAATTCGTAAAGGCACTAGAAAAACAAACCACTGTAGTCACGGATCCCACAAACAGGGAACCGGCTAGTGTACAGCCAGGGATCCATGGGTCTGCTGAAGCAAACAGTGGTAATAATGTAGCTTCCTCTTCTAGAACTGATTTTGTTATTGTTAGTAAGAAGAAACCAACTCATGTTACCATTATACAACCACCTCCAAGATATAATCAAAGCTTTATAAGAAACAAAGGTCCATCATTTTCAAAACCAAACACATCTAGGAGACCTAATAATGTTTATCCAAGAAGTAACCATCAAATGGGATGGAATCCAAATATGCAAAATGGCTTTCCATTTCAAAACATTGCACCATGGAACGCATATTCACCTTATCCATACATGTCTAACATGAATGGAATTTTAACACTAATGGACCCATGAACAAATGGGGACCAAAATTTTGAGTTAATTGTTTTCTTAGGTGTACTTAAAGGTCGACCAAGATCCAGATGAGTGGATCAAGGATAGCGGGTGCACAGGGCACATGACCGGTGATGCATGTTTTACTGGCCAGGTTTTAATATTTATAAAGTCTCGTTATACCTATGGTCTACCCTAATGCACTAACGGGTAGTGTACCCGGTCGTGTGTTGTGTAGTATTCAGTAAAACCGAGGTGGTCCCAAGAGCTATGTGTGTTGGATTATTACTAAGTCTAAGTGTCACAGATTTTAATAATGATTTCGATAAGGAATTAATTAATTAACTACTAAAGCAGATAAAAGCAGATACAGGCAAAGGTTTAATCAATAGAGGAGAGTGGTGCTAACCTAGTTAATCCTCCTAGCTAGTAATGTCTACGTCTACTTACTTCCAATTACTTCAGGTGGGGTCAAAGTCGAGAGGACAACATTTAGTCAATTCGCCCTAACCTATCAACAAAGATGCCACCACAGGAGAAGTCAGGTGTCCCCTCATAATTCCTGTTGTTCCTGGTCCCCTAAGCCGAGTCATTAAGTACCGCTACATGCTAGATTTATAATAGTGAGTGCCCAGGCGTTAGCAACTTAAACACCCACCCCCTAATTCTTAAGTTCATCCAAACGGTAGGTGATCAGTTGGTCAAATCGCACAAGTAGAAAGGGTCGTCAGTTGGTCATATCTTACCCTTCCCATCTCAGTCTACTCACTTAGGGTCAGTTGATCATATCTCCTAAGCAACTAGCCTCTCCCGCCATTCAAAACTACCAAAACAAGGGTAGCTACCAATAAACTATGCATGCATACACTTAGAAATAATTGTGCGGAAGTAATGTAAAAGCAAATAAAACAATTAAGGAATCATAACTAGGCCAGCACCAAGAGGTGCTTAGCCTCTCATATTAACCATACAAATCAATTCAATATTCAAAGTTACGAAATACATGAATCGAAAGTAAAGAAAAGATAAAATGCTAATGCTTATCGTAGGGGAGTGATTTCTCCCATAGAGACAGCTCCGTATGCTCCTCTAGACCTGCCTTTGGCTTCTTCCCACGTTCTTTGGATGTGATGTGTGGAATGGGATGCTTTGAAATGCTGGAAATCATGGGGTATTTATAGGCCAGATCTGGGTTACAGCGTAATTAAAATAAGAGTTACGCCGTAATCTTTAATTCCTTCGTAATTTGCACTGGATCTGCTGGTTACGGCGTAACCTTATGAGTGGTTACGCCGTATTCTTCAATAATACTTGGTTACGCCGTAGTTGGTGGAATAGTTACGGCGTACTTATCAGCGGCGTGGAACCTCATTTGACATAATATAGTTGCGTCGTAGTCCATGGGGAGAGTTACACCGTAACCTTCTGATGAGTTGGTTTTCTGAGTCACGCTTTAGTTACGGCGTAATGTGAGAGATGAGTGTGACAACTCGCAATTTCAGGTCATTTCTCAAATTTACTATTCATCTCGGGAATTTACTATTCATCGGTTACTATTCAAAATTTTACTATTCATCATTTTCGGAGTCAAAGTAATATTCTGAGAACGTATTTCAAAAATTACTATTCACGAAACACTATTCATTCCCGTAGAAAAACACTATTTATGCTTCACTATTTCATCGTTTATCGTAAACTAGGTTTACGAGTATCAAATTCGCGTAACCTTAATGGTTTAGCTGCGAATTCATGAGCAATCATCAAGGACATTTCATATAGACTAGGTTTAGTCTACATATCATTAGCATCATATTAATTCATGCATGGTTTTGCGTTTTTCATAAAACGTTTATTTTCCTATTAAATAAACGCAATCGCGTAATCATTTATTTTGAATATTTGATCCGATACTTCCAAAAATTATCCCGATATATTTTTATACTCATAATAAGATTATAAAAATAATATTATTGATTTACCCGGTGTTTAAAATTTATTTTGTATATAAATTGTTATATTTATATAATTACGACGGTTTTCGTAAATACTACACGATAATTATTATTTCACTCAATTTTTGTAAGGAATGTACTTTTATAATTTTTATAACTTCAATATATTTTATTTTGATCCGTTAAAATTTATTTTTAGCTAATGCTACCCTAAATGCTTAAATATGTACGCAAGTTACCAAATATACTTAAACAATTACACTTATACTAATACTTTTATATACTTAGCTACTCCAAAATTCATCTAGTTTTTTTTTTCTTTATGTATGTCGACCAAACAAGAGGTGACTCATACAATTTGAGTACAAATATCCTAGTTTACATAATATATTCATTATTTTACATTAACTTAAACACATAGTTTACATCATATCATAGTGTGAAAAATAAAAACTATCCTCTCATCCATTTCTTCCTCCATCACCTGCCACCTTGAAGAACAAGAAGGAGATCACCAAAAATTTTCAAGACAAGTTAATTCACAATCTAGGCACACTCTTAAATAAGGTTTTGAAATAAAAACCTAGGGTGTTAGGATTAACCTTGTTCATTTAACTTCATCAAGTTACTAGTAAGCATTTCATGTTCATATCTATATTTCATATTCATTTTATGTTCATTTCATCATACTTGATAAAAACATGCAAGTCATATTGATGTTTATACCACTTTTTGTTGTTTTTAAGAGTTATAAGTATATATTCATCATCCTATAATTACTCCTTGAAATATATCACTTTTGGTGATGTTTAGGAACCCATGACACCCTAAGAAGGTGTATGGTAGGATTAGAATAGCTTCGGAGTTGGTTAGAATAGGTTTTGCGCGAGAAAAACTCATTTCGACAAGTTTACTTAAGGGTCTGTCCATATTTTGGAATTCTGGAATTTTCGACAGTAGGTAAAAATTTTTGGACTAGATATTTAGAAAATATACTTTAAAACGAAAACGTGGCCGCTTGAACGGGTTAAAATGGAGCTATAACGAAAAAGTTATGCTATTTTCAAGTTAGACGACGAAAACTATAAAATTCAGAAATTTCAGCATGTTACTTCTACTTTTTACGAGTCAAAAATGAGTCTTAAGCGTTATAAATTATGTCGACTTATCAAAAATATATTAGTATACTTTGATACGAAGCAAAGGACATATAAAACGTAGAAAACGGACTTGTAACGATTAAATTACACGTGTTTACATAAAGTTGCCGTAACTATATTAAATAAGCAAAACTTATATATTTCTATTAGACAAACATTACGGCCACAAACGACCATGTTGAGGGTCGTTTTTAACATTGATGTATTACTTTTTATAACATGCTGTCTTCTAGTAAAAGTAAGTTCGCCTAGCATATTTTCCAAAATGTCCAACCGTTTGTCAAACGGAATTGTAACGAATAAAATACGGTCACTTAAACTTTGCCGAAAACCACTCTTAAACAATATTTTGGACACAAGTACCATACTTTACCTATATTTTTCTCCATGATCGAGACCTCTAGGACAAAAACTTAAAAGCTAAAACTTTGAGATAATGATACAAGCTTTCCAAAACCGTTGAGTTTGTTTCCTAACACTCGACGTGCACCATTTTACGACTAGCTTTTCGAGGCTATTTAGTCACTTTCATGAAATTTTCAATGACATTATTTTACGACGAAAAGTTATAATTTCATAATAAATCACTAAATGATTATCGTAGGATATCATTTCAACGTAAATACATGTAAAGTAATTTAAAAATGGTCAAGACGTTATAAGATTATTTTTCGACGATAAGTATTATTTTCAAAAATTCACAAGTGGTATAGATATCATACGAATTGCATGCATAACATTACATCATGACTTATTATATATCATATCATTCATAATAGGTCGCAGTTAGGGATTGCGCCTCATTTCAGTGTACTCACTTTTGTCATCGCATCATTCTCCAAGTGAGTCATAGCCCCTACTCTTTTAATACTTTTATTAAACTCTTTGGGGGAGATACATGCTCAACTATTTTTATGACATTCATGATTATTTGCAACTACATGTTTAACTGAACTGAATGTTTAGTCATACGAAGTAACAGTATTACCATACTTAGAATTTCTATATCATGAATCATTGGGCTAATTGACTTGGTATAATTATTGAACTAATGGTCTTGGTATAATCATGGAACTAATGGTCTTGGTATAGTAATTGAACTAATGGTCTTGGGATAATCATTGAACTAATGGTCTTGGTATAATGTTGAACTCGCGGTCTTGGTACAAACATGAACTAATGGCCTTTGAACGATTTGAAACTATACGAATTATGTGTTATGTCAAGTAACTATTGATACATTAAGTTATGTACTATTATGTGAATTCATTTGACATCATGCGCTTGAACATAAACTACACACATTTTGGCAATGGGTTGTAAACACACAGGTTGCAAGTTTTGTATGGGCGGAACTTGGAACTGAGTGGATTTGCAATGCCTTTGCTGCATGAACATTCTTTAAAGGTTTTCTTCATGGCAACGCAAACTCTATGAACTCACTCAACCTTTGTGTTGACACTTTTAGCATGTTTTATCTCAGGTATCTAAGGCATTCACTTCATGGCATGCATGTGGACATATCATAGAGTCGCGGTGACGACACGTCTCACTTGGGTTTTATGAACTTTAAAACATCGTTTGGATTGTAACAAATTTAATTCCGCACATGTCTAATTTCATTTGGGACCTATACTTTGTAAACTCTGATTGTTTTATTAAATCAAACGATGTGTTTTCCAAACGACACTTTAGGTCGTTCAATATAACTGTGATTGTGATGCTATGACAGTCAACCCCCAGGAATTCCATTCCGCTGCAAAACAGGTAATTTGGGGGTGTGACAATGAGTTACGCCGTAACTTCTTCAAAGTCAACATACTATGATAAATCTTTGATATTTCTCCAATTCCGCGTCTCTTTAGCTCTAATGCTCGTAATTTACCTGAAAGTGGAAAACAATGGAATACAAGCGTAAATCCATATAAATGATATAAATTACAAGAATTATCCGGGGAAATTGACACTTAATATTCAGGACTATTTGATGTTATCAAATATCCCCCCATTTGAACTCTGCTTGCCCTCAAGTAAACCTTATTAGAAAGATTCCTAAAAAGATATCTGTAAAACCCACAAAATACCGCAGCGGAAGATTGTGTCATTGGGATGCTACTTCATAATACAAAGTACAAGGTATAGAAAACGACCTCTCAATGAGTCATTTTGAAAAGTTACCATTCGATTAATGAGAATAAAGTTACAACATGAGTTCTGAAGTACAATACATAAGCGTTTTTAAAACATATCGAATGGTAATAATAAAAGCATAAGTCTTCAAAATATGCCAAGCGACTCTATGCTCCATGCAACAGCTATCATCTTATAGACCTGAGATAAACATGCTAAAAAGTGTCAACACAATGGTTGGTGAGTTCATAGCGTTTGTTTTAACGTGTAAAGCCTTGAAAGAATGTTTACGCAGCAAAGGCATTGTAAATCCACTCAGTTCTAAGTTCCGTCCATACAAAACTTACAACCTGTGTGTTCACAACCCACTGCCAAAATATAGTTTGCACAATACACCGGATTATATTCACCCAAGTTCATGAATCGGGTACACATGGGCGGGGGAATCTTCCCAAATAGTACTATATTAATCCCATGGTCATGAATCGGGTACACATGGGCGGGGGCATATACCCGACTTATAGTACTATCAATATCTCTCCGACAGCATAGAGTATTGCGTACATTTGTAAATACAATTCATGTATTTAATCGAGTTAAGTATTTCCAAGCATGTAAAACGAAATCAAATATAACGTAATCAAGTATAATGCAACCAAGTATAATGCAATCATGTATAATGCAATCAAGTATAATGTTTTGAATATTTATACAAGTAAAAGCAAGTAGTTGAGCATGTATCTCCCCCAAAGATTTTAAAACAAGTATTAAAATGAGTAAAAGTGGGGCTACGAACTCACCTTAAAAAAATATCACAACGTATAACGGAATCGATGGATAAGCCTGGAAGTCTCTACGTATAACCTTGAATATGATGCCAACTCTTAGGTTCAGAATAATGCCTAAGAAAACATGAACGAGCCTATATATGTAGCATTTGTATGTTTGTTAATAGAAATTGTTTTAGTTTGTATATCTCGTACTACCGTTCGGGCCATCATAATTCAGAGGTCATGCAGTAAACGTTCGAGGAGCCAGGACACTTTAATTCGTAAATCCAGCAACTCGTCGATCCGTTTACCCAAATGAACCCCTCACATGAAGTTCCCTAGTGTTGTAGTGCTCAATACGTAAAACATGTATTTTGATTACTTGACTACATTATATATTAAGAGTTTATAAATAAAATAAATAAACTAACAAGTTTATAAGTATTTAAATAAGTTTGAGTTATATATATACTTACCTTAATATAGAATGCTTGAGTATTATAGAAAAATAAAATATTAGTTGAGCTTCGACGTAGAATTTGCAATCTTCGAAAACCCAATGCAATTTAGAAGATTATAACAACGCCTTCTTGAGAACCCGAAGAAGAAAAGAAGATTATAACGACGTCTTTTTGGAGACTTGAAGTTATTTGAAGATTATAACGACTCTTTCTTGAAAATTTCCAAGAACGAAGATCAAACGCTAGTTTTCTTCAAGAACACATGAATGTTCTTACAAGATCTATAAGAAATGCCTTTGGTTTAGGACTTTAGATGTTAAGAAGGGGTGGTGCAAGAAATTATGAAGGTTTTTCTTGGTATTTATAGGCTAGAGATTATGGTTAACTATACATTGGGGTAAAAACTAACCATGGTTAAATTTACACATGTAAATGATCTAAAGGAAGCATGCTTAGGATCAAGCCACCAAGGTAATGAATCCCCCCTAGAGGCGGTCACATATGGTGACAGGGCTTAGATGATAAGTTTTGATATTATCTTGAGTTTAGAGTAAGATTTGGTTCCGTTAAATGCCAACCGAAGCCATAAAACGTAAAACCGGGTATCGTTAAAATACGAAATTTGAAAGAATGATGAGACTCATCATTATACTCCATCTAAAAATATAAAATGGGTGATAAGTCGCATTGGGTGCAAAAACGCTGCTTAAAGCTGGAAATACGGGTCAAAAACGCGTAATTCGCAGTTTATCAGAATAGAACGAAATTTCAGGGAAACGACCATGAATTTATTTAAAATAGACTAAAATTAGTCTAAAAGTGATATGAGATTTCAAAATGTGGTTTTCGTCATATGCGAGATAACTTTACAGTTATACGTGAAGTCTAAAAGTTACGCGATTTAATAAAAAATGGAGAACGTACAAGGTTAATTTCTTTATGGTCAAATGAGGAGGGAAATATGTTTGACTTTTCCAAAAAATGTAAAAGTGTCAAAAACATATTAGAAACACAGTGCAGGAATCGTTAAGTCTAGATGTAAGTAGAATTGTTTAAAACGTAAGTTTAGTTTTGTACGGCGCAGAGTTTATTTGGTAACATTAAAATGAAATCTTAAAAATTCTCAAATTAATTATGAGTGATCTAAAAATTTATCTGATGTGAGGAAAATTGACAGAGTTGATTTTCGTTATGCGCGTGATGACTAAATGGTGCTCCGACCAAAACGAAACTTTAAGACGATGTTTTCTTAATAACTTTTGCGAAAATGATCTAACGATTGTCGAACTCTCAGATCATTACTAAAATAATTTATCTTACGAGAATGTGAAATAAAAATTTTACGGGATGAATAGTGAAAGTGAATAGTAAAAGTGAATAGTAAATTCTCGAAAATGCGAATTGTTACAGTACCTACCCCTTAAAAGAAATTTCGTCCCGAAATTTAATATATCTAGGTTTCTAATCTACAAAGGCATGAATAAAACTAAATTGCGTACTAGAATAAAAAAAATGCGGTAGGATAAGGCACGTACTTGTTACGTATTGCAGGCTTCCTTAGTACCTAAATAGTATGCTCGACCCCGAGGTGGACTAACATTGACTCCATGGTTTGGGTTATTTCCTTCAAGCATTACGGCTAGAGTCGGGTTATCCAGTACTTGTCTATGTGCCCCATTCAACTTAGGACAATTAATTCGGAAGTGGTTTGGGCTGTTACACTCGTAGCATGTCTTTTGGTTGTTTCTAATATTCACCGTATCCACCGGCGCTACACACCTATTTGCAACATGGCCTCACTGATTGCAATTTGTACACACACGGCAGGGCTGAGACTTATGATGATGATAGGCACATTTAACACATTTGGGTGATGTACCCTCATAACGTCTCTGACTAGAAACAGTTGCCGCAAATCCTCTTGCCCTCTTGTTATCAACCATGTTACCCATTTGTTCGACTGATTCCCCCGCTCCCTTCCTTTTATCATTGTTCCTCAAAGCTCCATTCCTAACCATCTCATCTGTTAAGGTCCCTGCTCTTAGTATCGTACTTTGAATTGTAGAAGGCTCGGTTGTTTTTACTGTCCCACGAATCTCGGGAACAAGACCATAGATGTACCTTTCAATCCTCTTGGATTCAGGGGTTAATAGATGAGGAACTAGTTTGCTAATTCATGAAACTGATCTGTGTAGGCTGCATGACCAGCCCCCACCATAGAGTGATGATAAAGTTCATCTTCTAGCTTTTGCATCTCATTATCCGGGCAGTACTCCTCTTTCAGTAGTGCTTTAAAGTTGTCCCATGTCATGCCTACAGCTGCTTCTCTTCCCCTAGCTTGAATCTGCGTGTTCCACCATGTCAATGCCTTTCCTGACATCAAGCACGAGGCATACTTAACCCTTTGGTGGATTGCACAATTACTGATGTCGATCACTGACTCCATCTTCTCGACCCATCGTGTATAAGCCAATGCACCTCCTTTACCATCAAATTCAATTTGCTTACATGCTGTAAATTCCTTATACGTACATCCAGTCCTATTGTTGTTGTTAATACCATTCCCTCCTATATTATTGGTGGTGTCATTTATGCTTCCGTGGTTTCTCGAATTATTGATGTGATTGCCAACTTGGGTGACTATAGTGGGAAGTAGGTTTTGTAGTTGTTGGGCAATAATGGCGGAGAAATCAGGATTTCTACCATCGTGACTATGGTCACTAGTGTCGTGACCATCTCCTCTACCTTCACGTCCACCAGTTCTTCCACCCCTTGGTGTTGCACCACCTCGGTTAGTGCTACGAGTTACTCTCTTTGGTCCCATGATTTCTACAAGGAAGGACATTTGTCAATGTCAGATATGAGGTAAGTTCCTGGACTACTTAGTCTTAAATCATTCCTAATTTGAGTCAATGCTGATTAATGCAAGCATGATCAAATATGTCCACGTGGGTCATGATGCATTTATAATTATGTTGGCCACCATAATTATAATTGCCTCCTTTCTCACGTGTACATATTACCAGACACACATATCTCAGTGATAGACATTCCTTAAATGGATGGACATTCTACTGCTTGATCCTAAATGGTGGAGGAGTGGTGTAGTGTGGGTATCTAGTGAGTGTCACACTCAGTACATAGGAATTTCCCTTAGGTGCTAAAATCACAAAATATTAATCTCTAACGGTTCTTAGAAGTATCCACAGGAGAACTCCCATCCTTGGGCAAATCATCAAATCTCTACAGCTAAATAATAACCTTTATTTAACTTAATCTCGTGTCTCATCAAACAAGAACTGTCACAAGATTAAGTTAAATAACCAGTTATTACCGAGCTCCACATTTTTGAAGACTTTACTAAATTATGGGATTTCTCCATCAGTACAAAAACATATCACCCAATAGCGAGGGTCTAAACAAACAAATAACAAGGAACATATGCGCACGAAGTGTGTGTAAGGCAAATAAAGAGGAGAGTCTTAATGTATAAAGTAGTTATATTCTAGGTACTAAATGTAACCTAGTTCTCTATAACCAAGGCTCTGATACCAATCTGTAACACCCCCAAAATACCGCAGCGGAAGATTGTGTCATTGGGATGCTACTTCATAATACAAAGTACAAGGTATAGAAAACGACCTCTAAATGAGACGTTTTGAAAAGTTACCATTCGATTAATGAGAATAAAGTTACAACATGAGTTCTGAAGTACAATACATAAGTGTTTTTAAAACATATCGAATGGTAATAATAAAAGCACAAGTCTTCAAAATATGCCAAGCGACTCTATGCTCCATGCAACAGCTATCATCTTATAGACCTAAGATAAACATGCTAAAAAGTATCAACACAATGGTTGGTGAGTTCATAGAGTTTGTTTTAACGTGTAAAGCCTTGAAAGAATGTTTACGCAGCAAATGCATTGTAAATCCACTCAGTTCCAAGTTCCGTCCATAGAAAACTTGCAACCTGTGTGTTCACAACCCACTGCCAAAATATAGTTTGCACAATACACCGGATTATATTCACCCAAGGTCATGAATCGGGTACACATGGGCGGGGGTATCTTCCCAAATAGTACTATATTAATCCCATGGTCATGAATCGGGTACACATGGACGGGGGAATATACCCGACTTATAGTACTATGAATATCTCTCCGACAGCATAGAGTATTGCGTACGTTTGTAAATACAATTCATGTATTTAAGTGAGTTAAGTATTTCCAAGCATGTAAAACGAAATGAAGTATAACGTAATCAAGTATAATGCAACCAAGTATAATGCAATCATGTATAATGCAATCAAGTATAATGTTTTGAATATTTATACAAGTAAAAGCAAGTAGTTGAGCATGTATATCCCCCAAAGAGTTTAAAACAAGTATTAAAATGAGTAAAAGTGGGGCTACGAACTCACCTTAAAATGATATCACAACGTATAACGGAATTGATGGATAAGCCTGGAAGTCTCTACGTATAACCTAGAATATGATGCCAACTCTTAGGTTCAGAATAATGCCTAAGAAAACATGAACGAGCCTATATATGTAATATTTGTATATTTGTTAATAGAAATTGTTTTAGCATGTTTATCTCAGGTCTATAAGATGATAGCTGTTGCATGGAGCATAGAGTCGCTTGGCATATTTTAAAGACTTATGCTTTTACTATTACCATTCGATATGTTTTAAAAAGACTTATGTATTGTATTTCATAACTTATGTTGTAACTCTGTTCTCATTAATCGAATGGTAACTTTTCAAAACGTCTCATTTAGAGGTCGTTTTCTATACCTTTTACTTTGTATTATGAAGTAGCACCCCAATGACACAATCTTCCGCTGCGGTATTTTGGAGGTGTTACAGTATCTCCCAAAACCTGGAAAATATAAGTTTACAAATCCCTTATGCTAGAATAAAACAAAGCCGAACACCTCACGAAAGGGAACGAAACACTCAAATCTCTCAACTATTCTAAGTGTAAATTTCGGGGTGATCACTCAATCGCACAATCATAGCATGTATTGTATCATAAACTTGGAGGTTACACAAATCTCCACCACTAGAGTTAAGGGCTAAACAATTCTTGAAGGCAATATGGGTAGACACGACAAAGGTTAAGGGGTGACTCGTCATTACTAACATATCACGGCGAAGTGGACAAAATCAATGATGCATGACCAAATCCATGGCCAAGACACCAAAGATTGCTCGCTGCATCACCTAGACACGCTTCATGACTAAAGGGTAGGATAAAACATGGGATATATAAATGGTGTAAAATAAAAAACAAGCAGATAGTCTAAATCTATAACCAAGTCATCACCACTTACCGTCCGCCCAAAGTTCAAGCTTTAAAGTTAAGAAACCGATCATGAAATACTAGGTAGATGTGTCATTAGAGGACGTCATGATGGGCACACTACCTTTTCTTCAACTGTTTGCGCAATTACCAACTCTAATCTTCAAATGTGACCGAGGTGGCCTCCTCGATACTAAATCTATATAAAGCTTATAACATAGTGCTTATAACCTCGCACTTTACAATAAACTGAATAACATAACAATTTTTTTTAAACATAAACATAACAACTAAACTTAACATCCCCCCACTTGATATGAACAATGGGAATTCGGGGGGTCTTCAATGATCTTTAAGAATATGTCGTCGACGAAAGCGTGATTCCCGAACCTTTCCATTTGAACCTTGAACTTAGGCAAATGATGACTTCCCAATCACAAATAAATACTACAGGGTAGGCTAAGGTGTATGGGTGTATCGAAACAATATATTGGGTTAACAAAATGAAGGGAATGGCTCAGATGGGTGTATCTAGGGGTATCTTGCATTAAAGGTGAGTGCAACAAAGGGGTTTCACATGGGGTCGAGAAGTCGAGGTGACTAATCGATAGACACACAATGGGGTATATAAATGGTGTAAAATAAAAAACAAGCAGGTATTCTAAATCTATAACCAAGTTATCACCACTTACCGTCCGCCCAAAGTTTAAGCTTTGAAGTCAAGAAACCGGATCATGAAATACTAGGTAGATGTGTCATTATAGGACGTCGTGATGGGCACACTACCTTTTCTCCAACTGTTGGCATAATTACCAACTCCAATCTTCGAATGTGACCGAGGTGGCCTCCTCGATACTAAATCTATAAAGCTCATAACATAGTGCTTATAACATTGCACTTTACAATAACATAACAACTACTTCTTTTTTTTCTTTTTTCTTTTTTTTTTCGAATCACTTTTTTTTTCAACATAACAATAATAACATAATATCCCCCCACTTGAGATGAACAATGGGAATTCGGAGGGTCTTCAATGATCTTCAGGAATATGTCATCGATGAAAGCGTGATTTTCGAACCTTTCCACTTGAACCTTGAACTTAGGCAAATGATGACTTCCTAATTACAAATAAAGACTACAGGGTAGGCTAAGGTGTATAGGTGTATCGAAACAATAAATTGGGTTAACAAAATGAAATGAATGGCTCATATGGTTGTATCTAGGGGTATCTTGAACTAAAGGTGAGTGCAACAAAAAGGTTTCACATGGGGGTCGAGAAGTCGAGGTGACTAATCGATAGACACACAATGGTAGGCTATTTGGGTGATAATCCTATAATATTGCCTTCTAAAACTTAAAAGTCCAAATACATCGAGCTAACTCAACATACCTCGTCTATGGTCAAGAAATGATGCAAAGGCCAAGTTCTAAAGTTTACAAGCTACCGGCACACTCATAAT
The DNA here is from genome assembly GCA_910596185.1 of Chrysanthemum makinoi. NCBI lineage: Eukaryota > Viridiplantae > Streptophyta > Magnoliopsida > Asterales > Asteraceae > Chrysanthemum > Chrysanthemum makinoi. The sequence continues at coordinate 219,626,437 of OU343217.1, forward strand.
TTGGTGGATTGTGGGTAAAATTTAGGAAACGGATAAGGCTAATCTCACCATATAATATCAAGGGTTGTATGTGCTCGGCTAAGGTCTAATCTAGTTCGGTTAAGAAAAACATGTCAAAATTTTAAAAATGGCATAATTTTTTCAAAATAAACTAGAAAACGAGGGCAAAATAATGTTCAAGAGATAATTCTACTCCCGTCCCCCCACTTGTATTGTACAAAGTCCCTTTTGTACTAAGCATTAAATAAAGGTGAAGAGAAAAGTAGAATTAGAGCGAGAACTTCCCTGAAATTTGCTCCACAAAGAAAGAAGGCCCACGAAAAAGAGACGTGCCATCGTATAAGCATCATGAACAAACTCCAATCCCTGAAATCACACTACCGACAAGCATAATTCTAAAAAAATGAAAAAAAAACCTAACTCACTTTCGTAGGAATCACGGTTGCATTTAGCATATGCAACAAGCCTTTTAAACCACTTGGTGTCCCAAGTGGACGAGTGAAGTCTCGTGAGGGTTTACAGGGAACACACCCACAAAGTTCATTTAAAATACTAATACCAGGTTATTGTGTTTTAAAATGAAAGAAGTAAAGCAGAGGAAGGTTACGTCGTAACTCTTTGATGGAGTTACGCCGTAACTGGAAAAACCTGACATAAGCTACAAAGCGAGTGGTTACGGCGTGACCACTGAGATGGTATTACGCCGTAATTGGTAATGCATCTAAAATACTCCTGCAAAGGGTTGGTTACGGCGTAATCACATAGATGAGTTACGCCGTAACTATGGTCAGATCAGCAAACTGCAACAGCAATTACTTCCTCGTTTCCTGCAAAAATGGTTAAAAACACAAAACCCTATGAAAATGGAAACAAAATAAAAGAAAGGGATAATTCGGGTTGTCTCCCGAAAGAGCACTTTTCTTTATTTACGAGTCTTTAAGTTAGACTCAGAGCAGCGGGGCTCTATGGGGGCCTTTGGACTTGGCTGACTTCCTCCATGTCTTTCATCAAGTTACGCCTGACCCAATCGACATTTGTGGCAGTGCGAAGGTATTCTTTAGTTTCAATCTTCCGAATTTTGCAAAATCTTTCCTCTGGTCCTAAATGGTATCGAGTGAACTCATATTTTTCGGCTAGAATTGGTGGCGGTCTCTTAAACGGGATGCCAAGAAGTTTGCATCTTCTTTTCTCGTGTACTTCATCATCGGGGTCAATGAAACCGTCTTCACCTTGTAGCTCGAGGTAATCGAAATCATCTTCGTCGGAATCGGTATCTTTAGGTTGGTCATCGTTAGGTGAATTTTCTATGAGTATTTGCTTGCATTCTTCTTTTTCCTTCTTTGATGAGTCCTTGGTGTCATCCTCTGATTTTCCATTTGGAATTTCATCGTTAGGTTGATCTTTACTCATACATCCATTCCATATTTTCTCCTTAGTTAATGCGTCAATTTTTCCATATTTGATTCTGACCCAATCGTCGAATTCGAGGTCATCTGGCCAAGGCAATTCTGTTCTTTTTGAATTATTATTTGAGGTCAATAGGAACTCGTCTTCTCCAGCTCTCTCAATGCTGCTTCCCCCGTTACATTCATAATCAAAAGGGTTGTAGGAAGCCCAAACATTTTCGTCAGCAGTTTTAATTTGTTCACACTAATGATTTTGAGTCCCTTCATCATTTTCATTTTCAGAAGGAATATCGTCGAGGGGCTTAATGGTTTTTCCTTGAAGAATATGTTTTTCATATTTGAGTTCCAGATTTCTAAACAAGACCGAATTAATTATTGCGTCACCGAACCTTACAGAGTACCAATCTCTGAATGACAGATCTCCAAAATCAACGTCATGCCTCCCTGATTCATGTGGGCATATCCAAATTTCGCTCTTCACATTACCCTCTCCGTTGCAATACTCACGAAAGGGGATGGAAGTTGGCCAAGCTTGTGTAATCTCATCTACCGTGATGAGTAAGGGTCTGCAGGAATGCTTGATAGGTGGTCCTTCCACTTCGTTAATCGAAAATTTGGCTAACCTTTCTTCGTCGTTAAGTGTAGTCCATATGTATCTGTCATCATTTACCCTCTCTTTATCAACTCCTCCATCGCAGGTTTTTCGAGGGTCACAAGAGGCCCATAAGTTGCAGCCTTCTCCATCATCAATTGCAATAGCCTTACACCAATGACTCTTCTTTTTAGAGTTGTCAACCTTGGTTACCTTGCGTTGCCTGTATTCTGGTTACACCGTAACTCTGAGATGTGATTACGACGTAACTTACTTTCGCTTTCACTATCAAACTCATCGGAGGACTTGTCATTTTCAGAAAATACAGCTTTACATATTGTAGATTTATTCTTTTGTGCCTCATTTCTCCTTTGTACCTCGTCACCAAGCTTTCCAATCATCGTTTCCAAGTTTTTTAGTGATATGTCATGGGAAGAAAGGCTTTTGTTTGTATTATCTTGGAAATTTTTCAGCCATTCTTCTTGCTCCTTTTGCCTCTTGGTTGAATCAACAAGGTACTTGTTAATAATTTCCTCCAAGTTAGCTCTTTTTTCATTACGTTCATAATACGGTGGGGGTCCTCCACGATACCCATTACGATTATCCCCGTAGAAAGGTCGATTCTCTCCATATTTAGCTTCCTCGATCGTATCTTCTTTGTCAACTTTAGGACAATTCTTCGTCAGATGTCCCCCACCACAGTTTTCGCAGCCGACTTGGATGACATGAATAGTTTCTTTGATTTTTAGCATATCTCGACCTAGATTCTCAAGCTTGTTGGTTATTGCCGCAATTCCATGGAAACTTCCGCCTTGGTTTCTTTTACTTCCTCCGTCGTGCCATTTTTGAGAATGATCAGCCATCTTTTGAATGGCTTCAATAGCAAGAGTAGGATTCATGTTTCGGATAGTAACTTGATAGTCCAGCATCTGTCTTGTAGCTATGTTGATTCCTTTTTAGAAGATGTTGACCTTTTGCTGGTTGTTCAGATCATGAGTAGGACATTTGTAAAGGAGATCGTTGTATCTTTCCTAGGCTTGATACAACGTTTCATCGTCTTCTTGTTTGAAATTATGCATCTCCAAATGCTTCTTAAGTAGAGCCCAAGTATTAATTGCCCCGGCGGGCAATCTTTCGATCCATCTTCTGGCAGCTCTAGTAAGAGTCATGGGGAATACCCTAAGCATAACAACACCATGAGACACGCCCTGAATGTTGAAAAGGCTTGCAATATATAGGACATTTTCGACGTACTCATATGCATCCTCATCCATGTTTCCTGAAAAAGGGTTAGCACAAAGCTCCCTCATAAATTGGTCTTTAATTTCAAAGTGGACATCCGCTCCAATTTCCGGTCTTACGAGCCCCAGCCCTTGTTCTGCTCTTGTCAACACCAAATATTCCTCAAGAGTGAGGTCATCGATGTTAACAACTTCCATGGTACCTGAAAACTCGAATAATGATCGTGAGAATTTATGGAAAAGTTTAAAACGAAAATGAAAGACTTAATAGCAATCCTAATATAACTACTCGGCAGCGGTGCCAAAAACTTGATGCAGGTTTTACTGACCAGGTTTTAATATTTATAAAGTCTCGTTATACCTATGGTCTACCCTAATGCACTAATGGGCAGTGTACCCGGTCGTGTGTAGTGTAGTATTCGGTAAAACCGAGGACATTCCAAGAGCTATGTGTGTTGGATTATTACTAAGTCTAAGTGTCACAGATTTTAATAATGATTTCGATAAGGAATTAATTAATTAACTACTAAAGCAGATAAAAGCAAATAAAGGCAAAGGTTTAATCAATAGAGGAGAGTGGTGCTAACCTAGTTAATCCTCCTAGCTAGTAATGTCTACGTCTACTTACTTCCAATTACTTCAGGTGGGGTCAAAGTCGAGAGGACAACATTTGGTCAATTCGCCCTAACCTATCAACAAAGATGCCACCACAGGAGAAGTCAGGTGTCCCCTCATAAGTCCTGTTGTTACTGGTCCCCTAAGCCGAGTCATTAAGTACCGCTACATGCTAGATTTATAATAGTGAGTGCCCGGGCGTTAGCAACTTAAACACCCACCCCCTAATTCTTAAGTTCATCCAAACGGTAGGTGATCAGTTGGTCAAATCGCACAAGTAGAATGGGTCGTCAGTTGGTCATATCTTACCCTTCCCATCTCAGTCTACTCACTTAGGGTCAGTTGGTCATATCTTCTAAGAAACTAGCCTCTACCGCCATTCAAAACTACCAAAACAAGGGTAGCTACCAATAAACTATGCATGCATACACTTAGAAATAATTATGCGGAAGTAATGTAAACGCAAACAAAACAATTAAGGAATCATAACTAGGCCAGCACCAAAAGGTGTTTAGCCGCTCATATTAACCATACAAATCAATTCAATATTCAAAGTTACGAAATACATGAATCGAAAGTAAAGAAAAGATAAAATGCTAATGCTTATCGTAGGGGAGTGATTTCACCCTTGGAGACAACTCCGTATGCTCCTCTAGACCTGCCTTTGGCTTCTTCTCACGTTCTTTGGTTGTGATGTGTGGAATGGGATGCTTTGAAATGCTGGAAATCGTGGGGTATTTATAGGCGAGATCTGGGTTACGGCTTAACTAAAATAAGAGTTACGCCGTAATCTTTAATTCCTTCGTAATTTGCACTGGATCTTCTGGTTACGGCGTAACCTTATGAGTGGTTACGCCGTATTCTTCAATAATACTTGGTTACGCCGTAGTTGGTGGAATAGTTACGGCGTAGTTATCAGCAGCGTGGAACCTCATTTGACCTAATATAGTCACGTCGTAGTCCATGGGGAGAGTTACGCCGTAACCTTCTGATGAGTTGGTTTTCTGAGTCACACTTTAGTTACAGCGTAATGTGAGAGATGAGTTACGCCGTAACTTCTTCAAAGTCAGCATACTATGATAAAGCTTTGATATTTCTCCAATTCCGCGTCTCTTTAGCTCCAATGCTCGTAATTTACCTGAAAGTGAAAAACAATGGAAAACAAGCGCAAATCCATATAAATGATATAAATTACAAGCATTATCGAGGGAAATTGACACTTAATATTCAGGACAATTTGATGTTATCAATAGGCAATAGCAAAAGCAAAATCATCGGTAATGTGGTATTTGGAAATAGCAAAAGCAAAATCATCGGTAAAGGTACGATTTCTATGAATCCTTCAATGGAGGAAATGTGGTATTTGGAAATAGCAAAAGCAAAATCATCGGTAAAGGTACGATTTCTAACAAATCTCTAACCATTAACGATGTGTGTCACGTAAAAAACCTAAACTTTAACCTCTTAAGTATAGGACAAATATGTGATAAAAAGTGCAATGTACTTTTTAACGAAACCGGTAGTAAGATATTAAAAAACGGTATCACCATAGGTAGAGGAATTAGGAAACATGGAGTCTATGTCATTAAAATTGGTAATGAACCTAAAGACAAACTTTGTCTTACTTCTATGGATGATACTTCGACCTCATGGCATTGAAGATTGGGTCATGCCAATATGCGACTTCTTCAATCGCTATCATCCAAAGATCTAGTAAGAGATCTACCTAAATTAAAATATGAACGTCACTTTTGTGATGCTTGTAACGTAGGAAAACAAGTCCATTCTAGTCACAAAGCTAAAAACATGGTGTCTACAACTAAGTGTCTAGAGTTACTACACATGGATTTATTTGGTCCATCCGCTATCCAAATTTATGGAGGCAAATACTACACTTTGGTTATAGTAGATGATTACTCTAGGTACACATGGACTAAATTTTTAATGAACGAAACTGAAACGTTTAATTACTTTGAAATATTAAGTAAGAAAATCCAAAGACAACTAGGAAGTCCTATAGTGTCTATTAGAACGGATCATGGTAGGGAATTCGATAATGAAGTGCAATTTGGAGCCTTTTGTGACACTAATGGTATTACTCACAACTTTTCGGCTCCTCGCACTCCACAATCGAATGGGGTAGTTGAAAGAAAGAATTGAACCCTACAAGAAATGAGTCGCACCATGCTAAATGAGCAATCCATACCTCAAAAGTTTTGGTGCAATGCTGTTGATACCTCAACGTACATACTTAATAGAGTCTTAATTAGACCATTTTTAGGTAAAACTCCATACGAGTTACTTCGAGGCAAAAAGCCTACGTTAGATCACTTTAGAGTCTTTGGTAGTAAATGTTTTCTACTTAACACAAAAGATTAACTTACAAAATTTGATCCTAAATCAACCGAAGGTATCTTTTTAGGTTACTCACCTAATAGCAAAGCTTACGTCATATCAAATAAAGAAACAATGAAGGTTGAAGAGTCATTAAACGTAAAAGTTGATGAAAGTCCACCCAAACCTACTCCACCTCTTGTCGATGACGAGATTGTCGAAAGTGAAGTTATTGTAATAATGAAAAAGACAAACGAAGAAGAAGAACCTTTAAATGAAGAAATCAAAAATATTAAAGAGTCCAAAGATCACCCCGTAGATAAGGTCATAGGAAAGCTAAACGAGAGAACCTTAAGGTCTCAAGTTCAAAACCAAAGTAGCTTATTTTGTTTTGTCTCAACCATAGAACCTAAGAATAAACAAGAAGCCATAAAAGATGAAAGTTGGGTAATGGCTATGCAAGAAGAGTTAAATCAATTTCTTTCTAACGATGTTTGGACACTCGTCCCCCCACCTAGTAATCAAACCGTAATAGGAACCAAATGGGTATATAAAAATAAGTTAGATGCAAACGGTATAGTGTCTAGAAACAAAACTGGACTCGTTGCCCAAGGGTATAATCAACAAGAAGGAATAGACTTTGATTAGACCTATGCCCCCGTGGCTAGATTAGAGTCTATAAGAATACTTCTTGCTTATGCTTGTGCTAATGATCTTAAGCTTTATCAAATGGATGTCAAAAGTGCTTTTCTAAATGGTTTTATTAATGAAGAAGTATATGTAGCTCAACCTCCGGGCTTCACTGATTTTGAAAAACCTAAACATGTGTATAAGCTAAAGAAAGCCCTCTACGGTCTAAAACAAGCTCCAAAAGCTTGGTATGATAGACTCAAGTCATTCTTAATCAAACACAACTACACCATGGGGTTAGTTGATAACACACTTTTTACTAAAAAAAGAGAGTCACATATAATCATTGTTCAAATATATGTAGATGATATTATATTCGGATCTACTTGTCAAGACATGTGTGATGATTTCTCTAAAATTATGCATGACGAGTTCGAGATGAGTATGATGGGAGAACTTGGTTTCTTTCTTGGTCTACAAATCAAACAAGTAGAAGATGGGAGAACTTGGTTTCTTTCTTTCTTGGTCTAAATACATAAAGGAGATGTTAAAGAAATTCGGTTTAGAAGAGTCAAAACCAATTAGGACACCAATGTCATCCGACACTAAACTCACAAAAGATGAAGACGGCGAATTCGTTGATAACACAAAATATCGTGGCATGATTGGTAGTCTTCTCTATCTTACGGCTAGTCGGCCGGATATCATGTTTAATGTTTGTCTATGTGCTAGGTTTCAAGAAGATCCTAAAACATCACATCTAGAAGCTGTCAAAAGGATATTTAGATACATTAAGGGTACAACTCAACTAGGATTGTGGTATCCTAAGGGTACGGGGGTAGAAACAATTGTATATGTAGATTCTGACCATGCAGGTGATTATGTTGACCAAAAAAGTACAAGTGGGGTATGTACTTTTATGGGATGTTGTTTGACATCTTGGTTCTCAAAGAAGCAAACGGAATTGGCCATATCAACAACCGAAGCCGAATATGTCTCCGCCGGCAAAGCATGCCAACAAGCACTATGGATGAAACAAGCGTTAGTTGACTACGACATTCATCTAAGTGACATAGCCATTCTATGTGACAACAAAGGTGCCATCGACTTAAGAAAGAATCCGTTATTGCATTCTCACACCAAGCATATTGAGATTCATCATCACTTCTTAAGAGACAATGTTCAAAAGGGGAACATCTCTATTGAGAAGGTAGCGTCCGAAGACAACATAGCCGACGTCCTCACTAAACCGTTGAAGCGGGAACAATTCAACCTACTTCGTCTTGATCTTGGTCTCATGGAACAATCGTCGTAATTAGCTTTTAAACTCTACAAGGTATGTAAACACTAGCCTTCTTCTTTCTGAGTCTAGGATCTCTATTTCATGCACAACTCACAAGCAATATGGGAATTTTCACCCAAGATAAGTTTTACTTATAATTCATAGTTTTCTCTTAGTTTTCAAGATAAGTACCTTTTGCAAACACGTAATTGCATACATTTTTTTTGCTTTCAATGAATAAACGGTTTCTTCACACATAGAATTTTTTTTAATGTTTTCTAAAAAGGATACCTCTTCCCGTATCACTTTCATAAAATCTATTTCTCACATATAGGACAAATCGCTTTTTCATTATTAATACAAAGTAAAAACCTGTATTCATTGCATCTCATATCTTTTGAATGTTAAAGAGGACACATAACTAATATGTGTTTTCGGGTACATTCATTTAAGCAACAATGAATTAGGACCACTCGGGTTATCTCACATAATAATGTGCTTTTTCACTTCTAGTTTATTTTTTCTTTTCCTTTTAGGAGTCGAGATAACCGCAACTCCAAATGGTTTTCATATAGGCACACACTAGGCATAAATGTTTCCATAAGGAAAATTTTGAGCTGCCTGAATCACCAGTACCACGGATCCCAGCCTTAATGCTGGACGGATCCCTTAAGGGAAGGATCCGTGGGATCCGTGAGACAGAAGCTAATTTTATCTTCTATTTTTCTCACTTTGGATGAAAACTTTAATAGTTTCATCATTTATTTTATTTTTTTTTGGAATATGTTATTTAATGCTTGTGTTCTCATGATCACATGCCTTAAATTCATATCTAATCATTAGATTTTAATCCACATTTTGGGTCAAGCATTCATTACAATGCATTGTTTTTCTATAATTAGGATTCCCAAAATGCTTGCATATTCATCACTCTCAACCTCACAAACAAACATCATCATGTCATCCAAAAGAACTTCCAACATAGATGAATCACCTAGTGCAAACAACCCCTTTCAAGAAATCCAAAACTTTGTCCTCCCACCTTCCAAAGTACCACCACCCAAATCTAGAAAAACCGCATGGATTAGCATCCGGCCCTGTTGCTTAGCAAAACCATCTTCAAATGGTTCATCACCAACAACTCATCCACCACAAGATGCTTCCATTATAGCACCTCCTTCATCATCAACTAGTACACCAACTTCATCACCCATCAAATCCCCACCTAAGGTTACTCTTTTGGAACTCCTTAAGACTCCAACAGGATCTCAACAAACCAAGCAAAAAGAACTAGTCTTTTTGACACCTCCAACTTCTCCAAACACAATTTTCAAAGACCTTGAAACTTCACCACCTTTAGCTCCCATTGTGTTACAAGAACATCTAGGTTCTTTTCCACCACCACTTTCAAACATTCCGGACTTTGATTCCGCATTTTCCAACTTTTCCACCACAACTTCCGCATCTCACAAATCAAAGTCACCCGGAAAACTTCCGCACTCATTACCCACATCACCTACATTGTGAACATTGCCAATCCACTAGGGATATTGCAATAGAGATTAGGGAAGAAATGCGAGTCATACTTAACCTCATCCTTGATCGCATCAACATCATTACTCAGCAACACTTCCATCCATAACCTTATGCAAGCATGGAAGGAATCATTTTTATTACTTTTAGTATTTTTCTTTTGAGTCATTTTTTTTAAGAACAAGTCTTGTTCTTACTTTTACATGCTTGTATGTGGCATAAATACCACTACATTTTGTTTTTTTGTTACAAGGCCTTGTTTACATACCTTGGCTCCCAATTTTGATTCTCGTCAATCACAAGATTATTTATGCATGTTACTACTAACCCTTTCTTTATAGGAATTTTTTTTCTCACTTGACGCCCCATTCTAGGGGGCTACCGTCAAGGGGGAGTTAGCGATACGTGGACTATTTTTCCACATTTTATTTCTTTGTTGGGGTAACTTTTTGTTTCGACAAAAAGGGGGAGAAGAAGTAAAACTTAGGCTTTCAAAACATACATCTAATCTTAAGTTTTACTCATCATAACATTATGTTTTTTCATCAACAAAAAGGGGGAGATTGTTAATACAAATAAACCATAAAAATGTTTATTAATATTTAGTGATCTCTTTGTGTTTTGTTGATAACAAATATAATGTTATCATAAGTAAAATTATAAGGATACATGTTATTTTTGTAAAGCATTTACATATAGTCATTTAATACAAATTGTTGTAAAATATCATTTGTTGTAATAGTTTATTATGATGGTAAAAACCACAACCCATGGAGCATATCCATAACCCATGGTATTGACTCATATCCATTTGACTAGATGCATTGCATCTATTAGATACATTGTATCTAGTGAAATACCCATGGACCAACCCATAACCCATGACCCATGACCCATAACCAAAAAACCCATGGGCAAAGAGGAGCATCTCACGGATTCCTAAAGTTACACTAGACGAATCCCGTAAGGGAGGGATCCGTGGGATCCGTGCAACAGTGGCAAGTTTTTGCCTATAAATAGAGAGCCATTTCTTCATTTCTCTTCACCCCTCTTCTTACTAACTCTCTCATATATTCTTACACTCTTCTAACAAAAGATCACTTGATCTAGAGAGTTGTTCTTCTTTCTTCTATTGTGATTCTCATATAGGTCCTTCTCTAAGGCGAGATCACGAGCTTTCTACAAGTCATCCAAGCAAGGGGTCCTTGATTGATTTGTTCCTCCACAAGATTTCTGTAGCAAATATCTTTTACTTGATATTTCACATATTTGTTGTGTAATAGTCGTGTTGGTTTGGTCCTCCGTGTTACGGAATCGATATTTATCTTTGTACCGGAAAAAGGTGTAAGCAACGTTGTGAGGGCTTCTCCTCCAAGTTGAAGGAGTTTGTTGAGATAGTGCTTGAACTCTCGAGTAGGTGACTCAGAGAGTGGAGTAGGGCAAGGAAGGTGTCCTTGTAGCCAAACAACTATAAATCGGTTGTGTCATTTCTTTCCCTTACTTTACTTTATTTACTTGCATTACTCTTAGATATATACTTTATCTTCATCCATACGACCTCACATAACATCGAATCTAAAGTTTTTAGAAACTAACTTAAAATGGGCAAAACTATTCAACCCCCCCCTTTCTAGTTTTCCACACAGTTGATGGATTTAGATGAGTTTGATGTGGTAAAATTTAGTAGCAAGTCTAACGCTAAGTTTAAGGAAAAAAGGTTATTTATGAAAGGTGAAGTTAGTAGAATGATCATTGATGATAGTGAAGATGAAAAGATTACTGATAACATAGTTGCAAAGGGTTTAGATGATGATTTGGTTGTTTCAAATGATATTGTTGCTGCTAAGGAAGTAGTCGATGATAATTTGGTTGTTTCAAATGATAATGTTGCTACTAAGGAAGTAGTTGATGATAATTTGGTTGGTGATTAACAAGTAGCTTATGATAATTTGTATGTGTCAAATGCTAATTTAGTTGGTGTCCACTTAGTTGTTTCACTAAATGATGAGGAAGATTTAGAAGTTTTGAATTTTATAGATGTTTAGAATTTGGATGTTTCAATGAACACAATACTTGGTTATTAGACAATGTAATTGGTGAACTTGTAGCCCAACAGGATTTGAATGTTGAGGATTACATAGTTGATGAAATTTTGGTTTATACAATAGATATTGTACTTCCTGGTGGTTTACTTCAAGAAGATTTAGGTGTCGAGGATTATCTAGTAGATGATAATGTGATAGTTTCAAATGTTTTGGCTAAAAATGTGGTTGTGGAGAATGAGATTATCAATATAGATGATGAGATTGAGGTTGAGGAAGGTGGTGTTGAAATTATCATACTAGATTATGATACTGTGGAGATTATCATACTTGATGATGATATAGAAGTTCATAATGTAACCGAAGTTCATAATGAAGTTGTGGATGACACTGCTAATAATGTGAATAGTGAAACTATTGTACATGCAACTGTTGATGATATGGATATTGTGGTTCATGTTGGAATTGTGAATGCAGACAATGGTGAAAATGTGAAAATGAAAGTTGAAAATAGAGGTGTTGTACTAGCACTCAGAGCTTGTGTTAGTGTAATGGAAGGTGGTAGCCTTGGATTAAAAGCTACTGACTATACAACAAAGAATGTAGTTCAACATGTTTCACTTGAAGGTAAATTTGTATATATGTTATTGGATTTTATTTCATATAAAAGTTTTGTTTATTTTTAGGAATTAGAAATTCCATAGTGAAGTATCGGTCACCCCAAATATTATCTAGCATAAGTTAGCTCGTAGACATTACGTTATTTACTAGTCATTTAGTTAGTTATTTAGTTTAGAGTAACACCGTGGAGGACGGACGGGTCTTTACCCAATGTATGCCTGATCCACAGCCCGTAGGTGGCGTATTTTGTAAAAACTATAAATACCCCTTCCATCCATGGAAGGGGTGGTGCTTTCAATCTAACCTTTTACATTTTATTGAAGCAAGTCTCTAGCTTGAACACCCATCTCTCTACTTTCTCTCTCTAAAATGGCTATCATGTATTTTGATCATCCAAGACTACCCGAATCATCAAACACAATAACATTTCGATCCTACAAATGGTACCAGAGCCTAGGTTATATTGTTTTGATTATTTGTTTGGTTTTAAATGCGGTTTGCTTGACTTTTGGGTGCGGGTTGTATGTAGCAGTTTGATACGATGGTGTGTGGAAACATGTTTTTGATGTTTTGGTTATGTTGTTTTGATGTTAAATGGTCCATTGATGATGTCTTGTTTATGTTTGAAGTTTGTTGGTTTTAAACAGTTTTCTAAAGAACAAGTCTTTTAACAGTGCTTGTAAATGTTTTAGTACATTAACGTGGTCAAATCTGGTTATGTCAAAACAGTTTTAGTACATTAACGTGGTCAATCTGCTTGTAAATGTGCTTGTAAATATTTTAGAGAACAAGTCTTCAAACAATTTTCTAAAGATCAAGTCTTCTAATCTGGTTCTGTCAAAACTGTTTTTGAGTCATTTTGTGTTCTTCATAGCGAGCTGTCATATGATGTTTCTACATGGCGAGTTGTTGACTATTGAGTCAAAAACTATAGCAACTTGTAACTAAGCTGTTAAAGCGACTTGGTTTACAAATTTGCTAGCGACTTGACTCCAAAACGACCTAGCGACTTGTTATGTTTAAGGACGTTGCAACTTTTCAAAACAGTTTAGCGACTTGGTTAAATTTGCTAGCAACTTGACTAATTCTCTTTGACTATTGAGTCAATAGCGACTTGTATGGTCTTAAAAGGCTTAGCGAGTTGTTTTGAAAATCTTTGGGTAGCGAGTTGTCATAAGCAAAAGTGGTAGCGACTTGGCTGATAAGAATAATACAACAGAAAGGATGAAGAAGAAGTGACCTCAAGACACGACCACAATATTACCATTCACCTAAAACACCAAGTCTCGACCTCATGTTAACCATCATTGGTCCAAGTATAATTTAAAACGTGAACAATAAACAAAAACAGATCCATTCTTTAAGACCTAACTCATCCTCAACCAAGACATAAATCAACTAAGACAAATCGATATCTCATATTTAGTTTCAACTTCACCTCATTGCTTTTAAAAGATCTTTTATGTTGAACCATTATCATCATGGATCGATATGTGTTACTATCCGAATAAAAAGAAAAGAGGATAACAATTTTGTCATCTTTTTTCTTCAGTTCGTTCATCATCAAAAACAACATAAAGAAATCAAAATGATAAATCATACACCTACCCGTTATGTTGGTCCCTGTAACCTTGACTAGAACCATCCCTGTGGCTTAAATGACTATACTCGAACCATCCCTGTGGTGAGTTAAAGATGCGCTCATGTGGAGGCACGAATGAAAGGTTCTTAGAGTGGGGATGTGAGTGGTATTAGGAGATGGGGCGGCTGTAATTTTTCTTGTTAAGGTAAATGAAAGTTGTGGGATTAGGGTATTTCTGTGTGTTGGTCCAAATGATTTGAAGATGAATTGGTGGGTTTGTGATTTGATTTGTATGTGTCGGATGAGATGTGATGAGTTAGCAGATTCAAGATGGGGGCGCAGGAGTTTATGTGAGTTATTTAGGGTTTGAAAGGGTGAATTAGGAGTGAGAAGCATATAGTGAAGATAGAGGCATTTTTTTTGGGAGTAAAATTAGGGTAACAAGTGTGTTGAGGTTGTTATATACCCGTGATCTTAGGGCAACACATTTTGACCGGTCATGTGATATTATGTATTGGATTGCTCTTTTTTTTAGCCTTTGGGTAGGACTAATAAATGGGCCTCATTCCTTTTATCTATTGGACCTGGATTGATGGACATGTAATTAACACGTGATATCAGACCTTAAATCGCATGTGAAGTAAACGTGATGTAAAAGTGAGTTTGATAATTATGGGATTTGATAGACTCGTGGGATGGTAAGATAGTATGGATTGGGTTGACATTATGGAGATGGGCCGTACAGATTTTAAGTCATTGGCCTATGACTTTGGTGCTAATTCAAGTATTTGTCATGAATATTACTGTTAATCGTCGGTTCAATTCTAGGAGGATTATGGCAAATATTTTGGCTGAGTAGCTTGGTATTTTATGGGATATGAACACAATGACTTGGGCCAAAGATATCCTGGATTTATATGAATTGATATTTCTCATAAATGCGTGGTATGACAACGATTATAATCGGATATGGGCTTGAATTAATATTTCTCGGGCGGGATTCTTGTGTGGACAACATGATGGGCTTCTCTAATTTGGATCGATTGTATATGAGTTGGATAATGTGAGATGTGTTAAGAGATTTGATGATGATTTGTGATATGCTTGATAAGATTCGTTGAGATTTGGTATGATATTGAGAATGGTTGTGGTATGCAGTTTAGCACTTTGGTGTATCTATTGTCATGAAGAATATTATGTCACGGCTTTAACTGTTATTGGAACAAGGTTGACTACATTATTGATTGGGTTCGATATTTCTTATCTGGGATTTGCAGTGAGGTTTTCCGGGTGCGTTTACTTATTTTCGTC
Source organism: Chrysanthemum makinoi (assembly GCA_910596185.1). Taxonomy (NCBI): domain Eukaryota; kingdom Viridiplantae; phylum Streptophyta; class Magnoliopsida; order Asterales; family Asteraceae; genus Chrysanthemum; species Chrysanthemum makinoi. The sequence goes on from OU343217.1 coordinate 219,641,626, forward strand.
TTCTTTCTTTCTACCCTTCCGTGAAGATGACTTGTTTGGGCATTTATAGAGGGTGATAAAGACTTGGCTATTTAGTTACGTTTGTGATTCCTTCTCGCTCAACCCGCAACATAGCTATCACTTCGGTGTCTCACTCAGTTGAGAATACGTCAAGAGGTTTTGTACATTGGGTACACCATTTCTTTTTCACAAGGATTTGTACAAGCTTAAGTAAAAAATCTGGAGAATTTTACATCATGTTCAAGTTTGATATATCGGGTTTACTTTAACAAGTGGTCACAACAAATTGCCGACAGAATATGTGGATGATGTGTTTACCATAGTGTTTACTGGATGGGTGATGATATTGTTGATGCTGGACAATGAACCATTGATGAACCGCTGCATGTTCCCCTATGATATTGTTTACGGTTTTGTCTTGATTTTGTAAAATCCCGTGATGATGGAACCTATTTCTCGGTTTAAATCATAGACCTGTAAAATCCCGTAACAATGGAAACATCCTGGTAACTGTAAAGTGCATTTCCGGAACTATCATACGGTTTATTCTTGGTTTTGCCAAATCCCGCGAAAGAAACTATATCTCGGTTTAAACTATATAATTGTAAAATCCCGTGATGACGGAACCATCTTGGAGATAGGAAAGCGTATGTCAGGGTCTTCTGATGCTGGTGTTACGGGTTCTGATTCGAATAAGGGATAAAAGGGTGTACTTCATAAATTGGATGTGTGTTTCGATATTCGGCATGGCTGTTTGGTTATTACATGGTTTTATGGGGTTATGTGCTTTTAACCATGGTCGGGATGAAACCATTATCAAAGTTCACTTTTAAGATCAAAGGAGGCTAGATTTGAGCTTTTAAAAAAATGTGACAACGGGGTTAATTCACTATTATTTATTTGAGGTTGAAGTGAAATATCAAGGGCGAGTGCACTTAGTATCTGAAGGTATCGGGGATGGTTGGATGAAGATTCTTCATGATCCTTGTTCGAGCTTATTATCATAAACGAAGACTTGGAAATCTAGTTATTGTTGGGTGTCTTTTACCTTTTCTTTTAACACTTGGGAGAATTGGGCTCTAACCACCACAAAATAACTATCACTTTAAGGAGTTACGTTGTAGTGCTCAGTGTCACATTCAATTGTGGATTTTCAAGAGGTAATGTACGTCTTATACTTGATGGTTGGTTGGTTGAAGAGTATAGAGTACATAGAGAGTACTTAGAGATGCTAATGGAAATCGGCACCGCTCTTTGTTTCATATGTGCAAGTTTAAGTCATGAGTTCGGGTTAGTTTACTTCAGGGTCAAATTCATCATATTGGGTTTTTCTCCATCAGCTGTCACGACAAAGAGCCTACTGAATGATAATGGGGATGATTACATGTCTTGCCAAGAGAGGTTGAAAAGAGAGAGATTATGACGTATGAACATAACAGTTCATGCCTCGATCTCTAAAGAAAAGAAAAGTGTACATCTCAGTGCGCTTTATCTTAGAAAGAAGAGAAATCTTCTTATGACGTATGAACACAATAGTTCATGCCTCGTTCGCTAAAGAAAATAAAGGTGTACGTGTCAGTGCGCTTTATCTTCTGAAAAAGAGAAATCTTATTATTATGACCATTCTCATCAACATGCTTCATACTTTTTCCATGCGCTTCAGTGATCAAGTGAACCGGGCTACTGTGATTGTTTTTCCGATTCCACTTTCTCAACTATAATGACGATGGCGACATCCTGTGCTAATTTTATGGGGGAGAAGTGTGAATAGACTACATTTGGATAATGTTCACTTGTTTAATCAAGAATGGCATCTCCGTATGCAATTCTTTAGGGGGAGAAGAAATGTGAATTTTTTGCATTGTTGATTGATATTTGAGAATATAAATGGTCATACGGCTCTAAACTCATGTAAGAACCGAGCTTCTTCTTATCGGGTCATCTTCACATGGAGTTTCTCTTCTAAGAGCCGTTGGTTGAAATCTTCACTCGGATTGATGAGTTTATCGACAAAGTGCTTCCGGTTAATGCTTCACGTATACATCAACGTGATGATTCCAAACAATCTATCTGTTCTTGTTTGATGTGATTGGTAGTTTGGTGTTACCATCTTGTGTGTTCGTTGCGGCCTGATTGCTGATTTCTTTTATGAACATCTTTCTGTTCTTGTTTGATTGGGAGGGATTTTAGTTAAGGGGATTTGCAAGATGTAAGTTAATTGGGATGCTTTTTGGTGGGATGCTTTTTGGTGTGAGTTGAAGATGTTAACTATCTATTCCCCAACTATACAATCTTGAAGAAGGTCGAGTCTACAGTCTGTTCTACATTTTCTGCTACATGTTAGAAGACTAAAGACGAGTTGCATTTAATGATCTAAAGACTTCTTCTTAATCTGGGCATTTATCAAATAGATTGTCAGTTTAGGGGAGAGCACTAATAGGGGGAGATTGAAATGTCAAATTTAATCCCTAATTAGACTTGCTCATGTTATTCTTCAGCAAGTTGATTCTCACAGATACATCTGTATAATGATGTTCTTCTCAAAAATATTTCTAGTATACGGACTTACAAAGAGTTGCTGATTCAAGTGTCAAAACAGCAAGCGTAAGGAGACAAGTACCTAAACGCGAGTAAACTTGATGAACTTAATACTTCTAAGTAATTGAAGATACCCCGGGAAGACAAATGTTATTACCACAGAGAAACTCAAGGTTTGACTCATGACGAGTAAACTTGATGAACTTAATTCTTCTAAGTGATTGAAGATATCCCGGGAAAACAAATGTCATGACCGCTGAGAAACTCAAGGTTTTACTCACCAAGGCGTTTAGTGTTAGTATTTCAACTACGTGGGGGAAGTGATGTTAGAGAAAGTTTATGAAGATAAAATAGGTACATTAGTGTGTGGTAATTTCGATGGTATCACAATGATCAGGGGAGAGAGATTGTGTACATTGGGGATGCTCATCTGTTTCACTTGAGTGCTTAATCAGTGATTCAGAGATATAATCACTTATTCCGAGTTGACATCCGCAGAGATTGTCATCCGCAGAGATAATCAGTGACTTGGCCCGCTTCTTCAATGTTATCACTATTCTTTCCTTGTGTATTGGTATACTTCGGATACTTGAGCTTCATACACGATCATCAGGAAGAAAAATGTGAACATGGGGAGGTGTTTTCATTCCCTTCATGATGTGTATTCGGGAGAGTTCTTGGATATTGATGTACTTCGGGTTCTTGAGCTTCATACACGATCATCAAGGAAGAAAAATGTGAACATGGGGAGGTGTTTTCATTCCCCTCATGATGTGTATTTGGGAGAGTTCTTGAGCATTAGACAAAGAGGCTGACTACATTAATTCAACTACTTGGGGGAATTGTTCTCTTGACACCTTTTTGGAATGGATCGCTTCAGATTTCAGTGGAAAAGGAAATTTGAGAAGATTATTTAAATGTGGGATGATACGTTGTTGTTGTTCTATTGGATGATATAGCCTCGAACGAAGAATCACGGTGATTATTCTTGAAAGGAGCAGCTGGATCAATGATAATGGTGTGCTTCTTTGTGCACCTGGCTAAAGCAAGCTTGAAATAGAGCTTCGAATCTGCTCAACATAAGGATTTTCGGTTTGGGGGGAAGCTACCAAAGTCTCACTTTCAGAAGACTCAAGTTCTATCGACGATTCAAGAGCCTTGAAAGCTTTGGTGGTGAAAGTTTAAGAGATGATGACTTCTATCTTCTTCAAAGTGCTTAACGATTTTCTTATCTCGGTACTCGTATCATCATCTTCTTAAACTATGTCTCTATCTTTGTATATAATTTTCAAAAAGCAAAATACAAAAATATAAAACCAACAAAAACAAAATAGAAAAATATAAAATCAACAAAAGCCCATAAAAATCAGAAAATTGTAAAATACCAAAAATATGTTTTCTCAAGACATGTCTTCTGGTATCGATAACATCTGCGGTCTTAGAAATGTCATTCAATAATGGCACGGGACTTTAGATGAAGTTCGAGTAGGAGGTGTAAATATTTCTTTCTAAACATGTCTCTAAAAATGGCTTGCAGTTACTTCAGACTGTAACCCGTGCTTAAAACTATGGCTTGCAGTTACTTCAGACTGTAACCCGTGCTTAAAACTATGGCTTGCTATTATTTCAGATGGCAACCCGATCTTTAAAAGAAAGGAAAGTGCTGCGCTAAACGATTTTCACAAAATTCGTGCACTTATCCTAAAAACAAATTTGAGGAAATTATGTCGAAGGACTGCTGTTCCTACACAAATGTTTTTCGGTATAATTTGTATTTCAAAATGGTGGAAAATGAGTTGCTTGAAAAATCAATCAGAATCAGAGTTTTCGTATAATTTGAAAACTCAATCAATGACTTCAGCACTTTTAAATCTTTTATAAAATGAGTCATTGATTGAGGGGGAGAATGTTTTCAAATCTATATCATCTAACAGACTTATCTAATTATCCTACGTGCTTAACTGAAAAAGATGTTGACCTATGTTGAAGGACTAGGAATCTAGGATATGATTGTTAGGATTAGATGATTAGAGTTTGATGAACACATAATTCTCATGCCTTATATGATCTGATTGAATGTTTTTCTATGTTGAATTGACTTTCATTAGTCGATTGCTGTTTGGGTGATGTCGACCACCATATATATGTTTGTGTTCACTAACGTATGCAGGTATTTTGGTATAAGAATGTTCCCGATCCGGATCCCACATGATATGATGATTGGATGCCGAAAGGAAAGGGTAACTATATCTTGGGTTGACAAATGAAGAAACGGAGCTTAATTTGACTTCCAAGGAGAGTTGGCATAAATGCAACGTAAGAGGTGTCACTGCATCAGCAGATGATTTTCTTCTAAGTGATTGAAGAAACAGATATTAATATGACCTCAGTTGGCATTAAAATGTAACGTAAGAAGTCTCACTGCATCTGCAGACGGTTTTCTTCCAAGCCCTACAACAACATCAACAAAAGCAGCTTATGATTCTCTCCACCTAATTTATCTTGTGCAGGAAAAGTAGTGAATGATACCATTTTTAAACAATTTTTGAAAATATTGTTTTGAAAAATGGAAAAATATTGTTTTGAAAATAAATTGGTCTTAATTTTGAATATCACCGGACTTCATTTTTTTTAAATCTAAGTCACTCAATCAACGACTACGGTCATCGATTGAGGGGGAGAGTGATTTAAAATAAATTATTTTCATACAATATTTCTTCATAAAAGTCCGTTTGTACAATAATTAAGTGGTGATCTAAAGATTTAATGTTATGTCATGGTATGATTTTTCTTTTGAATCAAGGTCTTTTAAAATGAAATTTTTTCTGTTCTTGTTTGATTGTGAAATTGTTTTATTTTACATAAAGATCTCTTAAAACTATCATACCTGACACTAACAATCTTTAATGTCTTAAAATAGTCCTTATCTGTCAATTTCAAAATTAAATCTAGCCACGTCTTTCCCCAAAATATTTTAAATGATTTAAATCAATTGAGATCACAAATCTCAAAAGGTTTGAAATTTTTGATCGGGGGAGAGATCGTGATTTAAATCTCAAATCTGTTTTAATGGAATCGGTTTTAGTCCTTTAAAGGCACTCCTGCCTCCATGTGCCAAACGATTTCAAATATACAATGCACATGTGGAGGAGGAGGATTTATCCTAAAACAAGATGAGTATTTAAACCTGGCCACATATTCTCTCATATTTTCTAAACCGTATTAAATCACTTGGGATCCAAAATCTCAAAGGGTTTGATATTTTTGATCGGGGGAGAATTTGTGATTTAATTATGAAATCTGATGAATGATGATCAATTTGATGAAAATGTGCAGGCTGCTCTCTCATATATGCTAAACTCTTTCGAATCTCGAAGCACATATTGAGAGGGAGCAAATGGTTTTCTGTATGGCAATATAATCATGGATGTACTTCAAAAGAACTCTTGCCTTTATGTGATAAAATGATTTCAAATATCCTATGCACATATTGAGGGGGAGAGTTTACCAAAAAAAATCAAATGGCTTTTTCTATGGAAATTGTGATCAAAGAAAATATTTCAAAGTCCTCTTGCCTCCATGTGCTAAACAATTTCAAAATCATATGCACATGTTGAGGGGGAGGTTTTCTAATTGATCAAAACTATTAAGGTACAAAATGCTTTGATTTTATATCACAAGTACCTTGATTGATTTTTCAAATGGTTTCAGGAAGGAATGAACAATACCAAAAGACCGACCAATTTACTTTATGCATAGACTTATAAGGATGGTTAGGTTAGGTATTCGTTCCCACGATCCGCCAGAACCGGAGAGATCTACCCAGGGACAATCCACTAGATAGTGTAGAGTCCTTAGGTATATTGAAAAAAGGAGAAAAATGAGAAATGGGAAGAGTGCGGACTGAGACAGAGCTAGTACTGGAATAAACCCAACAAGGTTCTAGTTATGAAGTCTAGGTAAGCACTGAAGGGGTAGAATAATGAAAAAGAAATTAAATGTGAAAAGGGTGAAATGAAATAGCCCTCCAATAATTCAACCTTAGGGCAGAAACCGGGTTCAATACATATGCTACTGGTGTTTACTAAGGTAACGCCGGTATTAAAGACAAGACATCATGGACCCAGTGACGCACTGCACTAAAACTTCCCAGCTACTTAAGTTCCTCTTAAAAGGGCTTGTTTCATTCTCACGGGGAACCGACATTATCTATCGACTTTCTCTTAGAGATTGTTGATATTGAAGAAGGAGACCCTCTCCCTAGTCTCCGGCATAGGAACCAAATGTGCACTATTGAGTCTAGATCCAAGAGATTATCCATAATATCTCATTAGGACATAAAATTAATGAAGGCTTGCTGTTTCACACAATGTGGAAAGTAAGTATATATTAAGAGTCCTACGCATTATCCTTGTGGTATTTCCAGAACATCCGAGTGATATGAAAATATTCACGATGAAGATGGAAATCCTTCTAGAGCCAACATCAAACAAGCTCTTGGTGGGTGACATGTGAGATCTTTCCAAAAGATCAAACTTGTGACAATTGGACAGAAACGATGGGGCGATTCATTCTTGAATCAAACTTGGTCCAGGAAATGGATTGACGGATACCTTTGAAAAACCGGTCGTTGTGCTCAACAATTCTTTTCTCTAGCACATCGGCTGTGTATTAATCTTTCAAAATTAGAAGGGTATTTATGATTGAAAAATACTTTTGGAAAAACCGTTCGATGTGCAAATCTTCTTTTCTCTAGCATATCGAATGTGTACTCTTTTCAAATACAAAAAGTATTTATTGAAAATTGATCTTTCTCATAAAACCTTCATCGTATTGCAAAACTCTTTCTTCTAAGCAATACGCGATTGTTTTCAAATCATTTTTTCATCAATCAATGAATCTCAATTCGCTGGTTCACTCACTCCGTGTTGTCTTCTTTGAGACGTTCCGGTTTGAGAACGGCTAAAGCAGCTGCGAAACCCTGTCAAGGAAATTTTTCAGAATTCTACCTGATCACAGGCAGTACTTGTACTGATCAACGGGGAACCGTGGGTCGTGGACCTCAATTCAACGAAAGTGATCAAAGACACTTTCGTGCGCTTTATTGCTAACTCGTCGTATGCGGTACACCCCGAAGATTGCAAGATGATCGAATTGAGGAGTCAATACAAAGCCGCATGCTCACAACATCCACACTTAATTGAAGAAATCATGACTTGCGCATATCTACAGAACTGGCTCGATATTTTATACCATGCTCGCTGCGCAAATATCATGAACCTGTAAAGCTTCCGCTACTCTGATGGAAAGATGTCATGATCCAAAAGGTGTGAGCATGTCGGTCCGAAAGTCACAACTTCACATGATGGCAACACAATAGAGGATGATCCAGAGATTTACTGTGGCTGATGATCTAAAGGAAAGCTCGAAGATCATCAAAGATGTGGATCAGTTCAAAGACCTCCACTTAAAGTACAAAGTTATCGGACTTTAAAGAATCACTGCTAAAGCACAAAGATGGTGATGTTGAAGAATTAATGTCTACGAGCTCAAGACTGAAGATTAAAAAGAATGCTAGGATTCGAAATGTAAAACATGGGGTGACCTCCCTTAGGGGGAGATTGTTAGGAATTAGAAATTCCATAGTGAAGTATCGGTCACCCCAAATATTATCTAGCATAAGTTAGCTCGTAGACATTACGTTATTTACTAGTCATTTAGTTAGTTATTTAGTTTAGAGTAACACCGTGGAGGACGGATGGGTCTCTACCTAATGTATGCCCGATCCATGCCCGTAGGTATGATTTTGTAAAACTATAAATACCCCTTCCATCCATGGAAGGGGTGGAGCTTTCAATCTAACCTTTACATTTTATTGAAGCAAGTATCTAGCTTGAACACCCATCTCTCTACTTTCTCTCTCTAAAATGGCTATCATCTATTTTGATCATCCAAGACTACCCGAATCATCAAACACAATAATATTTCAATCCTACATTTATTGTTGAGTAACTTCTTGCATGTTTTAACTTGAAGATAAATTGACCAATGTCATACCAAGTGGAAATGTGCAGTTTATTCTAACACGCAAAAGCCAAAAGGATCCAGGATCAAAATAAAGAAGCAATGGTAGCATGTGTGGGATCAACATCAGAAACTCCATGATATCCTACTTTTTAATGATTTCCAGCTGGAAAATCAATTAATTTGTATGTGTTGCACATAAACAATAGCTTATTATAATATTATGTAACTAAACTTAAGGAAAGTGAGCAGTTATATGCCACTTTCATGTGCCCTATTTTGGTCAGGTTGTTGGGAATTTGTTGTAGGACTTAAATAGTTTCATCTAGGTAGGTAGTGCAAAAGTGAGCACTTAAATGACACTTACATATGACCTATTCTTTTAATAGTTGGCCAATGTAATTTAACTGCTTTATTGCTTATTGTTCATACTTGAGCATTAATAAAGGAAATAACTTTCTTGGGATGATGTAGGAAATTTTGAAAACAATTCAGTATGCATATGATTTCCACTTTTGTAAGCCCATTTTGATGTCAATGGACAAATGAAGTAAGTGTTTATATAACTGAATCTTAAATTTTATTACTTGTTTGTTTGATTTGAATTTTTTGGTGCACTGTTAATGCTGCAACTACTTTGGGTCTGTGTATTTGGGTCAAAGGAAAGCGTACATGGATGTTTTGGTAGATGATAATGTGAGTCTGTGTTTTGGTCTGTGTATTTGATTCAAAGGAGAGTGTGTATGGTCTGTGTATTTGAGTCATGCAGAAAAAGGATAGTTGGTGTTGTATATTTGAGTCATGTATTTTGAAGAGGTTCATTGATGTTGTGCATTGTTGTCTTGCTTAATAGTTGGTGTGCACAAGATGTATGTATGTTTATGCATCATGTATTAAACCATAAGATCTTGTGTATTAATATGGTAAATGTGTTTCTTGCATCACCTAACTGTTTTACAGCATGTATTCACTGATTATTTAGCATGTATCAACTAGTTTTGGTAATGTTTAATTTGACACAAGTTGACCACGTTTTTGTTCATACTTATTAGCTAGTCTTTATTATTTATGGAGTAATATGTAATTATCTTATTCTTGTACTCTCTTTGTGTAACTTTTTATTCTAAAAATGTATACCTCGTAACATTGACGGAGTATTCAGTTTCTCTCAATCACATGGTATAGAGCCTTCTCCCTACCTATCACTCCCTCTTTTCATCTTCCGCTCCTTCTATCCTCTCCATCAGTTTTCTTTATCAACCATGGAAAACAACATCCCTTTGAACACCATCATTCATATGCTAACTATCAAACTTGGATCATCTAACTATCTTTTATGGGAAATCAAATCATCCCTATTCTCTCTGTTAATACAAATAAGCCGTAAAAATGTTTATTTATATTTTACGATCTTCTAATGTTTTGTCGATAACAAATGTAAAATAATTTTGATGAAATAAATAAAGTACGTAAAGATTTGAGCCAAAAGTTTACTAACTCATTTCACTAAATAAATAAACCTTAAAAACGTTTAGTTAATAATTTTACATAAAACCAAAACCATTTTATAAAAACACGTAAGTAACATTAGTTACTTACATTTAAAAAAAAACATGTAACTTATAAACTAGTAAAGACTTGGACAATCCATGATGCAAAACCAAGTCCATAACCCATAACCAATCTTGATTCATAACCCATGACCCATTGCATGACATCAAAATGGGTAAACCCATAACCCATGACCCAAAGTACATGACCCATGACACAAAGTCCATAACCCATACCCCAAGATGACTCTGACATCAGGCATGACATCACCTATCCATGGACCATAACACATAACCCAAAACCCGATTTGTGACCCAAAATCCGAGCTGGTATTTACCAGTTAGCGGATCCCTGGCTTAACACTAGCCAGATCCCTTTGGGAAGGGATCCGACGGATCCGGGTGAATAGTGGCCAGATTGCTTATAAGTAGATGGCCATTTACCCTTTTCACTCACCCCACTTAGACACATCTTCTCTCTATCTTCTAACTTCTTTATCTTAGATCTAATGATCTTCTATGTAGCTTTCTTTCTTAGTGATTCTCTATGTTCCTATTAAAGGCGAGATCGCGACCTCTAGAAGAATTGGACGCTCAAGACATGAGTTGCTAGGATTCTTCATCTCCACAAGATCACTGAAGTGTATCTTGTTATTCTTCCTTATCAAGTGTGTTGTAGAAGTGTTGTAGTATTTGTGTAAGTGAGGGCGTTGGTCCTTTGATGTGTTGTGCTAAGTAGGTGTTGATTGGGTTGTGGTCCCTCCATTGTTAATGGAACCCGGTGTTTAGCCTTGTACCAGATAAAGTGTATACGACGAAGGTTTGGTTCTACCTTGTGTGAAGAACCTGGTATTTAGCTTTGTACCGGATAAAGTGTAAGCGAAGTTGTGAAGACTTCTCCGACGATGAAAAGAGTTGTGTTGTGTAGTGCTCACGAAACTCTCGAGTTGGGTACTCGAAGAGTGGAGTAGGGCAAGGAAGGATTCCTTGTAGCCGAACCACTAAAAATACTTGTGTTGTGGTTGTGTCTTTCTATCCCTCTCTTGTAGTCTAGATTTATATGCATTTCTACTATCAATATGCAACATGTCAAAACTAGATTGACATAATTCGATCTAAAAGTTTTAAAACAAAGTTTTAATCGGTAAAACTATTCAGCCCCCTTCAAGTTTTCTACATTATCTTATAAAAACCTTCTCAATCATGTTCATGGAACTGGCATTACTCCTTCCTCCCCCTCCTTGAAGCCGATAAAACTGTTGACAACCCTGCCTATTCGACATAGGTCTTAGCTGATCAGAAAACAGTTATTATTCTTTATACCTCTATTTCTGAGGAAGCTGTCACATTGATAGTCGGCTTGTCCACGACCATTCAGATCTGGACAGCCTTAGAGGCCACCTATGGTAACTCTTCCATTGAAAGGGTTCACACAATCCATGATCAACTTTGACTTATTCAGAAGTGAACTAAATTTGTTGTTGAATATGGCATATTCAAAACCCTTTGTGATCAGCTTGGTGCTATTGGACATCTGGTGGATGACTATGACCAATTGCATTGGTTTCTTTGCAGTTTAGGTCCTTCTTTTGAAACCTTTTTTACCTTAATTAATTCGCCAGACCCGCACCATCGTTTGTTGATTACTTGCTATAATTGAAAGCCACGAGATGTTTATCAAGCCCTGCATCGGTCATCCTCTCCTAGTGTTGCTTTTACCGCCATACACCAACCGCCACCTTCGGTTGAATGTGGTCACGGTGGTAGGTCAGACATGGAACCCAACTAGAATGGTGGCCGAGGTGGTGGGAGACCCCTACCTCACTGTCAATTGTGTCGAACCAACATACACTATGCTAACATGTGTCCTTAGTTACCGTCCTTCGCTTCGCAATCCCCTGTGATTGATGATGACTTTGCCAAAGCTTTTGTAGCCCAATTTCATGTTTCTTCTGCTGCTCCGGATTGGTATATTTATTCTGGTGCTACAAATCACAAGACGGCTACCACCGATACCACTACCAATGTCAGTTCGACCTCAAGTACCAATTTTGTTACTTTTGGGAATAATCAGTCCCTTCCAACTTTGCATACTAGTTCTTCTCGTCTTCTTAATAATGCGGCCTTAAAGGTTGTCTTGGTTGTGCCTCGTCTAACCAAATACCTTTTATCCATGAGTAAACTTACCCGGGATAATCATGTGGATGTTTTGCTTTCTCACCCTAATTCTTTGTTCAGGATCGGACCACAAAACGGGTGTTGGTCCTAGGCAAATGTGATCAAGGACTTTATGTTTCGCACTCAAGTCCATAGGCTTTAATCGCCTCCAATAAAACTCTTAAATCCTCTTTTGAAACTTGGCACTCTATGCTTGGGCATGTTAATTTTGATACTCTATTTTCTTTACATAAGCTTGGACTATTATCTTTTACTACTTTGCTCCCAAAACTAGGGGTTTGCTTATCATGTCAAACGGCCAAAAGGCATAAGTTACTGATAGCAAGGTTCGGGGTCGAGAAAACCTCCTTTTCTACGAGAAAGCTTTTTAACCCTCTAGGCAGTGAACCTAATCGCTGTAGTGTAGTATGGGGTAAGCCTTGGGGATTGATATTGTTCTCTAGGGGAATAGGAATGCTAGAAAGAAATTTATGACTAGAAGGTGGGGTTAAGGATGATTTTTTTTTATCTCTTTTATGGTTTTTTAGAAAGCTAAGGTAAAATCTTGGGGCAGTTGGTTGGGGGTGGTACTTCTACCGATTTCTCTATTTTAACTAATTATCTAATTATCTAATTACTACAGATAGCTATGTTTAATTGAGGTGTGCTCGTATGGTGATGATGTGTTCACTTAGATACTATTACTCCTTAGTTATCTTTTATTGGTCGGTTGAGTTGTCACGTCCTTTATCTTAACGCGTTGTATTCCTATTAATCGTAGGGTGTGTGAATCCCCTAGTTCTATGAGGTTATCTCTAGTATATGATTTACGGAATAGGTAAACCTAAGTTATTTCATCCGTTCACCCTATCATCATCAAGCATATTCAATAAATACAATGAAAGCCTAATTTCACTAATTAAGCCTATATCAATTAAGAAAAGAAACAACCTAACAACAATCAATAACTAGGCTTCATAGATCTAAGCAAACACACAAGTAATTTAGCAAGACATGTTAGACAAGCAAGCATACACACAATCATATGAACATGGGGTAGACATAATGATAAATTGGATTAAAAACTTATCTTGATGTGCAAAATAGGGTATGGGACCCTAAAATACTGTCCAAGTCAGACTACAACTGAGTTAGGGTTTTCTCTCCAAAATTCTACCTCTTAAAATACAGAAAAATCGAATTCTATATATAGATTTACAATCGTGACAGCGTCGCCTTTTGCTTGCAACGCCGTCAGGTCGCCGTCATTAGGGTTTCGTCTGGGCCAACTCATCGATGGGACGGCGTCACTTGAGAGTTGTGATATCGTCTGTCTTTAGTTGTGACGTCGTCTAAGTTCTAGAGATTGTCTTCAAAGAGGGATGGCGTCGCCCTTTGCATGGGACGCCGTCAGGTTCTGTTGATTAGCCTTTTGTGTCTTCGATCTTGACCTTGCCATTTTCTTCATGTTTTTTCTCCTTTTCGTCCAAATATGCTTCATTCCAGCAATTTGCTTCCAAAAGACCTAAAAAGGGAAAAGGAACGAAATTAAATAGTAACGGATATAAAATGTGTCGAAATAGGGCTTAAATGACCCCCTAAAAGCATACGTTTTAAATCCTTATCAAATATCCCTACACTTGGTATTTGCTTGTCCTCAAGCAAATGTGCTTTTAACCAATCAATTTATAAGTTAGGGGCCTGAAGCATTGGTTTAAAATAGTTCATAACAAGTAAAAGCACCACAATAGTCATAACAAGCACGAAAATTATACACTAGCACCTCACAAGTGGTGTTTGGATTCTCTCATCTCTCGGGGTTATATGAAATATAATATGAATGGAAATGTAAGATAAACACTTATTACCTGGCGTAGTATATAGATTACCATAAGCTTGAGACTAGATCAAACCTCCACCGCTTTGGCGTAAGCACCTAAGAACAACTATCTAAGAGGTCTTTACAAGGGTTGTAATGTTAGGCTTAGGGTAGGGAAATAAAGAGTTTTGTTGGATAGGGGATATTTAGTGGTGGCAAGACAAAAATCTTATGTTACAAGCATGTAAAGTGTGGCGTTGCTAAGCCAATACTCGACTCACTAACACTAAATAACTTGATACAAAATAAACATAAACTTAAAAACATAAACATAAAGATAGATGTAGGATGGTAGCCTGTATATATATATATATATATATATATATATATATATATATATGTGTGTGTATATATATATATATATATTAGACACTCTCTTTCTCTCTCTCTTTTTATTTATTTTTTTTTTGACATACCTTTTTACTCTACCATCCTTTACGATAACATCAAAATATAAAGGATTTATAGGAGCATCCCTACACTTGATTTTTTATTTCTCTAACACTAAATGACCCGATTTGAAAATATCAAAACACTTGGAGTATTTAATTAGGTAGACAAAGGGAATTTGAATTTATCGTTCTTTCCCGTTACTCCATAAAATATTACTTTTACCCATGAGTCCCAATCGTCCCAAACTATGTAGAAAAGATATGACTCGACTTAGCAACCTTGCAAGTAAATAGATAATTGAACTAAGGGTTTAACAATGATAACAATAATGCACTAAAGGTAAGTGCATACATGGTAGGCTAAGGCGATTTGGGTGTACATTTGGGGTGGATTGTAAGCAATGCTCTTTATTGATATTCTGGAAAACCGAAACATCACGAGACCCGCGAAAAGGATAGGCTCTGAGTGGTTAACTAGGGGTATCATGTACTAAAGATGAGTACATTGCAAGGGTGTGGGGTAATTACTCAACCAATGTGGAAGATGTAATTATAATACAGGTTTCAAACAAGGGTTATCCTAATGCCTCTTATCATTTAATTATTCCTAACTACACAAGTGTAGTCTCACTAGCAATCTCGGAATGCATCACAAAACAAGTTCTAGAATCTATTATACTACCGGTACACTCTCTTAAGCATTAAAGATGAATGATTTTATTCCAAAAGATCTAGGGGCGAACCTCACATTTTTGGGATGGAATTTGAGTGCTAAACGATTTTTGTGATAGTCATATAATTCCTATCCATGAGACGCTTTATTAAGACTAAAGTTTAGCTCGTAAATGTTATAAAAAATTTTAAAATTCGGTGCTAAAATTTCCCTAACGAATATTTCTTATTGTTTATTACACTAATTACCAAGGACAATACAAATGATCAAGTGAGTGCATAGTTTCTAAGTTCCCGTTTTATTCTCTCTCCCTACACTTAAACTGAACATTGTCCCCAATGTTCCCCGAAATCATCAAAGTTATGATAAAGGAAGGTAAGTAAGGAAAAGAAACTAGTACTCCCCTGATTAGCTCGGTAGGATATGTGTGAAGTTGCGGTTAAATCCTCTTCCAAGAGGAATGCATAAGTAATAAGCTTCATCCAATGTGTGTTTTTTCTTCTTGCCCAATATAACCTACACACTTATAAGAAAACAAACAAAATCTTTCGCGTAAAATCGGCGATAAACTATATATGACACACAACTAAACTAGAAAGAAAGTAAGATATAATGCTTGTGGAATGCATGTTTGCAGTTTTTCTGGAAAATTAAGACCTGGGAATTTCCAAAAATTTATAGATTGCATAGAAATCGAAAAACTGATTATCCTGTTTCTACATAGCCTGATGTCGTCAGGCTTTAATCCTGACGCCGTCAGGTTGTCCTGACAGAAAGCGGTCTGTTGCGTTTTTCTGGAAAAATTCTGGAAAAATTACATCACTAAAACCTGAAAAAACTCCTGAAAAACATCCATTATGCTCGATACAAACATTTGACTCTAACAAACACACATATATATCAATTTCAATAATTGTAATTCTCATGTTCATGTTCTTAAAAACTTATGTGATCTTCCCTACACTTATCTTTTTATAAAATACCTTTATATGTAATTAAGACGATGTTAAAAACAAAATAAAGCATTTTCACAAAGTCTAACATGAGAATAAACAACAATGAAAGAGATATAAAACACACAAAAATTAAAATACAAAACCAGCAAACAATTAAGCATGGGTTGCCTCCCACGAAGCGCTTTTATTTATTTATGATTCTTGTAGCTAGACTCGAAGTCGTGCTCCTACGTACCTATGTAAGTAAGTTTATCCTCAAGAATGTCTTAGGGATCAAACTTATCTTTTAACTTCCTATTAGTACGCTTAGTCCGGTATGCTTTTCAAACTTCTCTCCATCGGGATCATAGATTGTCATCCTAATGTGCCATTCTCCATTCCCATCATTAGGTGGTCTATCCCAACTCCAATTATACTTAGGCTTCTCACTCTCAACTTTCAACCAATTCATGTTAAGATTAATGGGCAAGGTTCCTAGGAATTCGGTCATCTTCCTAAACACTAAAGTATCCTCAAATGGGTTCACTTCAATGTCCTTAGCCAATTGTTGTTCACTGAGAGTTGCGTTACTCACGAAGGTCTCTTCTAGATAGAAAGGTGGTTGAGGGCCTACAAAGTCTCTATTGGTCCAAGGTCCATATATAGATGGATTTCTATCCAACAGGATCTCATATGGTATTTGTTCATCCTCTTCATAGTAGATATGCTTCTTAACATCGTAAATTGACCTAGCACTCCCTTCTCCAACCACTATCTTAGACATCTTACAATCAATTATGGCACTAGCGGTAGCTAAGAATCCTCTTCCAACTAACAATAGGCATGTTGGGTCCTTATTCATGTCTAGCACATGGAAATCTGCCAAAAGAGTTAATCGGCCTATGTGTACTACCATGTCCTTTATTATCCCTACCGGATATGCAATACTATCGTACACTAAACATAAGATAGTTTCCGTTGGTTCTATTTTACCTAGGTTAAGGCTTTTATGGAGGGACAGCGGAAGAAGGTTGATGCTTGACCGTAAGTCGGCTAATGTGTCGAAAGCTTTGGAATTTCCAATGCTACACGAAAGAATGAATAGGCCAGGATCATCTAACTTCTTAGGTAACTTATTTTACACAAACGCGGACCCACGTTCTCCTAATTTTAGTTCTTGCTCATATTTATCTTTTAAAGCATTATAATAAGGCGCATGAGTCAAGACTTCAAGAATCGGTTTTTCTTGGTGGAGCTCCTTATACTCCTCTTCTAGAGTGGGTTTGGGTTCTTTATTGATAGGTTTATCAAGAGTTGTATGGACCGTTGGCTCAAGTTGTTGGTATCTCATGATGGACCCTTTGGAACCCGTGTTGATAGCGTTGACCGAACGGACTTGCGGATGTGAGGGGCATGGGTATGCACTGTCCCTTGGTGAGCAAGAACATGAAGTCGATGAAATCGAATTCACTTTTTGGTTCTTTATAGTGTCACTTGGGAGTGATCCTATATCCCGTTCATTGAAGGCTTTTAAGAGGGTGTTAGGATTTAGTAAATCCAGGTATTAAAGTGTCTGTCACCTCAAGTATTTGTAATCGTTAGATAGCTCGTAGTCGTAGTTATTTAATGTCATGTAGTATTTAGTTAAGTAATACCGTGGAGGACGAACGGGTCTTTACCCACTGTATGCCTGATCCACGTTCTCAAGTTAGGTGGCGTTTTGTGTAAAGACTATAAATAATCTCTACCTCCCAAGGTAGAGAGTTGGAGCTCATAATAAGATTTTTCTTTCTCTCACTAAAGTTCCCAAACCTCTAACTTTCTCTCTAGAAAATCATCTATATACTTACTTGTGTTTGTGTTATGATGTGTATATGAAATCCAATATGTTACAAATGGTATCAGAGCCATGGTTAGATCATCTCTTACATATCCTTGGATTTCTAGTGGTTTTTAGATGGTTTTTGAGTTTGAAAAAGTTTAGTGGTTTTTGCATCATTTGGATCATTTCTAGTGTTAAAGCTTGGATTTTGAATGTACTTTTGTGTTTAGGATCATCATAAGTGTTTAGGTTTTGATTTGGTAGGCTTGAATCATCGTGGTTAGCTTGTTTTCGATTGAAAAGTGGTGTTTTTGAGATTTTTCTTGCTAGTGACTTGAGTCACGGATTCTTATTCGTGGTAGCGACTTGCTTTGTAAGTGGGTAGCGAGTTATAGTGGTTTTTGGTAGCGACTTGGTCCTACCGAACTTGTCTATTGAGACAACCGACAAACATACACTTAGTGGATTCTCCACTACGGCTAGCGACTTGGTATAGGTAGCTATTTGCTTTCAATTTTGTTAGCGACTTGTACTTAAGTTTTCTCAGCGAATTGGTGTTAGCGACTTGAACCTTAGCGAGTTGCTATTTAGCGACTTGACGACTTAGCGACTTGGTGCTTAGCGACTTGTTGTCAAAATTTGTAGTGACTTGGTGTCATAATTCTTAGCGACTTGGCATTATAGCGACTTGATTTCAAAATTTGTAGCAACTTGGTGCTTAGCGACTTGGTTCAAGGTTTCTTAGCGACTTTGGTTGAACTTTGGTTGTAATAATGGGTTTTCTCTTGATTTAGTAAAATCCCGTGAAAGAATCTATTTCCCTGTTTAATCATAGAGTTTTAAAATCCCGTGAAAACTGCTAACATGTCTACCATCGCACTCTACAATCATTTCCACGTTTGAGGATGTTCAAGCAAATGGTTCGTGATAATACTCGGCCCACCTATGCTTGACATAACTGACTACGACTCTTGGGCACAACGAATCAGATTGTACTGTCTTGGAAAGGAAAACAGATGTGGAAAATTAGAATGGGGGGTTGAATAGTTTTACCAATTAAAACTTCCTTTTAATCTATTTAGATTGACTTATGTCAATCTATTTGGATGTGTGTGTTGGATGTTGATAAACAAGCATGTACAGGTAAGTAATGAAAAGATTAGAGTAAGAAGCACAAAACCACAACACAAGTATTTATAGTGGTTCGGCTACAAGGTCACCTTCCTTGCCCTACTCCACTCCCCGAGTCACCTACTCAAAATTTCGTAATCACTACACCAATCTCCTTATGGCGGAGAAGCCTTCACAACGTCGCCTACTCTTTTTCCGGTACTAGGCTAACCACCGGATTCTTTCACTCCAAGGTGAACCACACCTACACAACGTCGCCTACCCTTTATAAGGTACTAGGCTAAGTACCTAGTTCTTTCACACCTTAGGTAAACTACACCTTCACAACGTCGCCTACCCTTTATAAGGTACTAGGCTAAGCACCTAGTTCCATTGCAATGGAGGAACTACTACCACACTACACCAACGACTAATCCCAAAGGAGATCTACTCCTTTACAACATCAACAAGGATATCAATATCCTTGAATCTAATACTAGTCTATCTTGTACATCGAAACACACCAAATCGAATGTACATCTAAGGCACCTTCACTAATGCCTTTGACTAGATCTACAAGACACCTTTCACTAATGTCTTGTGTCTTCACTTCTAAGCATCTTTCACTAATGCTTCTTTGTCTTGACTTCTAAGCACCTTTCACTAATGCTTCTTTGTCTTGACTTCTAAGCTTCTACCACAAGTGCTTTATCCTATAGACGATAGATACCCTTCACTAATATCTTCGTCTTGACTCTTGAGACATCTTTCACTAATGTCTTCAACACTACACTTCTTTGAAGAAAGAAACGAATCATCAACAAGAAGACTTCAGTAGCCTTGATGATGAGGAAGCATGGCAACTCATGGACTTGAGTTTGCTCGACTTCAAAGGTGGTGATCTTGCCTTTAAGAGGAACCTAAAAGATCACACAAAAACAAAACTACAAACATAGATCTCTTGGATCTAAGGTTAGTGAGATTTAACTCAGGGGAGAAAGTATATTGAAAGGGGGTGAGAAACAATGAAGAAATTGCTCACTATTTATAGAGGAAAAACCTCTATTGTTCCCCGGATCCCACGGATCCCTACCACAAAGGATCCGGCTAGCACAAAGCTAGGGATCCGTGGTCCGCTCCTCTTTGCCCATGGGTATTTTTGTTTATGGGTCATGGGTCATGGGTCATGTTAGCGGGTTGATCCATGGTTTTATTTCTAGATACAATGAACTTGGTTAAGTGGTATATATAAAACAATGGGTTGTGGGTCAAAACCATTTGCTAGTATTTTACCCATTTAGTATATACTTGTATTTACTCATTTTAGCATATACTTAGTTTTTACCCATTTTAGCATACTTAGTTTAAGTATATGTTTAACCCAATATATAAACACTAGTTGTTGTACATATTTATCTAAATCATAAAAACACTTATACTTGTTTTAGTGTTTTATGTGAAAGTGTAAGTGTGTTAGAAAACTATTAGTCCAAACCATTTACGTATTTTATTTGTTTCGTTAAAAATGATTTTACTTTTGTTATCGACAAAACATTAGAAGATCGTAAAATATAAATAAACGTTTTTACGGCTTATTTGTATTAACAACAGAGTCAACATTCTCAAGTCTATTGATGAAGGACCTTATCAGATTGAGACTACAAGAGACTTAATTGATACAACTGCAGATGGAACAATGATCTATGGAATATATAGACCAAAGACGTATGATGAGCTCAATGATAAGGAGAAAAAGAGGTTCGATGCTGATATCAGGGCCTCGAACATCATACTACAGGGTCTTCCAAAAGACATCTACAAGCTGATCAATCACAACACTGAAGCCAAGGCAGTTTGGGAAAATGTCAAGATGATTCTCTCAGGTTCTGAATTAACCAAGGAAGACAGAGAATCACAGCTGTATGATGAGTTTGAGCACTTCAAGATGAAGCCTGATGAGAGTATCTATGAGTACTACATGAGATTCCACAAGCTTGTGAATGACATGAGGAACATCAGAATGACTATGCCAAACATTCAGCTGAACTCAAAGTTTGTGAACAACATGAATCCGGAATGGCACAAGTTTGTCACCTCTGTGAAGCTAACCAAAGGATTGAAGAACACCAACTATGAGCAACTGTATGCATTCCTTCTTCAGAATGAGAGACATGCCATGTTTGAAAAGAGGATTCTTGAACAATTCAAAACAAATCCAGTAGAAACAAGTTCATCAAATGATTCCACTCCCTTTTACACCAATGTTGGGATTACCACCAAAGCTTCACAAGTTATACCCATGGGTGATGGCAATCACAAACTCATTCCCGATCCAAGGTTTAAACAAGCTGATGCCGATGCAGCCGTGGGACACTTCATTAATCAACTGGCCCTTATGGTTAAACAAAACTTGACTCTCAGTCCACATACCAACAATCTTCACACTAACAATGAGATCAGAACTGCATCCAATCTTCACAATCATGCTCTTGTCAGAGATGGGAAGGTTATGGTGCAACCAGTTCAAGAAAGGCAGTATGAACAGGGAAGAGGTGGAGCTGGTAGAGGCTATGTTGCTAATCAAAATCGGGAAAGGATAGGGAATCAAGGTCAAGCAAAGCCAATCAAATGCTACAAGTGCGGTGGTGAGGGACATATTGCAAGGAACTGTACATCTCCAAAACGTCCTCAGAATGCAGAATACTTCAGAGACAAGATGCTGCTTGTTCAAGCTCAGGACAACGGAGCAACTTTGGATGAAGAGGAGTTGTTGTTTCTTGCTGAAGGGAATGCTAAGACATATGATGCTGATGAAGATGAGCAGCCAGTACAGGGTATGGGTCAGAACAATCCAAATGCATTTCAAGTAACTGACTGCGATGCTTATGATTCGGATGTGGATGATGAACTAACTGCCCAGTCAATCTTCATGGCTAGCATCTCTCCTATGGTCTCTCCTAAGGTTCCTTCACCGCAACAGGCTGGTCCATCCAAAGAATCAATCATCTCAGAGGTATTAAAACTGTACGATAAGGTTGATGAGCAAAAAATACATAATAAAGAACAATCTCTTGAAACTTATGATTCAGACGTTGAAAATATAGGAAATAGTAATATTGTCCCGTATGATCAACATGTGGCTCAAAGTGAAAATGAGATTGTACCAAGTGATGTATCTTCTGCAGTCAATAATGATCGTGTTTTTGATGAATACACTGCATGTGCCCCTAATGATTCAGTTATCTCTTAACTTAATGCCTATAAAGAACGAGTTGCTATTTATGAACAACGTGCTAAATTTGAATTGACCACCCGTGAGCAGGAAATGTATGACCAAATTCGTACAATTATTAGAAAAAGTAATTTTAGAGAAGAAGTATTAAAACAAGAGTTAAACTCCTTACAAAAAAAGCTTTCTAAAACTGCTAAGCAAAAACAAGAACTTCAAGAAAATGTGAAATTGCTTAAGCAAGAATTCAATGCTAAGGAATCAAAACTTTTGAATGATTTTTCCAATCTAAAAACTTTGAAAAACAAGCTTGAAAATAAGTTGTACGTACAAGGGAACACCATTCAGACTGCTCACTTAATCACTAAGCATAGAGTCTTAAGTGATAAGCATAACATTCCCCTTGTTGAGGAACCAAATCCAGAGGTCATTAAAAAGGCTAGAACTGCTCATAAGGTAATTTATGATGGCAATAAAATCCTTAAGCCTAGGCAGAAACCTAGTTGCGGTGAGTGCACTGAGGAAGATAGAAAATTAGATGTTGCATCTAAGGAGAAAATGAATAAGAAGCTTGAAAATCCTAAATGTAAAGAGAAGAACATAACTATCAGACCTCATGATTACAAAAAGGAAAATTGGATTTCCTTGAACAAGTTTAAGCCTCAAACGTTGTTAACGCCTGAACAGGTGTTCTGGAAAAGGGACTTAGACAAGCAAAAGCGAAAATCTTGTTGAAACAAACCCTCCCTTTAGGAAAATTCTCGCAGCGACCTGTGTATCCTCCAAAAACACCAATGCATTTAGTTCCTAGAACTATTGCCACTAAAAGCAAGACCTTAATCAATCAATATGTTATATTTCAATTATTTGTTGACTTTGAGAAAACTTGTAAGAAAAGGATCACACCCACTGGGATAACTGAAGGGGAAAGGGGTTTTGAGCAAACAAAAGAATGTTATTTAACTGAGGTCATGCCTTTCTTTAAACAATTAAAAGATCAATTTGAGAGTCTTAAAAAGGGGATGGATTCAGATATTAAAGGAATGGAAAAGGAATTTGATGCAATGATAGTTGAGGTAAGTGATTATGAGCGAGCATTAAAATATAATGAGATTGAGAGGAAGAGCTTGCATACCTTAAATGAGAATCTGATTTCTGAATGTATCTCTCAAGATGTGTTCTACACTGCTACTAATTGCTCTATTACTACTTCTCAATTTCATGAATTATCTGTTGCTTTGAAAGTCTCCCATGATCGTGTCATTGAGCTTGAAATCAAAAACTCAAAACTAAGTGAGAAAATTGAACAGGATGATCGCGATAATTTGGTAAAACATTTTTCTAAGCTAGAAGTTGAACATTTTGATTTACAACTAAAATATCAACATCTCAAAGAAAATGTTAAAACCTCAAACATCAAGATATCCTCGAATGTTCCAGAGTTTGATGCAGTTTTTGAATTAAACAAACGAGATGAACAGATTCAAGCTCATCGTAACACGATCGAAAAGTTGAAAGCTCAAATTTCTCAATTAAAGGGTGAAAAGAACAATGTGATTAGCTCCCAAATGCCTCCTCCTTTAGATTCTCAGAATTCTCATAATTTTCATCTTCAAAACTTGGTTAATGCTTTACAAAAGGAAAATGAGAGTTTTCTAGAAGAAAATGAAAAGGTCAAACAACATTTCAATGAGTTATTTGAATCAATAAAGGTCACTCGTAACAATAATAATAAAATAACTTCGTTGCAAAAAGAAATTGAGAATCTAAAGAGTCAGGTTAAAGGGAAAATGCCAATGACCAATGAGGAGAATGGTGTATCAAAGGTGCGTGTTTGTAATAAATATGCTTTGTCTATGAAATATGTTCCTCCTCATCTTAGGAACAACAAACTTGCTATTCAAACATATTTCTCATGCCTTAAGGACAGCCTAGAATGTCTCCATGAGATTGTTAAAGAGGATAAGTTAGAGAAACCACTTGATAATGCAATTGGTCATGCATGCTTATATGCCAAACGATCTCAAGAACTTCTAGAATGCTTAATTACAATATGCCCTAAATCCTTAGGTGAGCAAGTTAATCCCTTGATGCCTTGTTCTATGCCTTGTGCCAAGTATGAAATTCATTCAAAGCCCAATGTTATGAATGAGAACTTTTGTGTGCCTTCAAATAGTTCAGATCCCTAACCTCTAGAACTAAGAAAGTGAACTGTGCCTTCAAGTAGTTCATATCAAAGCACTTCTAAACCTGAAATGCAAAAAGTAGCAAAACCAACTAATGTTCACATTCCCTCTAAAGGAGTAATCAATGACATTAAAGCAAGCAAGTCAAAGCCTCACGACAATACAAGGAATGATAGGACCTCACAAGCTAAGAATGTGCATTGGAAGAAAGTAGAAGATCACCCTAGCAATATTAAGTTTGAGTTGAATAAAACGAATCGTGTTGATTCAAGTATTAGCTATAAGCGTACTGTAATTAATTCGAATTCTGCTACTATTCGTAAACCATGTAATGATGACTGCTTGATTTCTGTTACTAATCATGAATGTGATGTGAATGTTTTATCTAATGCTGTCAAATGCCCAGTTAAAATTGTTAATGCAAAAAATCATGCTAAGAAGGCTAAAAGGCAAAGACGAAAGAAAGTTAGAAAACAGTGGAAACCCACAGGAAGAACATTTAGTAAGATAGGTTATCAATGGATACCTTTTGGCCATAAGGATAATCAGTTCTGCCCTCAATCTACTAAGAAGTGAACATGGATGCCTACTGGTAGAACTATTCCTTTAAGAAGTGAACATACTTTGAATAGGTCAAATACGAATACCAGCACTACATCTATTTTGAATGAGTCCATTGCTTCTATTTCTGATACGGGTGTTTCTATTTATGATGTGGGTGTTCCAATCACTGTTACTAACCAAATGGAACCCATTCTTGCATGGGGATCCCAATTATCCAGTTATCCATTCTTGTCTATGTTCAACTGCATTCTGTGGTACTTGAACTCAGGCTGTTCCAAGAATATGGCTGGAGACCGGTCGCGGCTCATGAACTTCGTGAGTAAATTCATCGGAACTGTTAGATTCGGGAACGACCATTTTGGAGCAATTATGGGTTATGGTGATTATGTAGTTGGCAAAAGTGTAATCTCTAGGGTATATTACGTGGAAGGTCTTGGTCACAATCTGTTCTCTGTTGGTCAATTCTGTGATTCCGATCTAGAAGTGGCCTTTAGAAAACATACTTGCTTCGTTAGAGAACTTGATGGTGTGGAATTATTAAGAGGCGCTCGTGGTTCTAACCTATACACCATCTCTATCGAAGACATGATGAAATCTTCACCCATCTGCTTGCTGTCAAAGGCTTGCAAAACTAAGTCATGTCTATGGCACCGTCGTCTCAATCACTTGAACTTTGGTACCATAAACAATCTTTCCGGAAAGGACTTAGTAAGAGGATTACCCAGATTAAAGTATGAAAAAGATCATCTTTGTTCAAGATGCTAATTGGGAAAAGCACCGAAATATGCCCATAAACGAAAACCCACAAACTCAGTAATGGAAGTCCTTCATACCCTTCATATGGATTTGTGTGGACCAATGAGAGTACAAACGATAAATGGGAAGAAATACATTTTAGTCGTTGTGGATGACTACTCTCGATTTACTTGGGTAAAGTTTTGAGGACAAAGGATGAAACTCCAGATGTCATCATCAAACTTATCAAACAGCTACAAGTTCGACTCAACAATACTGTTAAAATAGTTCGAACAGACAATGGCACAGAGTTTGTTAACAAAGACTTAATTCAGTTTTATGAAAGTGTTGGAATCAGTCATCAACGAAGTGTTCCACGAACTCCTCAACAGAACGGTGTAGTTGAAAGACGAAATCGAACTCTTGTGGAAGCCGTTAGAACAATGCTTATTTCTTCAAAGGTTCCAATGTTTCTATGGGCTGAAGCCATTGCCACTGCTTGCTACACCCAAAATTGTTCCCTTATTCATACATCTCATGGAAAAACTCCATATGAACTTGTTCACAAACGAAAACCTGATCTCTCCTAGCTTCGTGTGTTTGGTGCTTTGTGCTATCCAACGAATGACGGTCAAGACTTAGGTAAATTAAGAGCAAAGGCAGATATTGGAGTTTTTGTTGGTTATGCACCAAACAAGAAGGGTTACCGAATCTACAACAAGAGAACCCGAAATATCATGGAAACAATCCACGTTACGTTCGATGAGCTGACCGGTCAAATGGCTCCAGGACAATTCAGTTCTGGACCCGCATCTCAACCTTTATCAAGTAGTCCTATCAGTTCTACTCTTGTTTCTAATTCCTCTCCAGCAACTCCATATGTACCTCCATCAGAAGATGATTTAAAGAAATTGTTTGATCCAATGTTTGATGAACACTATGAACCAAATGCGGATGAAATTTCAACTCCATCATCGAGCTGCTCCTATCCTGTGAATGAAGTCAACCCTTCAGATCAATATCATTAAGTCAAGAAGCGCGCGCTGTCACCACCACTCTGTCTCATCAACAAATCTTCAATCATCAAATGTACATCATGGAAGTGTTTCAGGCATCAATGATGAAGTTAATCCCTTTGCTACTCCTGAAGATGCTCCATTTGAAAATATCTTTGCTCCTGAATCATCATCAGAACCATCTTCATTAGGAGATATCAACTCTGCTACTTTAGTTCCTCAACAACAGCCTCATGAACACCTCAGAAAATGGACACATGATCATCCATTGGACAACATCATTGGAAACCTCTCTCGTCCAGTATCCACACGGAAACAACTTGCAACCGATGCCTTATGGTGCTTCTTCAACTCCGTACTCTTTAAGATCGAACCAAAAGATGTTAAAACCGCCATGAATGAAGACAGCTGGTTCAATGCCATGCAAGAAGAAATTCATGAGTTTGATCGACTTGATGTATGGGAATTAGTACCTGCTCCAGATTGTGCTATGATCATTGCTCTAAAATGGATCTTCAAAGTGAAACTTGACGAGCATGGTGATGTTTTAAAGAACAAGGCATGCAAAAGGATACCGTCAAGAGGAAGGTATTGACTTTGAAGAATTATTTTCTCCTGTTGCTCGTATCGAGGCAATCAAATGGATGTAAAGACGGCATTTCTTAACGGAGATCTTAAAGAAGTCGTATACGCCCAACCAACCCGGCTTTGTGAATCCATAAAATCCTACTCACGTCTATCGTTTGAAGAAGGCTCTTTATGGTTTAAAGCAAGCTCCAAGGGCATGGTATGATACGCTGTCAAAGTTTCTTCTATCTACTGGATTCAGCAAAGGAGCAGTTGATCCAACACTGTTCACTAGGAAGTCAGGCAAACATTTAATTCACGTTCAAATATATGTAGATGATATTATCTTTGCCTCAACTGACCCTAATGAGTGTGACCGTTTTTCTAATGAAATGGGTTCTAAATTTCAAATGTCAATGATGGGAATATTGTCATTTTTCTTGGGATTACAAATTTCACAAATTCCCGGAGGCATTTTACCACTCAGGGATCATGGTAGACCAAACGAAATATCGTAGTATGATTGAATCCCTGATGTACCTCACACCTAGTAGACCGTACATCTTGTTCGCCGTTTGCATGTGTGCTAGATACCGTGCTAAGCCTACCAAAAGGTACCTTGAAGCGGTTAAACGGGTCTTTCGGTATCTCCAAGGAACTATTAACATGGGACTTTGGTACCAAGGACACCGTATGTCACTAATAGCCTATGCATGCCGATCATGCAGGATGTCAAGATACACGTCGGCACGTGCCCGAGGTGCTCGTTTTTGGGTGATAAGCTTGTGAGCTGGTCTTCAAAGAAGCAAATGAGTACTTCTATTTCTACAGAGGCCAATACATAGCCATGTCATCGTGTTGTGCTCAAATCCTATGGATGAGATCCCAATTATCGAACTATGGCTTTGAATTCAACAAAATCCCTGCAGATCTGTGACAATAAAGTGCTATTGCTCTCTCATGCAACAACGCATAAACACTCAAGAGCAAAGAACATTGACATTCGACATCATTTCATCAGGGAGCAAGTTGAAAACGGTGTGGTGGAACTATACTTTGTGAGGACTGTATACCAGTCCGCAGAAATCTTCACCAAAGCTCTTCCTAGAGAACGTTTTGAGTTTATCCTTCCACGACTTGGTCTTAAGAGCCTACAACCGGAAACACTCAAACGTCTTCAAGAGGAAGAAGAGGAGCAAAAGGTTTTCCTTCATCTATCTCTTGTAAATATCTATTCGAAAAACAGAAAACTCTCTAAAATCCAAAAATATTATCGTTTTGTCATGTTTTTTCTCGATTCGATAAATATATATGATCTTTATGCTGTCATTCAAAGAATGACACGGGACTTTAGATGTTGTTCGAATTTTCCCAAAAATGGTTTATTGTCATTTCGTGCAATAACCCGCTTCAATGAAAGAACATAGCCATGCTTTATCTTGGTTTTCAAATCTCATGCTCTGATTCTATAAACAATTACTTACTATCTTATGAAAACTAATTGCTTTGAAAAATAACTCGGACTCTATTTTTGAAAATCATCTGGACTTAACGTTTGTCAAAATATCTATCTCTCAATCAACAACTTATGTCATTGATTGAGGGGGGAGAATGATTTCAATTAAATCAAAAGGTTATTTGTCATACAATTATTTTTTTTTCCAAAAGATAATCACGCATGTTTAAAAGCTTTCAGTTAAAGTCACAATTCTCCTTAAAAGCTTTCAAAATTAATTTAAATCTACAGAGATCACAAATCTCAAATGATTTGATAATTGTGATCGGGGGAGAATTTGTGAGTTAAATTGGATTTAAACTGATAATTCGGTAAATGGTTTTATAAGGATGTACAAGCTCTCCCTCCCACATGTGCCAAACGATTTCAAATTTTCCATGCACATGTTGAGTGGGAGCATCTCTCTTAAACCACAAAGATCTGAAACGTGATCAATTTATTTCAATGTGTAGTCTTTTCCTAATATGTGCACAACCTTTTTCAAATATCCTATGCACATATTGAGGGGGAGCAACTATTTTGAAAACCATATTTTTATATAACTACTCTTAGATGTAAGCCAACCCCTCAATGAAGAAAATAATTTCTATTACAAAATGATGCTTGATGCAAATGTTGAAGGGGGGCTCTATTTCAAAAATTATCAAAAACAATTCAGATACAAAATACTTTGATAATATATCACAAGTATCCGGATTGATTTTCAAATGGTTTTCAATTGGTTCCATGCATGAACAATACCAAAATAGATCGACCAAATTTACTTTATGTATGGTGATATAAGGATGATAAGGTTAGGTATTTGTTCCCATGATCCGCCAGAACCGGAGGGATCTACCCAGGGACAATCCACTAGATAGTGTAGAAGTCCTTAGGTATGATGAAAAAAGGAGAAATAATGAGAATATGGGAAGAGTGCGGACTAAGACTGAGCTAGTACTGGAATAAACCCAACAAGGTTCTAGTAATGAAGTCTTGGTAAGCACTGAAGGGGTTGAAGAATGAAAAAGAAATGAACATGAAAAGGGTGAAAATAAATAGCCCTCTAATAATTCAACCTTAGGGCGTAAAACCGGTTCAATTCGTATACTACTGGTGGTTACCAAGGTAACATCGGTATTGAAGACAAGACGTCATGGACCCAAGGACGCACTGCACTTCAACTTTCCAAACCACTCAAGTTCCTCTTAAAAGGACTTGTTTCACTCTCACGAGGAACCGACATTATCTATCGACTTTTTCTTAGAGATTGTTGATATTGAAGAAGGAGACCCTCTCCCTAGTCTCCGGCATAGGATAGGAGTCTAGAGGAGCATCTATAAATCTCAATAGGACACTTTCAATGAAGACTCTGCTTCACACAATGTGGAAAGAAAGATTATATCTTGTGAGTCCTACGCATTATCCTTGTGGTATTGCCAGAACATCTAAGTGATATGCAAACATATTCACAATGAAGATGGAAAGCCTTCGAGCCAACAACATCTAACAAGCTCCGGTGGGTGGCATGTGAGATCTATTCAATAGATCAACCATGTGAAACCGAACAGAACAATGGGGTGATTCAATCTTTTGAATCAATCCTGGTTCAGGTTATGGATTGACGGATACCTTTGAAAAATTGTTGTGCTAAAAACTCTTTTCTCTAAGCACATCGACTGTGTACAAATATTTCAAAATAAAAGGTGTTTATGATTGATAATTGATTTTCATTAAAACCTTCGTTGTATTGCAAAAACAATTTCTATTGAGCAGTACACGATTGCTTTTCTAATCTCTTTTCATCAATCAGTGAATCTCTATTCGCTGGTTCACTCACTTCGTGTTGTCTTCTTTGAGACGTTCCGGTTTGAGAACAACTAGAGAGCAACCGCAAACCCCGGCAAGGAAATTCTTCGAATTTTACCCGATCATAGGCGTATTGTACCGATCAAACGGGAACCGTGGGCCGTACCTCAATTCAACGAAGTGATCAAAGACACTTTCAGACGCTTTTATTGCTAACTGCTGTATGCTAGTACCGACGCTTGGTACCGATCGGTAATTAGCGTCAATCCATAGCCGCATGCTCTCTACACAACACATTCATATCTAAAGAAATATGATTAGTGCATCAATGACTGATATTTTCACTCCATGCTTCTGCTACGCTGATGCCAATATCATGAATCAACGAAAGCTTCCGCCACTCTGATGATAAGAAATCATGATACATAATGTGAGCATGTCCTCAAAATTCACAACATCACATAATACCAACACCACAAAGGATGAGTCAATGATTTATGTTTCCGATGATCTCAAAGTCGACTCAAAACTCAAGATCACGTGGATCAGTTAAAGACCTCCAATCAGATTATCCAAACATGTAAAAATGAAGAATCAAAGACTACGAGCTACAGAACAAAGAAAATGAACAAAAATCCAAGAACAATCTCAATGTAATATCTGTTTGTATTCTATGTAATTTGAGGTGACCTCCCTTGGGGGAGATTGTTAGGATTTAGTAAATCCAGGTATTAAAGTGTCGGTCACCTCAAGTATTTGTAATCGTTAGATAGCTCGTAGTCGTAGTTATTTAATGTCATGTAGTATTTAGTTAAGTAATACCGGAGGACGGACGGTCTTTACCCACCGTATGCCTGATCCACGCTCGCTAGGTGGCGCTTTTGTGTAAAGACTATAAATACTCTCTACTTCCCAAGGTAGAGAGTTGGAGCTAATAATAAGATTTTTCTTTCTCTCACTAAAGTTCCCAAACCTCTAACTTTCTCTCTAGAAAATCATCTATACCTTCTATGTTTGTGTTATGATGTATGTGAAATCCAATATGTTACGAGGGTGTCGAGCTTGGTTGTCATCTCGCTTGTCGCGTTTGAAATCGCTTCAAGGTTAGTCAATCGAGCTTCTTGAGATGACATGAATTTGGACACCATTCTCTCAAGACTAGTGGAAGTTCCGGTGTTTGGAGGGTTGTTGTAGGAGGTATGGTTTGGGTGGACTAGATGAGTTATTTTGGGAAGGGGCTTGAGTTTTGCCCTCCTAGGTTGGGTGGTAATTCCTCCTGAGGGTTGAGGAATTTCCTAAGTTTTTGGGAGTCTTGTGCAATCACGAGTGTCATGGGGACCACTACGTAATTCACAAAGTAGAGTGATTTTGTTCACTTGGTCGAGGGCTTAGGATTTTCGTAAGAGTTCATTAGGAATTTGACTTGATCTTCAAGTTCGAGCATCCTATGATTGGAAGGTTGTAGTCAATGGGAGGCAAGGAGATTGCCTTGGCGGTTTTGGGCAAATCACGGGGGTCATTCCAACATTCGTTGTCATAGAGGGCAAGGTCCTCTATTCTACCCCACGCATTCTTCTGCGTGAGTTCACTAAGTTTGCCACCGGCCGCTTGGTCGATGGTTTGCCGAGAGATTGACATGATCGTAAAAGATTTGGACTTGAAGCCAAATATCGATGCTGTGATGAGGGACTTTATGGAGCAAGTCCTTGAATCGAGTCCACGCCACTTAGAGAGTTTCATCTTGACGTTGTTGGAACATCAAGATGTCATTCCTTAGTTTGGTACTTCACCCCGGTGGGAAAAATTGGGCGAGGGAAAAGTGAGATCATCCCAACTTAGATGGATCCGTGGGAAGTCGCCAAGCCAACTACTAGCTTGGTCTCATAGAGATTGGAAGAGACGAGCGAATCGCGTGGTCTCCCGTGTGGTAGAATCAAGGTCGATAGAGTCAACGATTTTAAGAAAGTCCTTGAGATGCTGATTAGGATCTTTGGAATGAAGTTCATAGAATGTGATACGCTTACACAGCTGCTCGGGGTCAAAGGAACTTTCTTTTTCGATCAAGTTTTTCAACACCCTAGGCAGTGAACCTAATCGTTGTAGTGTAATATTAGGGTAAGCCACGGGAATTTATATCGTTCTCTAGGGGAATAGGAATGCTAGTGAGAAGTTACTACGCTAAGGTTGGGGTTGAGGAAGATTATTTTTTATCTTTTTTTATGTTTTTTAGGAAATGGAAAGGTACGAATCTCGGGGTTTGAAGTTTGGGGGTTTTGTATTTCTACCGATTACTTCTACTTATCTAATTATCTAAACTAAGGTGAGGGTAGTCTATGTCTATTGTTGTGTGCTCGTATGATAGTTAAAAATGTATTTGCTTAGGCTTTATTACTCCCTAGTTATCTCCTATTGATGATTGAATTGTCACGTCCTTATTCTTAATCGCGTTGTGTTTATAAGGTCGTAGGGTATGCGTTTATCCCTAACTCTTTGAAGCTACCAAAGGTTAATGACTACAAAATCTCTAGGATTTATAAACTTAACTCTAAGGTCTTCTTTGGATGTATAGCCTACAATTACTCTAGGTGATTATAAACTAAGGTTCAACAAAGATTAATCAAGCATTATTAGCACAAGAATGACCTATCGCAATACTAGGTCACTCACAATTAAGATAAGAGACAACCAATCAATATTCAATAACTAAGTTTCATATTATATAAGCAAACACACGAGTAAATTAGCCGAACATGGGGAACATGCAAGCATACACACAATCAATTGAAGACATAATTAAATTAATGAAGTAAAACACTTATCTTGGTGTAAGATGGTATGGAACCTAAAATATGTGACAAGACAGCCTTGGTTCGGTTTAGGATTTTACTCCAAAGACTACACACTGAAAACTGAAAAATTTGGATTCTATATATAAGATTACACATGCGACGGCGTCACCCTTTAATTTTAGGGTTTCGTCTTGGCCACGTTAGTCTTGTGACGACGTCACCTTATGCTTGTAACCGCCCTTCGCCTCCGACGCCGTCTGGATCAAATCTACTGCCCGAAAGGCGACGCCCTACTCTTTTAAAACCTAAAGCCGTCACTTGTAAATGAACAATTTGGCTATTGAGTCGTCACAAAATTTGTCCGACGGCGTCTCTAGTAGTGCCTCGACCGCCACTTGTAAAACCTGATGCCGTCCCCTCAGCCCAAAGCACCGGAGTGTCTCTGATTCTTAACTTTGGCCATTTTCTTCAGATATTCGCCCTTTTGTCCCAATAAGTGTTATTCCACCTTTGCCTTCAAGAGACTTAAAAGTGAAAGGAACGATATTAAGTAATAACGGATACAAAAGTGATCAAATAAGGGCTTAAACGACCCTTTAAAAAGGTACATTTTAAAACCTTATCAGAATGCACATCCGATTTGCACCAAACCAGGGTGTCGGATCGCAGGCCGTAGTTGACCTTGAATGGGGAGTTAAATGTTGTTCCTATAGCCTTGATGGCTCGGTCTTGAGTATTCACCAAGAGTACGACCTCTTGGCGGATCAAGTGGTGGTGGGTTGAGTGGAAGTGGTTGATTTGGTGTTGGATTATCGTTTGGTGGTGGATTGTCACCCATGGTGATAAATGACAAGGTTACGAACAAAAACACGTAGAAGTGGGATAGACTACAAGGAAGCTAATGAAAATATGAAAAAATCTTACTTGATGGGAATTAAGCAAGGGAATCTAAACGAGATAGAAGTTTAACTAGCTATTCTATTCCCGCAGCGGGCCAAAAATTAGCAGGGGTTCGGGTCGAGAAACCTCCTTTTCTATGAGCAAGCTTTTCAACCCTCTAGCAGGAACCTAATCGTTGTAGTGTAGTATTAGGGTTAGCCTCGGGATTGATATCGTTCTCTAGGGGAATAGGAATGCTAGAAAGAAATTTATGACGAGAAGGTGGGGTTGAGGATGAGTCTTTTTGTCTTTTTTATCTTTTTATGGTTTTAGAAAGCTAAGTAAAAATCTTGAGCAATTGGTTGGGGGTGGTACTTCTACCGATTTCTCTATTTTAACTAATTATCTAATTACTAAGGATAGCTATGTTTAATTGAGGTGTGCTCATATGGTGATTAAAGATGTGTTTACTTAGATACTATCTTTTATTGGTCGGTTGAGTTGTCACATCCTTTATCTTAACGCGTTGTATTCCTATTAATCGTAGGTTGTGCGAATCCCCTAGTTCTATGAGGTTATCTCTCGTATATGATTCACGGAATCGGTAAACCTAAGCTATTTCATCCATTCACCCTATCATCATCAAGCATACTCATGCAATAAATACAAAGAAAGCCTAATTGCACTAATTAAGCCTATATCAATTAAGAAAAGAAACAACCTAACAACAATCAATAACTAGGTTTCATATATCTAAGCAAACACACAAGTAATTTAGCTAGACATGTTAGACAAGCAAGCATACACACAATCAATTGAACATGAGGTAGACATAATGATAATTTGGATTAACAAACTTATCTTGATGTATAAAATAGGGTACGGGACTGATAATGCTACACGCAAAGACGCTCGGTCAAATGAACTTTCTTTTCGTCGAGCAAGTTTTTCAACACCCTAGGCAGTGAACCTAATCGTTGTAGTGTAGTATTAGGGTAAGCTACGGGAATTGATATCGTTGTCTAGGGGAATAGAAATGCTAGTGAGAAGTTACTACGCTAAGGTTGGGGTTCAGGAAGATTATTTTTTATCTTTTTATGTTTTTTAGGAAATGGAAAAGTACGAATCTCGGGGTTTGGATTTGGGGGTTGGTATTTCTACCGATTACTTCTACTTATCTAATTATCCAAACTAAGGTGAGGGTAGTCTATGTCTATTGTTGTGTGCTCGTATGATAGTTAAAAATTTATTTGCTTAGGCTTTATTACTCCCTAGTTATCTCCTATTGGTGGTTGAATTGTCACGTCCTTATTCTTAATTGCATTGTATCTCTAAGGTTGTAGGGTATGCGTTTATCCCTAACTTTTTGAAGCTACCAAAGGTTAATGACTACAAAATCTCTAGGATTCATAAACTTTAACTCTAAGGTATTCTTTAGATGACTAGCCTACAATTACTCTAGGCGATTATAAACTAAGGTTCATCAAAGATTAATCACGCATTAACTACACAACGGATGACCTATCGCAATACTAGGTCAATCACAATTAAGATAAGAGACAACCAATCAATATTCAATAACTAAGTTTCATATTACCCAAGCAAACACACAAGTAAATTAGCGGACATGGGAGAACATGCAAGCATACATACAATCAAAGGAAGACATAATTAAATTAATGAAGTAAAACACTTATCTTGATGTAAGATAGGGTATGGAACCCTAAAATACTCTACAAGACAGCCTTGGTTCGGTTTAGGTTTTTACTCCAAAAGACTACACACTAAAACTAAAAATTTCGGATTCTATATATAAGATTACATATGCGACGGCGCCACCCTTTGATTTGTGACGCCGCCGGGTCGCCAGTTATTAGGTTTCGTCTTGGCCACGTTAGTCTTGTATCGACGGTGTCACATTATGGTTGTGACGCCGCCCCTTCAGCCTCTGGGACGCCGTCCGATCAAATCTAGCCTCTCGAGTTGCGACGCCTACTCTTTTCAAAACCTCGAAGCCGTCACTTGTAAATGAGCAATTTGGCTACTGAATCGTCACAAAATTTGTCCGACGGCGCCTCTAGTAGAACCTGACGCCACTTGTAAACTTGACGTCCATCCCCTTCAGCCAATCCGAGTGTCTCGATTCTTGACTTTGGCCATTTTCAGATATTCGCTTTTCGTCCGAATAAGTGTCATTCATTTTGCCTTCAAGATACCTAAAAAGTGAAAAGGAACGATATTAAGTAATAACGGATACAAAAGTCATCAAATAAGGGCTTAAACGACCCCTCAGAAAGGTACATTTTAAAACCTTATCATATATCCCTACACTTGGTATTTGCTTGTCCTCAAGCAAATGTGCTTTTAGCCAATCAATTTATAAGTTAGAGGTCATGGAGCATTAGTTTAGAACGATTCACAACACATATAAGCCCCGAAAAAGTCATAACAAGTACAGAAATTACATACTAGCACCTCACATGGGGTGTTTGGATACTCACATCTCTCGAGTGTATATGAAATATAACAAGTTGGAAATGGAAGATAAACACTCATTAACCGGTCCTAGTACATAGATTACCATAGGCTTGAGACTAGATCAAACCTCCATCGCTTTGGCGTAAGAACCTAGGAAAGACTATCCAAGAGGTATTTTAAAGGGTTGTAATGATAGGCTTATGGTAGGGAAACAAAGGGTTTGGTGGGATAGGTTATTTAGTGGTGGTAAGTCTAAAATCTTTATGTTACAAGCTTGCGAAGAATGGCGTTGCTAGGCCAAGACTCGACACCCTAAACTCTAGATAACTGAAACAAACAAACATAAATTAAAGATAGATGTAGGATGGTAGCCCGTGATGTTTTTTTTTTTTTCACTTTTTTTCTTTTTCTTTTTTTTCATTTTTTCTTTTTTTTCGATTTTTTTATACACTTTTACTCTACCATCCTCTACGATAACATCAAAATGATAGGGATTTATAGGCACATCCCTACACTTGAGTTTTTATTTCTCTAACACTAATTTGACCCGAATTGAAAAGATCAAAACACTTGAGTACATTATTATGCAAATAAAGGGAATTTGAATTTAACGTTCCTTCCCGTCATTTCATAAAGTTTAACTTTTCCCATGAGTCCCAATCGTTCCAAAACTGTGTACAAAGGATATGACTCGACTTAGCAACTTATGCAAGCAACAAGATAATTGAACTAAGGGTTGAGTGTGATAACAATAGTGCACTAAAATTGAGTGCATACGAGGTAGGCTAAGGCGATTTGGGTGTACATTTGGGGGTGGATTGTAAACAATGCTCTTCATTGATATTCCGAAAACCAAACATCACGAACCGCTAAAAGGATAGGCTCTGAAGGGTTAACTAGGGGTATCGTGTACTAAAGATGAGTACAACGCAAAGGTGTGGGGGAATTACTCAACCGATGTGAAAGAATTAATTATATTACGGGTGTCAAACAAGGGTTATCCTAATGTCTCTTATCATTTAGTTATTCCTAACTACACAAGTGTAGTCTTACTAGCGATCTCGGGATGCATCACAAAACAAGTTCTAGAATCTATTATACTACCGGTTCACACTCTAAGCATTAAAGATGAATGCTTTAATTCCTACAAATCTAAGGGTGATCCTCACATTTTGGGTGGAATTTAAGTGGTAAAGGGTTTTTGTGCTAGTCATATAACTTCCTATCCATGAGACGCTTTATTAAGACTAATGGCCCACTCCTATATGTCATGAAAAATTTTAAATTTGGTGCAAAAATTACCCTAACCGATATTTCTCATGGTTTATTACATAAATGCAATTGGACAAAGCAAATAATCAAGGATAAGCATAGTTTCAAAGTTCCCGTTTTATTTTCCCTCCCTACACTTAAACTGAACATTGTCCCCAATGTTCCCCGAAAGTATCAAAGTTATGACAATGGAAGGTAATAAAAGTTGAAAGAAAAGTAATAATACTCGATTAGCCCGGTAGGATCCGTAAAGTGGTGGTTATATCTTTCTTCAAGAACGCTTAATGAAGAAAAGCTCCTTCTCATCTTATGTACTTTCTTGAAACATGCACACTTGAAGAAAACAAGAAACAGAAAAATCGGTGGTAACAATATATAGGACTCTACTAAACTAGGATATAATGCTTGTGGAATGGATGTTTACAGATTTTCTGGAAAATTAAGACCTGAAAATTCCAAAATTTATAAGTACCTCGAAAAAACGAGAAAGTAATCAAGTTGTTTTTGCTCCTTCCTAACGCCGCCAAGTTGCGATACCCGACGCCGTCAGATTAGTATTCGGACGCCGGCCGATTATCCTAACAAACTCGGTTCAGCGATTTTCTCGAAAAAATTTCAAAAATTTACATCTTTAGAATCCGGAAAAATTTCCCGCAAAACATCCATTATGACTCGATACAAGCATTTGACTCTAACAAACACACATGTATATCTTTTAATTAATTGTAATTTCTCATGTTTACGCTTTCTTTTGAAAACGCGGTGTATAATCCTCCCTACACTTATCCTTTATGTAAAATACCTTTATATGTAATTAAGACGAGGTTAAAGACAAAATAAAGCATTTTACAAATTTAAACATGAGAATAAACAATCAATAAAAGATACACGACACAAAACAAGCAAACAATTAAGCATAGGTTGCCTCCCACAAAGCACTTTTCTTTATTTATGAGTCTTGTAGCTAGACTCAATTCGTCTCCCTACGTGACTCGCTCATTACCGCCACCTCCTTCTAAAACAGTATCTTCATCGTTGACCATTTCATTATTGTCCAACTGATAATGTTTCACACGCTTCCCATTTACGGTAAATTCCCTTCCACCATGGTCAAAGCACCACAGCCTATTGTTCATTTGCTCTTCAATTGAAAAAGGTCCATACCATCTCAATTTGAGTTTTCTAAATAATCTCACCTTGAATTATACAAGAGCACCTTATCTCCTTCCGAAAACTCTTTAGGATTCTTTATTCGTTGATCATGCCATTTTTTCACCCTTTCTTTGTATGTGATCGACGATTCATAAGCTTCAAGTCTTAGTTCATCCAATTCTTGAAGCTGTAAGAACCTATTTGACCCTCGCTCGAATAATCCATATTACAGTGCCTTAAGTGCCCAAGACGCCTTTTGCTCAAGTTCATTAGGAGGTGGCATGCTTTCCCGCATACCAAGTGAAAAGGGGTGTTCCGATAGGTGTTTTGTAAGCAGCTCTGAATTCCCAGAGTGCCTCATCCAGTTTGAATGCCCAATCTTTTCTATTCTGGTGGACCGTTTTTTCAAGTATCCACTTTAATGCTCAATTTGTGTTTTCTACATGCCCATTCGTCTCGAGGATGATATGCAAGAGAAAAGCTATGCGAACGCCATACTTCTTCATTACCTTCTCCATTTGAGCATTGCAAAAGTGGGTTCCTCTATCACCGATCAATGCCTTGGGAATCCCGAATCGCTGAAGAGCTTTTAAGAAAATGAATGACTACTCTCGCATCGTTAGTCCTAAGGGCTTGGGCCTCCACCCATTTGGATACATAGTCGATAGCTACAAGAATGTATTCATTTCCTCCGGATGATGGAAAAGGTCCCATGAAGTCTATACCCCAAACATAGAATATTTCGCACTGATATAATTTTAGGTGATTCATCCCTTCGAGATGTTTCGATTGTTGGCGTGCATCACACGCTTGAACCAATCTTTTAACGCTCTCAAAAATAGTAGGCCAAGAGAATCCGCAAAGACGAAAACCTTCCATGCCGTGACATTTACACCGTGATGTCCCCCAGATGGTCCCGCATGGCATTCTTTCAAAACTCGATCAATCTCTCTTCCGCCACGCAAACTCGAATGATTTGATCAGGGCATATGGGGAATAG
Source organism: Chrysanthemum makinoi (assembly GCA_910596185.1). Classification (NCBI taxonomy): domain Eukaryota; kingdom Viridiplantae; phylum Streptophyta; class Magnoliopsida; order Asterales; family Asteraceae; genus Chrysanthemum; species Chrysanthemum makinoi. The sequence continues at coordinate 219,681,877 of OU343217.1, forward strand.
GAAGGGCTCATCCCAAAAGTAATGTTTTAGTGTAGTGAAGAATTTTCTTATCTTACTTGGTCATGTAATTTGGCAAAACCCTATCGGACAGTATAGTTAGCGTAATCTGCATACCATGGCTCAATTTCCTTAATGGCCATTAGTCGTTCCTTGGGAAAAGAGTCGGAATCTCGTATGGTCTAACTTCTCAAGATCGTGGTTTTCCAAGCTGTGACAGATGATCGCAGCAAGATTTTCAGCCCCCTTTTTATCTTGAATTTCAATGTCGAATTCTTGAAGTAATAGAATCTACCTAATGAGTCGGGGTTTTTCATCTTGCTTGGAAAACAAGTAGCGCAAGGTAGAGTGATCAGTGAAGACGACAGTCTTGAAAAGGACGAGATATTGCCTGAACTTGTCGAAGGCAAAAACCACAGCTAAAAGCTCTTTCTCGGTGGTTGTGTAATTTTCTTGCGCTACATTCATGGTTTTGCTACCATAGTAAATTGGTTGAAAATGCTTCTCTTTTCTTTGGCCGAGCACGGCGCCTACAAAGATAATCACTAGCATCGAAAATGATTTCAATGGCTAAGACCAATCAGACCATTATTGGAGCCTCGAGTGAGATCCTTCTTTAGCCGATTGAATGCTTCTTTGCATTCTTCCTAAAAATCAAAAGGGGAATCCTTGACAAGAAGCTGTGTCATTGGCCGGGCAATTTTCGAGAAGTCTTTAATAAACCTTCAGAAAAGCCCGCATGACCTAGAAAGCTTCGAATGGCTTTAATGGTAGTAGGATAGGGTAGTTTGGATATCGCTTCGATTTTTGCTCTATCGACTTCGATTCCATTTCCAGAGACTTTATGCCCTAAGACAATTCCTTCTCTTACCATGAAATGACATTTTTCCCAATTCAGGACCAAATTAGTTTCTTCACACTGTTTCAACATCTTCCTAAGGTTGGAAAGACAAAGGTCAAAGGAATTCCCAAATACCGAGAAATCATCCATGAAGACTTTCATGTTGTCCTCAATTAATTCATGGAATATGGCCATCATACATCGCTGAAATGTGGCGGGGGCGTTGCATAACCCGAAGGGCATTCGCTTGTAGGCAAAAGTCCCGTATGGGCATGTAAACGTAGTCTTTTCTTGATCTTCAGGGGCAATGAGGATTTGGAAGTATCCTGAAAAGCCATCAAGGAAACAGTAATACTCATGCCCGGCTAACCTTTCGAGCATTTGGTCAATGAATGGCAGAGGAAAATGATCCTTCCGGGTGGCATCATTTAACTTCCTCAGAGTCGATACAAACACGCCAACCAAGTAAACGTTCTTCCGCACTAAATCACCCCTTTCATTCTTTACAACCGTCATTCCTCCCTTTTTTGGAACCACTTGACTGGTCAACCCATGGGCTATCTCGAAATGGGGTAGATAAGGCCAGCATCGAGGAGCTTGACGACCTCCTTCTTTACTACCTCCTTGATATTAGGGTTAACCCTCCTCTCTCGCTGAACGGTTGGTTTGTAATCTTCTTCCATGAGGATTTTGTGAGTACGCATGTAGAATCAATACCCTTAATGTCAAGAACACTCATGCGATCACTCCTTTGTACTCTTTTAAAACTTCTAAGAGCTTCTTCTTGCTGGTTAGCGAGGAGCTATGATGACAGGGAGTTGTTCCTCTCCTGAAGGAAGGCGTATTCCGTAACTCTCGAGATCTTTTAGTTCTAAGGTAAGGGGTTCCTTGATTGATGGTTTTAGCTTGTTTTCTGGCTTTTGAAGTTCAATGGGTTCAATTTCTTCCCTACGGATAAAAGGAAATGACCCAACCATCTCAATTCCTTCATTGTTGTATATTGTGTTGTTATCATCATTCATGAATTCGTTTAATAGATACTCGCCAATTCACCATATATGTCATCAACAAATTCATCAACTTCCTCAACAAAATAAACAGGGTGATCGTAGGAGGAGGAATGACTCATAGAATCCTTGATGTCGAAGGTTGCTTCCTGACCCCACTCAGAAGTGAGTTTACCATTATGAACATCGATAATGGCACGAGCTGTAGCCAAGAAAGGTCTTCCAAGGATTATTGGGACCGAGTTATCTTCCTTCATTTCTAAAATCACAAAATCAACTAGAAACTTGAATTCTCCTACCCTTACAAGAACATTTTCACAAACTCCAATGGGATATTTGATTCATCGACACTAATGAATACTCATTCTAGTTGGTTTCAACCCTAAATATCCAAGTTTGAGGAACAAGGAATGAGGCATCGTTAACGCTTGCCCAAGATCCGTCAAGCGTCTTCTTCATAGAAAGCCCTATAGAGCAAGGAATGGTAAAACTCGCCTCGATCTTCGCGTGCCTTTCCGATGACAAATGCAGCACTCTTCCCTTAATGATATCAACCCTTCAAGTTTCTTTCGATTAGATATTATCCGCTTGAAGTATTTGCTATGTTTAGGGATATGATAGAATACATCAAGAAGTGGTATGTTGACGGAAGCCCGTTTTAAGTAAGACAATATTCTCTCATTGTCTTTTCGCCTTTTGATTCCTTAGACGCGAGGGATAAGGAACTGCAGTAGTTGGTCGGCCGGTGGCCGGTGTTTGTGGAGGGGATCGTGAGGGGGTTCAGAATTGCTTCGCTTGACGCGGCCTTCGGTGGTGGGATTCTGGTCGGGTGTGGGGATCTTTGGTAGTAATTCCTGACCGAGTAGTGATGGCACAAGTTGGATCATGACGGGTTAGCCAGTTTGCTTATTCTTTTGTGGAGCTCGGCGAATTGACTCTCTAATTCAGCTTGCTGCTCTTGAATGAATTCTTCAAGACCTTTTAAGAGTGTGGCCCCTTCTATGGTAAATTGCCTGAGTTCTTTTTCAAAGGCATCACGGATGGTGTATTCAGACCCCTCATGTCCTTCAGTCTTCCATTTCAGATACCCAAGGATTGCATTCATCGCTGATAGAATGTAAGAAGTGAAGGGTCATCATAAATATCATGATGGAAAGGAAGACTTCTTGGCGTGTGTCATCACACTCATCACTCTCGTGTGATCCTCCAAAAATGTCGCATATAAGGTACGGGTTAAATAACCTTTTGGTTTCGGCGATTTTGTGAGGTACGCAAGCTTCTCTTGTGCTTTCTTAATCCGATCATCGAGAGATGATAAGTTACTTGAGAAAGCATAGATACTCATTGCAGCATCGCTCGCTCCAAGGGTTGTCTTGGTATTGAACATATTCCTCAATGCGGTCCCACCCTTCTTCCGTAGTGAGATTAGAAATTCTTTGGCCAGTTGAGAAGTCAATCCCTTTTTGATCCTTTCGAGAGACGTTGTCGTAAAAGATTTGAACAAGCAACCAAAGGTTGATACCATGGTGTGGGGCTTGTTGGATGAGATCTTTGTAACGAGTCCAGGAGTTAACGATAGACTCTCCATCCGCTTGATGGAAATGAAGAATTTTGCTCTCGATAATGCAGCTTCTTCCGGGGAAAGAACTTCGTGAACTTGGTCGTGAGTTGTTTCACGTGAAAATGGACTTTGGAGGCAGCTTATCGAGCCACCTTGGCCTGCCCTGAAGAGAGAATGGGAAAAACCGGAGTCTAGATGTCTCCTTGGATGCCCCGTCGGCATAGATAGCATCAACAATTTTTAAAAATTGTTTGATGTGATGAATGGGGTTTTCACTGTTGGATCCATAGAACTGACATGCATTCTGAATAAGCCAAATGTCGGAGGCATGCAATACCTCATTGACCTCGCCCGAAGGGTAGACAATGGTGTTGGTAAATCCATGCAGAGGGGAAGAGTATTCCCGAGGGACTTTGCTTCAGGTGGATTAATGGGTCCATTAACCGGAGTAGCGGGAACTTCCTCGCTATGTTGGCTCAAATTGTCAATGTTGAGGGTTTCAGGGATCGGGGAATGAGCGGACTCTTCATCAGTTGTGGCTTCATCAAAGTTGATGGTAGTGCCTTGAGGTTCCGAGTTATGGAGAGCTTTTCTTCGCCTATTGAGCTTTCGGTTCTCAAACGGTTCAAGAAGGATTTTGGTGGAACTGCGGGTTCTAAGTTGTCTAAGGGAGTTGGTTGGGGAAATGGCAGTGTTTGGTGGTTGGTTATCACCTTCCATGATGAAAAGTGATGGGGTTACGAACAAAGGTCACGAAGAAGGGGAGAGACTACGAGGAAGCTTAAAATTGAGAAAAATTTACTTGATAGGAATCAAGCAAAGAAACCTAAACGAGGTGGACTCCTAACTAGCTATTCTATTCCCCGTGCCGCCAAAACTTGATACGCTTACACAGCGTGTTCGGGGTCAAAGGAACTTCCTTTTCGTCGAGCAAGTTTTTCAACACCCTAGGCAGTGAACCTAATCGTTGTAGTGTAGTATTAGGGTAAGCCACGGAATTGATATCGTTCTTCTAGGGAATAGGAATGCTAGTGAGAAGTAAGGTTGGGGTTGAGGAAGATTATTTTTTATCTTTTTATGTTTTTTAGGAAATGGAAAGGTACGAATCTCGGGTTTGGATTTGGGGGTTGGTATTTCTACCGATTACTTCTACTATCTAATTATCTAATTAACTAAGGTGAGGGTAGTCTATGTCTAATTATTTGTGTGCTCGTATGATGGTTTAAAGATGTGTTTACTTAGGTTTTATTACTCCTTAATTATCTCCTATTGATGGTTGAATTGTCACGCCCTTATTCTTAATCGCTTTGTGTGTCTAAGGTCGTAGGGTATGCCTTTATCCCTAACTCTTTGAAACTACCAAAGGTTATCGCCTACAAAGTCTCTAGGATTTATAAACTTTAACTCTAAGGTACTCTTCGGATGGTTTAGCCTACAACAACTCTAGGTGTTATAAACTAAGGTTCACAAAGATTAATCAAGCATTAACTACATAACGGATAACCTATCGCATTACTAGATCATTAACAATTAAGATAAGAGACAACCAATCAATATTCAATAATTAAGTTTCATATTCCCTAAGCAAACACAAAAGTAAATTAGCCGGACATGGAGAACATGCAAACATACACACAAGTAATTGAAGACATAATTAAATTAATGAAGTAAAACACTTATCTTGATGTAAGATAGGGTTTGGAACCCTAAAATACTGTACAAGACACCTTGGTTCGGTTTAGGTTTTTCCTCCAAAAGACTACACACTGAAAACTAAAAAATTCGGATTCTATATATAAGATTACATATGACGGCCACCCTTTGATTTGTGACGTTGTCGGTCGCCGCCATTAGGGTTTCGTCTTGGCCACGTAAGTATTGGACGGCCACCTTATGCTTGTGGACGCCGTCCCTTCAGCCTTTGACGCCGTCTGATCAAATCTTGGCCGCCTCGAGTGCGCGAACCTACTCTTTTAAAACCCGACACCGCACTTGTAAATAAGCAATTTGGCTAATGAGCACAAAGTGATGATCACGGCCGTAGCTTAACACTCGACGCCGCCCCTTCAGTTTTAGCACTCGAGTGTCTCGATTCTTGACTTTGGCCATTTTCTTGATATTCGCCTTTTCGTCCAATAAGTGTCATTCCAAAGATTTTGCCTTCAAGATACCTAAAAAGTGAAAGGAATGATATTAAGTAATAACGGATACAAAAGTGATCAAATAAGGGCTTAAACGACCCCTCAAAAGGTACATTTTAAAACCTTCTCACAAACCCTAATTAAAAAACCTTAACAATTGATTGTCATTTTCAATAAATTACTGAAATTGGTTGGTGCATAAGGTACAATTTGTTATATTCTCTTTGTCCCCTTTATATTTTGTGTGTATTTAAGGTTTATTATAGTGTACGGATTAGGGTTTTCATGCCAAAAATTAATTTTTTTACTTTAATTTTTACAAGATGGCACCATCCGGGTCTGATGTTGTGGTTTGATGTTCACCACGATGGTGTTTTTTATTTTCTTCCACTTAGGTATGAAAACGACCTTGTTTATGAATGGAAGTTGTATAAGGATAGGAAATTGGACTATAAAAGTATGTGTGAGCATCTCAAGGAAAAGACAGACCATATAGGATTTACTGGTTTGTATTTCTGCTTACCACAATGTGAACTAGAAATAGGATTGAAAATCATAGAAACTGATGTTGATGTTGCTTCAATGTATGAATATGTTGATTCATATGGTAAGTTAAACATATACATGACTCATGTTCACCAAAACTTGGCTGAGTTTTATTTTAAAAATCTTAACATGGGACAATTTGGGGATGGGGATACATCTAGGTTGAGGATTCATGAAATTATGGTGAAAGATGCCTCTAATATGAGTGTAGATGAGCTTACTGCATGGGCTGAAGAAGATGCCCGAACACGATACACACCAGAAAAGTTAAGAACACCTAAAAACAAAGTAGTTGTGGAAAATCTGGTAGATGATGAGGTTATGCTGAACAATGTGGTAGATGATGAGGTTGTATTGAACGATGTGGTAGATGATGAGGTTGTATTCAACAATGTGGTAGATGATGAGGTTGTATTGAACAGTGTGGATGATGAAGATGATATCCATCTTAGGAATCTAGTTGTAAGCCCTATTGCTAAGCGTAAGTTGTTTGATAAGGTAAAAGTCTAATCAGAATGGTGATAATACAGTTAAAAAGCCGTGGATAAGGGCAAAGGTATAATGGTAGAACAACACCGCCCCGCTAAATTACCCGCCAGAGGAATAAAGGGATAGTTATTCAAGAAAGCGATAACCCATCTGTTATGCAAAGCGATACAGATAGTGAAAGTGATGCATCACTAGGCATTAACTATAAGTTGTATAGCGATAGTGATAGCGGGTACTCAAATAAGTATGTTGACTACTTATCAGAAGGTGAAGATGAGATGCGAGAACTTAGGAATAAGAACTGAATCAAAGAAGGGACCTAAGGTTACAAAGAAACAAACACATCGAAAAGGAAGGTAGTTCTAGTGGGATGAGGCAAAAGAGGCTATATAGAGTTGGTGATAGTGAAACTATTATTGAGCACAAAGAATTCATGGATGATTTACTCGCATGTAACAATGATGGTGGTGATGATATGACTGATCCATTCACGATTGTCGAGTCTAAAGTTGAAAATTTTCCCATACATGATGTTGACACTCACTGGAGGATGCGAAAACCCAAGGTGAATACTTATGCTATTATTTCTCTTTACTCTTAGTTAACTCAACTTGAACCTATTCTCATACAATTCCTATTATTTATGTTATTTTGTAGGTTGGTGAGAAGTTTGTCGATGTTGACCAACTTAAAGAGTGCTTGACTTACTATGGTCTTGCCAACGGGTTCTCTATGGTTCTACGTGAAGTTCAAAGACACGTACTCATTGCAAAATGTGGTTTACGCAAGAAAGGATTAAGGAGCTTGAGAAAGGAAAACAAAGCAAGTGGAAAAGATACCCAAGTACTGAAGAGGTTCCTAGTTCTAACTGTCCATGGAGGTGTTACGGTAAGGAGATGACTACCGAGAAATCTTTCCAGGTAGTATCTATGGTTGATGAACATACTTGTGTTAAGCGCTTTAAGTATGGATCATTAGTTAACTACAAATGGGTTGGTAAGCATTTTGGTAGTAAGATTAGGCAAAATCCAGAAATTAAGTTGCATGAAATAGCTGACTTAGTCATCAAAAAATATAAGTGCATTGTTAGCCCAACTATTTGTAGGAATGCAAAAAGGTGGGCTTTAAATGAAAGGGAAACATCCATTGAGGACCATTATGGGTATATTAGGTCATATGGTAAGGCTATTTTAGAGTCAAATCTAGGTTCTACTGTTAAGGTTGGTGTTACCATAAATCCGCACGATAAAACTTATTTTGATAGATTCTACGTATGTTTCAAAGGTTTGAAAGATGGATGGAAATTGTAGAAATGTTATAGCTTTAGATGGTTGTTTTCTTAAGAAGCCAAGTGTGGGTGAAATCTTAACTGCCATTGGTCGCGATGGAAACAATCACATATTTCCTGTAGCATGGGTTGTAGTAAATGTGGAGAACAAGGATAACTGGAGATGGTTTCTAGACTTACTTGGCGATGATCTTGATATGCCTTATGGTAATGGGTTGACCCTCATGTCCGATCAACACAAAGTAAGTATTGTTAACTATTTAATGATTGATATTATGGTATTTTAAATGTTTAATGATTTATATTATGGTATGTTTATTAGGGACTGATTGAAGCTGTAAAAGAGGTCATGCCACACGCGGAGCATAGACAGTGTGCTAGGCACATTTATGAAGTGTTTAGGAAGTTGTATAGTGGTCAATTCGAAGTTTGTTTTGGGTCGCTTCAAAGGCAACATACACATGATTGTAGTCTATATATCTAATCTGTTAAAAACCATTTGTGCACTTCTTTTGTTTCTATGTGTAGTGCAACTTCTGTAATGGTAAGATGTATGTTAAACTAGGCTGCACCCCATCTCTGTGATGGTGTGTGTTGTACTTGAACAATATTGTAGGATCCTGGGATGGTGATCAGAACATTATGCACTCCTTTTGTAAATCCATATAATGGATCCTTTGATGTAAATTGTGTGCAAACTTATAGCAAATGGCACTTTACTTTCTCCCAAACCATGTGTGTGTGTTGTAAACAAGCATTACATTAACATTTAAAAAAGTTGCAAACAAGCTGAAACAAAAGACATTAACCAAAATACAAACAAGATTGTAAGTTGTAAACAACCATTACATTAACATTTGTTTACAAAACAAGTTAACAACGAAAATTATAGCTAAAACAAAAGGCAAGAACCAAACCTAGTACATTATTGCTAAACAACCAAACTGCAAACCTCGTACATTATTGCTAAAACAAAAGCAATGACGACCACAATGAAACTGAGAACCGACAAGACTTTGTCACAAATTTGCATTTTTGACTTGATAAAAGTCAACTCCTCCATGATTTTCATCAAGTCATATGGTGAAACTGCAACATCATTCGAATTGATCTCTTCCCATGTTCTTGTATTTCCTCTTTTCCTCATGTTCCTTGAAAAACAAATCTTTATAATACTCACTTGGTAGCTCCGGGTCTAGGAAGCCATAAAATTTACATTTCTTCTCCTTGTCCTAACAAATAAATGTGTTACATTCACAGCTTGTACATTATATAGAAAAAGAAGTATAATAAAATTTAGAGATAATAATCTTACATAAATGGGACATGCTTTGAATCGTCTACCAGATTTGTGGGGTCCAAGAGATTTGAACAATGGATCTTTACATTCACAATGTGTAGCATTGATGTAGTATTCTATGGTCTTTCGAGTTGATTTGGAAGTGGAAGAAGAGGAAGCCATGGATTTAGGGTTTTGGTAAAGATGGTGGCTTTAAAAGTTGGGGAAGATATACATAAAGTGAAGTAGGGTTAAGTTGGCATGTGGTTTATCCACATTGGATCCAAAAAAATAAAGGATAAATAAAAGGAATATATGAAGTGGCATGTAACCGCTCCACGTAGGACCGTGAGGTGAAACAAGTGACTTGATACACATAACGAACATTTTGTAAGTTTATGACGAATGAGAAAAAAAGAAAGTTACACAATGAGAAAAAATGGTAAGTTAAATACATTTACAAGTGATTTGCCCTATATTTTAATGAGAAATTTGTTGATTTAATGGTTTATGAGAGTTATCATTCGAACCTAACCATTTACACACATATTTATTTGTGAATACGAGAAAGCTCATTCTAAAATTATTTAACTTTGTTAGAAATAAAAATAAGCAAAACAACTCGCACCATACCTTTAGCATGTAACGAATGAATGAGGTTTTAATTTATCTGTTTTGGTTACTTGATAATGGCAAATTATTTACTAAAATGTGCATGGTAACCGCTATCCCGTATCATTTTCAAAATTTTACTAAGTTTAAACTTTTACACATGTGAAGACATCAAGTTATTTAGTTGTTTACATTTAAAAATGTGCTTATCACTTGCAGCAAAACATAAACCAAGTTCGGCTCGTAAAAGAATAATACTTATTTAAAAATATAAAACATACTACAAGTTACAATATAAGTTTTGTTTTAGACATAACATACTTGAAATTAATTTTTATAATCCTCAGCATGTAGCCTATATTTTTTCCTCCATTTCATACACTAGACTAGTATTGTTAGCAAATGTTTAGCCGATAATTAATGATCTATGATATTGTGGTAAGTGTTTTGTGTAGCGCTAAAATAGAAGAACATGAAAATGCATCAAAAAAGTCAGACTACATACTCATATTAAAGTCTAGACAGAATTCTTAACATCTATCAAACAACATATAAAATCATTTAATGAAAATGAAAGTAAACATTACATCGCTTATGGGATAAAACTAACAACACACGCACTTGTCTCGTGAAAACTAACAATGATGGGATTAATGGTGACCAAAATTAGCGTGAATACGATTAGCCCAAAATAAAATAAAATTGGCTAATTTAGCTATTTTGTAAAGATTTGGGCACATTTAGCCCCATCTTTTTAAATGAGCGATTTAGCCTATTGAAAGTAAATGTGCACTAACAGCACATATTTTCTCATAATTGTAAACATTATAATCGTTTTGAAGAAAAACTTATAGATAATATATTTATATAAGTTTTACGTGTTGTGTTAAAAGTTTATGGGTTCTAAACAAAAATAATAAAAGTTTGAAGATTTGAGGATTAAACATAACGCTTTGAAACTCGATTCGAGGTTCAACCGTTGAACCGCTCAAAACGGGTCGATTTAAACCGAGTCAATATGACAGTTGGGTTAAACGGTCAACCCATCGGTTTGAAGGCATGGTCAACCCGCTTTATATGTGTTAATAGTTTCAAATTTTTCTTTTACTTTTGGTTTTTCCTTTATATATAATATAGTGGTACCGCTGTATGCTGAAGTATGGACATTAACGAGAAATAGATCTCGATGAGACGATTACTTGTATCGTTTTAACGTCCTCTTGTTCCGGATGGCATATTGGTTACGAACCGCTATAATTTCTTGAATGGTTCCCATTTTAAAACTATATGATACCATCAACTTGTTAGCTTGTATGAAGTGTGTTTTATTAATTTGTACAATGTGTATAATAACATGTACTTTTTATTTTATGGTGTTTAAAAAATAACATTAATTAGTGTGTTTAATTATTTTATATTTAGAATTATGTTGTATCTTGTTTAAATTGTACATTGTGAAAATTTTATTGTACTTTTAATGAGTGTTTAATTCGTTGTTTTAACTTGGTAGATATGCTAATTTGCTAACGTAATAAATTATCAGACTTTTAAGTAATAGATGTTTTAATAGAGTATTAATTACAAAATATATTTCTCATTTGACCATTAAACTTTTTCACTTTTCCACTTTGATCAGTTTTCCATTTATGTAGTGATAGATCTTGTGTTTCACTTTATTTTCTTTAGATTCTTTAAGGCAATGTTTTTAAAAGAAGCACTTGTTTTCACTTTTTTCTACAAGCGAAAGAGGAATCAAAGAAATGCATTTATTTTTTCCTCTTATGTTGCAGCCAAAAGAAATGAAATAAGTGCATTTGTTTTAGACTTTAGTCTTATGTTTTTCAAATGGAAAAAGGAAATGAAAAAAGTGTGTTTGTTTATTTCTAGACATAAGAGGCAAAAATGATTTTTTTTTTCTTTGTAAATTATTTTTTAGTGTGATCACTTCTTATATCTTAAAGACTTCAAATCCATGATTTCAGATAGCGTACATAAAACCAAGGTTTTCAAGATCGGGATCTTACCCAGGATTATTTTCGCTTTTGCAAGATCGTGATCGTAAGATCAGATCGGGATCTTAAGTTCATACTCTAGTGTTATTTCTTAATAGTTTTTGTAATATTATACAAATCTACAAATTATTATAAATTATAAACACAAAATACTACTATGAATATTCCATAGAAATATTGTCATAAATTATGATTATAAAATATTTAAAAGATTAACATGTTGTTTTGAATTCTACAAAAAAAAACAACCTATAAATTTGTAGTTTTTTAGTTTGTAATCCGAGAAAAGTAAGATCATATCACATTAGATCTTAAGTTTGTATGGTTAAGATCGAGATCTATAAGATCTTAAGATTGCAAAAATCCTATGTAGAATCTAAATCGCTTTTGTTTTGCAGATTAAAATTGTAAAATCCTAAAACATTTGAGGGGAAAAAAAGCTTTTTATTTGCTTAGCTTGTTTCTTTTTATTTCTGATAAGTAGGTTCTAAAAGCTTAAAAAACTTTTCTAAACATTTAAAAAAAGAACAAAAGCACTACTTCATTAAGACTTAACATGTAGTTAAGTACTTAAGTGATAAACCCAAAACACCATCTTAAACTAAAAAAACCAAACCCTGAATAAAACCCTGGTCCATCCCCTCCATAAACCCTTACACAGCCGCCACCATAAACCACCACTAACAATGGAAACCAACGAACCCACTAATCCAAACATCCAAACACCCCCCATCTTCTCAACCACACCCTCACACGAAGCCAAACTAACCCAGCTCCTACGAAACATAACCTCAGTAGACATCCAACTATGTTCAGAATCCTCAAAAGAGTTTATAACCTTATTAAAATCCGAAACAGGTGGGACCCTTTTAAAAAAGTACATCCAAACATCCCCTAAATGTTCCGAACTCTTAAACGCTTGGAATTTACGTTGTTCGAAAGGCGGCTTGTCCTACATTATGTCCTTACTTAATGTTATGCTAAGTCATAGAGATGGTTTGTATAATGCTAGTGATATTGATAGGATTTCGCTTAGTCGGGCATTAGATAAGTTAGCTAGGTTAGTACTTGAGGAAAAGATGGATGATGTTTATAAGGAGATGAATGGGAAGGAAAGTAGAGCGAAAAACGTGGCCTTGTTGTTGTTAGGGTCGGTTGTGAGGCGTGGGTCGGGTTTGGCTGCTGACGTGGCGAAAAGTTTTAATTTTAAGATGCCGGGGTTTTTGAAACTGGCGGAGTATGATAAGAGGAGGAGGAAAGATGTGGTTGTGAAAAGGAAGGGTGTGAGTACTAGGAGGGCGTTTATAAGGTTTGCTATGTCGTTTTTGGAAGTTGGTGATACTAGGTTGTTGAGATGGGTGTTGCAGCAAAAGGAGATGTTTTCTGGGGTGTTGCGTGGGTTAGGGAGTGATGAGGATGAGACGGTTGGGTATGTGTTGGGTACGTTGAGAGATAAGGTTCTTGTGAAGGAGTCGTTGGTGGGCGTTGGGTTGAGGAGTGTGTTGTTTGGGAGTGTTACGTTGGAGCAGCTCTGAGGTTTCGGACGGAGGGATGGGGTGATGGTGTTGAGGTGGCGAAGAAGGTGTTGTTTATGGTGTGTACGGATTCGGCTAATGGGTTGATGCCGGATGCAAAGGCTTCCTTGAAGGGAAATGTGACGCGGCTGTTGGGTGTTATGAAGAAACTTAAGGCTACTGAGATTGAGTTTCATAGGGATTTGCTGTTGGGGATTGTGTATGGAAGGCCGACATTTGGTTCTATGTATTTGGATGACTTCCCTTACAACCTTGACGATCCTACCACCTGGTTATATTCGTTTTTAACCCCTTTTTGTTTTGTGTATAATGTAGATATATTTCCCTTTAGAGGCAGGATAACATTAAGATCCCCATTAACATATATCCCTTTAGAGACAGGATAAGATAATTCTTAACCTAAAAAGTATAGGAAGGGATTTTGGTGCTGACTCGTGTCTGGTACACTGTTGTTTTTACACTTTGACGCACTAGAAAATAGCGATGAATAAAAAATTGGTGCAATGGGTTGAAAAAAAAATGGTTCGCAAAAGCACGAATCAGCAGCAGAATCCTTCTATATGTGTCTTTTAGTATTTATTTTTCATTTATAATATTACTGAAGTACTTGCAGGTTTGCAGCTGTTTCGTTGGCTGCAAACTTGATCTCGTCGGTGAATGCAGGTCTGTCTTACGAGTTTCTTGATTCTCAGCCTCATGAGCCAACATCTCTAAATAGCCCTGAAGTTCAAAGTATAATAAAGTGTATAGGTCCACGTACTTTTAACAGAATAGTGATTAATAAAGGATTACTTCATTCGGATTCTCATATACAGCATGGCACATTACGTCTTGTTTTAGAGTCACTAAAGCTACTAGATTCTCTTTTTTCTGCTATACGGCTTAGATCAAAATCTAACAAGAAAAATGAGCTCAAGTGGATGTCTCTCAAACAAGATATTCAAAATGAAGTGCAATTATTGCTCCCTGATCATCAAGTCTTGTTGTCATTGATTTCCTCGCATAATAACCGTTACAAGAGTGAGGAACGAACTTTGAAGAGAGGTGCAGATAAAACTGTTTTACTTGAAAATAAACGAAAAGAAGTTAAAAACACGTTCTTCAAATGAGGAAACAGATATTCTTGTTGGTGGCATTAGTTCTTCTTTGGACGACATTATGACTACAGCTGATAATGGAGAAATGGAGGAAGATGATAATGTGAACGAGGTTGATAATCTAAAGGAAGAATCTAGATTAATCGTAGACCTGTGGGAATCACATGATAGCAACAACCTGAACGTGGCTGCAGAGGACGAAGAATTATATTTCTACTCGAAGTTGCTCGATGCTCTCAAAGTTTATCACGTAAGTACTAATTTTCATATAAAAATTTCAGTTTAATATTGGTTTCTGACAGTTGGATGTTGTTAACTTGCAGCGTACCATGCCATCGATCCTAGAGGGTTCATTTGATTTCTTCAAAGTTCTACCTAGCAATGCTTTATCATTACCAGCTATTCTGCAGCAATCTTTGTTGTCGCTATTAGTTGAACATATCGGTTGGTCTTCTAAGCAAGACACTCCTGTCAGATTCCCACCACTGATGTACAAACATTTAACCCATTTTATCAATTTGGTTGTAAATTCACCCGTCAAAGACATAAAAGATCAAGCTTATGTGCTGGCCAAAGCCATGTTAAGTAGTGGAGCATTTGACAATGCTACATCAGAAATCAATGCATGGCTTTTGTTTCTTCCCGGGTTTAGTACAAAATCTACTGAGGAGAATTGGATTGAAACGACCCAGAATTTATCTTCTGTTGTTGTTTCTTTCTTATGTGATGCTGTTTCCACAGTTGGAAACAATTTATTCAAATATTGGGATCTTCTCAGGTCTCAAATCCACCGTTTGGAAAACGTGAAAGGTTTGATTTCTTTTTTGCTGATAATGTCTAATAGTTTTCATGAATGTTTAACTAAATGTTATACTTTATATCTTTCAGATGTAAAATTTCAGTTCAGTCCTCTCTTTGTTTGTGTCCTTGAGAAGTGCTAAGGTTGCTTGGTTCCGAGTCTGCGACGTTTACTTTGCCTGAGAAATCAATGATATCCATGTATGTTAGCAACACCTTAAGATATCTCTTGCAAACTCAGGTATGTAATGTTATATATAGTTTAGGCATATATGAGAATATCATTTGATATCAGAAGACGGTATGCTAATTTTCATGCATGACATGCAGGTAGAAGCTGGATTTCTATCTTCTCTGATACGCCTTACATTATCCGATAGACTCGAGCATATTGATGTTGATTCCCGTGAGTGGAGGCCATTGAAAAGTTTGTTGCACTTTTAGGAGCCGCCACAGATAAAGAAAGTTGCATGCTTTCTCCAATTGATAGAAAACGGGTCCTTAATGATGATGATTCATTTGTCAGTCGTCTTGGTGAATTTACAAGTCTAGCAGAAAGTGAGTGCAATGCTGGGATAACCACAGCTTTTTCATCGTCAATGCTATCTGCTTCACCTGATCTAATACTGCAGCATTTCCCAGCAGTTATATCTATTTCAAAGAACCTGGGCGGTGTTCCTTTTTCTATTCTACTGTATATCTGTTTCCTTGAAAGGGGTTTCCTTAACGATGTTTGTAAGTCTTGGCCCAATTGTCGCTTTTGGGTTTAGAACGGGTTGTCGCTGAACTCCATGATCAAAGCAATGGGGATTTCTCTAGCATGGATTCAACACAATTCGAAGCATTTTCTTATTTTCTGAATAAGGTTCCGTTTTATGTGCTATTTCCAGCTATCGTAAGCACTGAAGGCTTGTACTTATCAGAGTCGGCCAAACTTCAGAACTTGCTGTTGGCTAAGCTGTCGAAAGAGATATCTGATAATTTTGTCTGCTCTTTTCGTCTTGTGTTTTTCTGGTTACATCACATACGATCTTCTTACCATGATGAACAAGCGGAAGAGCTTGTTAAGATTTCTGAAATCTGTTTCTCCCTCATTAAGAGCATGTTGGGACACCTTTCAGCCAGTCATTATGTCCAAGAAATTGCTGAAACCATTTTCTGCCATCCTGCAGTCGTTGGTGTTGTAGAGAGCCCATTATCTGTGAACAGTGAGCTAAAAGACAATATATTTGAGCAATCAGTAGATGATTTTCTTTGTTCAGCAAAAGAAGGAATTCATAGAATGGACTATCATCTCTTGCAAGTTCTAGAGATATTTTGTAACCAGTTCTCATTAAGCAATGATGTAAATAAGCGGATTACAAGGGCTTTCAAGTGCATCATCCAGAAGTTGGTACTGATGTTAAAAAACAGATTTGACCAGTTCATAGAATCCAAAGATCCGCTTCCCCTGATCCCAACATTATTTGCTATTTACACTTTGGTTCGGTTTATATCCCCTCAGGAGTTACTTGAATTGGCTTATTGGATGTTCTCCAGAATCGACCTTTCTTCTGTTCATAAATCTTCAAAAATTTCCGCCCTTTCTGTTGCATTAAATATTGCTGGTTGTGCATTCGACTTCATGCAAGAAACTGATGTTACTCTATTTGAGAAAGTGTATTTTCATGTAGTCGAGATTGCCTCTTGTTCTGAACTACTTGCTGCAGATGTTTGTTTGCTGAAAGCCTTCAAGATTGTTAATACACGTAGTGGTTGCACTTCTCAATCTCTTCCACAATCCATGGTTATGTCTAGGGTAGTTGCAAGCACACCCATGAATCTGCTTTCAAAATGCCTCAAAAAGCCTAGCACGGTTAAGAGTCAACTATTGTTTCGTTTGACCGAGTTGAGTCTCATTCATCTATCTTTCTTCGGACTTCCTTTTATGGAGATGGTGAACAAATCTTCAGTTGGCAAAAAGAGGAAGGCTGGTGCACGTGATGACGACTTGGTGATGCTTCTGCCAACTGCTCTATCATTCTTGAGTTTTATTTCCATAAGATACGGGGACAAGTGTTACAAGCATGTTGGAAACATACGGTCGTTATATTGGGATATATTATCCGATGGGTTTTCTAACTGGAAGAATTTTGTTTCTAGAGACTTATTTCATGTAACACTAGACAAATCTGTGCCTTCAACTGTGGAAGAGCTTTGTGTTTGTTTTGACACCAGTCTTCTTGGAAGGTCAGTTGCTGTCATGCAGCAGCATCTTGTATCAAGCGGGGCCACTGTCAAACGGAGCAAAAGATTGAAGTTATTTGATTCTTTAATTCCATCTGGGACTGATAGCCTTCTGGACTGTAATGCTCTCGAAATTGATCATTACTCCATTGATCAATCTTTGAACCTTGTTATGAAGGTTGTCACAAAGGTACGTCTCTGCAAGATGTTATTATTCACTAAGGGGGAAAGTGAACTTCCTTCTTTGGAAGTAATGTCTAACAAAGAACAGTTGAGAAGTGTACTGCTCATAAATACATTGATATCCACATGGCGGTTAATTGTCAAAAAGTTTTCTTTGAAGTCGACTTCTCAATCTGAAGTTGAAGGCTCAAAGTTTTCATTGTTCCGACTTTTGGAAATCTTCCTTTCAAAGATTTTTGTTGAAGTTATTACAGAGATGCGTAAGAATTCTGATACGGAATCAAATTCTGCCGTTAAGCTTGAACAGCTTGCAAAATCTTGTCTTCTTCACAGATTTGAGGATTCTGCAACACTCAGCATGCTTCAAAATGTTTTGACTTTTGAAGCTGAAGATAAATCGTTGCATATTCAAATTCTTCAGCTTTTGTTGGCTCATTCTCAATTTGCACCCACCATTCAATCTGCGTCCAAATCTTCCAGTTCTGTACAATTTGGTATCATATTTAGACCCATGTCTAGTATTCTGAGATCACTTACTTTTGCTAGTACGGATTACAAGTCACCCTCATCTGAACTGTACATGAAACAGTTAAAACTTGTTAAATTGCTTGGGGTGTTATGCCATTTTAGGGCCGGGTTTGAACAAGATATTGGGATAAATACCAAAGAATTGATGTTCTTGCTTCTGTCATCTTATGGTGCTACCGTAAGTGAAAAGGACATGGAAATTTATAAAATCATGCAAGAACTTGAGCGCGCGGGAAGAGTCGAGCAAAAATTATATTGGTGATATGGATTATGTGGGAGCTGCTGCTACAAGAGTGAGGAAAGTACGTGAGACAGAGCATGGTCTTTCGTCTGATGACGCGGATGACATTGAAAAACACCGAAAAAGTCAATTCAGAGAAAATCTTCCAATTGACCCCAGAATGTGTGCAGCTACTGTACTTCATTTTCCCTATGACAGAAGCTTAAGTTCAGGAGCTTTATCCTGTAACAAGCTTACAGATGATATTGCTGGGCATGTGCATGAGGTAATACATTGGTTGTCCATTTCGTACATTTTTTATATAAATATAGAATGCGCAGTTGTAATTACATAAGCATTATTATTGCTGTAATAGTCTTAATTTGTTAGTAACATGGTTTTGAAGAACTATATGCACTGAAAAATATACTATATCAGTTTGAAGTGCTCCTGTTATAGCTAAATCTTTCTATTTGATCTTTTGAGTTAAGTACATCCCAAATTGGCCCATTTATATTTTTATTTTGCAATTCAGGTATATGATCCTGTTTTCATCTTGCGGATGTCATTGCATGGTCTGTCGATGGATTACCTCGAGCCTATTGAATATGCGAACTTAGGGCTGCTTGCAGTCGCATTTGTTAGTTTATCCTCACCTGATGAAGAGATCAGAAAATTGGGCTATAAGGTTCTGGCAGTTTTCAGGGATGCATTAGAGGTTAGTAATGTTGTCATGCAAGTTCACTCATTTGCAATATATGTTTTATTCATATAGTTATGATGCTTAAATTTGCCAGGCAAGTCTAAAGAGAAAAGAAGTCAACCGACTCGCCATTGCTAAATTATGTGCAAAATGGTATAAGTGAGGCATGGCAGAGGATTCCTTCTGTACATATATATTTGCTGCAGAAGCATCCGTATTGTTATTGGATCCTTCGAATAATCATTACAAAACTATAACTAAACTTCTCCTACACTCCCCTATGAACACCAAGGTATGAAACCATCTTGCTGCCTTCTTTTTGTTATACAATTAAATATTTAATGTTCAGTTAGTAAACGTTTTGTGTATTTCTTATTTATCTTGCAGATGGTATCATTCTTTGATGAGTTCTTTTGGAGTAATTCTGTGGATTTTAAATCAGACAGGATATGGATTCTTCGCCTACTATATTCTGGTTTAAACTTAGAAGATGATGGTCAGATTTATGCCAGGAGCTCAACGTTAGAGAAACTGCTTAGCTTTTATAGTTCTCCTTTTTCAGATAATGAATCAAGGGAATTAATTCTTCAGGTAATGTATATTTATGTGATTTCTAAGTTGTGCATTTTTAATTTGATACCGTCATACCACCGTCACTTTGACTTATTGTAAAATGTCTTGTGTGGTGCAGGTTGTAAAGAAGTCTTTGAAATTTGATAAGACGTCTAGATATTTAATTGAACACTGCGGTGTGATTTCATGGTTATCGTCTCTCATTTCAAGCTTCTGTAGTAGTACGCACCAAGAACAGAAGGGTGTTATACAGTCTCAACTGGCTGTAATACTGGAGGTAGCAAACATAGTTGTCACTTCAAGGAACACAGATCAGTGGTTAGAAACACGTTCTGTGGAGCAACTAACACAGCTTTCATGCCATTTGTATGCACTGTTTGTAGATAACTTCGAACTTGTGAAAGAAATTCACTCGGTTGACTCAGTTTTGGAAGTTATTTCTTCAACGTTGATGTTATCACAAAACAGAGATGCGTTCCAACCACATTTCACATTTTCAGTTGAAGGTCTAAATCAATTGTCCCAAGCCATTGATGTAAATTGCAACGCAGAGTTAGGACTTAAAGTTGTACTAATGAGCACTCCCCAAGCAGCAATACTTAACATGGTATTACTCTCTATCTTTACGAGCCACACACAACATATTTTTCTAAATTTTTTATCTCATAAATATGCAATATTTGAGTTGGTTTTATGTGTTTTTGCAGGATCAGGAAAAGCTTCAGAAGTTTGTTCTTTGGGCAGCCTCGGTTGCTCTTCAATCTGACGAGCCTTGTGAACAGACCAATGATTCATTGCTATCAAAGCTTTTACGTTGGCTAGCTGCTTCTGTGATTCTAGCAAGGCCGTCACGGCAATTGGGAGTTGAGGAATCGAAACATAATCTTGAAAACACGTTACCAGGAACATTGCAATCTTTTCTGGAGACAGAATGGTCAGTAAGTCGGATGGCATCGGGTTCTGAAGAAGTATTAGCAGCTACCATATATTATCTTCAACAGATTCTTGGGAGGAAATGTGAAGTGATTACGTCGGTTGTTACTTCACTTTGTTTGTTACTCTTTCCTGATTCTTCCCACACAAGTGAATTGACATCGTTGCTATCCAGAATACATTGCCCCGTTGAAGTCAATCCTTTGTGGAGATGGTAACATATTCATCTCTCCTCGTATCATTTTGGTCTGCTTATAACGTTTTTGTATGGTTTTTGTAAATAATTCTTCTGAACAATGTACAGGTCATTTGAACAGCCGTGGAAGGATGTATCAACCGTGAGTGAATTTGTAGACGATTTTCAAGCGTGCCAAAGTTTATTATTGGTGGTTTCGAATATTCTTGGCAAGAAGTCGTCGCTTTCACACTTTCTTTCGGATTTGGATTTAGAAAATTCAGGTGTGTTAAAGTGGGAAAGAAGTCTTGTTGCAGACACTTTGTAATGTGTTTTATTAAACATAAGATATTGCTTAGGGAAAGAATTTTTGTGTAGGCTAAAGCCTGCCAAAAGCAGTTTTGACCACATCATTCTCTCATCGCACACATGTTAACGTCTTTTATATACAATAAAGTTTGTCGCTTATAATTGCATTAGACTTGATCGGTTGATTGATTCAAACCTCATGCGTTAAGAATAATGCTTAGGTTAAATACGCGGGTTAAAACTTATGCAGTAAAAGAAACATGACGAAACCTATAAGCTGCGCACAATTAGGTGCACTATCTGCAAATGTCACTTTAAGTAATCGGCTAATAGCACTCTATACAGAGTTAACATCACCATATCATATGTCGTCAGGTTTTACAAATATTTATTAAAATGCTTAGACTCTTGAACTATTTTTACTTTCAGCTGTTGGTAAAATGTCTTGTCCACTATCAAATGTATTGTATATAACCCCGCAATCGAACAAAAAGTGGACCATTCTTATTGGAAAATGCCCATGAGCAGCTGAGCCGCGCTGGAATGAGGTTCAAAAGTCTTAAAGCAATAATACAACCATGACGCATTTCGCGTCTCTCTCTCACATAAAATTTGGACTATTGGTAGGCTGATGTATACTTGGGAACCCACAACTCGATTATTAAAAGAGGGTTCATTACTACTCAGAACGAGGTGATCGTTGATTGATCCACTTTCCGAGACTCACTGTGGCAGATATCTAACAGGTTTTCATTTTTGTTGACTTTGATTTCTACCTCCCAATTATAAAATCTAAAAGAAAAATGATTGTTGGACCTACTAATCATTTCAAATGAACCACACAGTTATGTTTTTGTTTATTGGCACATTTTATATGGACCAGGTGCATTTTTTTCGTCCAAATAGACAAAGAAAATCAATATCTATGAAATTAGTAAACGAATTCTTTTCATATAATAAGATTTGTTTCATCAAGCTGGTTTACTAAGTTCTCCACGGGTTTTATTTCTCTATATTATTTTCTCTACCAAACAGTCCAAAATAAATATTAGCAAAACACATGGTCCTTGATTAGATCAATTCTTGATTTACCAAAACCAGATCAGCCAAAACAGACCCATAAACTAATCTTGATCAATAAATTTGTCATTTTACAACAAAATATTGCTTCTTTAAATGGAGAAAAACTACTGGGTACTTTACAATGTGTGAGGTTAAAGAATTTCAAGAACACTAACAATCTATTCTTACACCAAAACCGAATACCCCTCATATTTCTCCTCTGTATCCTCCTGAACCGAAGTAATCCCTCTTCGAACAAGCGATCTGTTGACTTTTCTGATGCTCTAATTTAGGGCAATCCGTAATACGATGACCAAGTCCACCACAATACGCACAGCCCTTCACACCACTTGCATTCGCAATCGCTTCAATGTCTTCCATAGGATCATTCAGTTCAGCCAAAACCGGGGGCATCGTCTGTTTGGCTTCTTGTAACAAATGTTTCAAATCAAGAAGTGTAGTTTCACTTTGATTCTTGTTGATAAAAGTCGTGGCAATTCCTGTTTTCCCACATCTTCCGGTTCTTCCGATCCTATGAACATAGTTTTCAATTTCTGCAGGCATATCGTAGTTTATCACGTGTTGGATATCAGGGAAATCCAAACCCTTTGACGCAACATCAGTAGCTACCAAAATATCTTTTTTACCCGCTTTAAAAGACGAAATTGCGTATTCACGTTCCTCCTGATCTTTTCCACCATGGATGGCTACTGCTTCCGCTCCTTTTAATAAAAGGTACTCGTGATTATCGTCCACATCAGCTTTGTTTTCACAAAACACTAAAACCGGAGGTGGTGTTTTTTGTAGGCATTCAAGGAGGTACACGAGTTTAGCTTCTTGTTTCACATATTCAACTTCTTGGACGACATCAAGATTTGCTGCTCCTGCTCGACCCACGTTGACTGTGACAGGTTTGACCAAAGAAAGTTTTGGATCTTTGCAGGCATGGTTGCAGAAAATAAGAGAGTTTGTCTTTGTGCTTTGAAGTGATCGAAAACTTCTCTGATGTCATCTTCAAATCCAAGATCTACCAATCTATCTGCTTCATCTAATGTCAAATACCTGCATGAAACCACAAGTTTAGAAAATCACGCATCTATAGTACATAACTACATAACTGAAATAATAATTTCACGAAACTTGGAACTCCTGAAAAACCGCATAATAGAGATGGAAATTTCAGCTCATTTTCCTAATATTAGTCAATCCGGCTTATAATATTCTTTAACGAAAATGAAATAAGAAGTAACTAAAATTTCAAGCATTCCAACATGTTGAAAGTCACCCAAAATGTGTACTAAAAGCGTAAACTTTCCGATTTGTTTTATCAAAAGGAATTATGTTATTCTTTCAATACTGTTTTGAATAATAATGACTACATTTGATATTTATAAAAAATTTAAAGCAGACAACCCATTTTAAAATGTTACCCAATCCACGCACCCGACCCACCCAATCTACCACCTTCACCTACACATATGGGGTGTTTGGGATTGCTTATTTGGTCAAACAGCTTGTTCAAAACACTCTCAATAGTCGACGCTGCTGCTGTATCAGTTTTAATAAGCAATCCCATACACCATTAATTTTATGATCAACACATTAGGAGTGCTTACCGGCAATTGTCAAGATTCATTCTCTTTTTGGCAAGGAGATCTTTCAACCTTCCAGGGGTAGCTACCACGATATGGACACCTCTCTTGACAATATCCAACTGTGACCGCATATCAACACCTCCAATGCAAAGCAAAGGTCTTATTTCCGGAAATCCAGATTCCTTCAATGGTATTAAAACTCCTCAACACTTCATACGTCTGTCTAGCCAACTCTCTAGACGGGCAAATAATTAATCCTAACGGGCCTTCACCTGCAGCAATCGGCATCATAATCTCTTCCTGCAATGCCATCATGATCAATGGTAACACGAATACCAATGTTTTTCCTGACCCCGTGAACGCTATCCCAATCATATCTCTTCCTGATAGAATAACTGGCAAGCCTTGAACTTGAATAGGTGTCGGTTGTACTATTCCTTTTTCTTTCAACTTTTCAAAACAGGGCCCGAAATCTCATGTCTTTTAAATTTTAACCGCGGCGGGATTTCATCACCATCAACAATGATATGCCATTGTTTCCTAATACCATCACAAGCTTTTTGAGACATGCGTCTTATAGGCAAAGGCGGCTTCCATCCCGTTGGCAAAGGTTCCGAATAAGTGATCCCATTTGCAAGCTCACGAACAGACATCAATTTCTTCTTATCCGACAGATTTTCCATCATTTCTTTCTCTTGCTGAACTGCTTGTTCAGTGGGGGTAACCTCAGGCTGCTTACGCTTAAGCTGTGAAGCTTTAACAAGCAAACTCGGTTTCGTTTCCACTTGTTTGGCCTTTTCTGTTTCGTCTTCAGTCGTTGAAGCTTGACCCTTACGTTGAAGAATCTTGTGTGCCTCTATTGCCCTTCTTCGCTTCGCAACGGGATATACCTCATAATCATCGATGATGTTGTCCATAGCCTGTAAGAAGAAGCTCTAAACATATAAGCAATGTATTCAAAATCAACAACCAAACTTCAACCTATGGTTATTCTAACACCAACAACTAATATGATATATACAAGATTTAGGTGTTTTTGCTTATGTGTCTGCTTAAATAATTACTCATTAAGCTGCTTAAAAATAAGGTTATCAGTAAGTAGTCAAAAAGTATCATCTTCAAAGCTACTCAAAATCATGAATTAAGCTTCAAACCACAATAACAAATAAGATAACAAATTCAACAAAAATAAAAGCAAAGAAAATCTTGATTGAGGAACTGCATCAAACATACCATGAAGGGTGTTAACCACAATGATTTGATCAACAACTTCGCTTCTAAGAATAAAGGGGTGGGGCTACAAGAATCGCACTGCTTGTAGCAAAGGTTAAACGTTTCGTTATACGTAGTACTATCGTTGTTTTAATGTTATTGTGTATATATAAAGGGGCTGAAACCGACATAAGAATAACGATGGGAAAATTACACAACTAGTCCCTCAAACTCAAACATGAACATTCAGATTTTTTATTTTTATTTTTATTTTTAGGAAACTCCAAAATACATCCATGTGGTTTATCTTGATTCGCATTATACATATTTTTCGCAAAATTTTTAACAAATACATCACTCCATTAGTAAAAGTTAATCTATATACATCTCTCAGTTAAAATAAGGACAAATGGCAAATAATTTCTTCTTATATCTTCAACGAGATAGAAAAATTTACACCGTAGTCCTCCGGGTTAATCCAGATTTGCACCGTTTTTTTACTTTTTCGTCCGTTTTACGCTTCCATTTTTACGCTTCGTCCGCTCTTTACCTTTCGCCGCCACGTTCTCATCCGCTTTTTACGTTCGTCCATTTTTACGTTTTCATCCTTTTTACGTTTTAGTCCGCTTTTACGTTTTCGTGCACGTTTTTCATTTTCGCCCACTTTTTATGTTTTCGCCCTCGTTTTTTCGTTTGTCCCGCTTTTATGTTTTCATCCATTTTCTTACGTTTTCATCCATTTTGTTAGGTTTTGTCCCTTTTTTCGTTTTCGTCCATTTTTATGTTTTCATATGATTTTTTACGTTTTGAGATACAAACTTGAGATCTTTTTTAATCTTGTCTCACTCTCATGTTGTATTAACTTGTTTTAGCAAAAGTTATATTCAAAGATTAGGCAAATATGAAGCCTTTTTAGTCGAAGGATATATCGAGGCCTTTTTTACCTTTTAGAGGTTTTATGACTCCAAAAAACTAATATTTGTGATGAGACCTAGTTTTATTTAAAAATGAGATGAGAATAGTCAAAATCAGAACTTCTTTTGTTTGTTAAAATAGTACAACAATATTTCATAGACCATACTATATATAAAAATGCAAAATTTCTTGGTAAGGTTTTAGTTAAATGTTGTTATCTTTGACAACTAGTAGTCGTTTACTACCTCCTGTTTATTACACATGATCATTTTATTTTAAACTTTTGAGCAGAATATACGATAATAAAACTAACAAGAAGCTATAAGATACAATTATTCAAACAACAAACATTTACAAAGACGTTCGCCGATGTATTATAAAGTGTTTTATGTAACTATCTATCTAGTTTTATGTTATATTGTTTAAGAAAATTATTATATAAAAGGATACTATACTTTTCTCTCTCAGAAAGTTCTTTCATTTGATTTCACACATGTAAGATAATAGACTATATGTAAACTATACTTACAGACGAAAATGTAAAAAAAACAAACGAAAACTTAAAAATGGACGAAAACGAAAGAAGGGACGAAAATGTAAAAAGATGGACGAAAACGTAAAAAAGGACAAAAACATTAAAAAACTAACGAAAAACGTAAACGGACAAAAACGAAAAAGAAGCAAAAGAAAACATAAAAGAATGGCGAAAACGAAAAAGTAGACAAAAACGAAGAACGGACGGAAACGCGAAAAACGGACGAAAACATAAAAAGACAAAATGTAAAAATGGACAAAAACGTAAAAATGGACAAAAACGTAAAAAACTAACGAAAACATAAAAACGGACGTAAACGTAAAAAACGAGTGAAAACGAAAAAACGAACAAAAACGAAAACCTAACAAAAACGTTAAAAAAGGACTAACGGTGCAAATATAGTTAACCCACAGGACTAATGGTGTAAATATTTTATATCTCTATAGGAGATAACGGAGAAATAATTTGCACCGTTTGTCCTTATTTAACGGAGGGATGTATATATGTTAACTTTTACTAACGGAGTGATGTATTTGTTGAAACTTTTGGAATGATATAATGCGAATCGGGGTAAACCACATAGATGTATTTTGGAGTTTACTCTATTTTTAATTTTAGTTTTAACAACGACGAACGGGGAATAATGAATCAACATTGTCAAGCTCGAAAATTGACTCGGTATTGACCGACGAATAGTCTTCATGTTTTATTTTGAGCTCGATGATGTAGTTATTGAAACGCCCTGTGACCGACTTGATTCAAATTGACTCGATATTGACCGACGAATAGTCTTCATGTTTTATTTTGAGCTCGATGATGTAGTTATTGAAACGCCTGTGACCACTTGATTCAAAATAATGAAGATTTAAATCTTTTTCGCGGAAACGCTTTGATTATAACGGACCTCCTGTTACTTTTTTATAAACTAACAAGTATCTATTACTAATCAGCCTTTAAGACTATTTTTAAATAAAACTAGACTTAATTACTTTTAAAACGACAAGAGGCACGACCTCTAACGATCTACGGTTTGTTAGTGTGTACAAACCAAACGGACCCTAAGTAATTTGAATGAAACTAGATACAAATCCATATCCTAATCCAAATTAAAATCCAAACCCAAATCCTAATCCTAAACTCATCTACAAACCAAACGGACCCTATGTGATTTGAATTTTTGTGTAAGTGGTTAGGTAGAACGATATCCTATAATAATAAAATCCGGTGCATGGGAGGGCATGCACATGCCTCCAAACGCGTTTGTGAGTGTGTAAATATACTTTTAGTTCACTTTGATAATATGAATAAATATGATATGTTCTTGTAAAAAGTGTCCTAATAAACGTAATTAGAATTTTCTGTTAACAATGTTTTTCGATTTAATATTTTCTGTAGCAATTAATTTATGGATGCCGAGAATTAACAGTGAATAATATTTTACACAACCAAATCATATGTTAACACGAGCCCCAAATTATTTTTCTTGGTCAGCTTAGTTATTAACTTACTAGATAATCTAAATTTGTCAGATACTCTTTTACCAAATTATCACAACTTCATGCTACAGACACGTGTCCAAACGATATATCCTGCAACTTGTGTTATTGCAACTTCATACGCAGTCATGAATTACAAGTAGCACTATGAAAAGTGAATTCTTACCATTATCAAGAAATTCACAACAGAAAATATCAGCATATGAAACTGTACCCAGAAGCAATACACAACAAAAGAATCTGAACCCTGAACTGCTAAAAATACATCAAACTTGGCAGAACAATTGATCCCTAGCTACACATTTTACCAGTCTAGCCCTAACTTTAGAAATATAGTTTTTAAAAAAGTTACACTAACTTTCAATCTGCTTAATTCCAATAAACCCGCAACCCATACTTCGGAAATGCTGATTTACGGAACTAACCCTTATAAGAACAAACAATTATCAGGATTTTACATGTACATTATGCCCAGTTTTCCTTCTGTGTCGGCTAAAGTCAGAAACAAACCTGAAGTTGAGCCCGCACCCTTCAACACTGCATTTATAGGGTCTCTCTCCAGTGTGGACCCTTATATGCTCGGTCCGGGCCCACGCCCACTTAAAAGTCATCTTACAACCTTTCCATGTGCATTTAAGAGGTCGGTGATCTTCATGAACACGCATATGGATCACTGCGTATCTGTGTGACTTGAACTTCTTCCCACATCCTACATGAGGGCACCTGTTCTTTCGGTGCAATCTTAGTTCGGTTTTGGTCTTGAAACTCAGTTTGCAACCTTCTATGTCGCACTTGTGGGACTTGTGCTCAGTTTTTCAGGGTTTTGACATTGGAAGCCTTTGCTTTCTTTGCGTGTTTTTCACTGACATTGGAAGGTTTTGATTTCTTAGCAAGTTTTTCTGGAATTGTTTTTGTTGAGATATTAATCCCACCTTTTAGAGAATCTTTCCCACCTCTAGGTCTCAATCCTTCACATGGGCTTTTTACAAATCCATCGAAGTCAGATTTTTCCTCTCTTTGCAACAACTCCACCTCTCTCTTCCTTTTACTTCCACTTTTTGAATCTGAAACATGGTTATTTTCGTCATTATCAGTGGTATGATCTTTCTTTACCTTATCATTCGAGTCGATAACAGGTTCATCAGCAGAGGACCCACCATCCTTAGTCAATTCAGTGTCTTCTTGCATCGAACCATCTTCACTACCCTGCGCTAAAGAACCATTATCAGTTGCCACAAAGCTGGTTTCATTTTGCAAGTCGCTTTCTTCACCATTCTCAGTTCCAGATTTTTCAAGAGTCGTAGCACATGACTCTGAACCTCCCTCCATCTCCATGGAAGTGTGTGGCTCAGTATCTTCAGCCACAGGAGGTGCAATAACATCCACTCCAACTTGTGATAGAACAGAATCCACCTTTTCCTGCTGTATCGGGTTTCCAGGAGTTGATAAATCACTCGAGACCAAAAAATTGTCTTCATTTCTGTCTTTGCTGAGAATAGCTACAGAATCTTGCCTCTTTGACTTGAATTTTCTTCTTGAATACTGAATTGAACTCCCTCCCTTTTTAGGGATTTGAGCTTCAGATATATTGTCTATCACCTCGACATCAACAGTCTTTGAAAATTTCTTGATTGAACTGTTTAGCTTTCTATTTGAGCGTGATTTTGTGGCTTTCCACCTAAAAATCATAGCATGGGAGTCAACACTTGAGGTGGGGGTGTCAGCAAATAATGCATCCATAATCAAAGCATTGTGTATCTTGTCAGGTGATAATTTAGGCCTGAGTTTAACAGACTGTCGAAGATTAACATTCAATTTCAGAGTCCAATCATCTACAGACTCGTCGTCCTGCTCATTGTCAATTGCAAGGTTTATCAGGTCCAAATCATCCTCTGTTGCTTCATCTAATCGAACCTCGTTATATCTGAATGTGCTACCAATCTGTTCTGCAATGGCTGAAACTTGTATCTTAATTTTCAGAAAATCTACAAAGGAAAAAAAAAAAGCAAGTTAAAATCTGAACGACGAGTCTTGATGCCTAAAGAAAAAACACATGTGCAACCATATGCTCCTAGCACGAGACAAAAAGATCTTAAAAGGAAACTGTCATCAGGCACACATTAGAGGGTTTAAGTACGATGGGACCATGTAGTATAGGTTAATGATCACCTGAATGGCATATTATAAGCAGCTTTGCCCCACCCATAGAATCTAATAGTTCTATGACTTTACTTGCATGCTTTAAACAGAATATCTGAGGTCTTAAAAATCCATTAGATATGTTCCATCCCTTTTCAACATTCATTTCACATGAATTTGTTGAAGCTTCAAGAGACCGATACTTGGCATTAACCAATTCCACGCCATGACCCGTGACAGGCATTTCATCAATCAACATCTTTGTTGTTGGTTGTATAACAGACATGAAAGGATAACCAAGAACACCACAAGCCACACAAGGTAACGAACCAGAATCAATTTGAAAATCACTTGACATGTCCTCATCCTCTATATTGACAACTGTCTCGGTATCCAAGTTATTGTCGTTTTTAACATGAATATCATCAATATTCTTCAAGTCAGATTCTGTGATTACAGATGGTGATAGGGATTCGAGATCCCATAGGACTGCATGGTAAGCAGAATTGCTTTGAAGAATATGATTAATTAACTTATTTTCCTTTAGTATATCCTCGATGAATTTTTTCTTTACCAAGAGCTCGCTTTTTTTGGCGATCTTTTGAACGAGAGCTTCGTATCCCAGGCAGCAATGATTTAGGCACTCTGCCATTTATTAAACAATTGAAGAATATCATATCAGGAACAGATTCACAGCAATAGAATACAACAACAACAACAACAACAAACCCAATCCCGCCTAGGCAGGGTATGGGGAGGTAAAATGTAGACAGATCCTACCCCTACACCAAGGTAAACCCTTGTGTAGAGAGACTGCTTCCAACGAGACTCCTCCGCAAGTATGTGTGCTAGTGCAAAGTATAGATAGACATAAAAACAATAGGCAAAAGTGTAGTAAAAAGCAAGCAAGCAACAAGCAAACAGGCATACATAAAAAGAACCACGCATTGCCACAATAAAACCAATAGCAAAGCGCAAATGAAAAAACCACAAGCCAAGCACACCAAAAGTACCAACAAAAAGGGCAACACAGAGCAAAGCAAAGAAGCACACGAGGCATAAAGCTAATGCAGAAAAAAACACGAGCACCAAAACCAAAACGCATGGAGCAAACGAAGGTGCAAAACCTAAAGGAGCAACAAAGAGCAACGCAAACCACGCACGGGCCTAAGACTACGGCAAAGCAAAAGAGACCATACAACAAAACTCGCAAGTGGGCAAAAAGGACACCTAAAGCCAAGCACCTAGCACCACTACCAGCAAATCCTAATCCTATCCCTCCACCCCTTCCTATCTGAGATCATGTCCTTGGTCAAACTAAGCTCCATCATATCGCTTAAGTCTATCCTCCCATCCGACATATTGGGCTTCTCACGCCATCTACATAGAATTATGTAAAACGTGTAGTTGTAGCTAACCTTGGAATAAACGACATTGTTAACAAGTAAAGCAATTGTTGATGTGAAAGCATAGGAAGAAAGTTCATACAGCTCTGCACTGCAGCTCCTTTAGCTACAAAGCCATTTTGGAGTTCCAAAATTAGCAGCTTCCCCACAATTAAAACCTTATGGATACAATGACCTTATATTAGAGTCGACAAACAATATTAAGTGAAATTTGATATAAGAAAACAACAACGCAAAGATTACCATGGCTAAAGCCTATGTGGTAAGCCCTCGGAAAAGTCACTACAAATTCGCCCGGATACTGAACTAACCTGTGATAAATCCCCAGAAACTTTAGTAAAAGATCACAAACGTCAAGTAACCATCATATATTGTACATAATTACTGTTACATAGAATGTTCTTAATGTCATCCATAAGTACAATGTAAAGTACAAGAGATGAAAGCAATAATTTTAAAAAAGAAATAACAGACCTGCAGCATGGAATGCCAGATGCAACAACAGTCTCAGGTGATAGAAGAGTAGTCTTTTCGCCCAACAGTGTTAGTGCAGCTGTTAAACAAAAAGAGATTTAGTCACATTTATCAATTAAATGGGTCCAATTCCACCCCATGTAAGTGAGGTCTTGGACCATATGACTATGTGAGAAGGACCACAAAACTATGCCCAAAAAGGGACTACTCGGAATGTTTTGTGAGGATGTACACACATCTTGAACAAGTGGGCAACTTTAACATTTTAAGGGGTGTCACTGACGAAGCCATCACCCATCACAAAATCTTGAATTGGTACAATGGGCAATGAGATTTTGCCCAGATTCAAATCCTAATGAAGCTAAAGAATTTTATTTAAAACGGACAAGACACAAGCACACCCTAATCTACAACCTTTCTGTCCACGTTGAAACTTGATCCCACGACCTTCTGGTTGAACAACACCTTGGTACCACTAGGAAACTTCTAAAGGATGGCCTATGTGGCTAAAGTGCAGTTGTTGGCACACAAGCATATTATTGGATTTAAAATACCCTATCTAAGTTTAGCTATCCATTTTGAAATTCTATATACTTCAATGATTCAATGAGTAGCATACTCAGCCAACCCTAAAAGTTTGAACTATAGGTTCCATTATTGTCGATGTAATAAGTTGCAAGATAGACAATAAGTCAATAACGTATCTATGCTGCACTAAGGATTTCTTTAATTCTATAGAAATATATAAAATAATATGTATAGGTGACTAAGTCAGATCACTCATATGGTAGAAAAGTGAGTCCAGCTGTAAGTTTCTAATAATCATATAATCAACACAACAACGCCCTTTTCAGAACATAAACTAGTAAGCAAATATACTTAGTAACACACATCAAAAACTGCCATTATAGGAGATATTACCATTATACGATAGTACTATAACAAGCTTTATAAGTGCATAGCAATAATACAGTATAGAGTAAGCAGTTTATCCATACCTAATCGATCTATTCCTCCATAAGCCTTTGAACGAATTACTTCCTCAAATGTGAAAGCATAATCCCCTGGGACTGAATACCACGTCTTGGGAGCGCCAATGTGAAGAAAATTCAAACTATGAAGCTCGTGATCTTCAACATGCCACGCAAACCAGCTGAACAACATGCCAAGATATACCATGGGAGAAGTAACACCCGGAATATCATCTGGCATAAAACGCGTAAGAGAACCAGGCGATCGTGCAATAACTTGTAAATTCCAAGGACAATTAGAAAGCTTCCATCCGGCAGTTCCTTCAACCTCACGACCATCGTCTACTAAACTCGTATCCTTTTTCAACACATCTACTTCAGAACTACCACTACCACTAGACTTTACAGATTCACGTTCACCTTTCCGTTCATCGCTATCGTTACCATATCTTTTAAAATTCCTTCTCCTCCTCCTACGCTTACGCATAAACCTAGACGCACTAACCGGTTCACCAAACCCGACCCGGGACATCATTCGCATACTCAATATAAATCGGCTTCTCACTAGCCGCCTTCCAAAACCGCGACTCAACATCCAACGGCGTAACATCCTTAACCACACCTAACTGACTCTTCATAAACACCTTCGACTTCAACTCATATTGTTCCAACGTATATATCTCCCCGCTTTGCCACACTTGCTTATTAACCTCTTTCCCTCCCTTCCCATTATCACAACCTAACTCCTGATGCCTAGTCGTAAAAACCGCGCGATTATCTTTACCTACATTCACATTACCCTAGCTCGAGACTTCAAAAGGGACTTATTTAAGTTATTAACAACGTATTTTTTCGACGGTTTAGGTAACGGGGGAATAACTTTACATATACCAAAAGCGCTAGCTTGTTTCTCTATTTTGGAAATATACGCAATGGGATCGGCGAATTCGGTATCGGTCGGGTAAAACACGGGAGCTAACGGCAGTTCCTTTAGCCAATTAGGTATTGACACGTCCCTCATTACAATAACTAATCCTAACAATAAACTAACAGAATCATAACCTATTATTATATATATAATTTTGAAACCCTAACCCTAGAAAATATAAAATTAGGGCAAAATTGAAAATGAATTGAACCTGTTTGACCTTCAATGAGATTATGTGTGTGTGTTTTTAGTGTGTGGGTTTATTTATTTGGTGGGTAATGTTGGTGCGTATTTTAGCATGGTGTGGTACGGTTGTGATAAAGTACGCCAACTGAATAAGATGCCCGATTTGCTTATCTGCAGTTTTTTGTTTTGTACTTGCTACTTTGCTAGAAAGGAAAAGGAAATGAACTTTTTGAATAATTTATTCATCGGATACAAGTGTTTTAAATTTGTGTTTTACTATT
>OU343217.1:219716229-219752436 GCA_910596185.1 Chrysanthemum makinoi
TTTGGGTTCTTTATTGATAGGTTTATCAAGAGTTGGATGGAACGTTGGCTCGAGTTGTTGGTATCTCATGACGGACCCTTTGGAACCCGTGTTGATAGCGTTGACCGAACGGACTTACGGATGTGAGGGGCAGGGTAATGCACTGTCCCTTGGTGAGCAAGAACATGAAGTCGATGAAATCGAATTCACTTTTGGGTTCTTTATAGTGTCACTTGGGAGTGATCCTATATCCCGGTCATTGAAGGCTTTTAAGAGGGTGTTAGGATTTAGTAAATCCAGGTATTATAGTGTCGGTAACCTCAAGTATTTGTAATCGTTAGATAGCTCGTAGTCGTAGTTATTTAATGTCATGTAGTATTTAGTTAAGTAATACCGTGGAGGACGGACGGGTCTTTACCCACTGTATGCCTGATCCACAGCCCGTTAGGTGGCGTTTTGTGTAAAGACTATAAATACTCTCTACCTCCCAAGGTAGAGAGTTGGAGCTCATAATAAGATTTTTCTTTCTCTCACTCAAGTTCCCAAACCTCTAACTTTCTCTCTCTAGAAAATCATCTATACGCCTACTTGTGTGTGTGTTATGATGTGTAATGTGAATCCAATATTTACAAATGGTATCAGAGCCATGGTTAGATCATCTCTTACACATCCTTGGATTTCTAGTGGTTTTTAGATGGTTTTTGAGTTTGAAAAAGTTTAGTAGTTTTTGCATCATTTGGATCATTTCTAGTGTTAAAGCTTGGACTTTGATTGTACTTGTTTTGTTTTAGGATCATCATAAGTGTGTAGGTTTTGATTTGGTGGCTTTAATCATCGTGGTTAGCTTGTTTTGGATTGAAAAGTGTGTTTTGAGATTTTTCTTGCTAGCGACTTGAGTCACGGATTCTTATTCGTGGTAGCGACTTGCTTTGTTAGTGGGTAGCGAGTTATATTGGTTTTTGGTAGCGACTTGGTCCTAGCGACTTGTCTATTGAGACAAGCCGACAAACAGTACACTTAGTGGATTCTCCACTACGGCTAGCGACTTGGTATAGGTACCGATTTGCTTTCAATTTTGTTAGCGACTTGTACTTAAGTTTTTTTAGCGACTGGGTGTTAGCGACTTGAACCTTAGCGAGTTGCTATTTAGCGACTTGACGAATTAGCGACTTGGTGCTTAGCGACTTGCTGTCAAAATTTGTAGTGACTTGGTGTCATAATTCTTAGCGACTTGGCATTATAGCGACTTGATTTCAAAATTTGTAGCAACTTGGTGCTTAGCGACTTGCTTCAAGGTTTCTTAGCGACTTGGTTGAACTTTTGATTGTAATACGGTTTTCTCTTGATTTAGTAAAATCCCGTGAAAGAATCTATTTCCTGGTTTGATCATAGAGTTTTAAAATCCCGTTAAATCTGTTAACATGTCTACCATCATTCCTACAATCATCTCCACTGTTGTTGAGGATGTTCAAGCAGCAGGTTCAGATACTCGTCCACCTATGCTTGACAGAACTGACTATGACTCTTGGGCACAACGAATCAGATTGTACTGTCTTGGAAAGGAAAACAGAGTCAACATTCTCAAGTCTATTGATGAAGGACCTTATCAGATTGAGACTACAAGAGACTTAATTGATACAGCTGCAGATGGAACAATGATCTATGGAATAGATAGACCAAAGACGTATGATGAGCTCAATGATAAGGAGAAAAAGAGGTTCTATGCTGATATCAGGGCCTCGAACATCATACTACAGGGTCTTCTAAAAGACATCTACAAGCTGATCAATCACAACACTGAAGCCAAGGCAGTTTGGGACAATGTCAAGATGCTTCTCTCAGGTTCTGAATTAACCAAGGAAGACAGAGAATCACAGCTGTATGATGAGTTTGAGCACTTCAAGATGAAGCCTGATGAGAGTATCTATGAGTACTACGTGAGATTCCACAAGCTTGTGAATGACATGAGGAACATCAGAATGACTATGCCAAACATTCAGCTGAACTCAAAGTTTGTGAACAACATGAATCCCGAATGGCACAAGTTTGTCACCTCTGTGAAGCTAACCAAAGGATTGAAGAACACCAACTATGAGCAACTGTATGCATTCCTTCTTCAGAATGAGAGACATGCCATGTTTGAAAAGAGGATTCTTGAACAATTCAAAACAAATCCAGTAGAAACAAGTTCATCAAATGATTCCACTCCCTTTTACACCAATGTTGGGATTACCACCAAAGCTTCACAAGTTATACCCATGGGTGATGGCAATCACAAACTCATTCCCGATCCAAGGTTTAAACAAGCTGATGCTGATGCAGCCGTGGGACACTTCATTAATCAACTGGCCCTTATGGTTAAACAAAACTTGACTCTCAGTCCACATACCAATAGTCTTCACACTAACAATGAGATCAGAACTGCATCCAATCTTCACAATCATGCTCTTGTCAGAGATGGGAAGGTTATGGTGCAACCAGTTCAAGAAAGGCAGTATGAACAGGGAAGAGGTGGAGCTGGTAGAGGCTATGCTGCTAATCAAAATCAGGGAAGGATTGGGAATCAAGGTCAAGAAAAGCCAATCAAATGCTACAACTGCATTGGTGAGGGACATATTGCAAGGAACTGTACATCTCCAAAACGTCCTCAGAATGCAGAATACTTCAGAGACAAGATGCTGCTTGTGCAAGCTCAGGACAATAGAGCAACTTTGGATGAAGAGGAGTTGTTGTTTCTTGCTGAAGGGAATGCTAAGACATATGATGCCGATGAAGATGAGCAGCCAGTACAGGGTATGGGTCGGAACAATCCAAATGCATTTCAAGTAGCTGACTGCGATGATTTTGATTCGGATGTGGATGATGAACCAACTGCCCAGTCAATCTTCATGGCTAGCATCTCTCCTATTGTCTCCCCTAAGGTTCCTTCACCGCAACAGGCTGGTCCATCCAAAGAATCAATCATCTCAGAGGTATTAAAACTGTACGATAAGGTTGATGAGCAAAAAATACATAATAAAGAACAATCTCTTGAAACTTATGATTCAGACGTTGAAAATATAGGAAATAGTAATATTGTCTCGTATGATCAACATGTGGCTCAATGTGAAAATGAGATTGTACCAAGTGATGTATCTTCTGCAGTCAATAATGATTGTGTTTTTTATGAATACACTGGATGTGCCCCTAATGATTCAGTTATCTCTGAACTTAATGCCTATAAAGAACGAGTTGCTATTTATGAACAACGTGCTAAATTTGAATTGACCACCCGTGAGTAGGAAATGGATGACCAAATGCGTACAATTATTAGAAAAAGTAATTTTAGAGAAGAAGTATTAAAACGAGAGTTAAACTCCTTACAAGAAAAGCTTTCTAAAACTGCTAAGCAAAAACAAGAACTTCAAGAAAATGTGAAAATGCTTAAGCAAGAATTCAATGCTAAGGAATCAAAACTTTTGAATGATTTTTCCAATCTAAAAACTTTGAAAAACAAGCTTGAAAATAAGTTGTACGTACAAGGGAACACCATTCAGACTGCTCACTTGATCACTAAGAATAGAGTCTTAAGCGATAAGCATAGCATTCCCCTTGTTGAGGAACCAAATCCAGAGGTCATTAAAAAGGCTAGAACTACTCATAAGGTAATTTATTATGGCAATGAAATCCTTAAGCCTAGGCAGAAACCTAGTTGCGGTGAGTGCACTAAGGAAGATAGAAAATTAGATGTTGCATCTAGGGAGAAAATGAATAAGAAGCTTGAAAATCCTAAATGTAAAGAGAAGAACATAACTATCAGACCTCATGATTACAAAAAGGAAAATTGGATTTCCTTGAACAAGTTTAAGCCTCAAACGTTGTTAACGCCTGAACAGGTGTTCTGGAAAAGGGACTTAGACAAGCAAAAAGCAGAAAATCTTGTTGAAACAAACCCTCCCTTTAGGAAAATACCTGCAGCGACTGTGTATCCTCCAAATACACCAATGCATTTAGTTCCTAGAACTATTGCCACTAAAAGCAAGACCTTAATCAGTCAATATGTTATATTTCAATTATTTGTTGACTTTGAGAAAACTTGTAAGAAAAGGATCACACCCACTGGATAACTGAAGGGGAAAGGGGTTTTGAGCAAACAAAAGAATGCTATTTAACTGAGGTCATGCCTTTCTTTAAACAATTAAAAGATCAATTTGAGAGTCTTAAAAAGGGGACGGATTCGATATTAAAGGATGGAAAAGGAATTTAATGCAATGATAGTTGAGGTAAGTGATTATGAGCGAGCATTAAAATATAATGAGATTGAGAGGAAGAGCTTGCATACCTTAAATGAGAATCTGATTTCTGAATGTATCTCTCAAGATGTGTTCTACACTGCTACTAATTGCTCTATTACTGCTTCTCAATTTCGTGAATTATCTGTTGCTTTGAAAGTCTCCCATGATCGTGTCATTGAGCTTGAAATCAAAAACTCAAAACTAAGCGAGAAAATTGAACAGGATGATCACGATAATTTGGTAAAACATTTTTCTAAGCTAGAAGTTAAACATTTTGATTTACAACTAAAATATCAACATCTCAAAGAAAATGTTAAAACCTCAAACATCAAGAAATCC
Source organism: Chrysanthemum makinoi (assembly GCA_910596185.1). Classification (NCBI taxonomy): domain Eukaryota; kingdom Viridiplantae; phylum Streptophyta; class Magnoliopsida; order Asterales; family Asteraceae; genus Chrysanthemum; species Chrysanthemum makinoi. The sequence goes on from OU343217.1 coordinate 219,720,822, forward strand.
TCGGATGTTCCAGAGTTTGATGCAGTTTTTGAATTAAACAAAGGTAATGAACAGATTCAAGCTCATCGTAACACGATCAGAAAGTTGAAAGCTCAAATTTCTCAATTAAAGGGTGAAAAGAACATGTGATTGGCTCCAAATGCCTCCTCCATTAGATTCTCTCAGATTCTCATAATTTTCATCTTTAAAACTTGGTTAATGCTTTACAAAGGAAAATAGAGTTTTCTAGAAAAAATGAAAAGGTCAAACAACATTTCAATGAGTTACTTGAATCAATAAAGTCACTCGTAACAAAATAATGATAAAATAACTTCGTTGCAAAAAGAAATTGAGAATCTAAAGAGTCAGGTTAAAGGGAAAATGCCAATGACCAATGAGGATAATGGTGTATCCAAGTGCGTGTTTGTAATAAATATGCTTTGTCTGTGAAATATGTTCCTCCTCATCTTAGGAACAAAAAACTTGCTATTCAAAACATATTTCCATGCCTTAAGGACAGCCTAGAATGTCTCCGTGAGATTGTTGAAGAGGATAAGTTAGAGAAACTACTTGATAATGCAATTGGCCATGCATGCTTATATGCCCAACGATCTCAAGAACTTCTAGAATGCTTAATTACAATATGCCCTAAATCCTTAGGTGAGCAAGTTAATCCCTTGATGCCTTGTTCTATGCCTTGTGCCAAGTATGAAATTCATTCAAAGCCCAATGTTATGAATGAGAACTTTTGTGTGCCTTCAAATAGTTCATATCCCAGCACCTCTAGAACTAAGAAAGTGAACTTCAGTGTGCCTTCAAGTAGTTCAGATCAAAGCACTTCTAAACCTGAAATGCAAAAAGTAGCAAAACCAACTAATGTTCCCATTCCCTTTACAGGAGTAATCAATGACATTAAAGCAAGCAGGTCAAAGCCTCACGACAATACAAGGAATGATAGGACCTCACAAGCTAAGAATGTGCATTGGAAGAAAGTAGAAGATCACCCTAGGAATATTAAGTTTGAGTTGAATAAAACGAATCGTGTTGATTCTAGTATTAGCTATAAGCGTACTGTAATTAATTCGAATTCTGCTACTATTCGCAAACCATGTAATGATGACTGCTTGATTTCTGTTACTAATCATGAATGTGATGTGAATGTTTTGTCTAATGCTGTCAAATGCCCAGTTAAAATTGTTAATGCAAAAAATCATGCTAAGAGGCTAAAAGGCAAAGACGAAAGAAAGTTAGAACACAGTGGAAACCCACAGGAAGAACATTTAGTAAGATAGGTTATCAATGGATACCTTTTGGCCATAAGGATAATCAGTTCTGCCCTCAATCTGCTAAGACAATGCCTACTGGTAGAACTATTCCCTTAAGAAGTGAACATACTTTGTATAGGTCAAATACGAATACCAGCACTACATCTATTTCGAATGAGTCCATTGCTTCTATTTCTGATATGGGTGTTTCTATTTCTGATGTGGGTGTTCCAATCACTGTTACTAACCAAATGGAACCCATTCTTGCATGGGGATCCCAATTATCTAGTTATCCATTCTTGTCTGTGTTCAACTGCAGATCGTTCAAATCGTTCTGTGGTACTTAGACTCAGGTTGTTCCAAGCATATGGCTGGAGACCGGTCGCGGCTCATGAACTTCGTGAGTAAATTCATCGGAACTGTTAGATTCGGGAACGACCATTTTAGAGCAATTATGGGTTATGGTGTTTATGTAGTTGGCAAAAGTGTAATCTCCAGGTATATTATGTGAAGGTCTTGGTCACCATTTGTTCTCTGTTGGTCATTCTGTGATTCCGATCTAGAAGTGGCCTTTAGAAAACATACTTGCTTCGTTAGAGAACTTGATGGTGTGGAATTATTAAGAGGTACTCGTGGTTCTAACCTATACACCATCTCTATCGAAGACATGATGAAATCTTCACCCATCTGCTTGCCGTCAAAGGCTTCCAAAACTAAGTCATGGTATGGCAACCGTCGTCTCAATCACTGAACTTTGGTACCATAAACAATCTTTCCAGAAAGGACTTAGTAGAGGATTACCTAGATTAAGTATGAAAAAGATCATCTTTGTTCAGCATGCCAATTGGGAAAAAGCACGAAATATGCCCATAAACCAAAACCCACAAACTCAGTAATGGAAGTCCTTCATACCCTTCATATGGATTTGTGCGGACCAATGAGAGTACAAACGATAAATGGAAGAAATACATTTTAGTCGTTGTGGATGACTACTCTCGATTTACTTGGGTAATTTTTTTGAGGACAAAGGTGAAACTCCAGGTCATCATCAAACTTATCAAACCGCTACAAGTTCGACTCAACAATACTGTTAGAATAGTTCGAACAGACAATGGCACAGAGTTTGTTAACAAAGACTTAATTCAGTTTATGAAAGTGTTGGAATCAGTCATCAAAGAAGTGTTCCACGAACTCCTCAACAGAACGGTGTAGTTAAAAGACGAAATCGAACTCTTGTGGAAGCCGCTAGAACAATGCTAATTTATTCAAAGTTTCCAATGTTTCTATGGGCTGAAGCCATTGCCACTGCTTGCTACACCCAAAATTGTTCCCTTATTCATACATCTCATGGAAAAACTCCATATGAACTTGTTCACAAACGAAAACCTGATCTCTCCTACCTTCGGGTGTTTGGTGCTTTGTGCTATCCAACGAATGACGGTCAAGACTTAGGTAAATTAAGAGCAAAGGCATATATTGGAGTTTTTGTTGGTTATGCACCAAACAAGAAGGGTTGCCGAATCTACAACAAGAGAACCCAAAATATCATGGAAACAATCCACGTTACGTTTGATGAGCTGACCGGTCAAATGGCTCCAGGACAATTCAGTTCTGGACCCGCATCTCAACCTTTATCAAGTAGTCCTATCAGTTCTACTCTTGTTTCTAATTCCTCTCCAGCAACTTCATATGTACCTCCATCAGAAGATGATTTAAAGAAATTGTTTGATCCAATGTTTGATAAACACTACGAACCGAATGCGGATGAAACGTCAACTCCATCATCAGAGGCTGCTCCTATCCCTGTGAATGAAGTCAACCCTTCAGTATCAATATCATTAAGTCAAGAAGCGCCTGTTGCTAACCACTCTGTCTCATCAACAAATCTTCAATCATCCAATGTACATCATGGAAGTGTTTCTGGCATCAATGATGAAGTTAATCCCTTTGCTACTCCTGAAGATGCTCCATTTGAAAATATCTTTGCTCCTGAATCATCATCAGAACCATCTTCATCAGGAGATATCGACTCTGCTACTTCAGTTCCTCAACAACAGCCGCGTGAACACCTCAGAAAATGGACACATGATCATCCATTGGACAACATCATTGGAAACCTCTCTCATCCAGTATCCACACGGAAACAACTTGCAACCGATGCCTTATGGTGCTTCTTCAACTCCGTACTCTCTAAGATAGAACCAAAAGATGTTAAAACCGCCATGAATGAAGATAGCTGGTTCAATGCCATGCAAGAAGAAATTCATGAGTTTGATCGACTTGATGTATGGGAATTAGTACTGCTCCCATGTGCTATGATCATTGCCTCTAAATGGATCTTCAAGTGAAACTTGATAAGCATGGTGATGTTTTAAAGAACAAGGCATGAAAAAGGATACCGTCAAGAGGAAGGTATTGACTTTGAAGAATCATTTGCTCCTGTTTCTCGTATCGAGGCAATCAAATAGATGTAAAGAAGGCATTTCTTAACGGAGATCTTAAAGAAGTCGTATACGTCAGCCAACCTGAAGGCTTTGTGAATCCAGAGCATCCTACTCACGTCTATCGTTTGAAGAAGGCTCTTTACGGTTTAAAGCAAGCTCCAAGGGCATGGTATGATACGCTATCAAAGTTTCTTCTGTTTACTGGATTCAGCAAAGGAGCAGTTGATCTAACACTGTTCACCAGGAAGTCAGGCAAACATTTAATTCACGTTCAAATATATGTAGATGATATTATCTTTGCCTCAACTGACCCCAATGAGTGTGACCGTTTTTCTAATGAAATGGGTTCTAAATTTCAAATGTCAATGATGGGACAAATGTCATTTTTCTTGGGATTCCAAATTTCACAAATTCCCGGAGGTATTTTTATAAATCAATCTAAATATGCTAATGAGATTTTAAAGAAATTTGGATTTGTTTCTTGTGATACTGTTGATACTCCCATGATAGAGCGTACTAAACTGGATGAGGACCACTTAGGGATCATGGTAGACCAAACAAAATATCGTAGTATGATTGGATCCCTGATGTACCTCACAGCTAGTAGACCAGACATCTTGTTCATTGTTTGTATGTGTGCTAGATACCAGGCTAAGCTTACCAAAAAGCACCTTGAAGCGGTTAAACGGGTCTTTCGGTATCTCCAAGGAACCATCAACATGGGACTTTGGTACCCGAAGGACACCGGTATGTCACTAACAGCCTATGCAGATGCTGATCATGCAGGATGTCAAGATACACGTCGAAGTACGTCTGGAGGTGCTCAGTTTTTGGGTGATAAGCTTGTGAGATGGTCTTCAAAGAAGCAAATGAGTACTTCTATTTCCTCTACAGAGGCCGAATACATAGCCATGTCATCTTGTTGTGCTCAAATCCTATGGATGAGATCCCAATTATCTGACTATAGCTTTGAATTCAACAAAATCCCTCTGTACTGTGATAATAAAAGTATTATTGCTCTCTCATGCAACAACGTACAACACTCAAGAGCAAAGCACATCAACATTCGACATCATTTCATCAGGGAGCAAGTTGAAAACGGTGTGGTGGAACTATACTTTGTGAGGACTGAATACCAGTCAGCAGAAATCTTCACCAAAGCTCTTCCTAGAGAACGTTTTGAGTTTATCCTTCCACGACTTGGTCTTAAGAGCCTACAACCGGAAACACTCAAACGTCTTCAAGAGGAAGAAGAGGAGTAAAAGGTTTTCCTTCATCTATCTCTTGTAAATATCTATTCGAAAAACAAATAGAAAAACAGAAAACTCTCTAAAATCCAAAAATATTGTCGTTTTGTCAAGTTTTTTCTCGATTCGATAAATATCTACGATCTTTATGCTGTCATTCAAAGAATGACACGGGACTTTAGATGTTGTTCGAATTTTCACAAAAAAAAAAAAAAAAAAAAAAAAGGTTTATTGTCTTTTCAGGCAATAACCCGCTCTTCAATGAAAGAACAGAGCCATGCTTTATCTTGGTTTTCAAATCTCATGCTCTGATTCTATAAACAATTACTTACTATCTTATGAAAACTAATTGCTTTGAAAAATAACTCGAACTCTATTTTTGAAATCATCTGGACTTAACTTTTGTCAAAATATCTATCTCTCAATCAACAACTTATGTCATTGATTGAGGGGGGAGAATGATTTCAATTAAATCAAAAGGTTATTTGTCATACAATTGTTTTTTTTCCAAAAGATAATCATGCATGTTTAATCAATGGAGTTTAAAGTCTCAAAATCCGATCATTATCAGTTAAAGTCACAATTCTCCTTAAAAGCTTTCAAAATTATTTAATCTACAGATCACAATCTCAAATGATTTGATAATTGTGATCCGGGGAGAATTTGTGATTTAAATTGGATTTAAACTGATAATTCGGTAAATAGTTTTATAAGGATGTACAAGCTCTCCCTCCCACATGTGCCAAACGATTTCAAATTTTCCATGCACATGTTGAGGGGAGCATCTCTCTTAAACCACAAAGATCTGAAACGTGATCAATTTATTTCAATGTGTAGTCTTTTCCTAATATGTGCACAACCTTTTCAAATATCTATGCACATATTGAGGGGGAGCAACTATTTTGAAAACCACATTTTTATATAACTACTCTTAGATGTAAGCCAACCCCTCAAAGATGAAAATAATTTCTATTACAAAATGATGCTTGATGCAAATGTTGAGGGGGAGCTCTATTTCAAAAAATTATCAAAAACAATTCAGATACAAAATACTTTGATAATATATCACAAGTATCTGGACTGATTTTCAAATGGTTTTCAATTGGTTCCAATGGCAGATGAACAATACCAAATAGACCGACCAAATTTACTTTATGTATGGTGATATAAGGATGATATGGTTAGGTATTTGTTCCCATGATCCGCCAGAACCGGAGGGATCTACCCAGGGACAATCCACTAGATAGTGTAGAAGTCCTTAGGTAAGATAAAAAAAAAAAGGAGAAATAATAAGAATATGGGAAGAGTGCGGACTAAGACTGAGCTAGTACTGGAATAAACCCAACAAGGTTCTAGTAATGAAGTCTTGGTAAGCACTGAAGGGGTTGAAGAATGAAAAAGAAATGAACATGAAAAGGGTGAAAATAAATAGCCCTCCAATAATTCAACCTTAGGGCAGAAACTGGGTTCAATTCATATACTACTGGCGGTTACCAAGGTAACATCGGTATTGAAGACAAGACGTCATGGACCCAGTGACGCACTGCACTTCAACTTTCCAAACCAGTCAAGTTCCTCTTAAAAGTACTTGTTTCACTCTCACGGGGAACCGACATTATCTATCGACTTTTTCTTAGAGATTGTTGATATTGAAGAAGGACACCCTCTCCCTAGTCTCCGGCATAGGATCCAAATATGCACAAATTGAGTCTAGAGCCACGAGATCATCTATAAATCTCAATAGGACACTTTCAATGAAGACTCTCTGTTTCACACAATGTGGAAAGAGATTATATCTTGAGTCCTACGCATTATCCTTGTGGTATTGCCAGAACATCTAAGTGATATGCAAACATATTTACAATGAAGATGGAAAGCCTTCTGGAGCCAACATCTAACAAGCTCCTGGTGGGTGGCATGTGAGATCTATTCAATAGATCAACCATGTGACAACTGAACAGAAGCAATGGGGCGATTCAATCTTTTGAATCAATCCTGGTTCAGGTTATGGATTGACGGATACCTTTGAAAAACCGGTCGTTGTGCTTAAAAACTCTTTTCTTTAGCACATCGACTGTGTACAAATATTTCAAAATAAAAGGTGTTTATGATTGATAAATGATTTTCATTAAAACCTTCGTTGTATTGCAAAAACAATTTCTATTGAGCAGTACACGATTGCTTTTCTAATCTCTTTTCATCAATCAGTGAATCTCTATTCGCTGGTTCACTCACTTCGTGTTGTCTTCTTTGAGACGTTCCGGTTTGAGAACAGCTAGAGCAGCTGCGAAACCCTGTCAAGGAAATTCTTCAGAATTTTACCTGATCACAGGCAGTACTTGTACTGATCAACGGGGAACCGTGGGCCGTGTACCTCAATTCAACAAAAGTGATCAAAGACACTTTCGTGCGCTTTATTGCTAACTATTGTATGCAGGTACGCCCGACGTTTGCAGCTGATCAGAATGAAGCGGTCAATCCATAGCCGCATGCTCACACAACACATTCATCTCAAAAGAAATCATGATTAGTGCATCAATGACTCTGATATTTTCACTCCATGCTTCTGCTACGCTGCTGCCAACACATTCATCTCAAAAGAAATCATGATTAGTGCATCAATGACTCTGATATTTTCACTCCATGCTTCTGCTACGCTGCTGCCAATATCATGAATCAACGAAAGCTTCCGCTACTCTGATGATAAGAAATCATGATACATAATGTGAGCATGTCGGTCCAAAAGTCACAACATCACATAATACCAACACCACAAAGGATGAGTCAATGATTTATGTTTGCTGATGATCTCAAAGCTGACTCAAAACTCAGTATCACGTGGATCAGTTAAAGACCTCCACTCAGATTATCCAAACATGTAAAAATGAAGAATCAAAGACTACGAGCTACAGAACAAAGAAAATGAACAAGAATCCAAGAACACTCTCAATGTAATATCTGTTTGTATTCTATGTAATTTGAGGTGACCTCCCTTAGAGGGAGATTGTTAGGATTTAGTAAATCCAGGTATTAAAGTGTCAGTCACCTCAAGTATTTATAATCGTTAGATAGCTCGTAGTCGTAGTTATTTAATGTCATGTAGTATTTAGTTAAGTAATACCGTGGAGGACGGACGGGTCTTTACCCACTGTATGCCTGATCCACAGCCCGTTAGGTGGCGTTTTGTGTAAAGACTATAAATACTCTCTACTTCCCAAGGTAGAGAGTTAGAGCTAATAATAAGACTTTTCTTTCTCTCACTAAAGTTCCCAAACCTCTAACTTTCTCTCTCTAGAAAATCATCTATATGCCTACTTGTGTTTGTGTTATGATGTGTATGTGAAATTTACAGAGGGTGTCGAGCTTGGTTGTCATCTCGTTTTGTCGTTGCTTGAAATCGGCTTCAAGGTTAGTCAATCGAGCTTCTTGAGATGACATGAATTTGGACACCATTCTCTCAAGACTAGTGGAAGTTCCGGTGTTTGGAGGGTTGTTGCAGGAGGTATGGTTTGGGTGGACTAGATGAGTTATTTTGGGACGGGTTTGAGTTTTGGCTCCTTCTATGGTTAGGGTAATTCCTCCACGAGGGGTTGTAGGAATTTCCTAAGTTTTTTTGCTCGGGCTTGAAAGTGTACCACTACCCTCCCGGTCCGTCGGTACGCATGGAGGCGTAGTCCGCAAAAGCTTTTTTGGGGAGTCTTGTGCAATCACGAGTGTCGTGGGGACCACTACATAATTCACAAGGTAGAGTGATTTTGTTCACTTGGTCTAAGGGCTTAGGATTTTCGTAGGAGCTCATTAGGAATTTGACTTAATCTTCAAGTTCGAGCATCCTACGATTGGAAGGTTGTGAGTCAATGGGAGGCAAGGAGATTGCCTTGGCGGTTTTGGGCAAATCACGGGGGTCATTCCAACATTCGTTGTCATAGAGGGCAAGGTCCTCTATTCTACCCCAGGATTCTTCTGCGGTGAGTTCACTAAGTTTGCCACCGGCCGCTTGGTCGATGGTTTGCCTAGTTGAGAGATTGACATGATCGTAAAATATTTGGACTTGAAGCCAAATATCGATGCTGTGATGAGGGACTTTATGGATCAAGTCCTTGAATCGAGTCCACGCCACTTAGAGAGTTTCGCCTTGACGTTGTTGGAACATCAAGATGTCATTCCTTAGTTTGGTACTTCACCCCGGTGGGAAAAATTGGGCGAGGAAACGAGTGGTGAGATCATCCCAACTTAGATGGATCCGGTGGGAAGTCGCTCAAGCTAACTACTAGCTTGGTCTCATAGAGAGAATTGGAAGAGACGCAATCGCGTGGTCTCCCGTGTGGTAGAATCAAGGTCGATAGAGTCAACGATTTTAAGAAAGTCCTTGAGATGCTGATTAGGATCTTTGGAATGAAGTTCATAGAATGTGATACGCTTACACAGCGCGTTCGGGGTCAAAGGAACTTCCTTTTCGTCGATCAAGTTTTTCAACACCCTAGGCAGTGAACCTAATCGTTGTAGTGTAGTATTAGGGTAAGCTACGGGAATTGATATCGTTCTCTAGGGGAATAGGAATGCTAGTGAGAAGTTACTACGCTAAGGTTGGGGTTGAGGAAGATTATTTTTTATCTTTTTTTATGTTTTTTAGGAAATGGAAAGGTACGAATCCCGGGGTTTGAATTTGGGGGGTTTTGTATTTCTACCGATTACTTCTACTTATCTAATTATCTAAACTAAGGTGAGGGTAGTCTATGTCTATTGTTGTGTGCTCGTATGATAGTTAAAAATGTATTTGCTTAGGCTTTATTACTCCCTAGTTATCTCCTATTGGTGGTTGAATTGTCACGTCCTTATTCTTAATTGCGTTGTGTCTCTAAGGTTGTAGGGTATGCGTTTATCCCTAACTCTTTGAAGCTACCAAAGGTTAATGACTACAAAATCTCTAGGATTCATAAACTTTAACTCTAAGGTATTCTTTGGATGACTAGCCTACAATTACTCTAGGCTATTATAAACTAAGGTTCATCAAAGATTAATCAAGCATTATTAGCACAACGAATGACCTATCGCAATACTAGGTCAATCACAATTAAGATAAGAGACAACCAATCAATATTCAATAACTAAGTTTCATATTACCTAAGCAAACACACAAGTAAATTAGCCGGACATGGGGAACATGCAAGCATACACACAATCAATTGAAGACATAATTAAATTAATGAAGTAAAACACTTATCTTATTGTAAGATAGGGTATGGAACCCTAAAATACTGTGCAAGACAGCCTTGGTTCGGTTTAGGATTTTACTCCAAAGACTACACACTGAAAACTGAAAAATTTGGATTCTATATATAAGATTACACATGCGACGGCGTCACCCTTTAATTTGTGACGCCGTCGGTCACCGTTATTAGAGTTTTGTCTTGGCCACGTTAGTCTTACGACGACGTCACCTTATGCTTGTGACGCCGTCCCCTTCAGTCTCTGACGTCGTCTGGATCAAATCTACGCCGTCTGAGTTACGACGCCCTACTCTTTTAAAACCTAAAGCCGTCACTTGTAAATGAACAATTTGGCTATTGAATCGTCACAAAATTTGTCCGACGGCGTCTCTAGTAGTGCCTGACGCCGCCACTTGTAAAACCTGATGCCGTCCCCTTCAGTTCCAGCAGCCTGAGTGTCTTGATTCTTAACTTTGGCCATTTTCTTCGTATATTCGCGCCTTTTTGTCTGAATAAGTGTTATTCCAGTATTTTGCCTTCAAGAGACTTAAAAAGTTAAAAGGAACGATATTAAGTAATAACGGATACAAAAGTGATCAAATAAGGGCTTAAACGACCCCTCAAAAAGGTACATTTTAAAACCTTATCAGAATGCACATCCGATTTGCACCAACCAGTTGGTGTCGGATCGCAGGGCCATAGTTTGACCTTGAATGGGGAGTTACATGTTGTTCCTATAGCCTTGATGGCTCGGTCTAGAGTATTCACCAAGAGTACGACCTCTTGGCGGATCAAGTGGTGGTGGGTTGAGTGGAAGTGGTTGATTTGGTGTTGGATTATCGTTTGGTGGTGGATTGTCACCCATGGTGATAAATGACAAGGTTACGAACAAAAACACGTAGAAGTGGGATAGACTACAAGGAAGCTAATGAAAATATGAAAAAATATTACTTGATGGGAATTAAGCAAGGGAATCTAAACGAGATAGAAGTTTAACTAGCTATTCTATTCCCCGGCAGCGGCGCCAAAAATTTGATAGCAGGGTTCGGGGTCGAGAAAACCTCCTTTTCTATGAGCAAGCTTTTCAACCCTCTAGGCAGTGAACCTAATCGTTGTAGTGTAGTATGGGGTTAGCCTCGGGGATTGATATCGTTCTCTAGGGGAATAGGAATTCTAGAAAGAAATTTATGACGAGAAGGTGGGGTTGAGGATGAGTCTTTTTTTGTCTTTTTTTATCTTTTTTATGGTTTTTTAGAAAGCTAAGGTAAAATCTCGGAGCAATTGGTTGGGGGTGGTACTTCTACCGATTTCTCTATTTTAACTAATTATCTAATTACTAAGGATAGCTATGTTTAATTGAGGTGTGCTCATATGGTGATTAAAGATGTGTTTACTTAGATACTATTACTCCCTAGTTATCTTTTATTGGTCGGTTGAGTTGTCACATCCTTTATCATAACGCGTTGTATTCCTATTAATCGTAGGTTGTGCGAATCCCCTAGTTCTATGAGGTTATCTCTCGTATATGATTCACGGAATCGGTAAACCTAAGCTATTTCATCCATTCACCCTATCATCATCAAGCATACTCATGCAATAAATACAAAGAAAGCCTAATTGCACTAATTAAGCCTATATCAATTAAGAAAAGAAACAACCTAACAACAATCAATAACTAGGTTTCATATATCTAAGCAAACACACAAGTAATTTAGCTAGACATGTTTGACAAGCAAGCATACACACAATCAATTGAACATGGGGTAGAAATAATGATAATTTGGTTTAACAAACTTATCTTGATGTATAAAATAGGGTACGGGACTGATAACGCTACACGCGTCGTTCGGGTCAAATGAACTTTCTTTTCGTCGAGCAAGTTTTTCAACACCCTAGGCAGTGAACCTAATCGTTGTAGTGTAGTATTAGGGTAAGCTACAGGAATTGATATCGTTGTCTAGGGGAATAGGAATGCTAGTGAGAAGTTACTACGCTAAGGTTGGGGTTGAGGAAGATTATTTTTTTATCTTTTTATGTTTTTTTTTTGGAAATGGAAAGTACGAATCTCGGGTTTTGGATTTGGGGGTTGGTATTTCTACCGATTACTTCTACTTATCTAATTGTCTAAACTAAGGTGAGGGTAGTCTATGTCTATTGTTGTGTGCTCGTATGATAGTTAAAATGTATTTGCTTAGGCTTTATTACTCCCTAGTTATCTCCTATTGGTGGTTGAATTGTCACGTCCTTATTCTTAATGCGTTGTGTCTCTAAGGTTGTAGGGTATGCGTTTATCCCTAACTCTTTGAAGCTACCAAAGGTTAATGACTACAAAATCTCTAGGATTCATAAACTTTAACTCTAAGGTATTCTTTGGATGACTAGCCTACAATTACTCTAGGCGATTATAAACTAAGGTTCAACAAAGATTATCAAGCATTATTAGCACAACGAATGACCTATCGCAATACTAGGTCAATCACAATTAGATAAGAGACAACCAATCAATATTCAATAACTAAGTTTCATATTACCTAAGCAAACACACAAGTAAATTAGCCGGACATGGGGAACATGCAAGCGCACACACAATCAATTGAAGACATAATTAAATTAATGAAGTAAAACACTTATCTTGTTGTAAGATAGGGTATGGAACCCTAAAATACTGTGCAAGACAGCCTTGGTTCGGTTTAGGATTTTACTCCAAAGACTACACACTGAAAACTGAAAAATTTGGATTCTATATATAAGATTACACATGCGACGGCGTCACCCTTTAATTTGTGACGCCGTCGGTCACCGTTATTAGAGTTTCGTCTTGGCCACGTTAGTCTTACGACGACGTCACCTTATGCTTGTGACGCCGTCCCCTTCAGTCTCTGACGTCGTCTGGATCAAATCTACGCCGTCTGAGTTGCGACGCCCTACTCTTTTAAAACCTAAAGCCGTCACTTGTAAATGAACAATTTGGCTATTGAATCGTCACAAAATTTGTCCGACGGCGTCTCTAGTAGTGCCTGACGCCGCCACTTGTAAAACCTGATGCCGTCCCCTTCAGTTCCAGCAGCCTGAGTGTCTTGATTCTTAACTTTGGCCATTTTCTTCGTATATTCGCGCCTTTTCGTCTGAATAAGTGTTATTCCAGCATTTTGCCTTCAATAGACTTAAAAAGTTAAAAGGAACGATATTAAGTAATAACGGATACAAAAGTGATCAAATAAGGGCTTAAACGACCCTTCAAAAAGGTACATTTTAAAACCTTATCAGAATGCACATCCGATTTGCACCAACCCGTTGTGTCGGATCGCAGGGCCGTAGTTTGACCTTGAATGGGGAGTTACATGTGTTCCTATAGCCTTGATGGCTCGGTCTAGAGTATTCACCAAGAGTACGACCTCTTGGCGGATCAAGTGGTGGTGGGTTGAGTGGAAGTGGTTGATTTGGTGTTGGATTATCGTTTGGTGGTGGATTGTCACCCATTGTGATAAATGACAAGGTTACGAACAAAAACACGTAGAAGTGGGATAGACTACAAGGAAGCTAATGAAAATATGAAAAAATCTTACTTGATGGGAATTAAGCAAGGGAATCTAAACGAGATAGAAGTTTAACTAGCTATTCTATTCCCCGGCAGCGACGCCAAAAATTTGATAGCAGGGTTCGGGGTCGAGAAAACCTCCTTTTCTATGAGCAACCTTTTCAACCCTCTAGGCAGTGAACCTAATCGTTGTAGTGTAGTATGGGGTTAGCCTCGGGGATTGATATCGTTCTCTAGGGGAATAGGAATTCTAGAAAGAAATTTATGACGAGAAGGTGGGGTTGAGGATGAGTCTTTTTTTGTCTTTTTTTATCTTTTTTATGGTTTTTTAGAAAGCTAAGGTAAAATCTCGGAGCAATTGGTTGGGGGTGGTACTTCTACCGATTTCTCTATTTTAACTAATTATCTAATTATCTAATTATCTAATTACTAAGGATAGCTATGTTTAATTGAGGTGTGCTCATATGGTGATTAAAGATGTGTTTACTTAAATACTATTACTCCCTAGTTATCTTTTATTGGTCGGTTGAGTTGTCACATCCTTTATCATAACGCGTTGTATTCCTATTAATCGTAGGTTGTGCGAATCCCCTAGTTCTATGAGGTTATCTCTCGTATATGATTCACGGAATCGTAAACCTAAGCTATTTCATCCATTCACCCTATCATCATCAAGCATACTCATGCAATAAATACAAAGAAAGCCTAATTGCACTAATTAAGCCTATATCAATTAAGAAAAGAAACAACCTAACAACAATCAATAACTAGGTTTCATATATCTAAGCAAACACACAAGTAATTTAGCTAGACATGTTAGACAAGCAAGCATACACACAATCAATTGAACACGGGGTAGAAATAATGATAATTTGGTTTAACAAACTTATCTTGATGTATAAATAGTGGTACGGGACTGATAACGCTACACGCGTCGTTCGGGTCAAATGAACTTTCTTTTCGTCGAGCAAGTTTTTCAACACCCTAGGCAGTGAACCTAATCGTTGTAGTGTAGTATTAGGGTAAGCTACAGGAATTGATATCGTTGTCTAGGGGAATAGGAATGCTAGTGAGAAGTTACTACGCTAAGGTTGGGGTTCAGGAAGATTATTTTTTATCTTTTTATGTTTTTTAGGAAATGGAAAAGTACGAATCTCGGGGTTTGGATTTGGGGGTTGGTATTTCTACCGATTTCTTCTACTTATCTAATTGTCTAAACTAAGGTGAGGGTAGTCTATGTCTATTTTTGTGTGCTCGTATGATAGTTAAAAATGTATTTGCTTAGGCTTTATTACTCCCTAGTTATCTCCTATTGGTGGTTGAATTGTCACGTCCTTATTCTTAATTGCGTTGTGTCTCTAAGGTTGTAGGGTATGCGTTTATCCCTAACTCTTTGAAGCTACCAAAGGTTAATGACTACAAAATCTCTAGGATTCATAAACTTTAACTCTAAGGTATTCTTTGGATGACTAGCCTACAATTACTCTAGGCTATTATAAACTAAGGTTCATCAAAGATTAATCAAGCATTATTAGCACAACGAATGACCTATCGCAATACTAGGTCAATCACAATTAAGATAAGAGACAACCAATCAATATTCAATAACTAAGTTTCATATTACCTAAGCAAACACACAAGTAAATTAGCCGGACATGGGGAACATGCAAGCATACACACAATCAATTGAAGACATAATTAAATTAATGAAGTAAAACACTTATCTTGTTGTAAGATAGGGTTTAGAACCCTAAAATACTTGGCAAGAACAGCCTTGGTTCGGTTTAGGATTTTACTCCAAAGACTACACACTGAAAACTGAAAAATTTGGATTCTATATATAAGATTACACATGCGACGGCGTCACCCTTTAATTTGTGACGCCTTCGGGTCACCGTTATTAAGAGTCGTTCTTCTTGGCCACGTTAGTCTTGCGACGACGTCACCTTATGCTTGTGACGCCGTCCCCTTCATTCTCTGACGTCGTCTGGATCAAATCTAGGCCGTCTGAGTTGCGACGACCTACTCTTTTAAAACCTAAAGCCGTCACTTGTAAATGAACAATTTGGCTATTGAATCGTCACAAAATTTGTCCGACGGCGTCTCTAGTAGTGCCTGACGCCGCCACTTGTAAAACCTGATGCCGTCCCTTCAGTTCCAGCAGCCTGAGTGTCTTGATTCTTAACTTTGGCCATTTTCTTCGTATATTCGCGCCTTTTCGTCTGAATAAGTGTTATTCCAGCATTTTGCCTTCAATAGACTTAAAAAGTTAAAAGGAACGATATTAAGTAATAACGGATACAAAAGTGATCAAATAAGGGCTTAAACGACCCTTCAAAAAGGTACATTTTAAAACCTTATCAGAATGCACATCCGATTTGCACCAACCAGTTGGTGTCGGATCGCAGGGCCGTAGTTTGACCTTGAATGGGGAGTTACATGTTGTTCCTATAGCCTTGATGGCTCGGTCTAGAGTATTCACCAAGAGTACGACCTCTTGGCGGATCAAGTGGTGGTGGGTTGAGTGGAAGTGGTTGATTTGGTGTTGGATTATCGTTTGGTGGTGGATTGTCACCCATTGTGATAAATGACAAGGTTACGAACAAAAACACGTAGAAGTGGGATAGACTACAAGGAAGCTAATGAAAATATGAAAAAATCTTACTTGATGGGAATTAAGCAAGGGAATCTAAACGAGATAGAAGTTTAACTAGCTATTCTATTCCCCGCACGACGCCAAAAACTTGATAGCAGGGTTCGGGGTCGAGAAAACCTCCTTTTCTATGAGCACCTTTCAACCCTCTAGGCAGTGAACCTAATCGTTGTAGTGTAGTATGGGGTTAGCCTCGGGGATTGATATCGTTCTCTAGGGGAATAGGAATTCTAGAAAGAAATTTATGACGAGAAGGTGGGGTTGAGGATGAGTCTTTTTTTTGTCTTTTTTTATCTTTTTTATGGTTTTTTAGAAAGCTAAGGTAAAATCTCGGAGCAATTGGTTGGGGGTGGTACTTCTACCGATTTCTCTATTTTAACTAATTATCTAATTATCTAATTATCTAATTACTAAGGATAGCTATGTTTAATTGAGGTGTGCTCATATGGTGATTAAAGATGTGTTTACTTAGATACTATTACTCCCTAGTTATCTTTTATTGGTCGGTTGAGTTGTCACATCCTTTATCATAACGCGTTGTATTCCTATTAATCGTAGGTTGTGCGAATCCCCTAGTTCTATGAGGTTATCTCTCGTATATGATTCACGGAATCGGTAAACCTAAGCTATTTCATCCATTCACCCTATCATCATCAAGCATACTCATGCAATAAATACAAAGAAAGCCTATTGCACTAATTAACCTATATCAATTAAGAAAAGAAACAACCTAACAACAATCAATAACTAGGTTTCATATATCTAAGCAAACACACAAGTAATTTAGCTAAACATGTTAGACAAGCAAGCATACACACAATCAATTGAACACGGGGTAGAAATAATGATAATTTGGTTTAACAAACTTATCTTGATGTATAAAATAGGGTACGGGACTGATACCTACACGCGTCGTTCGGGTCAAATGAACTTTCTTTTTCGTCGAGCAAGTTTTTCAACACCCTAGGCAGTGAACCTAATCGTTGTAGTTTAGTATTATGGTAAGCTACGAATTGATATCGTTCTCTAGGGGAATAGGAATGCTAGTGAGAAGTTACTACGCTAAGGTTTGGGTTGAGGAAGATTATTTTTTATCTTTTTATGTTTTTTTAGGAAATGGAAAGTACGAATCTCGGGGTTTGGATTTGGGGGTTGGTATTTCTACCGATTACTTCTACTTATCTAATTGTCTAAACTAAGGTGAGGGTAGTCTATGTCTATTTTTGTGTTCTCGTATATAGTTAAAATGTATTTGCTTAGGCTTTATTACTCCCTAGTTATCTCCTATTGGTGGTTGAATTGTCACGTCCTTATTCTTAATTGCGTTGTGTCTCTAAGGTTGTAGGGTATGCGTTTATCCCTAACTCTTTGAAGCTACCAATGGTTAATGACTACAAATCTCTAGATTCATAACTTTAAACTCTAAGGTATTCTTTTTATGACTAGCCTACAATTACTCTAGGCTATTATAAACTAAGGTTCATCAAAGATTAATCAAGCATTATTAGCACAACGAATGACCTATCGCAATACTGGTCAACACAATTAAGATAAGAGAACCAATCAATATTCAATAACTAAGTTTCATATTACCTAAGCAAACACACAAGTAAATTAGCCGTACATGGGGAACATGCAAGCATACACACATCATTGAAGACATAATTAATTAATGAAGTAAAACACTTATCTTGTTGTAAGATAGGGTATGGAACCCTAAAATACTGTGCAAGACAGCCTTGGTTCGGTTTAGGATTTTACTCCAAAGACTACACACTGAAAACTGAAAATTTGGATTCTATATATAAGATTACACATGCGACGCGTCACCCTTTAATTTGGACGCCGTCGGTCACCGTATTAGAGTTTCGTCTTGGCCACGTTAGTCTTACGACGACGCACCTTATGCTTGTGACGCCGTCCCCTTCAGTCTCTGACGTCGTCTGGATCAAATCTACGCCGTCTGAGTTGCGACGCCCTACTCTTTTAAAACCTAAAGCCGTCACTTGTAAATGAACAATTTGGCTATTGAATCGTCACAAAATTTGTCCGACGGCGTCTCTAGTAGTGCCTGACGCCGCCACTTGTAAAACCTGATGCCGTCACCTTCAGTTCCAGCAGCCTGAGTGTCTTGATTCTTAACTTTGGCCATTTTCTTCGTATATTCGCGCCTTTTCGTCTGAATAAGTGTTATTCCAGCATTTTGCCTTCAAGAGACTTAAAAAGTTAAAAGGAACGATATTAAGTAATAACGGATACAAAAGTGATCAAATAAGGGCTTAAACGACCCCTCAAAAAGGTACATTTTAAAACCTTATCAGAATGCACATCCGATTTGCACCAACCAGTTGGTGTCGGATCGCAGGGCCGTAGTTTGACCTTGAATGGGGTTACATGTTGTTCTATAGCCTTGATGGCTCGGTCTAGAGTATTCACCAAGTGTACGACCTCTTGGCGGATCAAGTGGTGGTGGGTTGAGTGGAAGTGGTTGATTTGGTGTTGGATTATCGTTTGGTGGTGGATTGTCACCCATGGTGATAAATGACAAGGTTACGAACAAAAACACTCAAGTGGGATAGACTACAAGAAGCTAATGAAATATGAAAAAATCTTACTTGATGGAATTAAGCAAGAATCTAAACGATAGAAGTTTAACTAGCTATTCTATTCCCCGGCAGCGGCGCCAAAAATTTGATAGCAGGGTTCGGGGTCGAGAAAACCTCCTTTTCTATGAGCAACCTTTTCAACCCTCTAGGCAGTGAACCTAATCGTTGTAGTGTAGTATGGGGTTAGCCTCGGGGATTGATATCGTTCTCTAGGGGAATAGGAATTCTAGAAAGAAATTTATGACGAGAAGGTGGGGTTGAGGATGAGTCTTTTTTTTGTCTTTTTTTATCTTTTTTATGGTTTTTAGAAGCTAAGGTAAATCTCGGAGCAATTGGTTGGGGGTGGTACTTCTACCGATTTCTCATTATAACTAATTATCTAATTATCTAATTATCTAATTACTAAGGATAGCTATGTTTAATTGAGGTGTGCTCATATGGTGATTAAAGATGTGTTTACTTAAATACTATTACTCCCTAGTTATCTTTTATTGGTCGGTTGAGTTGTCACATCCTTTATCATAACGCGTTGTATTCCTATTAATCGTAGGTTGTGCGAATCCCCTAGTTCTATGAGGTTATCTCTCGTATATGATTCACGGAATCGGTAAACCTAAGCTATTTCATCCATTCACCCTATCATCATCAAGCATACTCATGCAATAAATACAAAGAAAGCCTAATTGCACTAATTAAGCCTATATCAATTAAGAAAAGAAACAACCTAACAACAATCAATAACTAGGTTCATATCTAAGCAAACACACAAGTAATTTAGCTAGACATGTTTGACAAGCAAGCATACACACAATCAATTGAACATGGGGTAGAAATAATGATAATTTGGTTTAACAAACTTATCTTGATGTATAAAATAGGGTACGGGACTGATAACGCTACACGCGTCGTTCGGGTCAAATGAACTTTCTTTTCGTCGAGCAAGTTTTTCAACACCCTAGGCAGTGAACCTAATCGTTGTAGTGTAGTATTAGGGTAAGCTACAGGAATTGATATCGTTGTCTAGGGGAATAGGAATGCTAGTGAGAAGTTACTACGCTAAGGTTGGGGTTCAGGAAGATTATTTTTTATCTTTTTATGTTTTTTAGGAAATGGAAAGGTACGAATCTCGGGTTTGATTGGGGGTTGGTATTTCTACCGATTTCTTCTACTTATCTAATTGTCTAAACTAGGTGAGGGTAGTCTATGTCTATTGTTGTGTGCTCGTATGATAGTTAAAAATGTATTTGCTTAGGCTTTATTACTCCCTAGTTATCTCCTATTGGTGGTTGAATTGTCACGTCCTTATTCTTAATTGCGTTGTGTCTCTAAGGTTGTAGGGTATGCGTTTATCCCTAACTCTTTGAAGCTACCAAAGGTTAATGACTACAAAATCTCTAGGATTCATAAACTTTAACTCTAAGGTATTCTTTGGATGACTAGCCTACAATTACTCTAGGCTATTATAAACTAAGGTTCATCAAAGATTAATCAAGCATTACAAACACAACGAATGACCTATCGCAATACTAGGTCAATCACAATTAAGATAAGAGACAACCAATCAATATTCAATAACTAAGTTTCATATTACCTAAGCAAACACACAAGTAAATTAGCCGGACATGGGGAACATGCAAGCATACATACAATCAAAGGAAGACATAATTAAATTAATGAAGTAAAACACTTATCTTGATGTAAGATAGGGTATGGAACCCTAAAATACTGTACAAGACAGCCTTGGTTCGGATTAGGTTTTTACTCCAAAAGACTACACACTAAAAACTGAAAAATTCGGATTCTATATATAAGATTACAAATGCGACGGCGTCACCCTTTGATTTGTGACGCCGTGGGGTCGCTGTTATTAGGGATTCGTCTTGGCCACGTTAGTCTTGCGACGGTGTCACCTTATGATTGCGACGCCGTCCCCTTTAGTCTCTGACGTCGTCTGGATCAAATCTAGTCCTTCTGAGTTGCGACGCCCTACTCTTTTAAAACCTGAAGCCGTCCCTTGTAAATGAGCAATTTGGCTACTGAGTCGTCACAAAATTTGTCCGACGGCGTCTCTAGTAGAACCTGACGTCGTCACTTGTATAACCTGACGTCATCCCCTTCAGTTCCAACAGCCTGAGTGTCTCGATTCTTGACTTTGGCTATTTTCTTCGTATATTCGCGCCTTTTCGTCTGAATAAGTGTCTTTCCAGTATTTTGCCTTCAAGATACCTAAAAATTGAAAAGGAACGATATTAAGTAATAACGGATACAAAAGTGATCAAATAAGGGCTTAAACGACCCCTCATAAAGGTACATTTTAAAACCTTATCATATATCCCTACACTTGGTATTTGCTTGTCCTCAAACAAATGTGCTTTTAGCCAATCAATTTATAAGTTAGAGGTCATGAAGCATTAGTTTAGAATGATTCACAACACATATAAGCCCCGCAAAAGTCATAACAAGTATGGAAATTACATACTAGCACCTCACATGGGGTGTTTGGATACTCATATCTCTCGAGTGTATATGAAATATAACAAGTTGGAAATGGAAGATAAACACTCATTAACCGGTCCTAGTACATAGATAACCATAGGCTTGAGACTAGATCAAACCTCCATCGCTTTGGCGTAAGCACCTAGGAAAGACTATCCAAGAGGTCTTTTAAAGGGTTGTAATGATAGGCTTATGGTAGGGAAACAAAGGGTTTGGTGGGATAGGCTATTTAGTGGTGGTAAGTCTAAAATCTTTATGTTACAAGCATGCGAAGAATGGCGTTGCTAGGCCAAGACTCGACACTTTAAACTCTAGATAACTGAAACAAACAAACATAAATTAAAGATAGATGTAGGATGGTATCCCTTATTTTTTTTATTTTTTATTTTTATTTTTATTTTTTTTAATACACTTTTACTCTACCATCCTCTACGATAACATCAAAATGATAGGGATTTATAGGCACATCCCTACACTTGAGTTTTATTTCTCTAACACTAATTTGACCCGAATTGAAAAGATCAAAACACTTGGAGTACATTATTATGCAAATAAAGGGAATTTGAATTTAACGTTCCCTTCCCGTCATTTCATAAAGTTTAACTTTTCCCATGAGTCCCAATCGTCCCAAAACTGTGTACAAAGGATATGACTCGACTTAGCAACTTATGCAAGCAACAAGATAATTGAACTAAGGGTTAAGTGTGATAACAATAGTGCACTAAAAGTGAGTGCATACAAGGTAGGCTAAGGCGGTTTGGGTGTACATTTGGGGGGTGGATTGTAAACAATGCTCTTCATTGATATTTAGGAAAACCGAAACATCACGAGAACCGCGAAAAGGATAGGCTCTGAAGGGTTAACTAGGGGTATCGTGTACTAAAGATGAGTACAATGCAAAGGTGTGGGGGAATTACTCAACCGATGTGAAAGAAGTAATTATATTACGGGTGTCAAACAAGGGTTATCCTAATGCCTCTTATCATTTAGTTATTCCTAACTACACAAGAGTAGTCTTACTAGCGATCTCGGGATGCATCACAAAACAAGTTCTAGAATCTATTATACTACCGGTTCACACTCTAAGCATTAAAGATGAATGCTTTAATTCCTACAAATTTAAAGGTGATCCTCACATTTTGGGTGGAATTTAAGTGGTAAAGGGTTTTTGTGCTAGTCATATAACTTTCTATCCATGAGACGCTTTATTAAGACTAATGGCCCACTCCTATATGTCATGAAAAATTTTAAATTTGGTGCAAAAATTACCCTAACCGATATTTCTCATGATTTATTACATAAATGCAATTGGACAAAGCAAATAATCAATGATAAGCATAGTTTCAAAGTTCCCGTTTTATTTTCCCTCCCTACACTTAAACTGAACATTGTCCCCAATGTTCCCCAAAAGTATCAAAGTTATGATAATGGAAGGTAATAAAAGACGAAAGAAACTAATACTCCCCTGATTAGCCCGGTAGGATCCGTGTAAAGTGGTGGTTACAGCTTTCTTCAAGAAGAATGTTTGCTTGAAAAGCTCCTTCTCATCTTATGTATCTTCTTCTTGGAAATTTAAACACGCACACTTGAAGAAAACAAACGAAACCTTCGCGTAAAATCGGCGGTAACAATATATATAGGACTCTACTAAACTAGGATATAATGCTTGTGGAATGGATGTTTACATATTTTCTGGAAAATTAAGACCTGTAAAATTCCAAAAATTTATAAGTAGCTCAGAAAACGAGAAAAAGTAATCAGTTTTTTCTGCTCCTTCCTAACGCCGTCAGGTTGCGATCCTGACGCCGTCAGGTTATCCTGACAGAAACTGGTCTGCGATTTTCTGGAAAAAATTCTGGAAAATTTACATCTTTAGAATCTGGAAAAATGTCCTGCAAAACATCCATTATGACTCGATACAAGCATTTGACTCGAACAAACACACATGTATATCTTTTAATTAATTGTAATTCTCATGTTTACGTTTCTTTTGAAAACGTGTGTAATCCTCCCTACGCTTATCCCTTATGTAAAATAACTTTATATGTAATTAAGACGAGGTTAAAGACAAAATAAAGCATTTTTACAAATTTAAACATGAGAATAAATAATCAATAAAAGATACACGACACAAACAAGCAAACAATTAAGCATAGGTTGCCTCCCATGAAGCGCTTTTCTTTATTTATGAGTCTTGTAGCCAGACTCTAAGTCGTGCCCCTACGTGACTTCATTACCGTCACCTCCTTCTAAAACAATATCTTCATCGTTGACCATTTCATTAATGTCCAACTGATAATGTTTCACACGTTGCCCATTTACGGTAAATTCCCTTCCATCATGGTCAAGGAGCACCACTGCCCCATTGTTCATTTGCCTCTTCACTAAAAAAGGTCCATACCATCTCGATTTGAGTTTTCTCAGAAATAATCTCAGTCTTGAATTATACAAGAGCACCTTATCTCCTTCCAAAAACTCTTTAGGATTCTTTATTCGTTGATCATGCCATTTTTTCACCCTTTCTTTGTATGTGATCGACGATTCATAAGCTTCAATTCTTAGTTCATCCAATTCTTGAAGCTGTAAGAACCTATTTGACCCTGCCTCAGAATAATCCATATTACAGGCCTTAAGTGCCCAGTACGCCTTTTGCTCAAGTTCAATAGGGAGGTGGCATGCTTTCCCGTATACCAAGCGAAAAGGGGTGTTCCGATAGGTGTTTTGTAAGCAGTTCTGAATGCCCAGAGTGCCTCATCCAGTTTGAATGCCCAATCTTTTCTATTCTGGTGGACCGTTTTTTCAAGTATCCGCTTTAATGCTCAATTTGTGTTTTCTACTTGCCCATTCGTCTGAGGATGATATGCAGTAGAAAATCTATGCGGAACGCCATACTTCTTCATTACCTTCTCCATTTGAGCATTGCAAAAGTGGTTCCTCTATCACTGATCAATGCCTTGGGAATCCCGAATCGTGCGAAGAGCTTTTTAAGAAAATGAATGACTACTCTCGCATCATTAGTCCTAAGGGCTTGGGCCTCCACCCATTTGGATACATAGTCGATAGCTACGAGAATGTATTCATTTCCTCCGGATGATGGAAAAGGTCCCATGAAGTCTATACCCCAAACATAGAATATTTCGTAGACTTGGATATAATTCTGAGATGATTCATCCCTTCGCGAGATGTTTCCCGATTGTTGGCGTGCATCACACGTTTGAACCAATCTTTTAACGTCTCGAAAAATAGTAGGCCAGTAGAATCCGGCATCGAAAACCTTCCGTGCCATGACATTTACACCGTGATGTCCCCCAGATGGTCCCGCATGGCATTCTTTCAAAACTCGATCAATCTCTCTTCCGGCCACGCAACGTCGAATGATTTGATCGGGGCATATGGGGAATAGGAAGGGCTCATCCCAAAAGTAATGTTTTAGTATAGTGAAGAATTTTCTCTTATCTTGCTTGGTCATGTAATTTGGCAAAACCCTACTGGACAGATAGTTAGCATAATCTGCATACCATGGCTCAATTTCCTTAATGGCCATTAGCCGTTCCTCGGGAAAAGAGTCGCGAATCTCGGTATGGTCTAACTTCTCAAGATCAGGGTTTTCCAAGCGTGACAGATGATCAGCAGCAAGATTTTCAGCCCCCTTTTTATCTCGAATTTCAATGTCGAATTCTTGAAGTAATAGAATCCACCTAATGAGTCGGGGTTTTGCATCTTGCTTGGAAAACAAGTAGCGCAAGGCGGAGTGATCAGTGAAGACGACAGTCTTGGAAAGGACGAGATATTTCCTGAACTTGTCGAAGGCAAAAACCACAGCTAAAAGCTCTTTCTCGGTGGTTGTGTAATTTTCTTGCGCTACATTCATGGTTTTGCTAGCATAGTAAATTGGTTGAAAATGCTTCTCTTTTCTTTGGCCGAGTACGGCGCCTACAGCATAATCACTAGCATCGCACATGATTTCGAAGGGCTGAGACCAATCAGGGGTGACCATTATTGGAGCCTGAGTGAGATCCTTCTTTAGTCGGTTGAATGCTTCTTTGCATTCTTCAGAAAAATCAAAAGGGGCATCCATGACAAGAAGTTGTGTCATTGGCCGGGCAATTTTTGAGAAGTCTTTAATAAACCTTCTATAAAAACCCGCATGACCTAGAAAGCTTCGAATGGCTTTAACGGTAGTAGGATAGGGGAGTTTGGATATCGCTTTGATTTTTGCTCTATCGACTTCGATTCCATTTCCAGAGACTTTATGCCCTAAGACAATTCCTTCTCTTACCATGAAATGACATTTTTCCCATTCGGACCAAATTAGTTTCTTCACACTGTTTCAACATCTTCCTAAGGTTGGAAAGACAAAGGTCAAAGGAATTCCCAAATACCAAGAAATCATCCATGAAGACTTCCATGTTGTCCTCAAATTAATTCTGGAATATGGCCATCATACATCGCTGAAATGTGGCGGGGGCGTTGCATAACCCGAAGGGCATTCACTTGTAGGCAAAAGTCCCGTATGGGCATGTAAACGTAGTCTTTTCTTGATCTTCAGGGGCAATGAGGATTTGGAAGTATCCTGAAAAGCCATCAAGGAAACAGTAATACTCATGCCCGGCTAACCTTTCGAGCATTTGGTCAATGAATGGCAGAGGAAAATGATCCTTCCGGGTGGCATCATTTAACTTCCTGTAGTCGATACAAACACGCCAACCAGTAACCGTTCTCTGTGGCACTAAATCACCCCTTTCATTCTTTACAACCGTCATTCCTCCCTTTTTTGGAACCACTTGGACTGGGCTGACCCATGGGCTATCTGAAATGGGGTAGATAAGGCCGGCATCGAGGAGCTTGACGACCTCCTTCTTTACTACCTCCTTGATATTAGGGTTAACCCTCCTCTGCGGTTGAACGGTTGGTTTGTAATCTTCTTCCATAAGAATTTTGTGAGTACAAAAAGTAGAATCAATACCCTTAATGTCAGCAACACTCCATGCGATCACTCATTTGTACTCTTTTAAAACTTCTAAGAGCTTCTCTTTCTGTTCAGTGGTCAGCGAAGAGCTTATGATGACAGGGAGTTGGTCCTTTCCTTGAAGGAAGGCATATTCTAAATGGCTCGGGAGATCTTTCAGTTCTAAGGTGGGGGTTCCTTGATCGATGGTTTTAGCTTGTTTTCTGGCTTTTGAAGCTCAAGGGGTTCAATTTTGTCCCTACGCGGGTAAAAGGAAACAGCTCCAACCATCTCGATTTATTCATCATTGTATATTGTGTTGTTATCATCATTCATGAATTCGCTTAATAGATACTCATCAATGCAGCCATCTATGTCATCAAAAAATTCATCAACTTCCTCAACAAAATAAATAGGGTGATCGTAGGAGGAGGAGTGACTCATAGAATCCTTGATGTCGAAGGTTAAGCTCTCAGACCCCACTCGTAACGTGAGTTTACCATCATGAACATCGATGATGGCACGAGCTGTAGCCAAGAAAGGTCTTCCAAGGATTATTGGGACTGAGTTATCTTCCTCCATTTCTAAAATCACGAAATCAACTGGAAACTTGAATTCACCTACCCTTACAAGAACATTTTCACAAATTCCAATGGGATATTTGATTGATCAATCAGCTAACTGTATACTCATTCTAGTTGGTTTCAGTCCTGAATATCCGAGTTTAAGGAACAAGGAATGGGGCATCAAGTTAATGCTTGCCCCAAGATCCGCCAAGGCGTTTTTCATAGAAAGTGCCCCTATAGAGCAGGGAATGGTGAAGCTTCCCGGATCTTCTTTCTTCTTAGGCAGGATTTTCTGGATGATAGCCGAGCACTCATCTCCTAACGATATCAAACCTTCAAGTTTCTTCCGATTCGATATTAACCTCTTGAAGTATTTGCTATATTTGGGGATATGATAAAATACATCGAGAAGTGGTATGTTGACGGAATCCCGTTTTAAGTAAGACAATATTCTCTCATTGTCTTCTTCAGCCTTTTGATTCTTTAGACGCGAGGGATAAGGAATCCGTGCTAGATTTGGTCGCTGGGCAGGTGCTGATGTTTGTGGAGGGTGATCGTGAGGAGTTGAAGGAGGTTTCGGAATTGCTTCGTTTCCTAACGCGGGCTCCCTGGTGGTGGGATTCTGGTCAGGGTGTGGGGGATCCTTGGTAGTAATTCCTGATCGAGTAGTAATGGCACAAGTTGGATCGTGATGGGTTGGGCCAGGTTCGCTTATTCTTTTGTGGAGTTCGGCGAATTGACTCTCTAATTCAACTTGCTGCTCTTGAATGAATCCTTCAAGACCCCTTAAAAACATTGCCCCTCCCATGGTAAACTGCCGAGTTTCTGTTTCAAAGGCATCACGGATAGTGTATTCAGATCCCTCATTTCCCTCAGTCTTCCATTTTAGATTACCCCAAGGAGTGCATTCATCATTTTGATAGAATGTGATGAGGGAAGGGTCATCATAAATATCATGACTGGAAAGGAAGATGCTCTCTTGGCGTGTGTCATCATCATACTCATCGCTCTCGGGTGGCCCTCCACAAATGTCACATACAAGGTATGGGTTAAACAACCTTTTGGGTTCTGGCGATTTTGTGAGGTATGCATGCAAGCTTCTCTCTTGTGCTTTCTTTATCCATCATCGAGATGATAAAGTTTTTTTCTTGAGACAGCAGAGATACTCATTGCAGTTACTGGCTCGTTCCAACGGTTGTCTTGGTATTGAACATATTCCTCAATGCGGTCCCACCCTTCTTCCGCAGTGAGATTAGAAATTCTTCGGCCAGTTGAGAAGTCAATCCATTTTTTTATCATTTTGGGAGACATTGTCGTAAAATATTTGAACAAGCAACCAAAGGTTGATACAATGGTGTGGGGCTTGTTGAATGAGATCTTTGTAACGAGTCCAGGAGTTAACGATAGATTCTCCATCTGTTTGATGGAAGTGAAGAATTTTGCTCCTGATTAATGCAGTTCTCCCAGGGGGAAAGAACTTCTTTGT
This sequence comes from Chrysanthemum makinoi, assembly GCA_910596185.1. Lineage (NCBI taxonomy): Eukaryota > Viridiplantae > Streptophyta > Magnoliopsida > Asterales > Asteraceae > Chrysanthemum > Chrysanthemum makinoi. The sequence continues at coordinate 219,749,260 of OU343217.1, forward strand.
GAACTTGGTTGTGAGTTGTTCCCACGTGAAGATGGACTTTGGAGGAAGCTTATCGAGTCACACCTTGGCCTGCCCTTTAAGAGAAAATGGGAAAAACCGGAGTCTAGATGTCTCCTTGGATGCCCCATCGGCATAGACAGCATCAACAATTTTTAAAAATTGTTTGATGTGATGAATGGGATTTTCGCTGTGGGATCTATGGAATTGACATGCATTTTGGATAAGCCAAATGTCAGAGGTATGCAATACCTCATTGACTTGCTCTGAAGGGTAGACAATAGCGCTGGTAAATCCAGATGCAGAGGGGGAAGAGTATTCCCCGAGAGATTTTGCTTCAGGAGGATTGATGGGTCCATTGACCGGAGTGGTGGGAATTTCTTAGCCATGTTGGCTCAGATCGTCAATGATGATGGTTTCAGGGGATTGTGGAGAATGAGCGGACTCCTCGTCAGTTGTGACTTCATCAAAGTTGATGGAGGTGCCTTGAGGTTCCGAATCATGGAGAGCTTTTCTTCGCCTATTGAGCTCTCTTTCGGGTTTTGCAAAAGGTTCAAGAACGGTTTTGGTGGAACTGCGGGTTCTAAGTTGTCTAAGGGGGTTGGTAGGGGGAAATGGCAATTGGTTATCACCTTCCATGATGAAAAGTGATGGGGTTCACGAACAAAGGTCACGAAGAAGGGGGATAGACTACGAGAAAGCTAAAAATAAGAAAAAATTAACTTGATAGGAATCAAGCAAAGAAACCTAAACGAGGTGGACTACTAAACTAGCTATTCTATTCCCGCACGGCATAAAAACTTGATAACGCTACACGCGTCGTTCGGGGTCAAAGGAACTTCCTTTTCTTTGAGCAAGTTTTATAACACCCTAGACAGTGAACCTAATCGTTGTAGTGTAGTATTAGGGTAAGCCACGGGTATTGATATCGTTCTCTAGGGGAATAGGAATGCTAGTGAGAAGTTACTACGCTAAGGTTGGGGTTGAGGAAGATTATTTTTTATCTTTTTATATTTTTTTAGAAAATGGAACGGTACGAATCTCGGGGTTTGGATTTGGGGGTTGGTATTTCTACCGATTACTCTACTTATCTAATTATCTAATCTAAGGTGATGGTAGTCTATTTCTAATTATTGTGTGCTCGTATGATAGTTTAAAGATGTGTTCACTTAGGTTTTACTACTCCTTAATTATCTCCTATTGATGGTTGGATTGTCACGTCCTTATTCTTAATCGCGTTGTGTGTCTAAAGTCGTAGGGTATGCGTTTATCCCTAACTCTTTGAAACTACCAAAGGGTCTTGTCTACAAAATCTCTAGGGATTATAAACTCTAACTCTAAGGTACTCTTTGGATGGTTTAGCCTACAACTACTCTAGGTGTCATAGTCTAAGGTTCACAAAGATTTAATCAAGCATTAACTACACAACGAATGACCTATCGCATTACTAGATCATTAACAATTAAGATAAGAGACAACCAATCAATATTCAATAATTAAGCTTCATATTCCCTAAGCAAACACACAAGTAAATTAGCCGGACATGGAGAACATGCAAGCATACACACAAATAATTGAAGACATAATTGAATTAATGAAGTAAAACACTTATATTGTGGTAAGATAGGGTTTGGAAACCTAAAATACTGTACAAGACATCCTTGGTTCGGTTTAGGTTTTTACTCCAAAACACTACACACTAAAACTGAAAAATTTGGATTCTATATATAAGATTACAATCGCGACGGCGTCACCCTTTGAATTGTGACGCCGTCGGGTAACCGTCATTAGGGTTTCGTCTTGGCCACGTTAGTCTTGCGACGACATCACCTTATGCTTGTGACGCCGTTCCCTTCAGTCTCTGACGCGTTGGATCAAATCGGCGTCTGAGTTGCGACGGCCTACTCTTTTAAAGCCTGACACCGTCACTTGAAAATAAGCAATTTGGCTACTGCCCCATCTCAAAATTTATGCGACGGCGTCACAAGTTACACCTGACGCCGTCACTTGTAGAACCTGACGCCGTCCCCTTGTATTTCAGCAGTCTAAGTGGCTCGATTCTTGACTTTGGCCATTTTCTTCGTATATCCGCGCCTTTTCGTCCAAATAAGTGCTATTCCAGCAATTTGCCTTCAAGAGACCTAAAAAGTGAAGAGGAACGATATTAAGTAATAACGGATACAAAAGTGATCAAATAAGGGCTTAAACGACCCCTCAAAAAGGTACATTTTAAAACCTTAACATATATATATATCTCTATATTATATATAACAGGAGGCGTTACACGTAGATAATGCCACGTAAACGCCACCTAATTGCCCAGTAATTCATTATCAGCCATGTCATCACATTATTGCCATGTAAGCATTTTTAAATTTTATTTTATTTTAAAACATTTAATTAATTTTGAATTTTAGGCTATTTTTTAATTTTTAATTAATTTATTTTAACTAAGCATATTTTCGATTTTTTTTTAATTTTCGGATTTTTTTTTATTAATTAGCTATGCATTAATTTTCGAAATTTGATTATAAAAAATGACAATGGTGAGGATTGAACTTGGGTTGTTTGTAGCATTAATACACATAATTACCACTATGCCAACACATTTTTTTGATTATATTTTGCAAATCCTTATCTATAAACCTATGCAACTAATTATATAACTATGAGAATCTCAACAACCAAATATCCAAAATATATATTCGCTTTAACAATCTTTTTAATTAATATTGACCTTTTCATTCATCACAATAAACCCTAATATCATTCATATCCGACCTTTTTTCCAAAATCCTAATATCATTGATCCAGTTTATACTAAACTACGTAAATTATATTATTATTTTTTTACCTATATTGATTAATTTTATGCTCCTCCACTTTTGATGTTTCAGATGTTGGTGGTAGACATACATTAAGCGACGAGGAGTTGCTACTTTCCAGGTAATTTAACTCACCTTTCTTACATGACTTTTTGTATATACATTGTATAATGACGTTTTGTATATACATGCACTATAATTATGTAATGTTCTACTAATTCATGAAAATGCTGGCCGAACATGGAGATTGGCATTCTAAAGTAATCAATATGATAGTGTCAAGTATTGAGTTAGCTGCTTTACCAAGTCTAACAGGTTAATTTTTAAATTCGTATATACTAGATGATATTTGTTA
>OU343217.1:219752536-219859299 GCA_910596185.1 Chrysanthemum makinoi
TTCTAGAGAGAGAAAGTTAGAGGTTTGGGAACTTAGTGAGAGAAAGAAAATATTATTATGAGCTCCAACTCTCTACCTTGGGAGGTAGAGAGTATTTATAGTCTTACATAAAACGCCACACAACGGGCGGATCGCATACAGGTAAAGACCGTCTCCCTCCACGGTGTTACTAAACTAAATACTACTTAACATAAAAGTACTATGACTACGAAGCTTTCTAACGATTACATATACTTGAGGTGACCGACTCTTTAATACCTCGAATTTCTAATTCCTAACAATCTCCCTAAGGGAGGTCACCTCAAACATATACTAAAATGACATTGAATACAATAAGATATTACATTAACAATTGATCTTGCATTCTTGATGTAGTACTTTGTCTCAAGCTCGTAGTCATTGATTCCACTCATTGCATGTTTGGTTAATCCAAGTGGAGGTCTTTAATGATCCACGGATAATAATGTTGAGCCACGAGATCATCACCATAGAAAATCTCCGATACATCCATTGTGGTGTTGGTATTATGTGATGTTGTGACTTTCGGACCGACATGCTCACATTCGGATCATGATATCTTCATCATAGTAGCGGAAGCATTCGTTGATTCATGATATTGGCAGCAGCAAAGCGTAAGCATGGAGTTAAATATCGAGTCATTGATGCACTAATCATGATTTCTTTTGAGATGAATGTGTTGTGTGAGCATGCGGTTATGGATTGACCGCTCCATTCTCGATCACCGCAAACGCCGGGTGTACCTCGCATAAGACAGTTAGCAATAAAGCGCACGAAAGTGTCTTTGATCACTTTCGTGAATTGAGGTACACGGCCCACTTCCTCGCTGATCAAGCATAAGTACCGCTCTGATCGTATAATTCAAGAATTTTCCTTGACAGGTTTCGCAATGCTCTAGTTGTTCTCAAACCGAACGCTCTCAAAGAAGACAACACGGAGTGAGTGAACCAAATAATTTACGTCCACCGATTGATGAAAAGAGATTTGAAAAACAATCGTGTATTGCTCAATAGAAATTGTTTTGCAATATAACGAAGGTTTTAATGAAAATCAATTATCAATCATAAAACACCTTTTGATTTGAAAATTAGTACACGGTCGACGTGCTAAATGAAAAGAGTTTTAAAGCACAAAGACCGGTTTTTCAAAGGTATCCCCAATCCATAACTCGAACCGTGATTGATTCAAAAGATTGAATCGCCCATTGTTTCGCTCAGTTGTCACATGGTTGATCAGATAATAGATCTCACATGCCACCTACCAGAGCTTGTTAGATGTTGGCTCCGTAAGGCTTTCCATCTTCACAGTGAATATGTAAACACATCACTTGATGTTTTCGCAATACCACAAGGATAATGCGTAGGACTCATAAGATATAATCTCTCTTTCCACATTGTGTGAAACGGAGAGTCTTCATTGAAAGTGTCCTAATGAGATTTATTGATGATCTCGTGGCACTAGACTCAATTTGTGCATATTTGGATCCTATATCGGAGACTAGGAGAGGTCTCCTCCTTCAATATCAACAATCTCTAAGAGAAAGTCGATAGATAATGTCGGTTCCCGTGAGAATGAAACAAGTCCTTTTAAGAGGAACTTGAGTGGTTTGGAAAGTTGAAGCAGGGCCACCGGGTCCATGACGCCTTGTCTTCAATACCGATGTTACCATCCAGAGCATATGAATTGAACCCGGTTTCTACTCTAAGGTTGAATAAATGGAGGGCTATTTGTTTTCACCCTTTTCTCATTCAATTCTTTTTCATTCTTCAACCCCTTAGTGCTTACCGACTTCATAGTAGAACCTTGTTGGGTTTATTCCAGACTAGCTCGCCTTAGTCCGCACTCTTCCCATATCTCATTTTTCTCCTTTATCATCATACCTAAGAACTCTACACTAACTAGTGGATAGTCCCCGGTAGATCCTCCTGGCTCAAGGATCATGGGAACAAAATACCTAACCTTATCATCCTTATATCACCATACATAATGTAAAGTTGGTCGGTCTTTTTGGTATTGTTCATCCGCCATAGGAACCAATTGAAAACCATTTGAAAATCAATCCGGATACTTATGATATTTTATCAAAGCATTTTGTACCTGAATTGTTTTTGATATTTTTAGAAGAAGAACTCCCCTCAACATGTGAATCAAGTATTTGAAATAGTTTTCCACACGGAGGCAAGAGAAAGAATTAACTTCTTTGATTACCATTTTCAAAAAATATCAACATCACTTCCCTAATCGAATCAAGTAGATAAAGCATTTTGGGAAGGATGAGGTTTTCATGATTTTGCTCCCTCAATATGTGCCTCGAGATTTGAAAAGAGTTTTGCACATACTAGAGGAACCCTGACCTGAGATAAGTTATCACGTTTCAAATCATAGGTTTAAGATAGATGCTCCCTCTCAACATGTGCATGGAAAATTTGAAATCGTTTGTCACATGTGGGAAGGAGAGCTTGTACATCCTTATAAAACCATTTACCGAATTATCAGTTTAAATCCAATTTAAATCACACATTCTCCCCCGATCACAATTATCAAATCATTTGAGATTTGTGATCTCTTATAGATTTAAATTGATTTTGAAAGCTTTTAAGGAGAATTGTGACTTGATTATGAAAGCGTTTTAACTGATAATGATCGGATTTTAAGACTTTAAACTCCATTGATAAACATGCATGAATATCTTTTGAAAACAATTGAATGCCAAATAACTTTTTTTAATTTAATTGAAATCATTCTCCCAATCAATCAATGACATAGGTTGTTGATGAGAGATTGATATTTTGACAAATAAGTCCGATGATTATCAAAAATAGAGACCGAAGTTATTTTTCAAAGCGCTTAGTTTTCATAGATAAATGTTTAAAGAATCGAGCATGGAATTTTGAAAACATGATAAAAGTATGGCTCGTTTTCTTTGAAAAGCGGGTTATTGCCTGAAATGACAATAAACCATTGTTTCTCTTTCTCCCAAAAATAATTTTTTTAAGAATTCGAACAACATCTAAAGTCCCGTGTCATTCTTTGAATGACAGGACAAAGACCGTAGATATTATCGAACCGAGAAAACGCATGACAAATTGACAATATTTTTGAAGATTTTTCGAATTTTTCATATTTTTATGGTTTTTGAAGGTTTTATAATTTTGTATTTTGTTTTTCTAATAGATATATACAAGAGATAGATGAAGATAGACCTTTACTCCTCGTCTTCCTCCGGAAGACGTTTGAGTGTTTCTGGTTGAAGACTTTTCAAGCCAAGACGTGGAAGAATAAACTCAAAACGCTCTCTTGGAAGAGCTTTGGTGAAGATGTCCGCTAACCGATATTCGGACCTCAAAATAGAGTTCCACCACACCTTTTCCACTTGTTCCCTGATGAAATGATGTCGAATGTCGATGTACTTTGCTCTTGAGTGTTGAACGTTGTTGCATGAGAGAGCAATAGCACTTTTATTATCACAAAGAGAGGGATTTTGTTGAATTCAAAGCCATAGTCAAGATAATTGAGATCTCATCCATAAGATTTGAGCACAACAAGATGACATGGCTATGTATTCAGCCTCTGTAGAGGAAATAGAAGTACTCATTTGCTTCTTTGAAGACCAGCTCACAAGCTTATCACCCAAAAAAAAGCACCTCCATGTACTTCGACGAGTATCTTGACACCCCGCATGATCAAGATTCTGATAGGTCGTTAGTGACATACCGGTGTCCTTCCGGTACCATAGTCCCATATTGATGGTTCCTTGGAGATACCGAAAGACCCGCTTAACCGCCAAGGTGCTTTTAGTAGGCTTAGCCGGTATCTAGCACACATGCAAACAAATAACAAGATGTCCGTCTACTAGCTGGAGGTACATCGGGATCCAATCATACTACGATATTTTGTTTGGTCAATCATGATCCCCGAGTGGTCCTCATCTAGTTTGGTTCGATCAATCATGGGAGTGTCAACAGGTCACTTGAATCAAATCCAAATTTCTTTAAGATCTCAGTTGCATATTTAGATTGATTTATGAAAATGCCTCCTGGACTTTGTGAAATTTGTAATCCCAAGAAAATGACATTTGTCCCATCATTGACATTTGAAATTTTGAACTCATTTCATTAGAAAAACGATCACATTCCATTGGGTCGGTCGAGGCAAAAATAATATCATCAACATAAATTTGAACATGAATTAAATGTTTGCCCGACTTCCTGGTGAACAATGTTGGATCAACTGCTCCTTTGCTAAATCCGGTTGATAGAAGAAACTTTGATAAAGGTATCATACCATGCCCTTGGAGCTTGCTTTAAACCGTAAAGGGCATTCTTCAAACGATAAACGTGAGTAGGATGCTCTTGATTTACAAATCCTTTCAGTTGGCCGACGTAGACGACTTCTTTAAGATCTCCTTCAGAATGCCGCTTTCACATCCATCCGATAGACTACCATGTTCTTTTAGCAGCATTAGCCAAAAGATTCGATTGCCTCGATTCGAGAAACAGGAGCAAAAGATTCTTCAAAGTCAATACCCTCCTCTTGACGGTATCCTTTAGCAACTAATCGAGCCTTGTTCTTCAACACATCACCATGCTCATCAAGTTTCACTTTGAAGATCCATTTTAGAGCAATAATCATAGCACAATCTGAGGCGTACTAACTCCCATACATCGAGACGATCAAACTCATGAATTTCTTCTTGCATGGCATTGAACCATCTGTCTTCATTCATGGCGGTTTTAACATCTTTTGGTTCGATCTTAGAGTACGGAGTTGAAGAAGCACCATAAGGCATCGGTTGCAAGTTGTTTCCGTGTGGATACCGGACGAGAGGGATTTCCAATGATGTTGTCTAATGGATGATCGTGAGTCCATTTTCCGAGGTGTTCATGTGGTAGTTGTTGAGGACCGGCAAGTAGTCGATGTCTCCTCGAAGAAGATGGTTCCGATGAAGATTCAGGAGCAAATATGTTTTCAAATGGAGCATCTTCGTGAGTAGCAAAGGGATTAACTTCATCATTGATGCCAAAACATTTCCATGATGTACATTTGAAGAATGATGATTTGTTGATGAGACTCAAGGATCAGCAGCAGTGCTTGACTTAAAGATATTGAGACCGAGGGATTGACTTCATTCACGGAATATGAGAGTACCGCTAGGATCAACACCTCATTAGTACTCTGATCATAAAGTTCATCAAACATAGGATCAAACAATTTCTTTAAATCATCTTCGGATGGAGGTACATATGGAGTTTCTTGAGAAGAGTTTGGAACAAGGGATGAACCAATTGACTGTTTTGAAGGGTCCGAACTAATTGTTCAGAGCCATTTGACCGGCACCATCAAACGTAACGGAATTGTTTCCATGATATTTCGGGTTCTTTTGTTGTAGATTCGGTATCCCTTTTTGTTTGGTGCATACCCTACAAATACTCCAATGTCCGCTTTAGCTCTAAGTTTGCCTAAGTCTTGACCCTCATTAGTTGGATAACACAATGCTCCAAACACAAAGGAGAGAGATTAGGTTTTCTGTTGTGGACAAGTTCATATGGTGTCTTTCCATGAACAAGTGTGAATCGGGAACGATTTTGTGTGTAGCATGCAAGGGCAATAGCTTCACCAGAGAAACATTGGAACTTTGAGTAAATCAAAGATTGTTCTAGCGGCTTCTACAAGAGTTCGATTTCTTTCAACTACACCGCTCTGTTGAGGAGTTCGTGGAACACTTCTTTGATGGCTGATTCCAATGCTTTCATAAAATTCACTAAGTTGTTTGTTAACAAACCTGCCCATTATTCCGTCCGATAATTCGACTTTTGTTAAGTCGAACCTCACTGCTTGATGAGTTTGATGATGATATCAAGAGTTTCATCCTTTGTCCTTAAGAACTTGACCCAGGTGAATCTAGAGTAATCATCAACTACAACTAACACATATTTCTTCCCAAAGATATTCTCAGACCTCATTGGTCCACATAAATCCATATGAATTGTATGAAGAACTTCTCGCGGATGAGTTAGTAGGTTTGGATTTATGGGCATACTTCTTGCTTTTCCCAATTGACATGCTGAACAAAGATGATCCTTTTCATACTTTAGTCGAGGTAAACCTACAACTAAGTCCTTTCGGGAGAGATCATTGATGGTGCCGAAGTTCAAGTGATTGAGACGACGATGCCATAACCATGACTTTGTTTTGAAGCCTTTGACAACAAGCAAATTGGAGAAGACTTCATCATATCTTCTATAGAGATGGTGTAAAGATTTGAACCACGAGTTCCTCTTAAAGTTCCTTACCATCAAGTTCTCTAACAAAACAAGTATGTTTTCTGAAGGCTACTTCTAGATCAGAGTCACGGAATTGACCGACAGAGAACAGATTATGACCAAGACCTTCCACATAGTATACTCTAGAGATAACACTATCACCAACAACATAATCACCATAACCCATAATTGCAACGAAATGATCATTACCGAATCTAATCCCCGATGAATTTGCTCACGGTTCATGAGTCGCACCGTCTCCAAATATGCTTGGAAATGTACCGAGTCCAAAAACCACGTAACGATTTGAACGATCCGCAGCTTGAACACGCACAAGAATGGATAATCGATAATTGGGATCCCCATGCAAGAATGGGTTCCACTTGGTTAGTAATGCGAATTGGAACACCCACATCTAAATAGAAACATCCATATCGTAAGTAGAAGCAATGGAATCATTGGGAATAGATGCAATGTCGGTGTCAGATTTGACCTATTCAAAGTATGTTCACTTCTTAAGGGAATAGTTCTACCAGGTAGGCATCCATTTTCTAATAATCTTAGCTGAGGACAAACCGATTATTCTTATGGCCAAAAGGTATCCAATAATAACCTATCTTTATAAAAGTTCTTCCCGTGGGTTTCCACTGTTTTCTAACAATCTTTCGTTTTTGCCTTTTGCCTTATTTGCACGATTATTAGCATTAACAATTTTAACCGGGCATTTGACGATTAGACAAAGCATTCACACCACATTCATGATTAGCAAATGTAATTCAAGCGCACATCATTACAAGGTTTGCAAATAGTATCGATAATTACGCATTTTAAGGCTAATACTAGAATCAACACGATTCGCTTTATTCAACTCAAGCTTAAAGTTCCTAGATTGGTCTTCTACTCTCTTCCAATGCACATTTTAGCTTGCAAGGTCCTATCATTCCTTGTATTGTCTTGAGACTTTGACCGCTTCGCTAATGTCATTGATTACCCCAGAGGGAATTATGGGAACATTAGTTGGTTGATCTACTTTTTGCATTCCCTCAACTAGACAAAGGATCTGCATTACTAGGACGCATACATTGATGTATACGCTTCAAAATGGGCCTATTCAAGGCTCAAGACTAGCATAGAACAAGGCATCACAAATTTTGCCTTTGCACCTAAGGTTAAGAATTTGGGACATGTTGCAATTACACATTCTAGCAACTCTTGAGATCGCTTGGCCTGGAGGCAAGCAAACCTAATTTCACTATCAAGAGGTTTGTTAATGAAATCCTCTTCGACAATCTCACTGAGACATTCTAGACTATCCTTAAGGTGAGCACAGGATTCATGAAAAGCATGTTCATTATTCCTAAGATGAGGAGGAATATATTTAACCGTCAAAGTGTATTTGGCATCTAAGGGTGACTTTGAGACAACATTCTTATTGAAAACAAGTGGCGCTTTCCCATTTCCTCGACTTCTCAGATTCTCAATTTCCTTTTGTAAAGACGTTATTTTTCGTTGTTTTGGTCACGGGTGACTTTTATTGAATCATATAACTCTTTAAAATGTCGCTTAACTTTTTCATTTTCTTCTAGAAAACTCTCGCTTTCCTTTTGTAAGGCATCAACTAAGTTTTGAAGATGAAAAGTTTGAGAATTCGGAGAATCTAAAGGAGGAGGCATTTGGGAGCCTGTCATATTGTTCGTTTGACCCTTTAATTGAGAGATTTGGGCTTTCAACTTGATCGTGCAACTGAGCTTGAATTGCTCATCACGCTTGTTAATTTGAAAACCTGATCAAACTCGAGCATCCGAGGATGTCTTGATATTTGAAGTTTTGACATTTTCTTTAAGATGTTGATATTTTAGTTGTAAATTAAAATGCTCAACTTCCTGTTTAGAAAAATGTTTAACCAAATTGTCGTGATCATCCAGTTCAATTTTCTCGCTTAGTTCAGAATTAGTTTTTTCAAGCTCAATGACACGATCATGGGAGACTTTCAGTGAAACCGATAATTCATGAAATTTGGAAGCATTAATGGAACAATTTGTAGCAATGAAAAACACATCTTGAGTAATACATTCGAAATCAGTCTCATTTAGTGTATGCAAGTTCTTCCTCTCAATCTCATTATATTTTAGTGCTCGCCCATAGTCACTAACTTCAACTATCATTGCATCAAATTCCTTTTCCATTCCTTTAATATCAGTTTCTATCCCCTTTTAAGACTCTCAAAGTGATCTTTTAGAAGTTTAAAGAAAGGCATGACCTCGGTTAAATAACATTCTTTCATTTGCTCAAAACCCCTTTCTCCTTCCGTATACCCAGTGGGTGTGATCCTTTTCTTGCAAGTTTTCTCAAAATCAACAAATAGTTGAAGTATAAATATATTGGCATTAAGGTCTTGCTTTTAGTGGCAATTGTTCTAGGAACAAGATGCATTGGTGTATTAGGATACACAATGCTCTAGGCATTTTCCAAAGAGGAGGGTTTGTTTCAACAATATTTTCACCGCTTTTATCTAAATCCATTTTCCAAAACTTGTTCTGGAGTCAACAATGTCCGAGGTTAAACATGTTCAAGGAAATCCAGCTTTTCCTTTGTAATCATGGGGACTGATCTTTATTTTCTTCTCTCTACATTTAGGATCATCTAATTTCTTGTTCATCTTTTCCCTAGTGACTTCATCTGATTTCTTATCTTCCTCTGTGCACTCAACGCAACTAGGTTTCGTCTAGGTTTAAGGATTTCATTGCCATCATAAAGAACCTTATGAGCATTTCTAGCCCTTTTAATGACCTCGATTTGGTTCCTAACAAGGAATGCTATGCTTATCGCTAGGACTCTATGCTTAGTGATCATGTGAGCAAATCAATGGTGTGTTCCTTGTATGTACACCTTGTTTTCAAGTTTGTTTTTCAAAGTTTTCAGATTAGAAAAATCTTTCAAGAGTTTTGATTCCTTTGCATTAAATTCTTGCTTAAGCATTTTCACATTTTCTTGAAGTTCGTGTTTTTGCTTAGCAGCTTTAGAAAGCTTTTCTTGTAAGGAGTTTAACTCTTGTTTTAATACTTCTTCTAAAAATTACTTTTCTAATAATTGACGCACTTGGTCATCCATTTCCTCGCCACGAGTGGTCAACTCAAATTTAGCACGTTGTTCATAAATAGCAACACGCTCTTTATAGGCATTTAATTCAGTATATTGAATCATCAAGGCACATGCAAGGTATTCATCAAAATATAGTCATTGTTGACTGCAGGAGATGCATCACTTGGTACAACTTCACTTTCACTTTGTTTCACATATTGATCATATGGGACAACATTGATATTACCCATATTTTCAATATTTGATACAAAAGTTTCAGTTGATAGTACTTTGTCATGCATCTTTGCACATCAAGATCATCGTATAGTTTTAGTACCTCTGAGATGAGTTTGTCTATGGATGGGCCAGCTTGTGGTGAAGAGGAGACCTTGGGAGAAACCATTGGAGAAATGCTAGCCATAAAGATTGTGTGTGCGTGAGGTCCATCATCCACATCGAGTCGTATGCATCAAATCACGACTTGAAAGGCATTCTATGATTGTGACCTATCTCCCGAATAGGTCGCTCATCCACATCTCGCATCATAGGTCTTGGCATTGCCCCGCCTAGAAACAACAATTCCTCTTCATCCAAAGCAGCACCATTATCCCGAGCTTGCACAAGCAACATCTTATCTCTGAAGTAATCAAGATTCTCGTGGACGCTTTGAGATGTGCGCCTTTTGCAATGTGTCCTCACCACCACAATTATAAGATTTGATCGGCTTAGCTTGACCTTGATTACCATTCCTTCCTCGATTCTGATTACCAACATAACCTCTACCACCTCCACCTCTTCCCTGATCATACTTTCTTCCCGAATCTGGTGCACCACGATCCTCCCATCTTTAACAAGTAGCTTGATTGTGTGGGTTAGATGTCGTTTCGAGGTTGTTGTTGGTTTGTGGGAGAGAATTCATGTTTTGACTAATCATAAGAGCTAGTTGATTAATGAAATTACCCACGGTGCATCAAAGATCGCCTTGTTTGAACATAGGATCATGAATTAGTTTGTGATTACCATTTCCCATGGGTATGACTTGTGAGGCTTTGGTTGTGATTCCGATGTTTGAGTAGAAGGCGGTTGAGTCATTAGACGAGCTTGTCTCTCCCTGGTTGGTTTTGAACTGATTAAGAACCAATTTTCAAACATAGCATGTCTCTCATTCTCAAGGAGGAAGGCATAGAGTTGCTCATAGTTTGTATTCTTCAATCCTTTAGTGAGCTTCACAGAGGTGACAAACTTGTGCCATTCGGGATTCATGTTGTTCACAAATTTTGAGTTCAGTTGAATGTTAGGCATAGTCATTCTGATGTTCCTCATGTCATTCACCAACTTATGAAATCTCACATAGTACTCATAGACACTCATCCGGTTTCATCTTGAAGTGTTCAAATTCGTCATAGAGTTGTGATTCTCTGTCTTCCATAGTTAATTTCAACCTCGAGAGAAGCATCTTGACATTATCCCATACCTTTTGCTTCGGTGTTGTGATTGATCAGCTTCTAGATGTCTTTAGGAAGACCTTGAAGAACAATGTTTGAAGCCCGATATCAAGATCGAATCTCTTTTTCTCCTTATCATCAAGCTCATCATACATCTTTGGTCCGTCCATTCCAGAATCGAGTTCCATCTTCAGCAAAGATCAAGTACATCTCTAGTCATCTCAACTCGATATGGTCCTTCATCAATGGATTTGAGAATGTTGACACCATTTTCCTTTCCAAGGCAAGACAACTGATTCGTTGAGCCCAAGAATCGTAGGTCTGCTCGTCAAGCATGGGTGACGAGTATCCGAACCAAATGCTTGAACATCCTCGGCAATAAAGTGAGATGATAGTAGGAACGCTTGTAGACATGTTTCAAGCTCTACGGATTTTATAATTCTTGATTAAACCGGAAATTGATTCTTTCACGGATTTTACTAAACCAAGAACAACCGTAAGAACGTAAATAACGAGAATAAAAAGGTCTAAAATGAACAAGTCGCTAAACACACAACCGTGATAAGCAAAATAACTCGCTAACACACTCAACTCGCTTTTAATTAATCAAGTCGCTAAATACCACTAACAGATAAATCAAGCTAAGTAGCAAGTCGCTTTAGATCTCAAGTCGCTAAAGAAAACAACTCGCTTAGAACCCAAGTAGCATAAATATCAACTCGCTAAAATGTACCTAAGTCGCATGTTCAACCGCTTTTAAATAACAAAGCAACTCGCTTTGAAGAAACACAAGTCTGAGACACAACTCGCTAGTCCTTTTCAAAATAACCACTTTATCAATCCAAAACAACCAAACCACAATGATTTAAGGCTTCCAATTCAAAACATAAACACATATGATGATCCTAAACACAAAAGTACAAGCAAAATTCAAACTTTAACACAAGAATTTGTCCAAATGAATCAAACTCTCCTAAACCCTTAATACTCAAAAACCTTATGAAATCCACCAAAACAAAGAACATGAAAGATGAGTGATCAAACCATGGCTCTTGATACCAATTGTTGGATATTGGATTTCACAAACACATAAACCATGATCAAAGTAGCGATAAGAATGTTAGAGAAAGAGAGTTCTAGTGAGAGAAAGGAAGAGAGTTGGGAACTATAGTGAGAGAAAGAAAATATTATTATGAGCTCCAACTCTCTACCTTGGAAGGTAGAGAGTATTTATAGTCTTACATAAAACGCCACACAACGGGCCGTGGATCGTGCATACAAATGGGTAAAGACCCGTCTGGCCCTCCACGGTGTTACTAAACTAAATACTACTTAACATAAAAGTACTTTGACTACGAGCTTTCTAACGATTACATATACTTGAGGTGACCGACTCTTTAATACCTGGAATTTCTAATTCCTAACAAAAATTTAAGTAGACACGCTTTTAATTATCATAAGAACACACCAATCAATCCATATCTTATTTTCCTTTTCACTAGTATAATTAGTTTTTAGTTTAAATTATAAGTAGTTAAAATTGGTATAAGTACCACCCCCCACTCCTAAACCCCGAGAATTTTACTTTTGTCACACCCCAAATTACCTGCTTTGGCAAATGAATGGAATTCCTGTGTGATCGGGACCGTCATAGCATCACACAACGCATATATTGAATCCACCTAAAGGTCGTTTGAAAACACATCGTTTGATTTAATAAAACAATCAGAGTTTACAAAATGTAGGTCCCAAATGAAAATCAACTTTAAAAGGAAATAAGTTTGTTACAATTCAAACGCATGTTTTAAAGTGCATAAATTCAGAGAGACGCCATTGCCACCACTCTAATTTATAATCACCCACATGCATGCCATGAAGTGTATGCTTTAGATAATCGAGATAAAACATGCTAAAAAGTGTCAACACAAAGGTTGAGTGAGTTCATAGAGTTTGTGTTGAGATGTAAAGCCTTTCAAAATCGTTTATGCAAAGAAAGGCATTGTAAATCCACTCAGCTCCAAGTTCCTTCCATACAAAACTTGCAACCCGTGGTGTTCACAACCCACTAAATGTGAATAGTTTATGATCATGTATGATGTCAAATGAATTCACAAAATAGTGCATAACTTAATGTATCCATAGTTACTTAATATAACACATAATTCGTACGGTTTCAAATTGTTCCATGACCATTAGTGCAATGATTATACCAGATCTCATCACCAATGAATGTACCAAGACCATCACCCAATGAATATACCACATCCATCGGTTCAATGATATACCAAGACCACGTACCCAATGATTATACCAAGCATTCATCACCAAATGAATATACTATGGAAATACTACGTATGGTAATATCAAGCTTTGCATTTACTCAAACATTCAGCCTGATAAACATATAATTTGTAAAATAGTCATGAATGTAATAAACATTATTGAGCATGCATCTCCCCCAAAGAGTTATTCAAAACAATTAAAAGAGTAGGGGCTATGACTCACGGTTATTCATATAAGCAAAAGTAATTTTGTGAAAGTAAATGAAAATAAATTGAGCATGTATCTCCCCAAAAATAAGCATAAAAACATTGAAGTGGGCTATGAAAAACTCACTTGGTAAATGAGGCGATGACAAAAAGTGAGTACACCGAGATGTAGTGATACTTTTAACCTTGACCTATTATGAATGTTATGATACGTAATGAGTTTTGATGTAATGTTATGCATGCATTTCAGATAGTTATTTATACCATTTATGAAGTTTTGAAAAATAATACTTATCGTCAAAAATACTCTTTTGACGTCTCGACCATTCTAAATTACTTTACAAGTATTTACGCCAAAATGTCATCCTACAATGGTTTCAGAATGATTTATTGTGAAATTTTCACTTTTCGTCGTAAAATAATGTCGCCGTGGAATTTTCATGAAAGTGACAAAATGGCTTCAAAAACTAGTCGTAATGGTGTACGTCAACGTTAGGAAACTTACTCTCACGGTTTTGGAAAGTTTGTATCAATATCTAGAAGTTTTTAGTTCGAGTTTTCACATATAGAGGTCTCGAACATAAAGATAATAAAGGTTAAAGATGATGATTTTGTCTAAACAAGTTAAAATGAGTTTCAAGTAAAGTTTAAGCAAGCGTAAATAATTTATTACAATTCCGCTTATACAAACGGTTGGTCATGGAAAAATATTTTTGGTGATCTCGATTTATTAGAAGACATCTCTGCCCAAAATTTTACATCATCAAGTATAAATGCCTTCAAATATGTAGTCTTTGGTTACCTATGAACATTTGTCTCGTAGAAAAATAATATAGTTTTTCTTAAAAATAATAGTTACGGCAAGTTTATGAAAACGTATATCTTGGTCGTCAAACCGCTTTCAATATTATATCGCCTTAGCTTCGTGACAAAGTATACTAATATATTTTTGATAAGTCAAATAATTTGTAAAGCTTAGACTCGCTTTTTGACTCTAATAACGTAAAAATAGTATGCTGAAATTTCTAAAATATATATTTGTCGTCAAACTTTAAAAATTCATAACTTCTTCGTTATAACTCCGCTTAACTGCCTGGCCACGGATTCGCTTTTTAAAGTATATTTCTAAATATCAAGGCCAAAAATTCGTACTACTGTCGGATTTTCCAGAAAAAATAAAACAAGGACAGAACATTTTTATACTTATTCTAAAATAGTTTTTCTCAGACTAAAACCTATTCCAATCCCTTCAAATCAACTCCAAACTAATCTAATCCTACCATACACCTCTTAGGGTGTCATGGTTCCTAGACATCATCAATACCAATATATAAAGAATAATTATAGGATGACTTTTTATATATATAACTCTAAAATCATGTAAAAATGGTATAAATAAACACAAGTCTTGCATGCTTGCTATGAAAATGATAAAATACTTATGAAATGAAAAGGAAAGATGTAAAATGAAATGATATGCTTACAAGCTACTATGATGAGGTGATTAGAACAAGGATTAACCTAAACACCCTAGGTTTTTATTTCAAACCTTGAAAGAGTGTAACTAGATTTATAAAACTTGATTTGAGAAATTTTGGAGAACTCTTTCTTGATCACCTTGTTTGGCCGGATTTGTGAGAAAGAAAAAGAAAGAGAGATATCTTGATTTTGTTGAATGATAGAGAAGTATGTGTAAGTAAATGCTTGAGTGCAATATAGTTATGTATGAATTTTACTAACCTAAGGACTTATCCCCCTAGGCCGGATTTTAGGGGGATATGTTTCCCACAATATTTTTTATTGTATATATATATGTAATGTACAAAAGTATAAGCTAAATAATTTAAGTAAAATGGTAACTTGTAGAATTGTATACACATTAGTGTATTTAAAGTAGTTTTAATTAAAAGTAATTTTAATAGATCAAAATGAAGTATAATGAGATCATAAAAATTGTAAAAATACATTCCTTGTGAAATTTGAGTGATATAATAATTATCGTGTAGTTTTTTAAGAAAAACGTCGTAATAATATAAATTTAACGATTTATATACAAAATAAATTTAAAACACTAGGTAAACTCAAAATATTGTTTTTATAACTAAATGTAAGTATAAAAATATATCGGGATCATTTTTGAAGTAGCGGATGAAATGTTCAAAATAATAACTCACGCGATAACGTTTATTTAATATAAAATTTACGCTTAAAGTGAAATGCAAAGTCATGAATGAACTAACATGATGCAAATGATGCTAATGAAATGTAGACTAAACTTAGTCCATGTGAAATGTTCGTGATGATATGATCATGAATTCGCCGCTAAACCATTAAGGTTACGCGAATTTGGAACACGTAAACCTAGTTTACGATAAATGTTGAAATAGTGAAGCATGAATTGTTTTAAGAAATGACCTGAATTTACGAGTTGTCACATTCGCCCATCCAAAAAAGGAATTCATCCCTGAATTCTTCGTGTTGGTCTCTCCGGTTTAGGTTTGATGTGGCAAGCTTTCCCATTCTCGAGCAAAACCCTCAAAAGACTTTTAGGTAACCGATTTTACTTAATCTCACAACTCATCAAACAAGAACTGTCATGAGATTAGGCTAAATCGGTTTGAGTAACGGGTCTTTGGAAAATTTGGCTCGGTCATAGAATTGCTTACACATATAAGCCTACTACTCCCTTCATTGCATGATTCTTTCTGAATTAGACATAGGTGATCAGGCTATGTATAATTTAGAAGTAACTATGCAATGCTTGGACTAATCGACTCATATGATGTTTGGTATTAAGTCATAAACCCGCATGTACAATGAGTATGCACTTATGATGAAATGATGAGATGCTATGATGATGTAGTTATAGTCTAGGGTCAATGATGCAACCTAGTTCTCTATAACCGAAGCTCTGATACCAATCTGTCACACCCCCAAATTACCTGTTTTTGCAGCGGAATGGAATTCCTGGGGATTGACTGTCATAGCATCACAATCACAGTTATATTGAACGACCTAAAGTGTCGTTTGGAAAACACATCGTTTGATTTAATAAAACAATCAGAGTTTACAAAATGTAGGTCCCAAATGAAAATCAACTTGTGCGGAAATAAGTTTGTTACAATTCAAACGATGTTTTAAAGTGCATAAATCCAGGAGAGACGCGTCGTCACCACGACTCTTATAATCAGTCCACATGCATGCCATGAAGTGTATGCCTTAGATACCTGAGATAAAACATGCTAAAAAGTGTCAACACAAAGGTTGAGTGAGTTCATAGAGTTTGTGTTGAGATGTAAAGCCTTTCAAAATCGTTTATGCAGCAAAGGCATTGTAAATCCACTCAGTTCCAAGTTCCGCCCATACAAAACTTGCAACCTGTGTGTTCACAACCCACTGCCGAAATGTGAATAGTTTATGATCAAGTGCATGATGTCAAATGAATTCACAAATAGTGCATAACTCGACGTAATGTATCCATAGTTACTTAATATAACACATAATGCTAGACGGTTCAATTGTTCCATGACCATTAGTCAACTGATTTAGAACATTATACCAAGACCATCAGTGAACTGTACAATCAATTCCAAGACCATCATAACGATTATACCAAGACCATCAGCCCATGAATATACCAGACCATCAACTGAATATACTGATTACTACGACGAATGGTATACAAGTACATCACTCCAAAACTATTGAACGTATACGACGTAAACTATAATTTGCAAAATAGTCATCAGTATAACCTAACTAATTATTGTACAATAGTCTGAGTTATTGAAACAATTATAGAGCATGATCTCACGAAGTTATTCATAAAGCAAAAAATATAAGTTGTGAAAGTAAAAGTAATGAAAATTTGAGCATGTATCTCCCCAAAAATAGTACAAAACAATTGAAAGTGGGGCTATGAAAACTCACTTGGTAAAATGAGGCGATGACAAAAGTGAGTAAACCGAGATGCATAAGTGTGATACTTTAAACCTTGACCTATTATAAATGTTATGATACGTAATGAGTTATGATGTAATGTTATGCATGCATTTCGTATGTTATTTATACCATTTGTGAGTTTTGAAAATAATACTTATCGTCGAAAAATACTCTTTTGACGTCTCGACCATTCTTAAATTACTTTACAAGTATTTACGTCAAAATGTCATCCTACAATGGTTTCGTAATGATTTATTGTGAAATTTTCACTTTTCGTCGTAAAATAATGTCGTCGGAATTTTCATGAAAGTGACAAAAATGGCTTCGAAAAACTAGTCGTAAAATGGTGTACGTCGAACGTCAGGAAACGAACTCGACGGTTTTGGAAAGTTTGTATCAATATCTAGAAGTTTTAGTTCAGGAGTTTTCGTCATAGAGGTCTCGAACATAAAGATAATAAAGGTTAAAGATGATGATTTTGTCTAAAATGTTGTGTAAAAAAAATGAGTTTCGGCAAAGTTTAAGCAAGCGTAAATAATTTATTACAATTCCGCTATACAAACGGTTGGTCGTTTTGAAAAATATGCTTGGTGATCTCGATTTTATTAGAAGACATCTCGTTCCAAAAAGTTCCACATCATCGTTATAAACAGCCTTCAACATGGTCGTTTTGGTTACCGTAACACTTGTCTCGTAAAAATAATATAGTTTTTCTAAAAATAATAGTTACGGCAAGTTTATGAAAACGTGTATATCTTGGTCGTTTCAAATCCGTTTTCTACGTATTATACGTCCTTAGCTTCGTATCAAAGTATACTAATATATTTTTGATAAGTCGAAATAATTTGTAAAGCTTAGGACTCGTTTTTGACTCGAATAACGTAAAAATAGTATGCTGAAATTTCAGAAAAATATATATTTCGTCGTCAAACTTTAAAAATTCATAACTTCTTCGTTATAACTCCGTTTTAATCCGTTCAAGCGGCCACGGATTCGTTTTAAAGTATATTTTCTAAATATCAAGGCCAAAATTTCGTGCCTACTGTCGGATTTTCCAGAAAAATAAAACAAGGACAGAACACTTTTTATACTTATCGAAAATAGTTTTTCTCGTACTAAACCTATTCCAATCCCTTCAAATCAACTCCAAAGCTATTCTAATCCTACCATACACCTTCTTAGGGTGTCATGGGTTCCTAGACATCATCATAAGACCAATATATAAAAGGGATAATTATAGGATGACTTTATATATATATATAACTCTAAAAATCATGTAAAATGGTATAAATAAACACAAGTCTTGCATGCTTGCTATGAAAATGAAGAGATAAAATACTATGAAATGAAAATGAAAGCATGAAAATGAAATGATATGCTTACAAGTTACTATGATGAGGTGATTAGAACAAGGATTAACCTAAACACCCTAGGTTTTATATTCAAAACCTTGATTAAGAGTGTAACTAGATTTATAAAACTTGATTTGAGAAATTTTGGAGAACTCTTTCTTGATCACCTTGTTTGGCCGGATTTGGGAGAAAGAAAAAGAAAGAGAGATATCTTGATTTGCTTTGAATGATAGAGAAGTATGTGTAAGTAAATGAAGTTGGTAAAATATAGTTATGTATGAATTTTTACCAACCCAAGGACTTATCCCCCCCCCCTAGGCCGGATTTAGGGGAATGTTTCACAATTTTTTTGTTTTTTTTTTTTATTGCATGTGTATATATTAAAATGTACAAAGTATAAGCTAAATAATTTAAGTAAAATGTAACTTGTAGAATTGTTATATACATTAGTGTATTTAAAGTAGAAATTTTAGGTGAAAGTAATTTTTAATAGATCAAAATAAAGTATAATGAGATCATAAAAATTGTAAAAATACATTCCTTGTAAAATTTGAGTGATATAATAATTATCGTGTAGTTTTTAAGAAAAAGCGTCGTAATAATATAAATTTAATGATTTATATACCAAATAAATTTAAAACACTAGGTAAACTCAAAATATAGTTTTTATAACTAAATGTAAGTATAAAAATATGTCGGGATCATTTTTAGAAGTAGCGGATTAAATGTTCAAAATAATAACTCACGCGATAACGTTTATTTAATATAAAATTTACGCGTTAAATGTGAAATGCAAAATCATGAATGAACTAACATGATGCAAATGATGCTAATGAAATGTAGACTAAACTTAGTCCATATGAAATGTTCGTGATGATATGATCATGAATTCGCCGCTAAACCATTAAGGTTACGCGAATTTGGAACACGCAAACCTAGTTTACGATAAATGTTGAAATGGTGAAGCATGAATTGTTTTGAGAAATGACCTGAAATTGCGAGTTGTCACATTCGCCCATCCAAAAAGGAATTCAGTCCCTGAATTCAGTTCGTGTTGGTCTCTCCGGGGTTAGGTTTGATGTAGGCAAGCTTCCCATTATCGAGCAAAACCCTCAAAAGACTTTTAGGTAACCGATTTTTACTTAATCTCACAACTCATCAAACAAGAACTGTCATGAGATTAGGCTAAATCGGTTTGAGTAACGGGTCTTTTGAAAATTTGGCTCGGTCATAGAATTGCTTACACATATAAGCCTACTACTCCCTTCATTGCATGATTCTTTCTGAATTAGACATAGGTGATCAGGCTATGTATAATTTAGGAGTAACTATGCAATGCTTGGACTAATCGACTCATATGATGTTTGGTATTAAGTCATAAACCCGCATGTACAATGAGTATGCACTTATGATGAAATGATGAGATGCTATGATGATGTAGTTATAGTCTAGGGTCAATGATGCAACCTAGTTCTCTATAACCGAAGCTCTGATACCAATCTGTCACACCCCCAAATTACCTGTTTTGCAGCGGAATGGAATTCCTGGGGATTGACTGTCATAGCATCACAATCGAAGTTATATTGAACGACCTAAAGTGTCGTTTGGAAAACACATCGTTTGATTTAATAAAACAATCAGAGTTTACAAAATGTAGGTCCCAAATGAAAATCAACTTGTGCGGAAATAAGTTTGTTACAATTCAAACGATGTTTTAAAGTGCATAAATCCGGGAGAGACGCGTCGTCACCACGACTCTTATGATAAGTCCACATGCATGCCATGAAGTGTATGCCTTAGATACCTGAGATAAAACATGCTAAAAAGTGTCAACACAAAGGTTGAGTGAGTTCATAGAGTTTGTGTTGAAATGTAAAGCCTTTCAAATTCGTTTATGCAGCAAAGGCATTGTAAATCCACTCAGTTCCAAGTTCCGCCCATACAAAACTTGCAACCTGTGTGTTCACAACCCACTGCCAAAAATAGTTTATATTCAAACACATGATGTCAAATGAATTCACAATAGTACCTAACTTAATGTATCCATAGAACAATACTTAATCATAGGACACATAATTCTCAATTATCAGTAGTCAGTGATTTAGAACATTAACGTAGCACGTATACATAGTTCAATGAGCACCTAACTCAATGAATATCCAGTAGTCAGCTGATTATCTGACATAGACTTTTATCAGCCCAATGATTATACCAAGACCATAGTCACCACTGATTACTAGAAATACTACGTAGTAACAAGTTACTGTTCTTTGCATGACTATAGCACATAGCCTGATCATATAGCACCTAACTAATGTATAGTACAACCTTATTGACATGCATCTCCCCAAAGAGTTGAAACAATGGTGATCATGATAGAAGTTATCATATAAATTAAAGTACTTGTGAAAAATAATTGAGCATGTATCTACCCCAAAATAGTACAAAACAATTGAAAGTGGGGCTATGAAAACTCACTTGGTAAAATGAGGCGATGACAAAAGTGAGTACACCGAGATGTAGTGTGATACTTTAACCTTGACCTATTATGAATGTTATGATACGCAATGAGTTATGATGTAATGTTATGCATGCATTTCGTATGTTATTTATACCATTTGTGAGTTTTGAAATTAATACTTATCGTCGAAAAATACTCTTTTGACGTCTTGACCATTCTTAAATTACTTTACAAGTATTTACGTCAAAATGTCATCCTACAATGGTTTTATAATGATTTATAGTGAAATTATCACTTTTCGTCGTAAATAATGTCGTCGGAATTTTCATGAAAGTACAAAAATGGCTCGAAAAACTAGTCGTAAAATGATGTACGTCAAGCGTTAGGAAACGAACTCAACGGTTTTGGAAAGTATGTATAAATATAAGTTTTAGTTCAGGAGTATTCGTCATAAAGGTCTCGAACATAAAGATAATAAAGGTTAAAGATGGTGATTTTGGCTAAAATGTTGGTTAAAAATGAGTTTCGGCCAAGTTTAAACATCCATAAATAATTTACTACAACTCCGCTATACAAACGGTTGGTTGTTTTGAAAAATATGCTCGATGATCTCAATTTTATTAGAAGACATTTCGTTCCAAAAAGTTCTACATCATAGATAAAACAGCCTCAACATGGTCGTTTTAGTTACCGTAACACTTGTCCCGTAAAAATAATATAGTTTTTCAGAAAATAATAGTTACGGCAATTTTATGAAAACGTGCATATCTTAGTCGTTTCAAATCCGTTTTCTACGTATTATACGTCCTTAGCTTCGTATCAAAGTATACTAATAGATTTTTGATAAGTCGAAATAATTTGTAAAGCTTAAGGCTCGTTTTTGACTCGAATAAAGTAAAAATAGTATGCTGAAATTTCAGAAAATATATATTTCGTCGTCAAACTTGAAAAATTCATAACTTCTTCGTTATAACTCCGTTTTAATCCGTTCAAGCGGCCACGGATTCGTTTTAAAGTATATTTTCTAAATATCAAGGCCAAAATTTCGTGCCTACTGTCGGATTTTCCAGAAAAATAAAACAAGGACAGAACACTTTTATAACTTGTCGAAAATAGTTTTTCTCGTACTAAACCTATTCCAATCCCTTCAAAACAACTCCAAAGCTATTCTAATCCTACCATACACCTTCTTAGGGTGTCATGGGTTCCTAATCATCATCAAGACCAACATATGCCAAGGGGATAATTATAGGATGACCTTTATATATATATTACTCTAAAAATCATGTAAAATGGTATAAATCAACATATGTCTTGCATGTTTGCTATGAAAATGAAGAGATAAATATGAAATGATAAGGAAAAATGAAAAATATAAATGATATGCTTACAAGTAAACTATGATGAGGTGCATTAGAACAAGGTTTAACCTAAACACCCTAGGTTTTTATTTCAAAACCTTAACAAGAGTGCGATCTAGATTGTGTTTAACTTGAGCTTGAGAAAAATTCTTGATCCCTTCTTACACCTTTGATATGGCCGGTTTTGGAGAGAAACAAGAAGAAAAGAAAGAACTTGAGTAACTTGAATTATTGTGGTTTAATGATGAGAAGTATGTGTAAGTTGCTTGAGTGCAATATAGTTATGTATAAAAATTTTACCCACTTATCTTCCCCCCCCCCCCCTTGGCCGGATATTAGGGGGGAATGTTTCACAATATTTTTTTTTTTTTATAACATGTGTATAATTAAAATGTAAGTATAATGTATAAGTAAAATGTAACTTGTAGGTTTTATATACATTAGTGTATTTAAAGTAGTTTTAGGTAAAAGTAATTTTTAATAGATCAAAATAAAGTATAATGAGATCATAAAAATTGTAAAAATACATTTCTTGTAAAATTTGAGTGATATAATAATTATCGTGTAGTTTTTAAGAAAAACGTCGTAATAATATAAATTTAACAATTTATATACAAAATAAATTTAAAACACTAGGTAAACTCAAAATATAGTTTTTATAACTAAATGTAAGTATAAAAATATATCGGGATCATTTTTGAAGTAACGGATTAAATGTTCAAAATAATAACTCACGCGATAACGTTTATTTAATATAAAATTTACGCGTTAAATGTGAAATGTAAAATCATGAATGAACTAACATGATGTAAATGATGCTAATGAAATGTAGACTAAACTTAGTCCATATGAAATGTTCGTGATGATATGATCATGAATTCGCCGCTAAACCATTAAGGTTACGCGAATTTGGAACACGCAAACCTAGTTTACGATAAATGTTGAAATGGTGAAGCATGAATTGTTTTGAGAAATGAACTGAAATTGCGAGTTGTCACATTCGCCCATCCAAAAAGGAATTCAGTCCCTGAATTCAGTTCGTGTTGGTCTCTCAGGGTTAGGGTTTAATGAGGCAAGCCTTCCCATTCTCGAGCAAAACCCTCAAAAGACTTTTTGGTAACCGATTTTTACTTAATCTCACAACTCATCAAACAAGAACTGTCATGAGATTAGGCTAAATCGGTTCGAGTAACGGGTCTTTTGAAAATTTGGCTCGGTCATAGAATTGCTTACACATATAAGCCTACTACTCCCTTCATTGCATGATTCTTTCTGAATTAGACATAGGTGATCAGGCTATGTATAATTTAGGAGTAACTATGCAATGCTTGGACTAATCGACTCATATGATGTTTGGTATTAAGTCATAAACCCGCATGTACAATGAGTATGCACTTATGATGAAATGATGAGATGCTATGATGATGTAGTTATAGTCTAGGGTCAATGATGCAACCTAGTTCTCTATAACCGAAGCTCTGATACCAATCTGTCACACCCCCAATTTACCTGTTTTGCAGCGGAATGGAATTCCTGGGGATTGACTGTCATAGCATCACAATCGCAGTTATATTGAACGACCTAAAGTGTCGTTTGGAAAACACATCGTTTGATTTAATAAAACAATCAGAGTTTACAAAATGTAGGTCCCAAATGAAAATCAACTTGTGCGGAAATAAGTTTGTTACAATTCAAACGATGTTTTAAAGTGCATAAATCCAGGAGAGACGCGTCGTCATCACGACTCTTATGATAAGTCCACATGCATGCCATGAAGTGTATGCCTTAGATACCTGAGATAAAACATGCTAAAAAGTGTCAACACAAAGGTTGAGTGAGTTCATAGAGTTTGTGTTGAAATGTAAAGCCTTTCAAAATCGTTTATGCAGCAAAGGCATTGTAAATCCACCCAGTTCCAAGTTCCGCCAATACAAAACTTGCAACCTGTGTGTTCACAACCCACTGCCAAAATATGTGTAGTTTATATTCAAACACATGATGTCAAATGAATTCACAATAGTACCTAACTTAATGTATCCATAGCACTTAATAGTAGGACACATAGACTCAATGTATGACCATTAGTCAACTGATTAGAACATTATCAGTTCAATGAACTGTACCACCATAATCAATAGCACCAACTCAATGTATCAGTAGTCAAATAATGACATAGTACCCAATTTATTCGACCAATGATGTATCAGTCAACTGATATACTATGGAACGTTATACGACGTATGGTAACTATAGCACTAATCAATAGCACCTAACTAATATAGTCACCTTCAGTTTTGAAACAATGGTGATCATGATCTCCCCAAAGAGTTATTCAAAACAATTAAAGAGGGCTAGGGGCTTGACTAACGGTTAATATAAGTTTTACTTGTGAAAAATGAATTGAGCATGTATCTCCCCCAAAATAGTACAAAACAATTGAAAGTGGGGCTATGAAAACTCACTTGGTAAAATGAGGCGATGACAAAAGTGAGTACACCGAGATGCAGTGTGATACTTTAACCTTGACCTATTATGAATGTTATGATACGTAATGAGTTATGATGTAATGTTATGCATGCATTTCGTATGTTATTTATACCATTTGTGAGTTTTGAAATTAATACTTATCGTCGAAAAATACTCTTTTGACGTCTTGACCATTCTTAAATTACTTTACAAGTATTTACGTCAAAATGTCATCCTACAATAGTTTTATAATGATTTATAGTGAAATTATCACTTTTCGTCGTAAAACAATGTCGTCGGAATTTTCATGAAAGTGACAAAAATGGCTCCGAAAAACTAGTCGTAAAATGGTGTACGTCGAACGTTAGGAAACGAACTCAACGGTTTTGGAAAGTTTGTATCAAAATATAGAAGTTTCAGTTCAGGAGTTTTCGTCATAGAGGTCTCGAACATAAAGATAATAAAGGTTAAAGATGGTGATTTTGGCTAAAATGTTGTGTAAAAATGAGTTTCGGCAAAGTTTAAACAAGCGTAAATAATTTACTACAACTCCGCTATACAAACGGTTGGTTGTTTTGAAAATATGCTCGATGGTGATCTCAATTTTATTAGAAGACATTTCGTTCCAAAAAGTTCTACATCATAGATAAAAACAGCCTCCAACATGGTCGTTTTAGTTACCGTAACACTTGTCTCGTAAAAATAATATAGTTTTTCAGAAAATAATAGTTACGGCAATTTTATGAAAACGTGCATATCTTAGTCGTTTCAAATCCGTTTTCTACGTATTATACGTCCTTAGCTTCGTATCAAAGTATACTAATAGATTTTTGATAAGTCGAAATAATTTGTAAAGCTTAAGACTCGTTTTTTGACTCGAATAAAGTAAAAATAGTATGCTGAAATTTCAGAAAAATATATATTTCGTCGTCAAACTTGAAAAATTCATAACTTCTTCGTTATAACTCCGTTTTAATCCGTTCAAGCGGCCACGGATTCGTTTTAAAGTATATTTTCTAAATATCAAGGCCAAAATTTCGTGCCTACTGTCGGATTTTCCAGAAAAATAAAACAAGGACAGAACACTTTTTATACTTGTCGAAAATAGTTTTTCTCGTACTAAACCTATTCCAATCCCTTCAAAACAACTCCAAAGCTATTCTAATCCTACCATACACCTTCTTAGGGTGTCATGGGTTCCTAACATCATCAAGACCAACATATAATGCCAAGGGATAATTATAGGATGACCTTTATATATATATTACTCTAAAAATCATGTAAAATGGTATAAATCAACATATGTCTTGCATGTTTGCTATGAAAATGAAAATAAATATGAAATGATAGGAAAAATGAAAAATGAAATGATATGCTTACAAGTAAACTATGATGAGGTGATTAGAACAAAGGTTTAACCTAAACACCCTAGGTTTTATTTCAAAACCTTAACAAGAGTGTATCTAGATTGTAACTTGAGCTTGAGAAAAATTCTTGATCCCTTCTTACACCTTTGATATGGCCGGTTTTGGAGAGAAACAAGAAGAGAGAAAGAAAAACTTGAGTAACTTGAATTATTGTGGTTTAATGTGTGAAATGAAGTTGAGTGTAGATGTATATTATGTAATAAAAATTTTACCCACTTGACTATCCCCCCGGCCGGATATTAGGGGAATGTTTCACAATTCTATATTTGTTTTTTTTATTGCATGTGTATATATATAAATGTAAGTATAATGTATAAGTAAAATGTAACTTGTAGGTTTTATATACATTAGTGTATTTAAGGAAATTTTAGGTGAAAGTAACTCTTAATATATCAAAATAAAGTATAATGAGATCATAAAAATTGTCAAAATACATTCCTTGTAAAATTTGAGTGATATAATAATTATCGTGTAGTTTTTAAGAAAAACGTCGTAATAATATAAATTTAACGATTTATATACAAAATAAATTTAAAACACTAGGTAAACTCAAAATATAGTTTTTATAACTAAATGTAAGTATAAAAATATATCGGGATCATTTTTAGAAGTAACGGATTAAATGTTCAAAATAATAACTCACGCGATAACGTTTATTTAATATAAAATTTACGCGTTAAATGTGAAATGTAAAATCATGAATGAACTAACATGATGCAAATGATGCTAATGAAATGTAGACTAAACTTAGTCCATATGAAATGTTCGTGATGATATGATCATGAATTCGCCGCTAAACCATTAAGGTTACGCGAATTTGGAACACGTAAACCTAGTTTACGATAAATGTTGAAATGGTGAAGCATGAATTGTTTTGAGAAATGACCTGAAATTACGAGTTGTCACATTCGCCCATCCAAAAAGGAATTCAGTCCCTGAATTCAGTTCGTGTTGGTCTCTCAGGGTTAGGGTTTAATGAGGCAAACTTTTCCCATTCTCGAGCAAAACCTTCAAAAGACTTTTTAGGTAACCGATTTTTACTTAATCTCACAACTCATCAAACAAGAACTGTCATGAGATTAGGCTAAATCGGTTCGAGTAACGGGTCTTTTGAAAATTTGGCTCGGTCATAGAATTGCTTACACATATAAGCCTACTACTCCCTTCATTGCATGATTCTTTCTGAATTAGACATAGGTGATCAGGCTATGTATAATTTAGGAGTAACTATGCAATGCTTGGACTAATCGACTCATATGATGTTTGGTATTAAGTCATAAACCCGCATGTACAATGAGTATGCACTTATGATGAAATGATGAGATGCTATGATGATGCAGTTATAGTCTAGGGTCAATGATGCAACCTAGTTCTCTATAACCGAAGCTCTGATACCAATCTGTCACACCCCAATTACCTAATTGTTTTTGCAAATGCGGAATGGAATTCCTGAGGATTGACTGTCATAGCATCACAATCCTAGTTATATTGAACGACCTAAAGTGTCGTTTGGAAA
Source organism: Chrysanthemum makinoi (assembly GCA_910596185.1). Classification (NCBI taxonomy): domain Eukaryota; kingdom Viridiplantae; phylum Streptophyta; class Magnoliopsida; order Asterales; family Asteraceae; genus Chrysanthemum; species Chrysanthemum makinoi. Next base: position 219,780,358 of record OU343217.1, read on the forward strand.
ATACATCGTTTGATTTAATAAAACAATCGGAGTTTACAAAGTAGGTCCCAAATGAAAATCAACTTGTGCGGAAATAAGTTTGTTACAATTCAAACGATGTTTTAAAGTGCATAAATCCAGGAGAGACGCGTCGTCATCACGACTCTTATGATAAGTCCACATGCATGCCATGAAGTGTATGCCTTAGATACCTGAGATAAAACATGCTAAAAAGTGTCAACACAAAGGTTGAGTGAGTTCATAGAGTTTGTGTTGAAATGTAAAGCCTTTCAAAATCGTTTATGCAGCAAAGGCATTGTAAATCCACCCAGTTCCAAGTTCCGCCCATACAAAACTTGCAACCTGTGTGTTCACAACCCACTGCCAAAATATGTGTAGTTTATATTCAAACACATGATGTCAAATGAATTCACAATAGTACCTAACTCGACGTAGAACAATAGCACTTAATATAACTAGACTCAATGTTCCATGACCATAGTGCAACTGATTTAGACCATCATTAATTACATCGAACTGTAGCACATAAACAATAGCACCTAACTCAATGTATCAGTAGTCAACTGACATAGTACTTTATTCGACGATGTATCAGTAGTCAACTGATTTAGAACGTTATACGACGTAGAACTATAGCACATAATCAATAGCACCTAACTAATATAGTACAACCTTCAGTTTTGAAACAATGGTGATCATGATAGAAGTTATCTAAAAAAAAATATAAAGTACTTGTGAAAAATAATTGAGCATGTATCTCCCCCAAAATAGTACAAAACAATTGAAAGTGGGGCTATGAAAACTCACTTGGTAAAATGAGGCGATGACAAAAGTGAGTACACCGAGATGCAGTGTGATACTTTAACCTTGACCTATTATGAATGTTATGATACGTAATGAGTTATGATGTAATGTTATGCATGCATTTCGTATGTTATTTATACCATTTGTGAGTTTTGAAATTAATACTTATCGTCGAAAAATACTCTTTTGACGTCTTGACCATTCTTAAATTACTTTACAAGTATTTACGTCAAAATGTCATCCTACAATGGTTTTATAATGATTTATAGTGAAATTATCACTTTTCGTCGTAAAGCAATGTCGTCGGAATTTTCATGAAAGTAACAAAAATGGCTCCGAAAAACTAGTCGTAAAATGATGTACGTCAAGCGTTAGGAAACGAACTCAACGGTTTTGGAAAGTATGTATAAAAATATAGAAGTTTCAGTTCAGGAGTTTTCGTCAAAAAGGTCTCGAACATAAAGATAATAAAGGTTAAAGATGGTGATTTTGGCTAAAATGTTGGTTAAAAATGAGTTTCGGCCAAGTTTAAACATCCATAAATAATTTACTACAACTCCGCTATACAAACGGTTGGTTGTTTTGAAAAATATGCTCGATGATCTCAATTTTATTAGAAGACATTTCGTTCCAAAAAGTTCTACATCATAGATAAAAACAGCCTCCAACATGGTCGTTTTAGTTACCGTAACACTTGTCTCGTAAAAATAATATAGTTTTTCTAAAATAATAGTTACGGCAATTTTATGAAAACGTGCATATCTTAGTCGTTTCAAATCCGTTTTTTACGTATTATACGTCCTTAGCTTCGTATCAAAGTATACTAATAGATTTTTGATAAGTCGAAATAATTTGTAAAGCTTAAGGCTCGTTTTTGACTCGAATAAAGTAAAAATAGTATGCTGAAATTTCAGAAAAATATATATTTCGTCGTCAAACTTGAAAAATTCATAACTTCTTCGTTATAACTCCGTTTTAATCCGTTCAAGCGGCCACGGATTCGTTTTAAAGTATATTTTCTAAATATCAAGGCCAAAATTTCGTGCCTACTGTCGGATTTTCCAGAAAAATAAAACAAGGACAGAACACTTTTAATACTTGTCGAAAATAGTTTTTCTCGTACTAAACCTATTCCAATCCCTTCAAAACAACTCCAAAGCTATTCTAATCCTACCATACACCTTCTTAGGGTGTCATGGGTTCCTAATCATCATCAAGACCAACATATGCCAAGGGGATAATTATAGGATGACCTTTATATATATATTACTCTAAAAATCATGTAAAATGGTATAAATCAACATATGTCTTGCATGTTTGCTATGAAAATGAAGAGATAAATATGAAATGATAAGGAAAAATGAAAAATATAAATGATATGCTTACAAGTAAACTATGATGAGGTGCAAAGAACAAAGGTTTAACCTAAACACCCTAGGTTTTTATTTCAAAACCTTAACAAGAGTGTGATCTAGATTGTGTTTAACTTGAGCTTGAGAAAAATTCTTGATCCCTTCTTACACCTTTGATATGGCCGGTTTTGGAGAGAAACAAGAAGAGAGAAAGAAAAACTTGAGTAACTTGAATTATTGTGGTTTAATGTGTGAAATGAAGTTGGAGTGTAGATGTATATATGTAATAAAAAAATTTACCCACTTTGACTATCTTCCCCCCTTGGCCCCCCCCCCTTGGATATTAGGGGAATGTTTCACAATTCTATATTTGTTTTTTTTTTATTTGCATGTGTATAATTAAAATGTAAGTATAATGTATAAGTAAAATGTAACTTGTAGGTTTTATATACATTAGTGTATTTAAGGAAATTTTAGGTGAAAGTAACTTTTAATAGATCAAAATAAAGTATAATGAGATCATAAAAATTGTAAAAATACATTCCTTGTAAAATTTGAGTGCTATAATAATTATCGTGTAGTTTTTAAGAAAAACGTCGTAATAATATAAATTTAATGATTTATATACGAAATAAATTTAAAACACTAGGTAAACTCAAAATATAGTTTTTATAACTAAATGTAAGTATAAAAATATATCAGGATCATTTTTAGAAGTAACGGATTAAATGTTCAAAATAATAACTCACGCGATAACGTTTATTTAATATAAAATTTACGCGGTAAATGTGAAATGTAAAATCATGAATGAACTAACATGATGTAAATGATGCTAATGAAATGTAGACTAAACTTAGTCCATATGAAATGTTCGTGATGATATGATCATGAATTCGCCGCTAAACCATTAAGGTTACGTGAATTTGGAACACGCAAACCTAGTTTACGATAAATGTTGAAATGGTGAAGCATGAATTGTTTTGAGAAATGACCTGAAATTGCGAGTTGTCACAATAGTCCTTGCGGCTTCCACAAGAGTTCGATTTCGTCTTTCAACTACACCGTTCTGTTGAGGAGTTCGAGGAACACTTCTTTGATGACTGATTCCAATACTTTCATAAAACTCACCAAGTTGTTTGTTAACAAACTCAGTTCATTGTCTGCGTTCTGATGATTCGACCGTTTTGTTAAGACGAACCTGCAGCTGTTTGATGAGTTTGATGATGATATCTGAGTTTCATCCTTTGTCTTTAAGAACTTTACCCAAGTGAATCTAGAGAAATCATCAACCACAACTAACACATATTTATTTCCAAAGATATTCTATACTCTCATGGGTCCACATAAGTCCATGTGAATTGTATGAAGAACTTCTGTGACTGAGTTTGTAGGTTTGGGTTTATGGGCATACTTTTTGCTTTTTCTCAACTGGCATGCTGAACAAAGATGATCCTTTTCATACTTAAGTCTTGGTAGACCTACAACTAAGTCCTTTCAGGAGAGATCATTGATGGTGCCGAAGTTCAAGTGATTGAGACGACGATGCCATAACCATGACTTTGTTTTAGAAGCCTTTGACAACAAGCAAATTGGAGAAGACTTCATCATATCTTCGATAGAGATGGTGTATAGATTTGAGCTACGTGAACCTCTTAAAATTTCCTTACCATCAAGTTCTCTAACGAAACAAGTATGTTTTCTGAAGGCTACTTCTAGATCAGAATCGCAGAATTGACCAACAGAGAACAGGTTATGACCAAGACCTTCCACATAATATACCCTGGAGATAACACTTTTTCCAACAACATAATCTCCATAACCCATAATTGCACCGAAATGATCATTCCCGAATCTAATCTGTCCGATGAATTTGCTCTCACGAAGTTCATGAGCCGCGACCGGTCTCCAGTCATATGCTTGGAACAGCTGAGTCCAGGTACCACGTAGCGATTTGAACGATCTACAGTTGAACACAGACAAGAGTGGATAACTGGATAATTGGGATCCCCATGCAAGAATGGGTTCCACTTGGTTAGTCACAAGATGATGGAACACCCACATCGAAATAGAAGCATCCATATCAGAAGTAGAAGCAATGGAATCATTGGGAATAGATGCAATGCTGGTGTCTGATTTGACCTATTCAAAGTATGTTCACTTCTTAAGGGAATAGTTCTACCAAGTAGGCATCCATTTTCTAGTGGGCATAGTCTTAGCAGTTTGAGGACAAAACCGATTATTCTTATGGCCAAAAGGTATCCAATAATAACCTATCTTTATAAATGTTCTTCCGGTGGGTTTCCACTGTTTTCTAACAATCTTTCGTCTTTGCCTTTTAGCTTTCTTTGCACGATTATTAGCCTTAACAATTTTAACTGGGCATTTGACAGCATTAGACAAAGCATTCACACTACATTCATGATTAGCAACAGAATTCAAGCAGACATCATTACAAGGTTTGCAAATAGTATCGAATTGAATTAATTACAGTACGCCTATGGCTAATACTAGAATCAACACGATTCGTTTTATTAGACTCAAACTTAAAGTTCCTAGATTGGTCTTCTACTCTCTTCCAATGCACATTCTTAGCTTGCAAGGTCCTATCATTCCTTGTATTGTCTTGAGACTTTGACCTGCTCGCTTTAATGTCATGGATTACTCCTGTAGAGGGAATGGGAACATTAGTTGGTTGATCTAATTTTTGCATTCCTGAACGTGATGTGCAAGGATCTGAACTACTAGATAGCACATTAGTGTTTACTTTCTTAAGACTGTGATTTGGGCTATTTGCAGGCACACTAAGGTTGACATTCATAACATTGGGCATAGAACGGGTTTCATGCTTGGCACTAGGCATAGAACAAGGCATCACCTCTTTGCCTTTTGCACCTAAGGATTTTGGACATGTTGCAATTACAAATTCTAGCAGCTCTTAAGATCGTTTGGCATGGAGGCAAGCAAACCTAATTTCTCTATCAAGAGGTTTGTTAATGAAATCCTTTTCGACAATCTCACGGAGACATTCTAGACTATCCTTAATGTAAGCACAGTAGTCATGAAAAGCATGTTCATTATTCCTAAGATGAGGAGGAATATATTTAACTGTCACAGTGTATTTGCAGTCTAAGGGTGACTTTGAGACAACATTCTTATTGAAAACAAGTGGCGTTTCCCATTTCCACGACTTCTCAGATTCTCAATTTCCTTTTGTAAAGATGTTATTTTTTCGTTGTTTTGGTCACGGGTGACTTTCATTGAATCATATAACTCTTTAAAGTGTCGTTAACTTTTTCATTTTCTTCTAGAAAACTCTCGTTTTCCTTTTGTAAGGCATTAACTAAGTTTTGAAGATGAAAAGTTTGAGAGTACGGAGAATCTAAAGGAGGAGGCAATTGTTCTTTTCACCCTTCAATTGAGAGATTTGGGCTTTCAACTTTTTGATCGTGTTACAATGAGCTCGAATCTGCTCATCACGTTTGCTAATTTCAAAACGCATCAAATTCAGAGCATCCAAGGATGCCTTGATATTTGAGGTTTTAACATTTTTTTTAGATGTTGATATTTTAGTTGTAAATCAAAATGTTCAACTTCTAGTTTAAAAAGATGCTTTACCAAATTATCGTGATCATCCTGATCAATTTTCTCATTAAGTTTCGAATTAATCCTTTCAAGCTCAATGACACGATCATGAGAGACTTTTAGAGCAACAGATAATTCATGAACTTGAGAAGCATTAATGGAGCAATTTTAGACAGTGTAACACCCATCTTGAGCAATAACATTCAGAAATAAGATTCTCATTCAAGGTATGCAAGTTCTTCCTCTCAATCTCATTATATTTTAATGCTCGCTCATAGTCACTAACCTCAACTATCATTGCATCAAATTCCTTTTCCATTCCTTTAATATCTGAATTTATCCCCTTTTTAAGACTCTCAAAATGATCTTTTAGTAGTTTGAAGAAAGGCATGACCTCAGTTAGATAGCATTCTTTTGTTTGTTCAAAACCCCTTTCTCCTTCAGTTATCCCAGTGGGTGTGATCCTTTTCTTACAAGTTTTCTCAAAATCGACAAATAGTTGAAGAATAACATATTGACTGATTAAGGTCTTGCTTTTAGTGGCAATAGTCCTAGGAACTAAATGCATTGGTGTATTAGGAGGATACACAGTCGCTGAAGGCATTTTCCTAAAGGGGGGTTCGTTTCAACAAGATTCTCGCTTTTGCTTATCTAAATCCTTTTCCGAATCACTTGTTCGGTGTTAACAACGTCTGAGGCTTAAATTTGTTTAATGAAATCCAATTCTCCTTCTTGTAATCATGGGGTGTGATAATTATTTTCTTCTCTTTACATATTGGATCATCTAACTTCTTGTTCATCCTTTCCCTAGTGACTTCATCAGATTTATTATCTTCCTCATTGCACTCAGCGCAACTAGGTTTCTATATAGGTTTAAGGATTTCATTGCCATCATAGAGTACCTTATGAGCATTTCTAGCCTTTTAATGACCTCTCGGATTTTGTTCCTCAACCAGGGGAATGCTATGCTTATCGCATAAGACTCTATGCTTAGTGATCATGTGGGCAGTCTGAATGGTGTTCCCTTGTACGTACAACTTATTTTGAAGCTTGTTCTTCAAAGTTTTAGATTAGAAAAATCATTCAAAAGTTTTGATTCCTTGGCATGAAATTCTTGCTTAAGCACTTTAACATTTTCTTGAAGTTCTTGTTTTTGCTTAGCGGTTTTTGAAAGTTTTTCTTGTAAGGAATTTAACTCTTGTTTTAACACTTCTTCTCTAAAATTACTTTTTCTAATAATTGTACGCATTTGGTTATCCAACTCTCCGCGAGTATTTAGCTCAAACTTAGCACGTTGTTCATAAATGGCAACTCGTTCTTTATAGGCATTAGTTCGTGAGATAACTGAATCATCAGGGCACATGCGTGTATTCATCAAAAACATAATCATCATTGACTGCAGGAGATACATCACTTGATACAATCACACTTTCACTTTGTTTCACATATTGATCATATGGGACAACATTGATATTACCCATGTTTTCAATATCTGACTCAATGATTTCAGTTGATTGTATTTCATTATGTATCTTTTGCACATCAACTTCATCATATAATTTTAATACCTCGGAGATGATTTTGTCTTTGGATGGTCCAGCTTGTGGTGAAGAAGAGACCTTAGGAGAGACCATTGGAGAAATGCTAGCCATGAAAATTGTTTGTGCAGAAGGTCCATCATCAACATCAGAGTCGTATGCATCACAGTCAGCTACTTGAAAGGAATTTTGATGATTATGGCCTATCTCCTGAATTGGCTGCTCATCCACATCTGCATCATAGGTCTTGGCATTGCCCTCAGCGAGAAACAACAACTCCTCTTCATCCAAAGCAAAGACCATTGTCCGAGCTTGCACTAGCAACATCTTATCCCTGAAGTATTCGCATTTTGTGGACGCGTTTTGGAGATGTGCAGTTTCTAGCAATGTGTCCCTCTCCTCCACGGTTGTAACACTTGATCGTATTAACTTGTCCTTGATTTCCATTTCTTCCCTTATTCTGATTTGCCACATATTCTCTACCGACTCCACCTCTTCCTTGTTCATACTTGTCTTTCTTGAACTGTGCACCATGACTTTCCCATCTCGACTAGAGCATGATTGTGAAGATTGGAAGCGATTAGATTTCATTTTGGTGTGAAGACTGTAGGTATGTGGACTGAGAGTCAAGTTTTGTTTAACCATAAGGGCCAGTTGAGTAATGAAGTGTCCCACGGTGCACGCATCATCAGCTTGTTTGAACATAGGATCGGGAATGAGTTTGTGATTGCCATCACCCATGGGTATAACTTGAGATGCTTTGGTGGTAATTCCAATGTTTGAGTAGAAAGCAGTTGAATCATTTGATGAGCTTGTCTCTCCCGATTAGTTTTGAACTGATCAAGAATCCCTTTTTCAAACTTAGCATGTCTTTCATTCCGAGAAGAAAGGCATAGAGTTGCTCATAGTTTGTATTCTTCAATCCTTTAGTGAGCTTCACGAAGTGACAAACTTGTGCCATTCAGGGATTCATGTTGTTAAAAAACTTTGAGTTCAAATTGAATGTTAGGCATAGTCATTCTGATGTTCCTCATGTCATTCACCAGCTTATGGAATCTCACATAGTACTCATAGACACTTTCATCTGGTTTCATCTTGAAGTGCTCAAATTCATCATAGAGTTGAGATTCTATGTCTTCCATAGTTAATTCAGAACCTGAGAGAAGCATCTTAACATTATCCCATCAGCCTTTGATTCATGTTGTGGTTGATAAGCTTGTATATGTCTTTTGGAAGACCTTGCAATATCATGTTAGAAGCCCTGATATCTGCATCGAATCTCTTCTTCTCCTTATCATTGAGCTCATCATACATCTTTGGTCCGTCCATTCCGTAAATCAATGTACCATCTTCAGTTGTATCAATTATGTCTCTAGTAGTCTCAACCCGATATGGTCCTTCATCAATCGATTTGAGAATGTTGACCCCATTTTCCTTTCCAAGACAATACAATCTGATTCTTTGAGCCCAAGAGTCGTAGTCGGTTCTGTCAAGCATGGGTGGACGAGTATCTGAACCAGTTGCTTGAACATCCTCGACAACAGTGGAGATGATTGTAGGAGCGTTGGTAGACATGATGACCGATTAAACGGGATTTTATAACTCTATGATTAAACCGGGAAATAGATTCTTTCACGGGATTTTACTAAATCAAGAGAAAACGTATTCAAAGGATATCACCCAAGTCGCTAGGAAACTTTGAACCAAGTCGCTAAGTGCCAAGTCGCTATAATCCCAAGTCTCTATATAACAACTCGCTACAATCCAAGTCGCTAGCAAAATTTTGGACAATTAGCGCTAAGCACCAAGTCGCTAATTTGTCATGTCGCTAAATAGCAACTCGCTAGGTACCAACTCGCTAACACCAAGTCACTAACAATATAAAGTACAAGTCGCTCACTTACACCAAGTCGCTACGTGTAGTGGAGAATCCACTACGTGTACTTTTTGTCGGCTTGTCTCAATAGACAAGTCGCTAGGACCAAATCGCTATTAAATACCACTTCAACTCGCTAACTTTTTATGAAGCAAGTCGCTATGATGAATATCACACCGAGAACCAAGTCGCTAACTAGAAAATCACAAAGACACCACCTCTCAATCCAAAAACAACCCAACCACGATGATTCAAGCCTTCAAAATCAAAACCTAAACACTTGTGATGATTCTAAACACAAAAGTACTATCAAAATCCAAACTTTAACACTAGAAATCACCCAAATGATGCAAAAACCACTAAACTTTTTCAAACTCAAAAACCACCTAAAAATCACTAGAAATCCAAAGATATGTAAGAGATGATCTAACCATGGCTCTTGATACCAATTGTTACAAATTGGATTTCACAAACACACTAAACCATAATCACAAGTGGCGTACAAGAAGGTTTTTAGAGAGAGAAAGTTAGAGGTTTAGGGAACTTAGTGAGAGAAAGAAAAATCTTATTATGAGCTCTAACTCTCTACCTTGGAAGGTAGAGAGTATTTATAGTCTTACAATAAAACGCCACACAACGGGCTGTGGATCAGGCATACAGTGGGTAAAGACCCGTCCGTCCTCCACGGTGTTACTTAACCAAATACTAATTAACATAAAATAACTACGACTACGAGCTTTCTAACGAATATATATACTTGAGGTGACCGACTCTTTAATACCTGGAATTTCTAATTCCTAACATTATTTTTTGCCGTATCGTGTTTTTTTCCCGTATTGTTTTTTTCCGTATCTTTATTTTAAGTTTTGTATGTTTTTAATATGGTGTATTGTATTTTTTATTTTAATGAATGAATTTTATGTTATTTGAAAAATTGAATAAAAAATAAATAAAATAGAAAGTGGTGGATTCGAATGAGTAAGTTGTGGTTAGTTGTGATAAGGGGGTTGTAGTAAGGGGTTTGTCACGGTGACGTGTCACCCCGTGGGATCCAAATGAGGAGATTAATCTCCTCACCATACCTTGTGTTCTAAGAGCCTTAGGTGTGGTAACCTAATGTTAAACCTTAACATTTGCCACGTCAGCGCCACATCAGCTTTAATCTTTCACCTTAACTTAACCAAAAAACACCCCTTATCATAACATTCCCAAATTAAACCTTTACTCCAATATTTTCAAATTCAACCCCTAAACTAAAATAAACACTTCATTTATTAAAAAAACATATCATTAACTCTTAAACGTATTACAATACGAAATATAAAATAACTAAAAAAAATTACAACAACAAAAAAGTAACGAAACATAGCAAATACTTATTCATCGTAGTCGCTCTCTTGTTGTTGTTGTCGTTCAAGATGGTTCTGCCAAACATGCTCCATAAGGTCTATTTGGAGTTGAGTATGCGTTTCTCGGTCGCGTATTTCTTTTGCCTTGCGACGGTGAGTATCACATCTTTCGACCCACCTTTGTTGCCTCATACGTGCTGACGGATCCACCCACATTTCGTTATAGTCACGTAATGCAAAATTTTGATCTTTTAAAATCATGTTATGCAAAATAATGCAAGAATACATGATTCTACGTATCTTGACAATTTCCATTTGACGTGCTGGTTGTTGTAGTATACCCCAACGTCCTTGAAGCACACCAAAAGCACGTTCAACATCCTTTCGGGCACTTTCTTGTTTCCATTTAAAATAAGTATGTTTTTCGTCAGTTGTTGACGAGAAGGATTTGGCGAAAGTTGCCGACTGTGGTAAAATTCCGTCAGCCAAGTAATACCCCTGTTCATACCTAGTTCCATTAACCATATAAGGGGCTCTTGGGGCAATGTCAGCAAGAATGTCGTCGAATAACGGAGAGTTTTCTAAAACATTAATATCGTTATTCGCCCCCGCCATCCCAAAAAATGCATGTCAAATCCATAAATCTTGAGAAGCAACAGCTTCAAGCATAATTGTTGGGTATTTTTTTTATCACCCCTACCAAATTGCCCTTGCCAAGCTACCGGACAATTTCTCCATTCCCAGTGCAAACAATCAATGCTACCAAGCATTCCCGGAAAACCATGATATTTTTCATGTCGTTGATAAATATTTTGAATGTCGGCCCATGTTGGTTTTCTTAAATACTTCGACGTAAACAAATCAATAATGCATTTGTTAAAATTATCAAAACAATCACGCGAAGTATGCTCACCCATTTAAAAATATTCATCAAACGCATCGGGTGAGGTGTTGTACGCCAATTGGCGTATGGCAGACGTACACTTCATAAGAACAATTAAACTCATTCGACCCGTAGAATCGGGTGATTGTCTAAAGAATTTAAAATGATCTGGAATATTTTCGGAAGTATAAGATTCAATACCTTCGACTATTTGCAGAAATAGTTTCCGGCTCATACGAAATCTTCTTCGAAAATTCCGGTTCGAATACTTACAACCTTCAATGAAATAGTCGTTACACAAACGTTCTTCTGCAAGCTCACGTTCACGATATATATGGGTACGAGTTAAGCGAGGTTGAGATGCTTCTTGTTCCAACTGTTGCTGATACTCGTACGCGGCCATCATAAATTCGAAGTCAGTTTCGTCATCAAAGTCTGACCATTGCTGAGGTAATTCGTCAATTTGATTCGGATCCAGTGCGAATGAACAAGGTTTTTTTTGTTATATAGAGGAAGTATATAAACTTGAATTTGAATTATGGAAGTGTGAAAAAAGTGGTGTTTTATTTGGGTATTTATAGTCGTAAAAAAATGGTTTTGATTTAAAAAAAAAATTCAAACTAGCTGTTTTAAGGGGGGGGGGGTAAAATGAAAAAAAAAATTAAACCCCAACGGCTAGTAGCCGTTTGGGGGGTAAAATGATTTTTTTTGCTTGACATAACGCAGCGTTATGCTGCTAACATTCCCACGTTAACGTGCCATTAACGCCTAGCATGGTGTGGGTAACGAGGGTTAACGCCCCGGCGTTAACGTTTAACGCGAGTATCACGTTGTTATACTGTGTGCTCTAATAGACATAATATCAAAATAAAGGTCAATGCTTTTGAGAAAAATAAAAAAATTGCCCCCTTTTAGCTCCACAATGAGCAAAGTGCAAATACTGGTGAATACACTCCCAGGTAGGCATGCACAAAACGGTTAACCGGTTCGGTTTGACGACCGGTCAAACCCGAACTGATTCGAGTCAACGCCGGGCAAAAACCGCTCCGACCGGTTAACCGGTTCAGTTACAAACTGACACCGGGGAGGAAACAACCCAACCGGTTGAAATCGGTTTGGGTAAGGTTCGTGACCGGTTTGGACAGGTTATTGTTTTTATTTTTTATTTTTTATTTTATTATTTTATTATTTTTTTCGTCCTTTTTACAAACTAAACTGAATAAACTTCAACTTTTATTTAATACAATGGAAATACAACTGAAAGGAAATACATCAAACATAATATATAAACTTAAAACATAATACATAAACATAAAACATCAAAAAGCTACTCAGCGTAGTCCCGGGCAATACTTCACGTTGAAATGAGCCCTCAACGTCGAGTTGGAACCAGCATTCATTAAACGTAAGCAATGCTTACATTGAGCCTTTCTCGTGCTATCTGACATTAGGACGTAGTTGAAGTTATCCCAAGGATCTCGTGCACGGTTGCGTGGTAAAACTGAAACAATCACCCTTGCAATTGGTGCAACAGTCTCGGGTCCTTGATTTGCATTTGAAATTAGTGAAATACTTTCGGTTTTGATTTTTTTAGAGTAATTTTGGTTGTATAAAAGTTGTAAATAACAAAAACACAACCCCTTTATTTATACTAAACAATAAATGGCAAAATGGTAAATTTGAAACCAAAAAATTCAAATTTTCGAACCCCCCACATTTTACCCGCCTCCTCGCTCGAAATTTAAATTCAAAATTTGAAAATTTAAAAAATCCATCGGTTTGACCAATTTTAACCGGTTAACCGGTTTTATTTATTTTTTTTGCCCGCTAAACTTCAAATTTGAATTTTTAAAAACTGTTTGACCGGTTTTTAGCCGGTTAACCGTTTTTTTTTTTTCGTTTTTCGTTGTTTATAAAAAGTAAACTGAATAAACTTCAACTTTTATTTAATACATCGAAAATACAACTGAAAGGAAATACATCAAACATAGTACATAAACTTAAAACATAATACATAAACATAAAACATCGAAAAGCTACTCGTAAATGTCTTCATCGGATTCGATGGATCTAGCTTTGTTAGCAGCTTCATCTTGTCTTATTTCTTCATCGAAAAGCAATTCAATTTCACCTGTTTGCACCTCTTCCACGTAGATCTCTTTTCGAAGTCTTTGGCGTTTTCAAGATTTGATTTGTCTTGCACTCGCTTGGTTGCGTCCAAGTGATCTTTCAAACACATAGACATCTCCAAAAAAGCTGGTGTGAGTCTTGTTCTTCTGTTTGATAACACCCTTCCACTTATTGAAAAAGCGGATTCAGAAGCTACTGAAGTAGCTAGTACACTTAGTAGATCTCGAGCCATTCGAGATATAACGGAAAACATTTTTTCCTTTGCTTTCCAAAATGCCAAAACATCAAAGTTTTTAACTTGTTCGGGCGGAATATGTGAGATAAAATCGGTTATGGTATATCTTGCATATTCATTGTTCGTGATTCCCTTTTGCCGTTTGTTGGGATTTTCTCTTAACTTTTGTAGCAAGCCTTGTATCGGATTCCCTCTATGCGACCTCGATGATGATGAAGTCGCACTCACTGAAGGAGTTGGGTTACCATATTTTTCAAAATGATATTCTCATAAACCTTCAAAAGAATTGTTAAAAGACACTTTTGCATCATCACCAAAGTTCACGTTAGTCGCAAAACAACCCAAATCCGTTGTGAAATCATATTTGTATATACCACCATTTAATTCAAATGAGGCCATACTTGAACACATTAAGTATAATTGCTCTAAGATGTTGGATAATAAACTCCTGATAATTTTTTGTGGCGTTGGAAAAAACTTCAAGTAATCGGGTTAGTTTTTCAATAGTATTCCAATGGTCGACCGAAAATGGAGCACACTTACCCTTTTCCGACAATTTGTCATGAAAATATTGTAATGTCACATTTTGTTTTATACCACTTAGGAACATAAGATAAGTGGAATTCCATCTTGTTTCAATATCAAAATTAGGTGATAAACAAGGTTTCCCCACTTCAGTACACATCCGAATGTAGTTATTATATCTTGTATTACCCTTTTTAAAAACACCTACTAACATTTTTCTAAAACTTTCTTTCATTTGAAGCATTATGGGTTTCGCTAATCCCGCTTGCACAACTAAGTTAATGATGTGTGCAACACATCGAATATGATTAAAAATCGCCATTTAAAGGTGGCTCGTATTCCATTTTCAGTCTACCCATTGCATTTGTGTTATTACTAGCATTATCCAACGTAGTTGAATTTTTTTTTTTCTGACAAGTAAAATTTGACGAACATTTTTCTCAACACTTTGAATAAAGCAATTTCCGTGTGAGGAACCGGAAAATTTTCAAATGAAATGACTCGCTTCGTCATTTGCCAACTTTCTGGATCAACTCAATGTGCGATAACAAAATTGTACGAAAATGGCAAATTATGAGGAGCGGACCAAACATCCGTTGTTAAATTAACACAAGCATATATATATATATATATATAGATTGGATCATTTAAAAAGTTGATCTCAAGAGAAAAGTGAGAGAAGTAATTTCAATCATTGGATCACCCCCTCTTCCCCTCCCTTTTTTCACACCAAACTACTGGGACCTAATTGTATTTTCCTTCATTCTTTAAGGAAGTTTTGTAAACCCGCTCGACCTCCCCGAAATTTTTTTTTCCCGCCAAAAACATTTTTTTTCTGGGGGCCAAAACAAATTTTTTTTGGCCAAAAATTTCCCGCCAAATTTTTATAACTGTGATGCACTTTTTTATTTTGGTAATCACAGTTATAAAAATTAGTTATAACTATGATGCTCCAAATTTTATAACCGATATGCACCCAACGATTGTTACCTAATATGCTTCAATAACATTGCAATAACTTAGTATACTATGCTCTTTAAGGGACATTAGTTGTACAACTAGAGACGGAGCTATGGTAGCCATGGTAGCGTCGCATGCTTTGTCATAGGATAACGCTAGTGCATATATTAACAATCGTGAATTGATGATAAGTAAGTTAACCATGTGATTAATAAAATGACTCTGAAACATGTTAGGATAATTGATTTCATTGTATATTTAACCATGTGATTAATAAAATAAGCGTGTTGAATCAGTTGAAAATTCTCTCTTTTATACACAAAAGTTGACGGTTCTAATTCAAAACTTTTTCTGGAATAAGTTAATAACATATGCGATCTGATGCACCTTTTTATTTTGGTGAATCACAGTTAAAAAAAGTAGTTATAACTATGATGCACCAATTTTTATAACTGAGATGCATAAAAAAAAAAAGGTGCATCACCATTATAAATTTTTGGCCGGGAAAAAAAAATATTTTGCCCAAAAAAAAAAAAAAAAAAAGTTTTTGGCGGGAAATTTTTTTTCTGCGCCGGGGTCGGGGGGGGGGGGGTGAAGGGCGGTGTGTGGGGGTGGTTTCCAAAACTTACCCCTGAAGTTTGAGATGTTTCAAATTAGACCCTATAACTTTTTTTCTCACTTTTCTCTCTAATTACACTTTTCTCTAGAACCGCACTATATATATATATATATATATATATATATATATATATATATATATATATATATATATACTAGTGTCAAAACCCGTCCGATGGACGGGTATGACTTGTGGTTTTTATTTTTATGATTTTGTGAATCAAATATATACTAAAAAGTAGTTAAAAGTTAAATGAAAGGGCTAAGATATATAATTGATGTTACCATAATCCATTAAATCACTAAAAGCAGGTAAGTATTTTGATTTGTGATTTTTATTTTTAGGATTTAGTAGAGCAGTTATTATTTAGAATATAAAAATGGAAATTAATTGACCGTTATTAATTACTGAACAGTTAAAATGTACCAATTTATTCTTAATAAGAAAGTTTATGATTGCAATTCAAGCCATTGGTGAAAACCGACCTCTAAAGAAACAGCCCAACTTGTGACAATGTTTGGCATTGAATTTTATTAATAGTCATTTCAAAACATACCACAACACATAATTGCCCACGGTTAAATTTAAAAGGCATCTTAGTATCACAATTCAAAAGGGCTAAGGACCATACGGGGTATTGCGCCCGTATTGCGCAAATAGTAGCATGGCCCGCTCGATGGGCGGGCGAGCGTTATGAATATCGTTGAAAAAATTAAGTTAACGAAACATAAGCTACAAACATAACAACACATTTATTATATGTATTAAGAAAGGAAAAAAAACTAATGTATTTATTCATCCAATATGAGAAAATAAAGTTAATAAGTTGTCTGCAAGAACAAAGTATACGTTGTAAACTCAAATAAAGTTAATAAATGTCTTTCTTATCTCTTGTATCATACCATACCATCCAAATTCCGTGGATATGGCATTTATGTTCGTTCGTCGTAACTCAAATCGACATCAGGAAAAGCTAGTTGTCTAGTGACTAAATCAACTCGATAGACTGCTGGCATAGAAGCTAAAGCTCTTGCAAATTCTATGGCATACTTAACCTGAAAATGATTAATAAAAACATTTTCAAATGCAACACTTTAAACTACTTTTTATATAAAAAGAAATTATTCTATTTTGATAATAGTACAATGTTTTCAGGAAAAAGATTTAGGTGGTACGATGCATCAAGATCATACATTATACAATTTTCAAGATGTGCATAACCTATTTTCATTTTAAACTACTTTTTAAAAAATAAGTTACCATAATGGCCAATTAGAGATATGCTATAACCTCAATTTGGCATCCATAAGCCAATGTATCACAATTGCCATATTTAAATGATACCATAGACTACTACCAAACTTAAATAAGAGATGAGACCGATACACATACATGAGAGACATTATTTTGCATCAGCGTAATGTATGTTCTAGATTGTGATTGGTTCAGCCTGCACGGCCTTACGATCACCCATCATAGCTGCAATTGTATAAGTTCTATCTGCTCCATCAATGCCTATACCGCTGATTTTCGCTTGTAATTTGAAGCAACAAAGACATGTTAGAGATAAGTATCTGAGTATTTTCTATTCCACATAAAAGAAATGTTCCTCTTCTATATTTTTAATTTGTAATAAAAAGAAAGTTAATGAATATTTAATCTTTTATTTAGTTTGAAAAAAAGTCCATTCTTTGCTGCTAATGTTAACTCTAATGAATAGTGATGGCAAATAGTAGCAAACTCAGCATTAGATATTGTCTACAGAAGGTATGAAATACGACAAAGCCAGCTATTTACCATGTAGCAAGCAAGGCTTTGGTTACCTACAATTAGTTGCAACTTCATTTGCCTACAACAGGCTTCAAGACATTCTTTACCTTATATAGAAATAATTAGTCGACATCAATTTTCATAGACTCGCTTCTTATGAAATATTTTGTTGTTACTTGATCTAAAACATAATAATAAGAAAATAAAACTCAAAATATCCCATAACGAACCACATAAGCCAATACCTTACTTTGATCAATATAACATGTGATTTTGCCCATATACTACACGTGGGACATTCATGAACTCCAATAGATCAAGTATCACAACTTATAAAAGTAGCCTTTACTCCTTATCATATAGATATCTCTCTCAAAATTGAAGCAAAACAACCTTCAAGCCTTCAAGGGCATACAGAAATCACTTGGCTTACATGCGCTATGATAGAAGAATGTTGATGCAGTAACAATAAATCAGATATAACTTAGTTTCATGCACTTATCACATTATTATACAAACTTCAAATCTATAACAAGCATATGGGAACCATACAAACAGTGAAATTTAAGGCACTATCACATGAATCGCACAACCGTGCTCGTATAATCAACAACTATTCACTGTCCAATTTTCCTTGATCTTTTTGTAGCAAAGTTATCTGCATATATATCAAAAGATTTAGTATATATATCACAAGGGAGGTAGCCTTCAAATGAAGCAAAATGAGAGCTTTATACACCCTCCTTTCACAGTAATTGTCCTAAAGTAACTTTTCACATGTCAAACTAATTGTGAACATCAATTAACAACAGCTATTTTTTAAAACTCGTAACCAAATTAAACTATAATACTTCTACAACAAACTTTTACATGAAAATAGGACTTGTAAGCTACTAATCTTTAACGCGCAAAAATTAAGTGAAGCTGCTTATTCTAGAGCGAAGGCATGCATAACCCAAGCAGGAGATGTTTTCTACACAAATGTAAAGCTTTTATCCAGCAAGCACAAGAAACGTCATCATTATCTCTTAATCACTCCATCCTTAAAAAATGAAAAAATAATAATAATAATAATAATAATAATAATAATAATAATAATAATAATAATATTGTGTGGGGGCTCAGTTGGTTTCGAGGCTCCCCACTAATCTTTTGTAATCCTATGAGTTTTTAATAAAAGTGTGATTCTTAAAAATAATAACAATAACAATAACAATAATAATACACCGTATGAGTTTGTTTCATGGTAGAATTTAGCAAAAATATAGACCTTCTTACTTTAGATCATGTGATTTTAATTCCAGTATGTTGTAACATGCTACGATATTCAATGGTCCAACAAAGTAAGTTGTGCTCCATTCCTTTTGTGTATCCTCCATCAATGCACCTGCAAATAAAACAATCTAATATGACCGACGACGAAAAGGGGGAAGGCAAAATATGATGTAATAAGGATACTGATGGTAGTCCATTATCAAATTTCATGGTACTTCTTTCATGATTCTCCAAGTCGGCAGGGACAATAAGTGCTCTATGTGTAGTTAATATGCCAACAACAGATCCCCTAAAAGTTTCTTGCTAGTGAACCTGAGAAAAAAAGAACAAAATAATAAAGCCGAACAGATAGTATTTCTATATGCAATAAAACGAAGCAAACAAAAAGTTGATTTCACGATTTCTATATGCCTGCAAAACAATCTCATTTGCTTTCAACTTGTTGGACTTCTGCTCTTCACCCATTGTCGACATATTAGGACCATCAGAGGTTGAAATGATGTATCAAAGCTCCTATGATAGAAATAAGAACAAACCTCGAGGGATGTTATCCCCATAATGAGATCCGGATATGGAAAAGGGGGTAGTAATGGGATGCGCATAACCTCCCTTTCAAACATGACAACTCTTTTAGCTTTTCACTTTTTATGCACAATTCTTCACATAAAATCGACATCAACTCTTCTGCTAAGCATTGATATAAGACTGCCCAAAACGCCCTTATTAGTCCCCTCTTTATATGACAATGGTATTTTGTGAGATTGATTTATAAAATGGCGCATGCCAGAGCAGATGGTGTTAATGAACGAAAGATATCATTCATCCCAAACCTATTTCATATTTTATAGCAAATAACATTCAAAAGAGCAAAGAGATGTTAATATTACCTAATGAGATCAATAATATCACATTCTTGAGTTTCTATAGTATTCAAACAGCCATAGCACCATGTTCAGGATGACGTTTTGATGCATAACATAAGCACGCATGCCTGTTAAATACCATGTAGAGTCGCCTGCAATACGACCTAACCATCTATTACCTTTTAACAACTTTTTTTGGAGCTTTTAATTCAAATGTAACTATATAGCGACAATACAAAAGGTAACCTAACTCAGCCAACCTGAGCAAGGGATGAAAATTGAATACATGTCATATGAACAAAGTTTATGAGAAACAGTTAAAAATATCAAAGTGGCACAATTCAAGTGGCAGTGAGTCCTACACGGGCATATTGTCGAGGGTATGTTCCTGTAATTACATGTCGCACCCAAATGATGTCCAATGGCCATTAAAAAAAATTGTTGGGTGGATGCTGTAGGGGGTGTTTTGTTGTTGATGTCAAGGGTGTTATGGTTGCTGTCAAAGGGTGTTTGGATGCTGCTGTTAGGGGCTTTTTTGCTGCTGTTAGAGTGTCTTTGGATTATGGGTGTTTGGCTGCTGTGAAGGGGTGTTTGGTTGCTACTATTAAGGGGTGTTTGGTTGGTGTAAGGGGTGTTTGGATGGTAAACCTTTAGCAGAAGGTGGTATCTAAAAACAGGAGAAAAAAAAGTCTATAATTATGTGATTAGTAAAATTCCTAAGCGAAGTGTAAAATAAATAAATAAATAAAGATTACCCATCTTTCATTTGTCAAGATTTTGGGCATTTAAAACAGGTTGCACCAAATTGCAACATACTTTCACCTTAGTCTACAACCACTTAATGTTACATACAGGCATGATAGAAGGTAAGTTTGTTACATTAAATGTTGAAATATGTTGCATTATTATGTAACTACAACAGAAGGTTCCATGTGTCCCAAAAGAAATGCAATGTTTGCTTAGATATATATCTTAACAGAGTCTTTAAATTTATGACCAAGCAACGTAAATAGCCTAGTGGAAACTTACAGACCACAATCAATCCCATCAATAATAACTAACAGGCAAGCAGGTAAATTTAAAAGTGAATCTTCCCAATCAAATAAACGCTGCACTATTTGAACCGGAGAGTACCATATTTTTCAACCAATTACAAAATAAAAACACCCTACGCAATTTAAGTTGTATGATTTATAGCCTAGTACCAAAACCAAAGTGAACGAAAGAAGAGCATACCTGATAAGCAACCACATCCTTTATGATTGGGCGATCGACAGGATGTGGGCTGATGAATAGAAACAACACAGTTAGTGTCTGCAGCATTTCGTGCATCTGGGGTCCCTCTTTGTTTAAGATCAGAGATGTCCACCGGGTCCCTCTTGTTATGCAAGTGGTCTCGAACCCATTGGACCAAGTGTGAACCATCTGGTATCTACATGATACAGACTGTGTGTGCATATTCATGTTGCTCACATGAGTTCAGTTGGCATCTAAATCCACAAAAACTATGATATTCATCATTATAAAGATCCAATTCAAATAGTCAACCAAGCATACGATACCGAAAACGAAACAGTGAGATGTTAAAATTCTTTTAAAATGGTGGTATGCTTCCAGTCTGTTAGCTTCAACCGAAAATGCCTGCATGGAGCTCAAATCAGTAATGTAGTAAAAGGTTCTGACTCTGTCGATTAAATGTTGCTGTACTGAAGGGGCGACTCATATCAAAAGGTATAGATATTGATATCCTGTGTTGAGTCCATGCACTTTCCCTTTTAGATATCAAGTTTACTTCGGCACATGTATAATCGATTGCGATGATAATAGAGACGATGCAATGAGGCGAGGTAGGCACATCAGTAAGCACTCCGGCATTGCAATTTATTTTCTTGTTTTGGGCTGGTAGATCGATTTTGGCAAGGCATATAGGCAAAAAGATGCCTTTGGATACGAGCAGTCATCCTTGATATGACCCGAGGAAAATTTGTGTCTTGGAGGTCTGGAATGTTCCGTTTGTATATCATTTTTTTGTTTTCATTGTAGAATTGGCATTCCGTGCTGTCCGACTTACAATAAAGTAACCATGGAGTTTTAGAAGATTCGGTTTTAGCTGAAGCTTTAACTGAAGTTGATCGGAAATCTTTGCATGTACCATGAAAACTTAACAACTCAATTATTGCTAAACGATCGGATATCAAGGATAGAATATCGGTAGGAAGATCGGGCCATGATCTATATCCACTCAAACCATGATAAAAAATTAATAATAGCTGCATGTAGCAAATGATTTTTTTTTAGTTATATGTATTATAACTCTTAAAAAAAATCATTCGGTTATTGTAAGCTCATCTCATCGTAAGCCTTTGTTGAGTATTCTTGGCTCAGCTTATGATAACAAGCTCATAAGCAAAGATTTTAGATTACTCGTAAATTGATTGATCAATTAAGCCATATATGAGTCAAAGACTCGCACTTTACGCCCCTGAACATAAAAAACCCCATTTGTTACCCGATAAATGCCCAAAATCTTTGCCAGGCATGTAGGACTTCCGGTACCAATTGATTCAGATAGATACTTGAAGTATGCAGGAGCAAATTTGATAAAAGACTCCAGCTCTGTCTTTGTAACCTGCTTTATTATAAACCTGTCGTCTAAAGTTTTTGCAAAGAAAACATCACTCTTACCACCTTTTGCACCCCAATTTTTACAACGACTAAGAGACCTTATATAATCCAGTTCAGAGGGGCAACATATCCTCCTTAATGCTTCAAAGCGCTTTGCATAGTAACAAGTCACACTGTATCTCACTTTACCAAGAGGTCCATCATCTGCAAATTCAACTCTCGCATGCAAAGCCTTTGTGTATATCAAAGGGTCCAAAACGAGTGACCCGCGAGAACCCGACATGGATAATAAACTATCCTCCCCAGCACTTTTTACAGATTCTAGTGTTGCTTCATCAAAACTGCTTAATGACTGAAACATCGCTGAATCAGCAGACTGTGACGAAATTGCAACATACTTTCACCTTAATTAGTCTACAACCAGCAGACTGTGGCTTTAAGAGCTTTAACAAAATTAAAAGATAACGATCGACCCTGTAAAAAGTCTAAAAATATGTTAGACTTAATACCTTGGGAAGACCATGGGAAGTGTATTTGAGGCATTTACTTGAAGTAGACCTTACATTTGCCAACTGAGGATGACCGATCGGTGATATTTCTGGCATTCCATCTTCACCATCTACAGACAAAAAAAATAAAAAAAAAATAAAAACAAAGTTCAGTTTCGAGCAACTTAATATTTACCTAACATAGCAAGCTTAGGAAACATCTCGGAATCCTACGTACCAATGTTGCAACAACCAGCTCTTCCCCAATCAACTCAAGGTATGCAGGTCTCTTTTGCTCCACCACCTGAGGCAACCTTACCACAGTCTCACCGGGTTCACCCGTCTCCACCAAAGTTTGTACTTAGAGAAGCTCCTAATAAGTACTTGACTTGTAATCTTGTATAAAGAATGAATGTGTAATGCGGTATATAGCAGAAAGAATATGGCCATTTTGTGATGTGAATAACCATGTCCCTGGCTGCAGGTGGTTGGTGGATCACTTGACAAATCTTGGATTTTCAAGATCACTGTCTGAATGGCTGGGTACGAATCTTAAAAAATCTGGAGAACGTGAGACATGGGCGCTTGATATTTTCATGTGAATAATAGATAAACTTGGTCCAAACCCTACGTACCTTTTGAATTATGTAAATAAAATATACCTCTTTTATTGACCATATAAAGTTGCACATCAAACCTGAAGCTATTCATCATAAAAACGAACACAAAACTAAACAAAGAAGACGACCAACCAGAAAAAACTGAATTCTCTATTGAACCCAATATCTAGTAATCATTAGGGTTTTGAGGAAAAGTTTCCTGTGATCTGTCAAACAAAAACAGAAAACGTGATATAAGATTAGATTAAAGTTTATAATTCTGAAACTATAATTAAGGAATGGATATATGCTATATAATTTTTGGAGATAAATACATTCCTTTTAAAACTAATCAAATAGTTAATAATTGATTGTAGACGTTTATAGATTTGGTTTTGCAAGATATAATAAAAAAATGTGTTAGTCTAGTGGTAATCACTAATCACATGTGTTAATTTTACAAACAACCCAAGTTCAATTCTCTCTAATGTCATTTTTAATTAATTCCGATTTTAAATTGTTTAACTACTTGCTTATGTGGCTTTAGTTGTGATGACGTGGCTTTAATTGTGATGACAAGTGGCATTATATGTGGCATGCTTCCTCTTATATATAATGGCTATGTTTGGCGACACGTAGCAGTAGCAATAAGCAGTAAGCTGTAGTTGTTTGTTTAAAAAATGTGTTTAGTAACATAGCTGTAGCAGTAATTATAAATTGTAAAATTACGAAAAAGGTCATGTACATATTAAAATAAAATAAATGATTAAACAAATGAGGGTATATATGTAATTTCATAAACTAAACGCTTGGAGCAAATGTGGAATGCTTAATCAAGAAGCATTTAGATTGGAGCGGTAAGAGAGTATTCTAACGCTTGTTGAGGTGTTGCCAAACAAGCTTTTCATTTATAATGCTTACCGCTTGTCGCTTGTCGCTCCTAAATGCTTCCAAATGCTTGTTGCCAAACATGACCAATGTATATATATCTATACTACATAAAATGGAAAAACAGTCAAAGTGAAAAAGTGGAAAAGTGAAAAAATTTAATGGTCAAATGAGAGAGAAATATATTTGTGTAATTAATACTCTTATTAAAACACCCCATTACTTAAAAGTACAATAATTTATTCACATTGTACAACCAATTAAAAGCATATTTACCAAATTAAAAACAACCTATTAAAACACCCCTTATTAAAAAGTACAATAAAATTTTCACAATGTACAATTTAAACAAGCTACAACATAATTCTAAATATAAAATAATTAAACACACTAATTAATGTTATTTTTAAAACACCCTAAAATAAAAAGTATATGTTATTATACACATTATACAAATTAATAAAACACACAAAGCTTCATACAAGCTAACAAGTTGATGGTACATATAGTTTTAAAAATCAGACATGACCAACAGGTTCAACCTGAAACCGGTGTCACAAAAGGTTCGCTAACCAATAACACCATCCGGAAACGAACTAGAAGGACCCGTTAAAAC
The DNA here is from genome assembly GCA_910596185.1 of Chrysanthemum makinoi. Classification (NCBI taxonomy): domain Eukaryota; kingdom Viridiplantae; phylum Streptophyta; class Magnoliopsida; order Asterales; family Asteraceae; genus Chrysanthemum; species Chrysanthemum makinoi. The sequence continues at coordinate 219,805,335 of OU343217.1, forward strand.
CGATACAAACGGTGAATCAGTCTCATCGAGATCTATTTCTCCGTTAATCGTCACAGGGTACTTCGCCCATGCCGCAACGCGCGGGTACCCTGCTATATTATATATAAAGGAAAACCAAAAGTAAAGTAAAAAATTTGAAACTATTAACACATATCGAAAACGGGTTGACCCAAGCGCTTCAAACCCGGTGGGCTGACCCTGTTTAATTTGACCCGTTTTAACCCAACCTGTCATATTGACTCGGTTTAAATCGACCCGTTTTTCGACGGGAACGGTTGAACCACCCGGGTCGAACCGGGTTTCAAAACGTTATGTTTAATCCCCAAATCTTCAAACTTTTATTATTTTTCGTTTAAAACCCATAAACTTTTTTTTAACACAACACGATCTGTCGCTATATAAATATATTATCTATAAGTTTTTCTTCAAAAACGATTATAATGTTTTACAATTATGAGAAAATATGTGCCCGTTAGTACACATTTAACTTTTCAATAGGCTAAATACGCTCATTTCAAAAAAAAGATGGGGCTAAATGTGCCCAAATATTTTACAAAATAGCTAAAATTAGCCAATTTTTATTTTATTTTGGGCTAATCGTATTCACGCTAATTTTGGTCACCATTAATCCCATCCTTGTCAGTTTTTACGCGACAAGTAACGTGTGTTGTTAGTTTTTATCCCATAACTGATGTAATGTTTACTTTCATTTTCATTAAATGATTTTATATGTTGTTTGATAGATGTTAAGAAATTTTGTCTAGACTTTAATTATCGTATAGTACAACCGTTTGCAATTGCATTTTCATCGGTTCACGTTCTATTTTAAACGCTACACAAAACACTTACCACAATATCACAAATCATTAATTATCTGACGCTAGAAACAATTGCAGCGCTAGAAGCGGCGGTCTCGTCTAGTATATATATATATATATATATATATATATATATATATATATATATATATATTATTTATTTATTTCTTGTTTGGCCGTTTTTTACATTTTCATAGCATCGCGTTTTAGAGTCATACGACTTATATGATTATACATTGGTTGGACATAATTCTGAAACACGTCGTCGTAAAAGGGTCGTCGAAATGGTTGAACGGCAAACCTTGTTGAATCATCAAACCGGCAAATTGTTGACGAACTACTTCATGATCATATACAAAAATACTCCCGTCCCGACCCATAGACAATTGACCCGCTTCCGGAACCGTTTTAAGTGCCATGCAATACTTCACGTTGATATGAGCCCTGAACGTCGAGTTGGAACCGGCAAACATTATACTCAATCAATGCTTACATTGAACCTTTTTCTTGTCATCCGACATTAGGACATAGTTGAAGTTAGCCCAAGGATCTTGTACACGGTCGCATGTAAAGTTTTAACAATCGTCGGTGCACTTGTTGAACCAGCTTCGGTGGTGTTGGTGGTGTTTAAACTTGCCATTAGTGAAATACTTTTAGTTTTGATTTTTTAGAGTGTATTTTGCTTGTATGAAAGTTGTGAATAAACACAAAAACAACCCTTCTATTTATACTAAACAATAAATGGCAAAATGGTAAATTTTGAGCCCAAATAATTTAAAAACCGGCTCCACGCTCCTTACCACTCAAGTTCAAAATTCAAAATTTGAAATTTCAAAAAAATCCAAAAAATCCCGCCCAAACCGGTTACTAACCGGTTTACCAAACCGGTTTGATTAACCGGTTCCGAAAAACCGGTCCCCTAACTAGTTGATATTTCAAAATCCCAAACCGGTGGTTTGGGGAAAAACCGGACCGGTTTGGGTCAAAACTGGTTTTGACCGATCCGGTTTACCGGTTTGTTTTCGGGGGCGGTTCGGTTAACCGGTCGGAATGTGCACCTCTACTCCCAGGAAAAGTCTTGCTACAGTACGACATGAACTGAATGCCAATGACATAAGTCTATTAAACGGTCTAAACCATTGGCAACTGAAATTGTCACCAAATTTGTAAAAGTAGCAATGGATTTTTATGTTAAAACGATTTGCATCAATCGAGGTTATGAAAATTTCAACAATGGGATGCATCGTGTTGGTATTTTGGGTTTTGCCAATTCTAGTAACAAACTCATTTACATGGGTAGAAAGATAAACAAGATACTATAGCAGTTGCTGATCTATTTCAGTGATGAGATAACCTTCTACATGTAACTATCCACCCTTAACGCGAAACAAAAGATAAAAAACAGACAAAAGATGAAAAACAGGACAAAGGATAAAAAACAGGTACCGGGCGTTTAGGTTTCCAAAAGGACCCTAAAATGAAACACGAAATTGCGTTAAAGTGTCATCCTCTGCAGTCACAACAGAACTATTTTGTAACTTTGGGACGGGTATTGTGTGTCCTTTCTAACAGATGTTGTGTCTGCAGACCATAGATGATTAAACACAGCTAAAGCTCTTGTTATTTGTGCTATAAGAGAATGAAAGCTCAAAAACACCACATCCAAAGACGAACAGATATTGGTATCCACTCGATGGTGAAAGCATGGCACAATCACGCAAGGACTGTAATTTGCTAAGCACCGGGCTTGTTGGTGTTAAAAGAGTTTTGGAATTTTGACTATCAGGTAACATATATTTATCACCGAATTCAAAATCCACCAATTAAAAAATGCATCTAAAATTGGTTAGTAACAGAATGCTGATGTTAGAAGTAAATATAAATTCTGTGTTGCCATATCAAGATAGCAAAACTACAAAGTTCTAATTAATTTTTGTAAACACTTTTGCTTCCATTCTTATGGAATCAGCTAAGAAGCCCTAGCCAAGATAGACACAGTGAATACAAAATATATAGACAAAAGGTCGACCGTGACGATGACCTTGCTAGAGGCACCATAAAAACATGATCATTTGATGAATGGTAATCCAGCCGTATATTTCCTTTAAATCTACTAAGAGTATCCAGCAAATAAACCAACTTATCCAAAATGGACCAAATCATATTGCATTTAACTAATCAAAAGCTTTGTTCTGTTTTTCTTAAGGAAAAGATAACAAAACAAGTCATTTGCATGATCAAAAGCTATGTTCTTTTCTTTTTAAAAAAATAGGCTACAGTTTCCATCGCGCAAAAAGCATAAAGCTTTCAACTTTTCACTACTACTACTAGACAAGATTATTAACATTACTTCAATGGAAATACATAATATTACTTACCCTAACATTAAACCACAAAATTCCATATTCAAGCTTCCGGTGAAGGCATTCTCTTAATCTTTTTGTTCATCCTCTCCGACAAAAACGAATCCACAAGCTTCTGCTGTGATTCAATAATCATCTGCGTCCGTTGCATATCCATTTTCATTTTCATCGATTGAAACTCCCTCGCCATATCCATCTTCATCTGCTCCATCTTCATAAGCCCGTCTCCTAACTTATTAATCGCCGCCACCATCTCATCCAACACATTACCATTACTTTTCCCCACATCCTCCTCCTCCACTTCCTTCCTCTTCCTCGACCCGTAATTCCTATTCACAGACGGAGGATAATCATCACCCGGTCCATTCCCACTCCCATTACCATAGTAAGGTATCCCTAACAGTGTTGGTACCTGAACAGGATTACTAACAGTATTACTAGGTATCCTAATCCTCACACCATTACCATTCCCATTCCCATTAGCAATCCCATTACCCGCACCAAGAGCGTTATAATACTTTCGTTGAACAGGCTTAACAATTCCTTTCGAATACATCATCAAATCCTCCTCATTCCCCCCCTCCACATCCACATCCACATCCACATCATCATCAAAATCACTAGGATCCAAACCCAACTCCATAAAATCCATCAGTTTAAAATGCACCCAAGACGTCGACTTATACCTCACACTTTTCGGCACATCGCCAATCCGTTGCACCTCATTTCGATACCGTTTCCTAAGCTTCTCCATCTTATGGCGACACTGAATAGACGTTTTAGGTAAATCTGACCCACATTTCACAGAAACACAATCCGCAACTTCTTGCCAATGTGGGGCCCTCAAATTGCCCCTCCTTAAAGAATACCATTTATCGCGATACGCTTCGATTAAGGCAACTGTCTCGTCATTAGTCCAGCATGGTGGAGGTATTCGACGGGTGAGTGGCGTTGGTTGTGACAAAGAAACAATATCCATATTAAACAATAATGAAAATGATTTGATGGGTGAGATTAAATTAAAGGACTGGGGGCATAGGTGGGGGCATAATGAAATAGGTTTAGGGTTAAGGAGGAGGATGCGGCTGAAATAGGGATCTAGCGGTGGGGGAGGCGGCTAACGTGCGCGGAGGAGGATAAAATGCGCGTCCCATAATAAAAATAAAAAAATAAAAAGTGACGTGACAACGGAGTGCGTAATAACTATTGGGTGGTTGAGCCGGTCCACAGCCCACCGCACCGCCGGGCTTTCTTTTTCTTTGGGCGGCGTATATGAGGATCTTTTTTGGCTTTGGGTTCCTTTTCTTTGCTTTGTTGTTGGATTGTTTAGTTATTAAGTACAGTAAAATAAAAAGTGAAGCGTTTAACTTTTCTTGTCATGTGACCTTCAAACCCAAACCAACGACAATGTTTTTCTACGATTGAAAACCGATGGAACAGATTATGGGTATTGATGATGTGCCTTACGAAGGTCTCTTTTTCGAACTTAATTCGGATGCTTCATTTCGAATGACCTGGTAAACTTTTTAAAATCTTCAATGGCGTAAAATCATTCATGAGTAATGATCACCACTTCGAGAAGTCGCCAATCGAAACCTAACACTCTATGAGGTGTTTCATTTGAAGATATTGTCACAACAGCTATCTAGGACCAACTTAACCCACGTTCTACACCAAGTCAAGGCTCCCCCGAAAAGTTAGGAAACGTGGGACACAAGTACACAACACCCGACGGTTAGCTAAAATCATAGTATATCCTCATGATCTATGGTTTGAGTCGCGGTCCTCTAGAAAGTGTGAATAAAATAAAAGTCTAAAACGTATTATGCATCGTTTGATCAACCACCTTCATCTAACGGCCCAGGAAAAAGAACAATAAAATTTTAGGTGAAAAGGACAGTTTGGTCATTGACCCGTTTTTTCATTTCACCCTCAAATTTAAAATTGTTATAACTTTCAAATAACAAACTTTTACCGAAAAACCGATTCCACCATAATTTTCAGAATTTAATTCTTCTTTATTTGGTATGAATTTTGATATATAAATCGAAATTCTTTTTCTTAGATTTTAAGTGTATTGATTTTTTATTTTTTTTTTAATTTTCGGCATCTTCGGCCCTAGTTTTGTTTAACTTAAAGGCTAAAATATGCAAAACTTAAAACAAGAAAGTTGTAGATTTTTTGCCGTTATTTACCCGAAAATTTGAAGAACTCAATTTTGATATGATACGAGTGATATATCGCATTTTGAAAATGACGTTTTAAACATATTTAGTACACACAATGTGTTTGATAAAATTCCTAAGAGATATTTTTTTGTAAAAGTATATTTAAATGCACTAATTGGTGTAACCAAGGTTCTAGATAACGTGAGGCGTGGCGTGACGGCATGGTCAAGCCTCGTGCCTTATGAGCTATGGCGAAGCCTTAGCGTTATTTAAGGCGTGACTTAAAGCAGCAAAAAATAAGAAAATATTTATAAATTTATGTATTATAAATTATACATCATATGTCATGTATATCGAGTTTGCATGGGATTATATATATATATTTCACACGTGTTACCCAAAAGGCTGAATCCATTTTTTCTATATCTACTCGACAGATGGCGTTATCGAAATCTCAAATGGAGGATTACACTTCGGACTGGTTGAGGGTGGTTCCGATATCTGGGTTGGGACAGACTCTGAATGCTAGGACCTACCGATGTGTTTTATGTTATCGGCTAGGTGTTCCTCTATTCTCTGGTCAAGGCTCCCCCGAAAAGTTAGGAAACGTGGGACACAAGTACACAACACCCGACGGTTAGCTAAAATCATAGTATATCCTCATGATCTATGGTTTGAGTCGCGGTCCTCTAAAAATTGTGAATAAAATAAAAGGTCTAAAAAGTATTATGCACCGTTTGATCAACTCCACCTTCATCAAACAGTCAGGAAAGAGAACAATAAAATTTTAGGTCAAAAGGACAGTTTGGTCATTGACCCGTTTTTTTATTTCAACCTCAAACATAAAATTGTTATAACTTTCAAATGACAAACTTTTACCGAAAAACCGATTCTACCATAATTTTCAGAATTTAATTATCCTTTATTTGGTATGAATTTTGATATATAAATCGAAATTCTTTTGAGAAATTTTTTTAGACGGACCATATCTACTACCTATTTACGAAACAAGACGTCGCATAATTTTTTTTTACCAAAATGAACTTTGAATCTCATCCGTTAGATTCATTTGAGATAAAAATTTCCACCCTACATGTGTGTCTTTCGCGACGTTCAACGTGACAGATTTTTAAAAAATACGACTTATTTCCATGTTAAAAACGTAAAAACGCGACCCATTTAGCAAAAGTAAAACGCCACCTATAGTAAAATGCGATCAAAATTTTATTTAACAAAGTAAATCGCGGCCTAGTAAAACGTAACCCAATAAAATCACGACTTATTTAGCAAAATTTGACTCAAATCGCGACCTATTTAGTAAAATAGTAAAAAAAAAAAAAAAAAGCGACCCAGCCCAATGAAATCGCGACCTAACAAAATTTGACTTTTAAGTTTTCACAGTTACTGAGGTTTTAGAGTTGATAATGCTATAATGTCTAGTACATCATGTTTTAAAATTTGTGTTATGCTTAAGAGCTGCATGTTAGATTAGGTACTATTGTTTTGGGTACATATGTTTGGTGTGTGTGGATGTGTTTACGTCAGTTTGTGTAAAAAAGAAATGTAGAAAGAGGTTTTGGTTGAGGTGATGTATGGTATGTAAAAGAGAAAAAGGTTTTGTTGTGGTGTGTGTAAGAAATAGATGAAAGTGACATTTATGGTTCAATTTGGTAAAAATAATATTTTTTGTTCAATATGATAAAATGGGTAGTAAAAAGTGGTAGGTTTTGGTAATTTGGTTAATTCTTTTTCTTAGATTTTAAGTGTGTATTGATTTTTTTTTTGAAATTTTTGGCATCTTCGCCCCTAATTTTGTCTAACTTAAAGGCTGAAATACGCAAAACTTAAAACACGAAAGTTGTAGATATTTTGCCGTTAGTTACCCGAAAATTTGAATAACTCAATTCTGATATGATACGAGTGATATATCGCATTTTGAAAATGACGTTTTAAACATATTTAGTACACACAATGTGTTTGATAAAATTCCTAAGAGTTTTTTTTTTTTTTTTTTTTTTTTTTTTTTTTTTTTTTTTTTTGTAAAAGTATATTTAAATGCACAAATTGGTGTACCCTAAGGTTCTAGATAGCGTGAGGCGTGGCGTGGCGGCATAGTCAAGCCTCACGCCTTAGAAGCTATGACGAAGCTTTAGCGTTATCTAAGACGTGACTTAAAGCAGCAAAAAATATGAAAATATTTATTAATTTATATATTATATATTATATACCATATGTCATGTATATCGAGTTTGCAAAAAGTGTTATACATAAGGAATTAAGTCGTTAAAACTATATTTAAACGTAATTTTCTTCATTTTTTTCAAAAAAACAGTTTCATGTTAGTTGAATTCAAAAAAGGCGTGCCTTGTATATTGCGTAGCGTTGAAGTCACGCCTTACACTTTTGCAATGCCTTTGTGCACCTTTTAGAACCATGGGTGTACCAAAATACATTTCTAGTTATTTTTAGTTTTTTTAACTGATGAACAAGACTAACTGATGAACAAGACAACCTCAATTTACATGTTGTACATCAGTGTTCATCATAATCCATGTTGTTCATCGGTGTTTATCAATCTTCTAATATAGCCTCTATATGTTCATTAATCTTTAACTAGCCTAAAGTACAACTTTAACTGCTTTCTTCACAACTCATACTCAAGCATCCACCACCACGTCGAAATTAACTACACCCATAAACAGTACTCTTATTATTATTATTTTTAATGAAAACCGTGATATAACTGATGAACATTGTCATATAATTGACGAACAACATCAAGATGAACTTTGAGATGTTGTTCAAGAAAAAAAAAACTGATGAACAAAACTAATTGGTGAGCTAGACTAACTAATGAACAAGACTGACTGATAGAAAAGATTAACTGATAAACAATAGTAGCTGATGATCACCTTGCATCTACGCCATGAACAAATTTTCACAAACTTTTATTTAGTCGCTTATCTTTTCACAACTATTTCAAATAATAATAATAATAATAATAATAATAATAATAATAATAATAATAATAATTGTAAAACCTTACTTTTATCAACCTTATCACAAACCCAACACAAACACAAGTATAACCACGTAAACCACAAACTATATGCGTAAAAAAGAAAGATTAAGAATAGAAAGTGGTGACTTGAATGATATTCGTATGTATGTTTAGAGAGATAAAGGAAAGAAGATGAAAAAAATATTTCATATGAAAAAAACACACACACACACACACTCAAGCACACCCCTCAAATGACATACTTGAGGGGTATTTATAGTAAGAGAGATGATGCCCTAAGGCTTGGCCATGGACCGTGAGATGGGCATGGACATGGATTGGGTTACATGAACTTATACAAGGCTAACTTAACTAAACGTCTAACCATTTAGCTTAGCCCAATCCATGAGCCCTTTGACTATTCTAGCACGATATCTAAGATACGTTACAAAGTTCCTAAATGTGAATGACCATCACTTCTAATAAAAACTATTAAGGCTAACAATCTCCCCCTAAGGGGTGGTCATTCAAAAGATGCTCCACTTGATTTGGTCTTTACTTTTCTCGAGCTTGAACTTTGTGCGTAGATATAGAATAGTCTTGATTCTTTGTTCCTTCATGCTTTGTGATCAGATAATGTGGTTGTTGTCAACTTGCGTTGTCAACCGTTGGTTAGGTATCTCAGTCTTTGTCCACCATGCTCACCCTTCTATTTGACTTTGAATTAACAATGATGAAGTTCTCGAGTCTTTAAACTTTGTAGATTCTTTGACATTGACGAAGAATCAATTTTAACTTTGTGTTGCCATTGATTTTGCTGAGAACATTCATGTGTTGTTGGTATGAGCATGTAGAGAATCTGCACGATCCATCCGCTCCAGAGCTTCCATAAGAAGAAAAACATAAAACAGGTTAGTAATAAGCGGATTCCGGCACTTACAAGTTTGAATTTCGAGGGTGTTAACAACATAGTGTGAAAACACGTCTCTAATTCTCACAAGGGCCGTTCCTGAACTGGAGTCCCACAAGTGAGATAATGCGATATACCGAAGTACACCTACAGTTCAGATGAGTCCTGAGGTACACGAAGCATCACCCCACGACGTAGGACCGTTTTGAGACACACTAAGCGTAATCCACGGGAGTTACCGAAGTGACTGCGTCCGGGCGCTTGATGTTGACCTGGCAGGAGTTTCCATTCAATCACGAAGATCACGGATGTGAAACTTCTTCATAAATGTTCTCGACTGATTGCTAAGATCTGTGAAGGACTCGATAATGTACCACTAAAATTCTTATTGTTGAATGTCAAGTGATGAAATGTCAAGTGTACCTAAGAGATGTTTTGATGAATCTCGTGGCTCTAGACTCAATAGTGCATTTTGGTTTTCTGAGCGGAGACTAGGGAGAGGGTCTCCTTCTTCAATACCAGCAATCTCTAAGAGAAAGCCGATAGTTTACGTAGGGTTCCCTGTGAGAATGAAACAAGCTTCTGTTGAGAGAAACTTGAGTGGTTAAGAAAGTTTAGTGCATGCGTCACTGGGTCCATGACGACTTTTAATCTTCAATACCGGTGTCCTCTAGTGACATCCAGTAGCATATGAATTGAACCCGGTATCTGCCCTAAGTTGAATAATTTGGAGGGCTATTTCTTTTCACCCTTTTCTTTGCATTTCTTTTTAATTCTTCAACTCCTTCTTTCTCCGATTCTCATTTTCTCCTTTTTATAATCATACCTAAGGACTTCTAAATACTAACTATTTGTGGTGTCCTTGGGTAGATCCCTCCGGCTCTGGCGGATCATAGGACGGTTATTCCTAACCTTAGTCACCTTATAACTTCATGACTAACCTATGTTGCCATAAAACCATTTTCTTGAAAATCTCTCAAAGTGTTTATGATTATCAAAACATTTTGTTAACACCTTGAGAGTTTTGTTTTCAGAAACACTCCCCCTTCACATATGCTTATATTGTTTTAACTAAAATCTGCACAGAGAGGGTAGAGTTCGCACTTTTGAATTGATCAACTTTCAATAGACAAGACCGATTCGAGACACGTTTACATCACTAGTGAACTAGCTTGAAATTATTACCCGGCCTGGTCAAGTCCAAAGAAAGTTCTCGAAAAGGTACATTCTACTTAGACAAGTCCTATTAGAGACACGCTACATCACTAGTTAGACCAGCTTGAAATTATTACCGTCCAGGAACAAGTCTTTTAGATGCGACTTTATATTATCGACGATTCATTGGTTACGACTGAGTCGAGCTCATTTGAGATTCAAACACCGATCATAAAACATTTTTGATCACCTTTTAATCACGTTTCTCCCCTGAAAAATAGCATATCTATGATGTTTTGAAACAAAATGATTAAAAGATATGTTTTTCGGAAAGCATTTGGAGAGAAATTGATTTAGCATGAATTTTGGAACAACTTTGGTTTAATACTCCCCCTTAACGAAAGCATATTTTTCATACAGAAAATTTAGAATCAATTAAGGGTTTAGAGGGAGTTATCTTGGTACCAAATGTGAGAGATTTTGAAACAATCTTTTGAAAAATTTCGAATCAATGGTACGCAAGATGAAGATTTTAAAAAATCTTTTGAAGATACTGAAGAAGAATTATCTTCATTTGTTTTAGGATAAGTGCTCGATATTTATGAAAACCGATTTTGCATTGCACTTTCCTTTCTTTAAAGATCGGGTTGCAAGCTGAAATACTTACAAGCCATTGTTTTTAGGAATAGTGCTTGAAAAATATTTAAAACCTTTGATTTTGATAAGCACTTTCCTTTCTTTGAAGCGCGGGTCCTGAAATGATGTGTCCAGAAGCCATTATTTTGAAGTCCGGGTTTCGTACTGAAGTATACGAAAGCCATTTTTTAAGAAATTTTGAGAAACGACATGTTTTGGAAAACATTTAAAGAACTCTCGCTCAAGAATCTGTACATGCCCGTATCATTGTTGAATGACATTTCTAGAAATGTACAGAATATCGATTATACGAGAGACATCTCGTGAGAAGAATATTTTTTGGATTTTTGATTTTATATTGTTTTTGAATTTTTTGAAATTTTTTTTTTCTAATTTTGTATTTTGTTTTTGTTGGTTTTATAAAAGAAATGGAAAATCAAAGATAGACGATAGAGAGAATGAAGAAGAAGAGTTTACAGAATTGGAACCCTCTGATGAGCTGGGTTCTAAGATTTTTGAATCACCTGCAACCAAAGACGAAGAGATTTCACAAATAACAGTGTTAGAAGTACAAGATTCCTCACGGTGAGGGTGATCACTATCAACGGTTGTAGTGGTTTCTACTTCCTTATCCTGATGATTGGCACTATTATCTGTGTTGGTGCAAGTATCGAAAATCTTTCTAGTGGGAATCCACCTAAGACCAACTTGGTTGAAAACTTTTCCCGTGGGTTTCCACCTAAGGTAAGATCTAGGAGTTGTTTTCTTATCAGATACAGCGGAAGACTCATTTTTTGAAAAACTGCGTCCTGAAGAGATCCACCTATTAGGTTTCCTTTTGATGTTCATCTTGTCAACGGGTTTGTTTCTATTTGGTGTCTTAGTGGATTGTGCCTTGGCACGAGAATTATCTTTCTTGAGATATTGTGAGACACATGCATCATGATTAGCTGAAAAGACATTTTTTACATGTAGTACAGACAAATTCAATATTCTTGTTTAAAACAGCAGCTTTAACTTTGTCACTACAGTCTTTTGGAAATTGATTCTTGTTCGAAAAAGACTTAGAATTTCTAGTGTTGTTTTCTAAGGGCATAGCATTTTCTTTTGCGCAACTACTCTTAGATGCAAGCCAATCCCTAGTCTTTTGTAGAGTGTTCCTAGGTAATGGTTTACTACTATTAGTAGTGCCTTGAGCTCTTGTAGAATTCATCACCCTAGATGTTGCACCTAAAATTCCGTCCTTTCGAGTCTGTGCCTTTTTCCTAGCTTCTTCTAGATAGTGATTGTTGACCATGTTGTTAGAACCGACATATTCTTTAACTGGATTTTTGGTCACATTCCGTGTACTAGTCTTAGAGATGCCAGGTGTGTAATCACTTTTGGTGTTTCAGAAACTGCTTTTCCTATTTCAAAACTTTTGATAATTCTCTTTTTAATAGGCAGGGATTGTGGAGTGACTGGTTTTGACAAATCATTTTTCTCATTGACTTTGGAGGAGGTGAGAAATAGACATTTTGTTTTGAAAACTGGTGGGAACATTTGCCTTCTCCTCAGTCGATGGTATTGCAATCTTAGTATCCACAGCCTTTCCTTGTAGACTTCCCAGTTGAGCTCTCAAAAGATCATTTTGCTCTTTCATGTCCTTGTAGGCATGCTCATACGACAGTTTGTCATACTTGCATTCCTCAGATTTTCGATCAAATTGTTTAAAATAGGACACGTTTTCTTTTTCAAGTTTTTCAAGAGCTTTTTCATATTTTGAAACAATTGCGGAGGTCTCAGATTGGAGTCTTTCATGATCTTCAACAGAATATGTTTGTAAAATAATGGACATGATATCGGTAGTCATAACATCTTCGAAGAGAGAATCATTCAAAATTTCCAAAACTTTGATGTGTTCATCACTGTCATTAGCTTGCTTTACCAGGGATTTATGGTCCTTGACAAAGTCAGCTGTTTTTTCAAAAGGCTTGTTCAAAATAAATTACCCTTGAGTTGATGTGATTCAGCTGAGGGGCAATTTCAGTTTCAAAAAAAAAAATTTTTGTTCAATATCAAAACTATTAAACCAGATGTTGGTTGTAATATGAGTTTTAGTTTTAACAGTCTCCTGAAGTCGCCCAATTCTAGTTTTAACATCGTCTAAAATGCTTTGCGCATCACTTGTGTTAAAAGGATTGTTTGAAAACATTTGTTCAATGTTCAAAAGAGATTTGGAGACAACAACTGGTTTTGAAACCGATTTTGAAGCAGTGTTGACACTTTGTTGGAAACACTTGGTTTGGTGGAAAACGTTGATTGAGAAACAAACGAAATACCATTAATTTTGTTCCATTTGTTATAATCAATTGGTTTGATTTCAGAATTCTTTTGTTTCATTTTTGATCTACTCTCCTCAGATAGTTCCAACGTTTCAAGAGAATCATGCACACTTATGGGTTCATGTAAAGCATTTCCATTAGATTCTGAGGTTTCTGAGCTTTCTTGAGGAACGAAGAAGGGTCGTTACCAAGTGCCATTCTATGATTAGTATGAAAACGTGGATTAACTTGATTAGAAAGCATCTTGTTTGTTTGAGCTGAATGACCCGTTGTAAGAAGCAAATTTTCCAAAGATTTGAGTTTCTCATTTTTGTCAAGAATTTCATCAAGAAGAGAATCTTCTCGTTTTGAAAAATCAGTAATCAACTGTTTCTTTTCTTTTTCAAGATCAGAAAACAATGATTTTTGTTTTGAAAGTTGGTCATTTAGATCTGAAATTTCTTTGTTTAAAGATTTAATTTTCAAGTTCAGATTCACATCAAGTGTATCATACTTGAGTTGCAATTGTTTTTCTCTTAAAACAGAATCTCGATAACCAATTTCTAATTGATATTTTGTTTGTATGAAATTCATAGGCTCTTGCATTCTCTTTGTAACTCTCAAGCTCACGGTCAATTCCTGATTCGCGGCCTTAACTTTGCGATTGACCTTACTCACTTTCTCAATCTCAATACCACAATTATTGATTAATGATTCAAAATAAGCACGGGTTTCCTCATCAGTCTCAGTATTTTGTGCCACACAGCCGCCATTAGGATCCACATATGGAGTTTCAGAGTTCGTATTGCTACAACTCGGATTGTCAAGGTATGTATCATAAGTAGGTGCTGATGTCACAGAATGTGTTCATCATGAGTAAACTGATTAGCAACATTACTATAATTTGGTACCTCATTGAGTGAATCTGTGTCATAGACGGGAGGTGTATCAAAAGTACCGCTTGATGTTGAGTCCTGTTGATTGATTGTATGACTGGAGTTTGCAGTATTGATTGCTTTATGTGCCCGTCTTGGATTCATGAATTCGTATTCTGCATCAGTCAATTCAATTCCCGATTCTTCTTTCAGTGCTAACATCAACATGTACTGGATCCTTTCAAGCTTCGTCAGTCGTTTGACCTGCATTCGGATCAAAATACCTGAATATTTGTTGTGATTGTTAGAGGTAGCTTGCGAACCGAAGTCATAAACAGTTATTCCCATTTTGATATCCCATATTCGATTCACAATCGACCCCTTGATGTCCATCAAACTGTCATGCATATTGCATCTGATTCCCCATTTGTATACCGTAGCAAATCCATTCTGATTCCCAATAACATCAACCATTTGTCCTCCTTGACCCATATGCATACTTGGTTGAGCAAACTGCGGATTATACGATGAAATCCATTGGTTGTTGTTATTTGGTGTAGTTGGACTAATGTTTAGGTCATTGAAGAATGAATCAAAGAAAGTTTGAGGCGATCTGCCAGAGTTGCCATTGAGGAAGGTATGTATGATAAAGTTAATGTAGGATCGATTCAACGGTAAAGGAGTTGTGGTTGATGAAGATTAAGCTCGGTTTGAAGTTTTTCTGAAGGTCGTACTCGTAACCTTGGTTCTTAGGCGTAAAAAATTTTCTCCCAAAATTTGAAATTCACTATAAAAATCAATTCTAAGGTCGTATGAAAAATTTGAGTTATGACAATTTTGCGCCAATTTGACCGAAAAATTTTGAATTTAGGCCCAAAAATTTGAATTTTTGACCAAAATTTGCACAGTTAAACAAAAATTTGAATCTCGCGTAAAAATTGAACGTTTAGTCTCCTCAAAAATTTAAATTTTACTCAAGTTTTCCCGCCAAATTTTTATTTTTTTATTTTTTTATTTTTTTTAAACCTTTATGCGTAGAAAGAGCTTAGGCGTAGACAACAGAAGTTACGAGTAGGATTTGGTTACGAGTAGGATGGCTTAGGTGTAGGATTCCTTAGGCGTAGGAAATGCTTATGCGTAAGTTTAAAGTTAGGCATAGAAAAACTTATGCGTAAGATTTAGCTTATGCGTAAGACAAGGCTTAGGCGTAAGAAAAATGCTTAGGCGTAGAAATCTTATGCGTAAGTGGAACTTATGCGTAGATTGTTACGCGTAGGCGTTTATGCTTATGCGTAAACGTAGGTTTAGAACCAAAAATCCTTTACACTGTCACAACGTAAAAGATATCCACAAGTCAAAGTGTTCCACACACTTATCCAAGTGAGGGAAGCACTGAGTAACCTTTATAGCTCGAAGAATCTGCAAAAAACTCTTATGCGTAGAAAGTTATGCGTAGAAAAAGGCGTTGACTTTTCTTACGCGTAAAAAGAGGGTTTTGACCTACGCGTAAAAATTTCTAGTGATTCAAACAATTTCTCTTGCACAAACAGCCTTAAAAACACTCGAATAACACAAAAATGTTGACCTTTTTCACCCAAAGTGCTTAGAAAGCTTACGAGTAGAAATGACCAATGAACCAAAAACGAGTTCAAAACTGAAGAAAAACACGTAAAGCTTCAAACTTTTTGCAAAAAACTAAAACTTTAACACCAAATAAACCTTAAACCACAAGAATCTTGAATTTTTAAGTGCAAAAATTAAAGCTTTAAGCGTGAAAACTTTGATAACGAAGCTACGCGTAATACTACAAAAAAAACTTCAACCAAAACACTCCTAAACCATTGTTAGGCGATTGATACCAATTGTTGAACCCCTTTATCACATATACCTTATCACTACGTTAAACAAACCCAACACAAACACGTATAACAAACAGATATATGTTATGCGTCTAAGAAAGATAAAGGTTAGAATAGAAAGTGGTGACTTGATGTATAGATCGTGTATGTATTTAGAGAGACAAAGAGTAGAAGATGAAAACAATATTTCATATGAAACACACACACACACACACTCAAGCACACCCCTCAAATGACATACTTGAGGGGTATTTATAGTAAGAGAGATGATGCCCTAAGGCTTGGCCATGGGCCGTGAGATGGGCTTTGACATGGATTGGGTTACATGAACTTATACAAGGCTAACTTAACTAAACGTCTAACCATTGAGCTTAGCCCAATCCATGAGCCCTTTGATTATTCTAGCACGATATCTAACATACGTTACAAAGTTCCTAAATGTGAATGACCATCACTTCTAATAAAAACTATTAAGGCTAACAATAATAATAATAATAATAATAATAATAATAATAATAATAATAATAATAATAATAATAATAATAATAATAATAATAATAATAATAATAATAATAATAATAATAATAATAATAATAATAATAATAATAATAATAATAATAATAAAGTGGGCGTGATGTATGTGTTGATCTTACGGGATCGTCGCCCTTGACACAATCTGGATTGACTGTTTTTATGCCAGGGCGTGCGATCATTGATACTGTACAACGTAAACGTGTCAAGTACGATGCTAAATGTGCGGATATTGGATATGGGTTTCTCCCCTTTTCTTTTTCTTCCTTTGGCGAACTTGAGAAGGATGCAGTAACCTTACTAAAGCGCATCCGACGATTCTCTATAACTCAAGACATTGGAGCGCGTGCTGCGGTTCATATTTTTAATAGGATTGGTTTTGCTATTGCTAGAGGTGTGGGGGCCCAGTTGGTTTCTCGGCTTCCCACCAATTTTTTGTAAATCCTATGAGTTTTTAATAAAAGTGTTGATTATAATAAAAAAAAAAAAAAAAAAAAAAAAAATAATAATAATAATAATAATAATAATAATAATAATAATAATAATAATAATAATAATAATAATAATAATAATTCAGGAACTGCTGGGTTCCATCTCCATCTTCGTCCAATGATTCAGGAACGTTTTTTTTATCCCTTCTCTTCTTTGATTCAACATTTTGTTGGGTTAGGGTTGTGAACGTGGGCGTCTTTTTTTTCTCTAGGATTAGGGTTTCAGTTATATTATCATCATTTATATAGCGATCAGATGCATATGGATCTCGTCTGCTTCAGGATTGGATTGATCTCGTTTGATTCAACATGTACTGTGATAATGTGGTTGGCTCCATTTCTCTAAGGTTTTTTTTTTTTTTTTTTTTTTTTTTTTTTTTTTTTTTTTTTTTTCGTACAGTTTCTCTTTAGGGTTTCGTTTTAAAACCAGTTTCGGTTCGGATTCTGCTGTGGTTGTTTTGCTTCTCCTTAACGTTGTAGGGTATCGTTTGTTTCTTCCAAACGGTTGTAGGCTTCATACTATTATATTGTTTGGGGTTCGGTATTGCCTCTTTTGTGATTGGTTGTTCGTATAATTATTTTGTTTAGGGTTCGGTACTGCTGCGGTTTGTCTCACATCTTCATTACAATTGTGGCCTTTATTCCAAACTGTATTTAGGGGTTGCTTGCTGCTGCTGCTGCTGTGGTACTTGGTTTTTTTTTCAGTCCGAGATAGTTTTGCTGCATCAATACTTGGGTGTCGAACAGTTATAATAATAACGTAACAGCAGGTGTGAGGGTGTTGGTTGTGGTCGCATCTTATATTCGGTTGTTACTGTTGATACTTCTACTGTTGCGAGACTTCTTCTAAAAACAGTTCATGGAGCTTCGGTTTGGTGTCTGAATTGGTATATTGTGGTTTGTTTGTTACTGTGGTTCTTTTTCTTCTTCAAAGCTGTTGTGGGGATTGCTTCATCCTTGCAAGTGGTTTATTTTTATTTGTTAATGTGCATTGGTACGGTTTTGTGTTCCGTTGTTATGGCTATTGTGCGGTTTCATTGCCCTTTTGTGGGTCTTTGTGGCTGTCACGATGGCAGTGGAAACGGGCTCACTAAAACCTCGTTGATTACTCATCTTCATGACCGTCATTTCAACGGGGATGTGCTGGCTATTACCAAACATTCTTTGGCTACTAATCTTGTTATTTTCGAGGCTGCTGAAGTTACGTTTAAACGTATGGGTCTTTGGTTATGTGGTGTTTGTTTTAATACATACTTTTCGTTCTAAGTGTCGGCATGGCAGTGGTTCTGATTTTGTATCACCCCCTGATTGTGGTGATGGTGTTGTTAGGTTCGTGTTGTTTGATCTCACCAAACCACAAGTTCCTTATTCTGTTCAACTGGGCCATGTTGATGATTTGGTTTTGGACGAGCATAGTGGTTTTTATTTGCCTCTTCTTGACTCTTTGATTTCTAAGGGGTTGCGTACAGTCAAGTCCATCCCCCCCAAGTGTCGCTTGGGGTTCTCTCAGGTATTGAAAGGAGCTCTTGATAAGGTGATCTACACGCCTGATGATATTTCTTGTTGGGTCAGTTTGTTAGTCTTGCCTCTTTGTCTCCTCAAAACCTTTTGCCCGAGGAGTAACACTGAGTGTAGGTCTGGTACTAAACGTCAGCACCAAGAAGAGTATATTGTTAATGCCATTCGTTCTTGGGACACGGCTAGTGGTTGTTTGCAGCTTGTGAAGGAGGCTTTAGCCGAACCCTCCCCATCATGGTCTAATATTGATGAAGAAAACTTGGACTTGGGTGATCGTAATGTCAAGCAGTGTAAGAGGAAGATTTGTGATGGTCATTATACTGCTGCTGTCAGAGTTCTTTCTTCTTCTGGTGTTGCTCCCTATAGTGATGCTACTCTTGAGGACTTAAAGGCTAAAAACCCATTCAAACCTGCTCCTATTTTGCCGGATACACCTATTGATTATCATCACCTCATTGCATCTCCTGCCATGGTTCTTGATATGATTAAGAGTTTCCCTCGTGGTACGTTGGGATGGTTTGCGTGCCTAACACCTTTTAGATTGTTTAAGTGGTTCTACTGTGGCTATTTCTGATGAGCTGATTGCGTCTATCACCCAAGTGGTCAATCTTTTCGTCGACGGTAAATGCCGTCGGGCATTAGGTGAGTATATTGCTAGTGCTACTCTCACACCGCTGGTCAATCCAGGTGGTGGTATCCGTCCTATTGCTGTAGGGACCATTTGGAGACGTTTAGTCTCCAAGGTTAGTACTTCTATGATTGGCCATTCTTTAGATGGTTACTTGAATGTTCTACAGTTCGTTGTTGGGGTATCGGGAGGAGGGGAGGCTATTCTTCATGCCGTTAACCGGTTGATTGAAGAACGTGGAGATGATGTGGGTCTTTTTATGTTGTTGGTGAATTTCAAAAACGCCTTCAATTTGGTAGACCGTGAGGTTATGCTGCATGAGGTTCGCCTTCGTTGCCCGGCTATTTCACGTTGGGTGGAATTTTGCTACTCCAGCCAAGCTATATTATATTATGGGGAACATACTTTATGGTCACATCAGGGTGTGCAACAAGGTGATCCGCTTGGACCTCTGCTTTTTGCTTTAGTGTTACATCCTTTGGTATACAAGATTCGAGACTCCTTTAGCCTTTCTCTTCAAGCTTGGTATTTGGATGATGGCACTATTATTGGAGATACTTTGGTTGTCGGTAAGGTTTTCGAGCTTATCATGGTTGAGGGACCTCGTTGTGGTTTACACCTCAACGTTGATAAAATTGAGGTTTTTTGGCCAAAGGAAGACCCTAGAAGCAAGATTGTGGGTGTTTTCCCGCCTAATATTGCTCGACCTTTGCATGGAGTAAAGTTACTGGGTGGGCCCGCTAGTGTGGACTTTGATTTTAGTAGTGAGCTTGTTATGAAAAGGGTTGCCAAAACCATTGAGCTTATGGGTGCTGTTTCTAAGATTAATGACCCTCAGTGTGAGTTGCTGCTCCTTCGTGCTTGTACCGGTATTTCCAAACTATATTTTGCTATGCGCACATGCTATCCCCGGGTTTTTGAGCGTGCTCAGATTTCTTTTGATGTGGCACTTCGTTCTTCTTTGGAGCGTATTGTCACTGCTTCTGGACCTGGTTTTGGTGATTGGCAATGGAGGCTTGCCACCTTACCCTTTGTGTTTGGAGGGCTTGGTGTTTATTCTGCAGGTGATGTCTTGAACTATGCATTCCTTGCGTCTATACTCCAATCTGATAGCTTGCAAACTAAGTTGCTCCGACATTCTAGTATTGTTACATCTGGGCCTTCCTTTGATGCTGCATTGTGTGCTTTTAATGTGAAAATGGAGATTGACCTTTTGAGTAATCCAAGTGAGATCGCTGCCCCCAAACTCATGAAGAAACTGGCAGATATATATTTCACACGTGTTACCCAAATGGCTGAATCTACTTTTTCCCTATCCACTCGACAGATGGCGCTATGGAAATCGCAAATGGAGGATTACACTTCAGACTGGCTTAGAGTGGTTCCGATATCTGGGTTGGGACAGACTATGAATGCTAGGACCTACCGTTGTGTGTTATGCTATCGGCTAGGTATTCCACTTTTCTCTGTACAAATCCCATGCTCAGCTTGTTCCAGGGTCTTTCCGGGTGATATTTATGGGGATCATGCTGTTTCGTGCGCTGGTATTATTGGTATTAAACACCGACATAACGTGGTGCGCGATACCCTTGTTGATATATGTTCTCGGTCGGGGATCTCTGCTCGTAAAGAAGTTAATATTGGCCTTTGTGGGGAAAGGGACAGACCCTTACGACCAGCTGATGTGTTGCTATACTCGTGGGATGGAGGACTTGATGTTTGTGTCGATCTGACAGGGTCATCGCCCTTGACGCAAACTGGTATGGTTGATTTTGTGCCGGGTAGTGCGGTGATTGATGCCGCACAACGTAAACGCGCCAAATATGAGGCTAAGTGCGCGAATATTGGATATGGATTTCTCCCCTTCTCATTCTCTTCTTTTGGAGAACTTGAGAAGGATGCGGTGTCCTTGCTGAAGCGAATCCGAAAATTCTCCGTGACCCAGGACATTGGGGCACGTGCTGCTACTCATATTTTTAGTAGGATTAACTTTGCTATAGCTAGAGGGGTGGGGGCTCAGCTTGTATCGCGGCTCCCCACTAATTTCTTGTAAATCTTATGTGTTTCTAATAAAGTGGTGTTTTATAATAATAATAATAATAATAATAATAATAATAATAATAATAATAATAATAATAAAAATAATAATATTGCTTTATTCTTGGGATGGCGGGCGTGATGTTTGTGTTGATCTTACAGGTTCGTCTCCTTTGACCCAATCGGGATTGCTTGATTTTGTGCCAGGACGAGCGGTTAGTGAGGCTGCACGGTGTAAACGTGTCAAGTATGAGGTTAAATGCGCTGATATCGGATACGGGTTCCTCCCCTTTTCCTTTTCTTCTTTTGGAGAACTTGAGAAAGAAGCCGTAACCTTACTTAAGCGTATTCGACTTTTGTCCTTGACTCAAGACATTGAGGCTCGTGCTGCGGTTCACATTTTTAATCGTATTAGTTTTGCTATTGCTAGAGGAGTGGGGGCCCAGTTGGTTTCTCAGCTTCCCAATAATTTCTTGTAAATCCTTTTGAGTTTTTTTAATAAAGTGATGTTATAAAAAAAATAAATAAATAATAATAATAATAATAACAGTTTGGTGTCAGGGTATCTGGAGGAGGAGAGGCTATTCTTCATACCGTGAATCGGTTTATTGAAGACCATGAGGATGATGTGGGTCTTTCGATGTTGTTGGTGGATTTCAAAAATGCCTTTAACTTGGTAGATCGTGAGGTTATGCTAAATGAGGTTCGCCTTCGTTGTCCTGCTATTTCACGTTGGGTGGAATTTTGTTACTCCAACTTAGCTAGATTATATTATGGGGAACACACTTTATGGTCGCATCGAGGTGTGCAACAAGGTGATCCACTTGGACCTTTGCTTTTTTCTTTAGTGTTACATCCTTTGGTTTGCAAGATTAGAGACTCCTTTAGCCTTTCTCTTCAAGCTTGGTATCTGGATGATGACACTATTATTGGAGATACTTTGATTGTGGGGGAGGTTTTAGAGCTTATCATGGTGGATGGACCTCGTTGTGGTTTGCACCTAATGTTGATAAAACTAAGGTTTTTTTGGCCGAAGGAAGACCCCAGAAGCATGCTTGCGGGTGTTTTCCCGCCTAATATTGCCCGACCTTTGCACGGTGTTAAATTACTGGGTGGGCCTGCTAGTATGGACTTTGAATTTAGTTGTGGGCTTGTTATGAAAAGGGTTGCCAAAACCATTGAGATTATGGGTGCTGTTGCTAAGATTAATGGCCTTCAGTGTGAGTTGTTACTCCTTCGTGCTTGTGCCAGTATTTCCAAATTATATTTTGCTATGCGCACTTGCTCTCCTCGGGTCTTTGAGTGTGCTCAAATTTCATTTGATGTGGCTCTTCGTTCTACTCTAGAGCGTATTGTCACTGCTTCTGGACCTGGTTTTGGCGATTAACAATGGAGGCTTGCTACCTTACCCTTTTCATTCGGGGAGCTCAGTGTTTACTCTGTAGGTGACATCTTGAACTATGCATTTCTTGCATCTAGACTTCAATATGCTAGCTTGCAGACTCAGTTGTTTCAACATTCTGGTATCGTAACTTCTGGGCCTTCATTTGATGATGCCTTGTGTGCTTTTAATGCGCAAATGGAGATTGAACTTTTGAGTAATCCATGTGAGATCGCTGCCCCCAAACTCATGAAAAAACTGGCAGATATATATTTCACACATGTTACCCAAACAGCCGAATCTACATTTTCTCTATCTACTCGACAGATGGCTTTATGGAAATCGCAAATGGAGGACTACACTTCGGAATGGCTTAGGGTGGTTCCGATATCTGGGTTGGGACAGACTATGAATGTTAGGACCTACCTGTGCGTGTTATGTTATCGACTAGGTTTACCCCTATTCTCTATTCGAATGCTGTGCTCAGCTTGTTCCAGGGTCTTTATTGGGGATGTTTATGGGGACCATGCTGTATCCTGCGCTAGTACTATTGGTATTAAACATCGGCATAACATGGTATGTGATGTTCTTGTTGACATGTGTTCTCGGTCGAGGATTTCGGCTCGTAAAGAGGTTGATATTGAGCTTTGTTGGGAAAGGGACAAATCCTTACGTCCAGCTGATATGTTGCTCTACTCGTGGGACGGAGGGCTTGATGTATGCGTTGATTTGACTGGGTCATTGCCCTTGACACAAATTGGTATGGTTGATTTTGTGCCAGGTCGTGCGGTGATTGAGGCTGCACAACGTAAACGCATCAAGTATGAGGCTAAGTGCGCGAGTATTGGATATGGGTTCCTCTCCTTCTCTTTCTCTTCTTTTGGGGAGCTTGAGAAGGATGTTGTGACCTTACTGAAGCGTTTCCGAAAGTTCTCAATGACCCAAGACATTGGAGCACGTGTTGCTTCTCATATGTTTAGTAGGATTAGCTTTTCTATAGCTAGAGGAGTGGGAGCTCAGTTAGTATCTCGGCTTCCCACTAACTTTTTGTAAATCCTATGAATTTCTAATAAAGTGATGTTTATAATAATAATAATAATAGTAGTAGTAGTAGTGGTAGTGGTGGTGGTGGTGGTGGTGGTCGTCGTCGTGGTGGTGGTGGTCGTAGTAGTAGTAGTAGTAGTAGTAGTAGTAGTAGTAGTAGTAGTAGTAGTAGTAGTAGTAGTAGTAGTAGTAGTGGTAGTAGTAGTGGTACAAGAAAATTCTCTCTTTGTCACTTTATCAAGTAGTCTTTGTGTTAGCCTCGCTTTTTATAAAGATAACGTCACTTACGTGAATTGGACTAGATGCGTAGTATACTTTGCCCTTAGGGACTAGTATCGTTTATGTGGCAAAGTTAGAGCCTATAAATACCCCTCATGACTCTCCATGAGGGGTGAGGTGAAGCATTTGGTTAGGTGTAGTGTGTGTTTATTCGATAAAAGTTATCCTTATCTTCTCCTCCCTCTCTCTAGTTTCTCTCTCTAAAAAGGATGAAGATGTTCATCATCTTCCACCAACCTAGACCTCCAAACCACATAAATCTTATGTTATTCGGTCCTAACAAGTGGTATAGAGCCATGGTTATCTTGTGTTGATTTATGTTGGTTTTATACATGTTTTTTTAACTGTTTTTGTGCTTATTTTGTGGGTCGGAAATTTTTTTTCCGATTTGTGGGTAAAACAGTTTTTTAATACATGTTTTTGTATCCTTATCCTTGGTATCACAAAAAGTCCTGATCTTTCATGTGTACATCTGTCTTGGGTCATCTTATCCAAACAGTCACTTTTATGTTTTTTTTGTACCAAATAACGTGAAACAAAGTGGTCATCCGAACAGTTTTCATGGGTCTAACATGGTCAAACAGAAGCAGTTTTATGCTTTTCTAGGTTTACTATGAAGCTGAACGGGTTTTTGGTCGGAAAAACTCGCCGGAAAAAAAGTCAAAGGGTCAAAACCCTTTTTCTACGCATAAGGATCCATCTACAGAGTTGTTACGCGTAGCTGTGAAGTTACGCGTAAGAAAATGTTACGCGTATGCTTTTACGCCTAAGCTTCTGGCTTTACGCCTAAGCAAGGTTACGTGTAAGGCTACGCATAAGCAATGTTACGCGTATGCCTACGTATAAGCAAGTTACGCGTAAGAAATTAATGAGCAAAAATGGAAAAATGTTACGCGTAAAATAGACCAAGACCACAACATCAATACCATATACCAAGATAAATTCTACACGACCTCAGCCACCATTTACTTCATCAGTCCGAAAGTTCCTATACCAAAAACTAAACCTACATCTAGACTCACCCCAAGACCCTCACAATCACTCTTCAACTCTCATTCAATCAACATAATAACTCGAATTATATTAAAAACAATCTCAGAAACGGTTCAAGATTTCATCTTTTTCAGATTTTTTCTTGGAACCTTATCATCATAGATCATGTTCGAAGTCCAAGCTTCAATGATATTCGACTCAACAAGAAATAAATAATAACAAGTATGTTATTTTTATCTCTTTCGTTCGTTCTAATTTAAAAGAAAACCATATACCTACCTTAGACCCAATGGATCTTGAAGAACATCTTGATTCAAATGAATTTATAAAAGAAAATCAAAGTAAAGGGGTACTCGTATATTGTTTGTGATTCGACAAGGGATTTGTGTTGTGAGATGAGATTAGTTTATGATTGAGATTCATTAGATGAGTTGTGAAGCAGATCGTTGAGTGGATATGAATGAAAGGAGATGTGTTCTCTTTTTTTCTCAGATCCGGTTTGGGAGAAAAGTTATGTTGGTAGGCGGAGTGTTTGAGGAGAGAAGTATGTGTTTTAGGGTTAATGTATTTTTTGGAGTGTGATTAGGTTTATAGTTATATATATAACCGGTTCTTTCCTCTAAGTTTGGATAATATCCGAGCTTCTCTATTGGATCGGGCCTCACTCTCATTTGCAAGTGGGCTTTTGGAATTGTATAAGGGATGGGCTGAGATGGACTATACATGGGCTGTCAAACGTTTCTATCCGAAATTCATTTTTTAGATACAAAAGTTTGATAATATTTTGAAAAGAATTGGTATTTTTGGTATGGTATATTTTTACGGAAGGATACATAATTCACGGCTTGAGCGAAATTTGAAAAATGACTACGGGGATTTTGTACGGTATTACTTACGAGGAATTGACGTGACATTTCACGGGTGGACTTCTTTATCTCTGAGACGTTGGTTGGTTGGATGCATGTCTCAAGATAACTTGTTGGAGCACATCATGAAATTTGACAATCTGGGTATGACTGGTAAGGAGTTACGTTGTAGTGCTCACAGTGTGTAACCATCACTTTAAGGAGTTACGTTGTAGTGCTCAGTGTCACACGGCGTTGTGGATTGTTCAAAAATTTAGAACAAGCAGTAAGTCACAAAGTTGGGATGTTTACTTCATTTTCAAGTTAGTCGTATCGGGTTATCTCCATATGTGGTCATTACTATTTGCCGGTGAATTCAAAGGAGGTTCATTTTCAGGTTGGTTTGAGAGACGTATATTGAGAGTATTCTTGCGACATATTCTCACGGAATTTTGATCAAGCTATGATGTTAATATTGCATCAAGAAGGTAATACGGTATGTACGCAACATTATGATGATTCCGATAGCTCGCAACCATCAGGAGGGAGAAGTTGCTATTTCATCTTTCGTGATTGGGTTACGAAGGGATTTGTGCTTAAGACCGAGAAGAAGTAGTGTGTGTACATCAGGGCTTTTTACCAACTTGGATGCAATACTAAGTGAGTTATGTTGTTATGATGTTCCCAGAACGACAACCATTGTACGTTCAAGAGTTTACTTTCTCCGCTGCGTGTCTGAAGATTAAAGACGTGTTGGAAGAGTGTTGTCGGTTCAGGAGGGAAAGAAAAAAGGCTCACTAGTTAGGAGGGAGTAATAACCTAACTAGACCGTTACAGTTGAAGTTCAGAGCTACAAGAATTTGTGCCGTCAGTGCCAAAGATAAAATGCCGAGGTCATCGGAAGGGAGAACTTCAAGTTTGCCTCAGTATCTAGACTACAGAGACTCTGCGCTTCAAGAAAGTCAACATTGTTCATTACTATTGTAATTTACTTTGTTTTGTATTTATAGGTCTCATTGTAACCATTCACGTGTGACGCTATCTTGGAGGGAGATTGTTAGCCTCGCTTTTTATAAAGATAACGTCACTTACGTGAATTGGACTAGATGCGTAGTATACTTTGCCCTTAGGGACTAGTATCGTTTATGTGGCAAAGTTAGAGCCTATAAATACCCCTCATGACTCTCCATGAGGGGTGAGGTGAAGCATTTGGTGTGTGTTTATTTTGTTCTTATCAATTAAGTTATCCATTGTTTCTCCTCCCTCTCTCTAGTTTCTCTCTCTAAAAAGGTTGAATATCTTCATCTTCTTCCACCAACCTAGACCTCCAAACCACATAAATCTTATGTTATTCGGTCCTAACACTTTGTGCATTAAATATGTTTAAAATTTTATGTTCTAAATGTGATATCTCACTCATATCGTACCGGAATTGGGTATTCAAATTTCTACGTAATTTAACCTTTAGGTTAGATAAAATTTCGGTCGAATATGTCATAAAATTCAAGAAAATCAATACCCACTTAAGTTCTAAAAAAAAGTTTTGATTTATATATAAAAAATTCGTACCAAGTTAAAGAGAATGAAATTATAAAATTTGTGGTGAAATCGATTTTTTTTAAAAGTTTGTCATTTGAAAGTTATGACAATTTTAAGTTTGAGGAAAAAAAATTTAAAAATAGGTCAAATGACCAAACTGCTCCTTTGACTGAAAATTTAAAAAAAAAGAGGGAGGAGAATAAGGTTGACACGTGTCATTCTTTGATCACGTTTTAGACTATGTTAAATGAATTGATTTTTTAATTGAATGCCTAGCTCTCCGGTTTAAGCGCAGGAGCCTGCCAGAGCCTATTTTCACCCATAATAAATAGCATGGCAGGTATTTCAGGTTTGATCACGCTCTCAAAACCATCATTTCATACCTTATCACTCTAAATAATAATAGTCACATACTTACTCTCAGGTTGGAGGTGATTCACAGGGTCCAACTCCTACGCTTCACTTAACGTAGTGTTTTCAGTTTTCTTATTTCAGGTTACCAACAACTTGGCCATCACAACACATCCATATATCCTTCGATCACCATCGCAAGGCCTGGTAGTGCAATTTATTTCACGATTAGTGGCATCATCCGTGGGACCGCTACTATAAGTCCCGTATTTTCCAAGTTTGTAAGCGTCAAACACCACTACCTACTTTGTCAGCATGACAAATGAAAGAGAAGACACACCTCCAAGTTTCTTGACCTTAAATCCTTTACCAATTCCAGACACAAATGGCTTACCACCCATAATTGCCTTAGCCTTTGCCACCAAATCTCACGACAAAACCCTACCTACGAACCATGCCTCCACTTCAACTAATATGTAACCAGTCATTATTCCTGGGTTTTTAGAGGCTAATTTTGAAGCCTTAGAGTCGCTAATGAGTGAACAAAGGAGGCGGACGCGTAATGAAGGTGTTCGAGCAGAACTGAAATAATCCAGTGAGGAGTATGATAAAGAAATAACCTAGGCCTGCTTGGGTTAAGAAGACCACTCCGGCTCTAAGAATTGGGTCTCCGAGTTCTCTTAGGTCAGGAGGAAGGGTGGTTGGGTTCGAAGGTGTTCGAGACATGACTTCGGTCTAGATAAAAAAAGGAATACGATGAAAGGAGGCGAGGGGAAATGAATAGGAAGACGGATAATGGGGGAGACCAAGGGGTAAACCTACCTCCTTTCCTCACAGCATACCTGAGCAGGAATGAAGTAGGGCAATCGATTTACTCATCTTTCATTTCTAGTTTTGAAGGCTCTTAGCCTTCGATTAATCAAGGGGGAAACCCTCCTCTTAATGATATTGTTAATAAAAATAAGCCGTAAAAATGTTTATTTATATTTTACGGTCTTCTAATGTTTTGTCGATAACAAACGTAAAATCATTTTAACGAAACAAATAAAATACGTAAATGGTTTGAGCCAATAGTTTTCTAACACACTTACGTTTTCACATAAAACACTAAAACAAGTATAAGTGATTTTATGATTTAATAATACATATGTACAAAAACTAGTGTTTACATATTGGGCAAATATATACATAACTAGTATGTATTATAATGGGTAAAACAATTGGGTAGAAACTTAAGTATTTGACCCATTAACCAAATACATTGAATGTAGTTGGGTACAACCCAAAGTCCATGACCCATACCCATGGAGCTTGACCCATAACCCATTGCATGACATCATGCTTATATCATATATGGATAATATCCATGACCCATGGTTTTAATCAATGGCCCATAGTTTTAAGCCATGAACCATGGACTAGATGCATTGCATCTTATAGATATATTGTATCTACTTGATACCCATGATCCATAACCCATGAACTATGACCCAAAACCCATGGGCAAAAGGGAGCGTCCCACGGATCCCCAGTAATACACTGGACGGATCCCTCAAGTGAGGGATCCGTGGAACAGTAGTTGTTTTTCTTCTATAAATAGTGAGCCATTTCTTCCTTTTGGGTTGCCACTCCCACACATACTTTCCCCAAGTATTGTAACCTTCTAACCACATATCCTAAAGGATCTTTCTATGTAGTTTGTCTTTTATTTTTGTGTGATTCTCTAGGTTCCTCTTAAAGGCGAGATCACCACTTATTGAAGTCGAGCAAGCTCAAGTCCATGAGTTGCCATGCTTTGTCATCATCAAGACTACTGAGGTTCTCTTGTTGATACTTCTTTCTTCCTCCATAGAAGTGTTGTGTCCAAGGCATTAGTGAAGGATGCCGAAAGAGTCAAGACGAAAGCATTAGTGAAAGGTGCTTAACGTCCGTGTCAAAAGCATTAGTGAAGAATGCTAAAGGATTCAAGACGAAGGAATTAGTGAAATGTGCCAAGCGTTCGTGTCAAGGGCATTAGTGAAAGACGCTTAGGAGTCAAATCAAGTGGCATTAGTGAAGGATGCCAAGGTCGTATAATCGATGAGGTGCATCGTTATACAAATAGTGATAGTTTGTTTCCAAGGATATTGATATCCTTGATGGTGTTGTAATAAGGAGTGGGTCTCCTTTGGGGTTAGATGTTGTGTAGTGTTGGGTAGTAGTTCCTCCATTGTAATGGAACTCGGTACTTAGCCTAGTACCGGATAAAGGGTAGGCGACGTTGTGGTAGATGTGGCTCTCCTTTGTGAAAGAACCCGGTGGTTAGCCTAGTACCGGAAAAAGAGTAGGCGACGTTGTGAAGGCTTCTCCACCATAAGGAATTGGTGTCGTGTAGTGATTACGAACTCTCGAGTAGGTGACTCGGGGAGTGGAGTAGGGCAAGGAAGGTGTCCTTGTAGCCGGACCACTATAAATACTCGTGTCGTAGTTATGTGCTTCTTACTCTTTATTTTTCATTACACATTTATATATCTATCTATCAATGTCCAACATACAGATCCAAATAGATTGACATAAGTCGATCTAAATATTTTAAAACATAGTTTTAATTGGTAAAATATTCAACCCCCCTTTCTAGTTTTCCACAATTGGCATCAGAGCTTCGTTACCAAGTTTCTTAGAGTATGTTGTACTTTAAAAACTTGATACGATCCGTGTATGTTTGAAAACTACAAAGAAGGAAATCTTTTAAAATAACTTTCTTCTATGTTGGATATTGATAGATTATTCTAAATTTTTTTTTAAGAAATATTCATGCTAGGATCTCTCCAAAGTCTTCATTTCTACTCAAAGAATAATGAAGTCAACCTTCCAGGAAGAACCTAAAAAGCATAAAGGTATGTTCACATTTCATTAGCTAGTTTACATCTACTTGAATATGTTGATACCTTTCTTTATTTTAGACATTAATAATTGCTAGTCTTTTGAAAAGTCTCTTTCCTCCACTTTCCCGACTTACTCATCATTGGGAATAGTATTCCTCTTGATCTCGTCAAACTAACGCCGTCGTCACAAATGGATCCTTGATAATCAAACTATCAAATCCCGTTGATCAAACATTTTTTTTGAAACCCCAAAACTATTTTTGTTCCATAAGCTATTTTATAACTTATTACAAAAATAATGCCAAACACCCTTTTTCTGTGTACAGTAGCCGGATCCCTAATACAAGGGATCCGGGGGAACCGTGGGACAGAAACCAGCTATACGCTTTTCAAAAACAAACATACTCTTTTTCCCTCTCCTCACAAAACACAAAAACAACCCAAGAGCTATTTTCATCTCCATAGGACTCCATATCCTCAAGCATCCATCTCTAGAACATCTCTGTAAGTAATTACACTAACATGTTCTAATCTTCATCATCTTCATCCTAGGGTTTATGGTTTTTTTTAATTTTTCTTAATCAATTGAATTTGGTTTTCCAAAATTGATCACTAGAAAAGCTTTTCACATAACTAAGATTACATTGTGCTTACAACATTGTTAATACAAATCAAAAACCATAAACCCATCTCAACAAATTTTGCCTAATTGGAACATTTGTTTTTCTAGGACCAACCATGCCTAAAGCCACCCAACAAGACCACCATGATACCGTCCACTACCTCACCCAATACTATCAAAAAGAGGGTTTGTCAAAAATCGATCGCAAAGTCTTCAAAATACTTGAAAAACGACTTATCCACGAAGGTCGTGTGGTCAAGGAATGTTTCCTTGAAGATACCAACATTCGTCAAGTCTTCTTGGCAATCAACTTCGATTGTCTTCTTGATATTGATGAAAAAGTTTGTTCGGTTTTCATCTTTGAATTCTACAAAAGTGTTAGAATCATTCGAAACACCGATGATACCATTTCAATCGCCTTTACCATCAATAATCGAAAATAAACTCTACCTCTCAAAACATTTGCTCAAATCCTTCGCGTTCCTTGTGAAGGAATTTGTATGTACTCTCAAGATTGGGCAATATCCACTCAATCATTTGCTCTTGATTCCAAACCAACATACCATACTCCTCTTGATGAACCCGAAACCGTTCGAGACACCATTTTCAAAGTTGGAGCCGACCAATCCCATTTCAACCGAAACAAAGAGCTCATTCACTGTGATCCCTTTCAAATGGAACTCTTCGAAATGCACCCCATTTTTAGAAAATGGGAAGAAATTCTTAGGGAAAACCTCATTAGCTTGGTCGGTAACAAAGACCATCCAAATGCATGTCTCGTGCAAATGATCTATTGCCTTATTCACCAAAAGCCATTTAATCTCGCCTATTAAATGGTGAAGAGAATGGCCAGGGTATTCAAAGTTGCCAACATGGTACTTCCGTATGGTATGCTCCTAACACGACTCCGTGAGTATGTTAGTGCATTGCAACCATCTCCGATCAATGATGATCATTTCCTCTCCGATCACGTCATGGTACCTCTTACCAAACAACCCTCTAAACGGTTCACGGTCAATGGAAGGAAACCTAAGGCTCTCCCGGACTCCTTAGACGACGAAGAAGAAGTAAATGTCAACCCCGAAGCTAACATCGACTTGGACCCCTTTGACTACTATCAACAACTTCCAACTCTTCCAAACGAGACCGCGGAATTCAAACAATTAAAGGGTATGATCCAAAACCTAGCTAACTATGTCATGAAGTCGGGAAAGAGGAAAAGAACGGATTGACGAAAGAGACATTAGGATTATGCTTGTTTTTAGACATTTGGCTTATGTATGAATGTTTATGTTTTAACACACTAGTTTATGTTAGTTTGGATATTGTCATTACTACTCTTATCTATGATATGATTTATGTATTATCATGCTTATGTTGTTGTTCTTTGGAGTAGAGTTTAATAGAAATTAGTGTATGTAGTATAGTGCAAAATCTGCATCTCTTTCTGTGATGTTTATGATCTGCAGTTGCCGGATCCCTAAGATTATACTAAACGGATCCCTCCTTTGAGGGAACCGTTGGGTCCGTGACAACATATGAGCAGTACAGATTCTCATACATCAAAACAGCTCACTAGATTACTTCACACTAGCTAAACATAAGACCTTAGAACCACCTAAGTCTTCTTCAAGCATTAGAAAGCTTCACACGCACCCATAGCTAACCTAGGATCTAATTCAAAGTGCTTTTGATTTATCAACTCATCAAAACTCACCGTATTTCCACTTCAATACTCACACATTGGTTATCACATCTCAAAATACTTAGGTGGATATCTTTGACAATTTTAAGAAATTGTTTCTAGTCATCCTTATCTCAAAATGGGTCAAAAACTAGTTTTTCAATTCTTTTATTTTTTAAGGATTTTTCAAATTTTATCCCAAGCTTACATCTGATCCTAGGATCATTTATTATGACTTGACACCATCAAAATTCCTAGTGTCATCCTTGAACACCCATTGGTGATCATAAAGTCTCATGTTCCTTCCATAAAAGGCAATCATTTGCTACATCACTCATTGCCCTTTATAATTTAAGTACTCTTTCATTTAAGACACTTAGGAAGACTGAAACACTCAAGGAAGTATAGGTGTTAGACTTCACAAACATCATCTTTCCTTTTGCTGCTGATAGCCGGATCTCCAGGATTAGCCTAGATGGATCCCTCAAAGGAGGGAACCGTTGGATCCGGGTGACAGATTCATGTCAAGTCTAGCTTAAACAATCATTTCAAGCTCATGTTGCTAACTTGAACACTCCATCTAATCTTAATTAAATCCCTAGATCAGTACAACTCTAAAGTTGACTCTTGTGCATGCTAATCATCACATTCCAAAGGATCTTAGTAGCTTAAGTCTTGAATGCACTTGCCAAATCCTTCCCTTTATAAGCCATCTTGTTAGAATCCATTAGTCATTAAACACAATATAATTCTCAGTACTTAAAAACCTTTTCCTTAGTCATTTCATCATGAGGAAAGCTCCTAGTGCTAACTCATCCACTCAAGAACCACCCAAGAAACTTGCTCGTGTTGTACACGAAATTTCGTCAACCGAATCATCTCCGGTTAAACCCACAAATGCTAGGATTTCCCCTCCACCAACTCAACCAATCAAACCAATCCCCAAGAGGATTGTTCCCACAAAAATATCATCACCAAACTCCACAATTCCTACTAAACCAAACACACCATTTTCAACCCAACCAACATCATTGGTGCCTAGAGCCATATCATTTGCCACCTCACAATCATCTCCACATTCCTACAACTTAGAGGACTTACCCCCTAGGCCATCACATCCTCCACCATTACCGACACACTCTTCACTAGAGAAGATTGTACAACAAAACCAAGGTGTTGAATCAACACTTGCACCGATGTCCATCTCTCCATTCCCCTCTAATGGTCCATTTTGGATTATGAGGAGACATCAAAGTCAACCACCCGACCACATGGAAGTTGAAACTTCCCTACCTCCACCGTCAACCCTTGTTGAGCCACCATTTAATGTGCCTACACCAATCCCTCCTTCATTTAAGGAACCCCGACCTTCTTCACTTGAACCTCCGCTTCAAGTCGCTCCATTTTTACCACCATCTTTTCAAAACCATGACAAGGATTGCTATCATTGTCAACATGTTGAAGGGTTGATACATGAACTATGTGAGGAGAAACGTTTCATGTTTTATCACCTCCTCTAACGTTTCGATGAGGTCAACAAACCCAAACAATCACGAGCCTAAGGATTAAAATGGTGTCCTAGTTTCAAACTTAACTTAGATCGTTTAGGAATCCCATTTCATGTTTAGTCATCCTCTTGAAGATTGTACCAAATCAACAAGTCTACTCATCCTTAGGCTCAAGCACGTGGTTGCTTCTTAAGTTTAGGTTACTTATTAGTATAAGTAGAATATGTATTACATGGCTAAATCATTCTCTTAGTTTTTTGAAATTTGTTGATCATCTCTTATGTTTTATTGAATGACAGTTTATTTGCCATATTGTTTTGAGTATATGTTTGTTGCTTGAAAACATATCTCACTTTGATGTTAACATTGTTTGGGACATCACCATTGGTGTATTCTGCCATCAGATAGACGGGTCCCTGAGATTTGCCTAGATGGATCCCTACAAGGAGGGAACTGTGGGATCCGTGCAACAGAAGAACAATTTTCTACTAACTTGAGTCTTATTTGCAGGAAATTATGCACTATATACTTGTTTTCTAACCTTTGTTTTGTAGATTTTCAAAATACACATGAAGACTTTGACACCCTAAGCTAGGGGGAGCTTTGTTTCAAACAACACATTGCAAAACCATTTGCAATATAATCCTCATATGGATTACATTTCGTTACATCCCTTTGCAAAGTTACAATCATCAAGGGGGAGCATTATCGTCACTAAGACGAAACCATTTGCAAACATAGTTGCAATGCATTAGCTTAGTAGTTTTTATTTACTTGACACCCTCTCAAAGGGATGGACTCGTCAAGTGGGAGTTAAGACGAGAACTCTTCCCGTCACTTGCTCTCTACATTTTTTTAACATGTTTTTCTTAAAACATTGTGTTAGTTTCTTTTCGACGCTCTTTTTGTTTTGAGAAAAAGGGGGAGAAGAGAGTAAAAACTCCATTGAACTTTTAACTTTTAGTTTTTCCTTATAATTATTTTATGTTTTGTCATCAACAAAAAGGGGGAGATTGTTAATACAAATAAGACATAAAAACGTATATTTATATTTTACGATCTTCTAATGTTTTGTCGATAACAAACGTAAAATCATTTTAACGAAACAAATAAAATACGTAAATGGTTTGAGCCAATAGTTTTCTAACACACTTACGTTTTCACATAAAACACTAAAACAAGTATAAGTGATTTTATGATTTAATAAACCATATGTACAACAACTAGTGTTTACATATTGGGCAAATATATACATAACTAGTATGTATTAGAATGGGTAAAACAATTGGGTAGAAACTTAAGTATTTGACCCATTGACCAAATACATTGATTGTAGTTGGGTACAACCCAAAGTCCATGACCCATACCCATGGAGCTTGACCCATAACCCATTGCATGACATCATGCTTATGTCATATATGGATAATATCCATGGCCCATGGTTTTAATCCATGGCCCATAGTTTTAATCCATGAACCATAGACTAGATGCATTGCATCTTATAGGTACATTGTATCTACTTGATACCCATGATCCATAACCCATGACCCATGACCCAAAACCCATGGGCAAAAGGGAGCGTCCCACGGATCCCCAGTAATACACTGGACAGATCCCTCAAGTGAGGGATCTGTGGGATCCGTGGAACAGTAGTTGTTTTTCTTCTATAAATAGTGAGCCATTTCTTCCTTTTGGGTTGCCACTACCACACATACTTTCCCCAAGTATTGTAACCTTCTAACCACATATCCTAAAGGATCTTTCTATTTAGTTTGTCTTTTGTTTTTGTGTGATTCTCTAGGTTCCTCTTAAAGGCGAGATCACCACTTCTTGAAGTCGAGCAAACTCAAGTCCATGAGTTGCCATGCTTCGTCATCATCAAGACTACTGAGGTTCTCTTGTTGATAATTCTTTCTTCCTCCATAGAAGTGTTGTGCCCAAGGCATTAGTGAAGGATGTCGAAAGAGTCAAGACGAAAGCATTAGTGAAAGGTGCTTAACGTCCGTGTCAAAAGCATTAGTGAAGAATGCTAAAGGAGTCAAGAGGAAGGCATTAGTGAAAGGTGCCAAGCGTTCGTGTCTAGGGCATTAGTGAAAGATGCTTAGGAGTCAAATCAAGTGGCATTAGTGAAGGATGCCAAGGTCGTATAATCGATGAGGTGCATCGTTATACAAATAGTGATAGTTTGTTTCCAAGGATATTGATATCCTTGATGGTGTTGTAATAAGGAGCGAGGCTCATTTGGGGTTAGATGTTGTATAGTGTTGGGTAGTAGTTCTTCCATTGTAATGGAACTCGGTACTTAGCCTAGTACCGGATAAAGGGTAGGCGACATTGTGGTAGGTGTGGTTCTCCTTTGTGAAAGAACCCGGTGGTTAGCCTAGTATCGGAAAAATAGTAGGCGACGTTGTGAAGGCTTCTCCGCCATAAGGAATTGGTGTCGTGTAGTGATTTTGAACTCTCGAGTAGGTGACTCGGGGAGTGGAGTAGGGCAAGGAAGGTGTCCTTGTAGCCGAAACACTATAAATACTCGTGTCGTAGTTATGTGCTTCTTACTCTTTATCTTTCATTACACATTTATATATCTATCTATCAATGTCCAACATACAGATCCAAATAGATTGACATAAGTCAATCTAAATATTTTAAAACGAAGTTTTAATTGGTAAAACTATTCAACCCCCCCTTCTAGTTTTCCACAGATATGTATCCTCAACAAAGCACTCAATTATATCCTCCTAATTATGTTAACGCCTATGCTCCAACTAGTAATAAAATGCCTTATAATCTCCCTCGTAACTATCAGCAACGACCTATGGGAAGAAACCAGACATTCAAAGGGCATCCTCCGTATCAGTCTTACCCTACCTATCCACCTAATGCACCCACAAGCAGTTATAACCAATATAGTGTTGGAAATGTATATGCTTAGACCATGTCTCAGAATAGCTATCCCCACTATACACAACCTTCTACACCTTACTCAACCACTCAATCTGTCCCCATGTACAATAACAACAGTCTATACTCAGAGCTTATGGGATTTGTTACATCTTTTGTACGCTGGATCGAGGACTATCCTCTAACAGATGGACTAAAAATGCCGAGTCACATAGGAACCTATGATGAAAAGGGGGACCCAAAGAATTACTTAAACCTTTTTAAAGGTGTCATTAGAATGCAGGAGTGGGTAATTCCCATAGCTTTTCACATGTTCAACTACACCCTTTGAGACTCTGCTCGAATATGGTAGAATTGACAAAAAGAAGTGTAGTCAGTTTTGATGGTTTAAAGGATAGGTTTTATTCCCACTTTAGCCAAAAGAAAAAGTTCACAAAAACTCATTTGGCTGTGCACAATATCAAATAGAGTAAATGGGAAAGTACAATGGCTTTTATTACCAAGTACACTGATGATACCAGAGTATATGGTTGTTGTAGATGTTGGCAAAGAGTTGGTATGGTTGAAGAATTTTCTTAAAGATTTAGACAAAGCCCAAACATGTATTGTGACAACTAGAGTACTATTCATATCACGAAGAATCTAGTTTTTCAACGTCGAACAAAGCACATAGTGATAAGATATCACTATATTCAGGAATTGGTAAGTGAAGGAACATTATCTTGTATCGAAAGTCTCCTAGCCATGTGCTTGTGCAGAGTGTTCTGTATGTTTGATGGTAAAGAAGGTTAAAGTTATAACATTGTTTAAAGGATGATGGTTTGAAGTTTTCCAGATGTTACTTGAGACATAAAGCAATGAAGTGATCAGTCTTCAAGGGAGATTGTTAAGTTGTGGAGAATGATAGTGTAACACCCCAAAAACCCGTTTTTAAGTATTAAATTGCAAGGATGCCATCGAGTAAGTATGACTATGACATTTTTAAGTTGAAGGCTTTATGTGATTGGTTAGTGAAACTATAAGTCTAGATATTATGTAAATGGTTTTAAGACGTTTAATGTGTCATAAATATAAGGTAAGGACTAGAGGGACTATTGTTAGCCTTAAAAGTGAAGCCATTTATAGGAATTGCATTAGTCTTATCTTTTATATACACATAGGGACCATTCTTGCCAATAGGTGATAGTTTAGCATGTATTGTACGATATATACCCTCCTAGTCACAACTAGGAGTGTGAAGCTCACATTTGTAACATTAGAGGTGTGTGTGTTTCTCCCCATTCTCTCTAGAGACACACTCATCTTTCCTTTTCTATTCATTAATAATAACCATGTCTTTATCTTATTTTGAGTTTCCCCGACCTCTCAAATCACATAAATCAACAATATTTTAGATTCTACAATTGGCATCAGAGCTATGGTTTTTATATTTGTTGATTTTTGTGGGTCAACATACTTGTTTTTAGGTTGTTTGTACCATATTTGTTAACTGGTAAAAAAATTTTATCCTACATGTGGTAAACGATTACTTACAAGATTTCTTGTATCTAATGGTAAAAAATAGTCTCTTGTTTTCATGTCCAGTTTAGCAAATCTATTTCATGTCTCATGTATCAGTTTTTTTTATTAACACATATGTTGAGATTGTTTTGTTCCAAAAACCCGTGAATTATTTGTGGTAAAAAAGAAGGTAAAAAATGGTCGGAAAATGTGGTCAGAAAAGTACATGAAAGATTTGAAGGTTTTCGAATTTGTTGACAAAACCCTAATTTTCGGATTTGATCCAAAACTCTCGTTTTCGAATTTCTTGTAAAGAAGTCCGAAAGTATTTTCAGATTTGTCTTCAAATTAGTTTTTAGATTTCTTGTAAACAAATCCGAAAGGGTTTTGGATTTGACCTTTCGAATTTGTTTCAAACTTATCTTTCGAACATCTTTCAGATATAAAAATGTTTCAGATTTGTTTTGACTTTCGAATATGTTTCAGATTTTTAAATTTGACCAAAGAAAAATCAAATATGAAAGTTGACCAAACCAATAGACCATAAACACTCCTTGTAGACTTCAGTATTATAACATCACAAGTCTAAATTTATACCGATCAGAAAGGGAAAATTAAAAGAAGAATGTGATGAAGGACTTCTTTGATTATATGAAGAAGTAACCACAGCTAACACAAGTCAAAAACCAAATCCTAATCTAGACACTACCAGGACCCTCACCATAACTCTTTAACACTCATAATCATTCACAAGACTCGTACAAAATGAAAACATCAAATGATCTCAGCTTATTCTTTCATGGTATACAAAGGCACATCAAGATCATTCAAGGTATAAAACACGAAATTATATCATCACCAATCATCTTTTGAAGCCTAGCTTCAATTAATATCCGAAAAAAGAAAAAAGTCTCATAACAATTATATTATGTTCTATCTTTGATTCGTTCAATGAGCAATAACAAACACACAAAAAGAATAGAACATATTTACCTACCTGAGACCCACAAAAGGAACTTGAAGCCATGGTCTTAGTGATTATGGTCTTCCATGTTCTTTAAGCTTAACTGAAAGAATACGGGTGAAGTGGGTAGACGGAGATGGTGATATAAGGATCTTGATATGATGATGGATCGGTTACGATTGATGAAAACTGAGATGAGATTAGGTGATGATGGAAGATGTGTTTGGAGAGTAGTGATGGGGGCGGATTAAACAAAAGTGTGTTTTAGGGTTGTGAAATGATTCCATGAGTTTAGGGTAGGCTATATTACCAAATCTTATTATTTGATAATTGTTCTAACTAAAATGAAACCTGAACTAAGCTAAATGCTTTATTAAACGGACTGCAATAAAACATTGGTTTTGGGCCTTATACAAATCATACATGGGCCTCATGTTATAACATTATATCTCAACGAGTGATTATGGTCTATTGTGTTGGATTCGAATTTATTTAAGACATGGGCTGAAATGTGTTATATAAATATATTAAGATACATATGTTTTAATAAATTTTTGGGATCAAGACTGGTGTTTTGGTCACACAAATTTTCACGAGGTTAATTTTCCACGACTAAAGTTTGCAACGCATATCAGGTGTGACTACGGGGATGATTCTTTATTATTTATTTGGGTTTGAAGTGACTCTTTATGGATGCGTGTACTTATTTCATCTTCTTTCTTTTTTCCCTTCCCACCAAGATGACTTGTTTGGGCATATATTGATTGTGATGAAGACTTGTATATCTAGTTACTTTTGTGATTCTTTCTTTCTATACACACAAAGTAGCTACACTTTAAGGAATTACGTTGTAGTGCTCAGTGTCTCACATAGTTGAGGATATGTCAAGAAGAATTATGCTTCTAATACTTTGGTGGTGAGGTATAAGGTACACTGTTCTTAGTCACAAGTATAGTACAAGCTTAAGTCACAAGTCCGGGGGATTTTACTTTATTCTCAATTTCGTCATATTGGGTTATCTTCACATGTGGCTACTAGAGTTAGCCGTTGGATTTTGATACAGGGGATTGGTTAAAGAGTTAGACAATATTAAATGGTATTGTTAGTAGATTGGGTTTATCGACATCTTCTCACGGGCTAAATAACTTATGATAAAGTGCTTCCAGTTAATGCTTCATGTACTGATGAGTTCCATCGGGGTTTTAAATTTGTAATCAATAATTACTGGTAACTAGGAACACATTCGGGCAAGTATACCCTAATCGAGTTGTAGTATAGTTTTTGGTAAATCAAGGTCGTCCCAATAGACTTGGTTGCACTACAAGTGTCATTTGTTTGTTTAAGCAAGTAAAAAGGTCGTGGTTATGATTGTCACGGATCAGACCACAAAGAAAAGCAATAAGAACAAGCACACAAAGAACATACATGTTTAGAAAAATCATCACAAGTTATCATAAGAGCCAAACAAGTATCAAGACATTCATAAGACAAGAACACATCACAAGAATCACATAATCATCACAACCAAAGAACCAAACATAAATAAGAGAATTTAACATCATAAAAGTTACAAGGTTTACCCAAAGTATGAATTACAGTAGGCAAATATGGAGGATTATAGCACTCCTTCAAGCCTCCAATCAACTACACTAGTTCTACCAAGCCGGAAAATGATGTCCAAACGCCTTCAACAACCCTTGAGCACACTACACAAATTTGGCAGAGGTTTGTGGTCTTTTCGGGAAGATAAGTTTGTGAAAATTCGTCCTTAAGGGTGGAGGATTGAATAATTGGTGGAAATTCGTCCATAAGGGTGGAGGCTCGAATTTCACACCTTTGAGGTGAAGAGATTGTGGGTGTGTTCTCTCAAGTTGGGGTTTGCTCTCTAGGTGGAAATTCGTCCTTAAGGGTGGAGGTTTGAATTTCACACCTTTGGGGAAGGTAAGTTGAGAGAGGGATGTTGTAATAGGTGGAAATTCGTCCTTAAGGGTGGAGGCTCGAATTTCACACCTAGAGATGGAGTGGTGGGTGAAAGGGATGAGAGGGATGGAGAAGGGATGATGAAATGAGGTTGCAAAGGCCTCTATTTATACTACTTCCAAGACTAGGGGTATTCAATGCTTTTCTTGGAGGCCAAGTGGTTTGGAAGGGACTAGAATACATGTAGGAAGGACATAAAATCGTTTGGAACAAGTTTGGAGTCTTAGTGATGAGGAAATGACTGTCCAGGGCTTCCCAACCGAACCGGTTGGGCTCCAACTGTTTCGGTTGCGGGCCCCGACTGAATGGTTGGATCCTTTTGATAAAAATTGAAAATCTCCAAAGTTGTAGATCTTTCTCTTAGCTTTCCGTGGCCGTGAACTAGGGGTCAAACGGAGTCCGTATGCAAAAGTTATGGCCAAAATGGTGAAGGTGTGTCGGGAACAACGAGTCTTCCAATATG
Source organism: Chrysanthemum makinoi (assembly GCA_910596185.1). NCBI lineage: Eukaryota > Viridiplantae > Streptophyta > Magnoliopsida > Asterales > Asteraceae > Chrysanthemum > Chrysanthemum makinoi. The sequence continues at coordinate 219,847,546 of OU343217.1, forward strand.
TCTTCGTTTTATCTTCTTTTCTTCATTTCTTTCTCGTTTCCCTTCTTGAACTTCATTCTTGAGTCTTTGGACCACTAACTTGATGACTTTATCTCCTCGAATATACTCCACAAGTCTTTCTTTTGTCAGGAATTCTTCGTATTTGGAGAAATCTTCGTATTTTACTTCTTTTTCAGTCTTTTTCTCCACTTTCCTGTACTTGGCTACAAATGAACTAGCAAACACACTTTCGTACGATTAAGAAACAAAAGCGTATGATTATAACCAAATAACATACATAAAAGCATGGATAACGCTACTAAAAACATGTACAATTTGAGCGTTATCAAATTCCCCCACAATTAAACTTTGCTTGCCCTCAAGCAAATCTAAGAAAAGAAAAATTAAACTACATACCTAAATGACAAAAGGAAAAGAAAAATTTAGAAAATTTGAATATATATATATATATATATATATATATATATACATATATATATATATATATATATATTTAATATATTTAAAAACAAGCGAAAAATGAGCGCAAACTCCTCCACACTTAAGGGTTTGCTTGCCCTCAAGCAAATCTAGAAATTAAGAAAAATAAAACTCCACATGGTGCATGAAATATGATTAGAAAAATGTGATGCAAATCTACCAAGTACAAGTACAAGATAAGATTCATCGTTTTAAGCTTCTATAGTGAAAACCCGAGATGTTTGACAATACCCTATTGATTCTCTCGCTTGATAACATGGCTAAGCACTTCACGAAAAGGAAATGAAGTATAATTCACTCAACATTCAATTTATATAGTGATCGATAGTATTAAGGAATAGTACACTCATATTGCTCAGTCATGATCTAAATATTACCATAGGTTTGTACAAGAAACAAAACTCCACCGACATGGCATAAGCACCAAATGTAAACATCTAAAGAGGGCTTTTATTTGGGTTAGGCTAAAAGGGTTTATCAGGATTTTGTTAAAATATTTCATACAAGAATATAATAGATCACTGGCGCGTATTCTTAATTAAGTCAAACAACGGATGGTCACTAGAGTATACCTTGAATCGCTGGCGCGTTATTTGCACACGCACTTCATATTTCATAAAGCCAAAAGGGAAGGGATGAGAATATTTATGAAATTGGTGTTAGAAGAAAAATAAAGTCAAGTCTAATACCCATGTTGCTAGTCACGAACAATCCGCAAACCCGAAAATGATTATAGTTTGTTAGGAAATTCCATAGTGAAGAGTCGGTCACCCCAAATATTATCTAGCATAAGTTAGCTCGTAGACTTGCAGTTATTTATGTTATTTATTAGTTTATTAGTTAGTTAGTAGCGTAGTTTAGCGTAGTGTAACACCGTGGAGGAAGGACGGGTCTTTACCCACTATATACCTGATCCACAGGCCGTCAGGAGGTCGTATTGTCTGTAACTATAAATACCCCTTCCATCCTTGGAAGGGGTGGTGCTTTTCTGATAATCTAACCTTACATTTGTGAAGCAAGTCTCTACCAAGAAAACACCCTCTCATCTCTTTCTCTCTCAAATGGCTATCATGTATCATCATCATCCAAGGCCACCCGAATCATCAAAGACAATAAATATAGGATCCTAACAATTGGTACCAGAGCCAAGGTTCTTGTGTTGTGTTGATTTGAGTGGTTTCGTATCATGGTTATGTTGGTTTTTTTAATCATGTAGTAAACTGTTTCTTTACTTTTTGGCCGGAAAAAATATTTTTGATACCTTTTTATAAACAGTTTCTACATGTTTTTCAGTTTTGTAACATCTTTATTGGTCAAAACTGCTTCTTTTGACAGGTCTTAAAACTACTAGTAAACATGACAAATGGCCAACTTTTTATAAGCAGTTTTAAGCAGTTTTCTGGGTAACTATGAAGATGGTCGAAAAAATGGTCGGAAAAATCGTGAGAAAAAAGTCAAAGATAAATTTATAGCGAGTTTTCCATTATGTCCAGATACTTTGAATCTAAGTAGCGACTTGTGCCCTTTTTTTTAATCGTAGCGACTTGTTATTTAACAAGTTAGCGAGTTGTGATAACAGATTATGTAGCGACTTGTATTTAAAAGTCGCAGCGATTTGTCCGTCAATAGCGACTTGTGAAGTATTATTAATAAAAGGGAAGCGACTTGACTCAAGCATGGTAGCGACTTGATAGAAAGGTAGATGAAGAATGTAAATAGACACGACCACAAGACCAAATACCAAATACAACAATGACTCAATGAGATAAATCATCAGTTTCATTTTGAACATCATCACTCACACGAGAAAATTCAGTCCGTATCCAAACTCAAAACAAAACCTACAACCCATCTCCTTCTACAACCAACCTCAAATCACAGCTAAACTCATCCATGAATCTTACTTTACTTTGGTATCAAGACCACAGATCATTCAAGACTCGGAATTAATAATAATAACAATTACATTCACAATCTCAGTTTAATTTTTATTCGTGATTCTCAATAACAAATCAGGACTTAAAGGTCCATAAACATGAAAAAATAACATCATCGATCTATATTTGAAGTTCTTACTTCAATTAACTTTCCGAATCTCATTAAGAAAAAGAATGTAACAATATTGTCACTCACTTTTTTCTTTGATTCGTTCATTTGAAAAACGAAAACATAATCACATCATAAACCTACCTTAGACCCTTATTGATCTTGAAGCCTTTGTCAATATACTAGGTCACCTCCTCGAGCCATCCCTGTGGCGAGGTGCTATCATGAAAGCTTCTCAAAGTGCTCAAGTATTGGTATTGTTATTATTAAAGGGATGATTGTTTTTTTATTCGATTTGATAAACAATAGGGGCGGACTGAAATGATTAAGGGGTTTAGGGTTATGCTTCGTGACTTTTGGTGATTTGAAAGAGATTTTGGCTTGTGAATTTTTGCTGCTCTTTTGAGATGATGTATTTAGATCTAGTTTTGTGAATGAGATTGTTAGGTGAGAGATGTGGTAAAAAGATGGAGGCGACAATATGTGTGATTAGGGTTTGGATATTACAGAGTTTTAGGGAAAGTGTATGAGTAAGTGTGGCTTATATACTCCCATATTATTAGGGTTGTGATGCTTAACGGACATGTGCATGGGCTTGGTATCTTTTTTGGGTTGTGTATCCTTGGAATGATCATTGGGCCGAGAGTTAGAATGACATAAGGATGGGCCGAGAGTGTTGGGTTTATAATTACAAAATCACATTCTTTTGTTACTGATCAAGCATTCTCATTTGTGATATGTTATCTCTATGATATGTGGTACTTTGTGATTTGAGATATGTGAGCCGAAAGTTTTGGATATGTGATCTCAATGATGTATTCTCATTTGTAACTCGTCGAGTATGAATTAATTGAGTGATCAAATGGGATAAAAGATGAACCATGTGATTAATGGTACTAATTTTGGAATGGGTGATGTAGTAACTTTTGGGCCTCGGTTCTAATCGATTGTATCAAATACTCGTTGAATTATACTCTTAACTTTTGATGGTATGAGGTTTTTGAGACTTCTTGAATTAAGTAATTTGACACGATGTGATTTGTGAATTGATGAGATTTGATCATGAATTTTGATAAAGAGATTTGGTGTGTGATAAGATTTGATGGTGAGATTCGTAGTGTGACTGATACTTTGGGGTATACATCTCCATGAAGAATATTATCACGGCTTGAGTTAAGGATTGAACCAAGTTGACTACGGGGCTGTTTGTATTTGATATTTCTTATTTGGATTTGAAGTGAGGTTTTTCGGGCATGTTTACTTATTTCGTCTTCTTTCTTTCTACCCTTCCGCGAAGATGACTTGTTTGGGCGTTCATTGAATGTGATGAAGACTTGGCTATCTAGTTACTTCTATGATTCTTTCTCACTTATGCCACAAAGTAGCTACACTTTCGGTGTCTCACGCAGTTGAGGATACGTCAAGAGGTTTGGTACATTGGGTACACCGTTTCTTCTTCACAAGGATTAGTACAAGTTTAAGTAACAAATCTGGGGAAGTTCACTTCATGATCAAGTTTGGCATATCGGGTTTGCTTCTCCATGTGGTCACAGCAATAACCGTCAGCATATGTGGAAGATGTGTTTACCAAAGTGTTTACTGGATGGTTGATGATTATTGTTGATGCTGGATTATGAACCGCTAATTAACCACTGCATGTTCCCCTAAAACAGATATTCACCGAAACCAAAGTTGTCATAACACATTCAAGCTGACATTGTTTACGGTTTTGTCTTGATTTTGTAAAATCCCGCGAAAGAATCTATTTCTCGGTTTAAATCATAGACTTGTAAAATCCCGTGACAATGGAAACATCCTCGTAATAGTAAAGTGCATTTCCGGATCTATCTTACGGTTTATTCTTGGTCTTGTAAAATCCCGCGAAAGAAACTATTTCTCGGTTTAAACCATAGAATTGTAAAATCCCGTGATGATGGAACCATCCTTGAGAAAGGAAAGTGTATTTCGAGGTCTTATCTGATGCTGGTGCTATAGTTTCTACTTCGAAGAAGGGATAAAAGGGTGTACTTCATGAATTGGATGTGTGTTTGGATATTTGCCATGGTAGTTTGGTTATTACTTGGTTTTACGGGGTTATGTGCTTTTAACCATGGTCGGGATGAAACCATTATCAAAGTTCATGTAAATGTCAAAGGAGGCTAGATTTGAGCTTTTAACCAGAAGATGTGACAATGGCGTTAATTCACTATTATTTATTTGAGGTTGAAGTGAAATATCACGGGCGAGTGTACTTAGTATCTGAAGGTATCGGGGATGGTTGGATGAAGATTCTTCAAGATCCTTGTTCGAGCTTATTATCAAAAACAAAGACTTGGAAATCTAGTTATTGTTGGGTGTCTTTTACCTTTTCTTTTACCACTTGGGGGAATTGGGCTCTTACCACCTCAAAATAACTATCACTTTAAGGAGTTACGTTGTAGTGCTCAGTGTCACATTCAATTGTGGATTTTCAAGAGGTGATGTACGTCTTATACTTGATGGTTGGTTGGATGAAGAGTATAGAGTACTTAGAGATTCAATGGACGACGAAGTCTCAGCACCGCTCTTTGTTACATATGTGCAAGTTTAAGTCACGAGTTCGGGTTGTTTTACTTCAGGGTCAAATTCATCATATTGGGTTTTCTCCATCAGCTGTCACGACAAAGAACCTACTGAATGATAATGGGGTTGATTAAATGTTTGCCAAGAGATGATGAAAAGAGAGAGATTATGACATTTGAATACTTCAGTTCAAGCCTCGTACTCTAAAGAAAACAAAAGTGTACGTTTCAGTGCACTTTATCTTGGAAAGAAGAGAAATCTTCTTATGACGTTTGAACACAATAGTTCAAGCCTCGTTCTCTAAAGAAAAGAAAAGTGTACGTTTCAGTGCACTTTATCTTCTTAAGAAGAGAAATCTTCTTATGACGTTTGAACACAACAGTTCAAGCCTCGTACCTCAAAGAAAAGAAAAGTGTACGCTTCAGTGCGCTATATCTTCTGAAGAAGAGAAATCTTCTCATTTATGACCATTCTCATCAACATTCTTCATGCTTTTTCCATGCGCTTTCAATTATCAAGTTAACCGGGCTACTGTTGATTGTTTTCTTATTCCACTTGCTCAACTATAATGACGATGGCGACATCATGTGCTAATTTTGGGGGGGGAGAAGTGTGAATAGATTACATTTGTTGAAGATATTCACTTATTCAATCAAGAATGGCAACTCCATATGCAATTCTTGAGGGGGAGAAGAAGTGTGAATTTACTGCATGGTTGATTGATTTTAGAGAATAAATGGTCAAACGGCTCCAAACTCATGTAAGAAACGAGCTTATTCTTATCGGGTCATCTTCACATGGTGTTTTCTTCTAAGAGCCTTTGGTTAACATCTTAACACGGGCTGATATGATTAAATGACAAAGTGCTTCTAGTTGCTGGGCTGATTTCTTTGATGAACATCTTTCTGTTCTTGTTTGATTGGGAGGGATTTTAGTTAAGGAGATTTGCTACATATAAGATAATTGGAAAGAATTTGGTGAGATGAAGATGTTAACTATCTAATCCCCAACTGAACAATCTTGAAGAAGGTCGAGTCTACAGTCGGTTCTACATTTTCTGATGCGTGTTAGAAGACTAAAGACGAGTTGCATTTGATTATCCAAAGACTTCTTCTTATTACGGGCATTTATTAAAAGATTATCGGTTTAGGGGAGAGCACTAATTAGGGGAGAGTGAAATGTCAGATTTAATCCCCAATTAGACTTGCTCTCACTGTACTTCAGCAAGTTGATTCTTACAGAGACTTCAAGCGATCTTCTCAAAAGATTTCAAGTATCTGTGCTTACAGTGTGTTGCTGATTATGAAGTATCAAAACCAGCAAGGGGGAAGGAGACACGTATCTAAACGCGAGTAAACTTGATGAACTTAATACTTCTAAGTCATTGAAGATATCCCGGGAAGACAAATGTCATTACCGCAGAGAAAATCAAGGTTTGACTCATGGCGTTTAGTGTTCTTATTCCAACTATGTGGGGGAAGAGATGGAAGAGTTAGTTTCTGGTGATAAAAGAGGTACACACATTGTGTGATGATTTTGATAACATCGCAATCATCAGGGGAGAGAGATTGTGTACATTGGGGATGCTCAGCTGCTTCACTTGAGGGCTTAATCAGTGATTCAGAGATATAATCACTTATACCGGAGTTGACATCCGCTGAGATTGTCATCCGCAGAGATAATCGTGATTCGGCTGCCTCTTCAATGTTATCGGTTATTCTCTCTTTGGGCATTCGGGTACTTCGGGTTTTTGAGCTTTATACACTTTCTTTAGGGGAGAGAAAAGTATACATCGGGGTTATTCTTTGGCTATTGGACTTAATCTGCTACTTCGATGGTATAAGTTTCTCTGTCTTCGGGTTTATGTGTATTTGGGTTCGTGGGCTCTAGTCTAAGAGACTGACTGCATCAATTCAACTACTTGGGGGAACTGGTCTCTTGACACCTTTTTGGAATGGATCGCTTCAGACTTCAGTGGTTATGGAATTTGAGAAGATTAGTTATGAGTGGGATGAAACGTTGCTGTTCTATTGGATGATATAACCCCGAATGGAGAATCTCGATTATCGGTCTTAAAAGGAGCAGCGGTATTTATGATAATGGTGTGTTTCTCCGTGCACCTGGCTAAGGCAAGCTTGAAATAGAGCTTCGAATCTGCTCATCTAATGGATTTTCGGTTTGGGGGGAAGCTGCCAAAGTCTCTCTTTCTCAAAGGCTCGGGTTCTCTCTTCTATTCTGGAGCCTCGGATGCTTTGGTGGTGGAAGTTTAAGAGATGACGAATTCTATCATCTACGACATGCTGTTCGATATCCTTATCTCGGTACTCGTATCATCATCTTCCTAAACTATATCATCTACTCTATCTTTGTATATATCTATCAAAAAGCAAAATACAAAAATATAAAACCAACAAAAAGAAAATAAAAAATTATAAAACCAACAAAAAGCCATAAAAATCAGAAAATTTGAAAAAGACCAAAAATATGTTTTCTCAAGACATGTCTTCTGGTATCGATAACATCTACGGTCTTAGAAATGTTATTCAATAATGGCACGGGACCATAGATGAAGTTCGAGCAGGAGGTGTAAATATTTTTTTTCTAAACTTGTCTCAAACTATGGCTTACAGTTATTTCAGACTATAACCCGGGCTTCAAATGATGGCTTGCAGTTAATTCTGACCGTGACCCGCGCTTAAACCATGGTTTGCTATTATTTCAGATAGCAACCCGCTCTTTTAAAGAAAGGAAAGTGCTACGCTAAACCAATTTTCAAATATATCGTGCACTTATCCTAAAACTAATTAAGGAAAGTATGTCGAAGGACTGCTGTTCCTACACAAATGTTTTTTCGTCTAAAATTCTTCAGAGAAATATTTGTTGTTTTCAAAAAGTGTTGGGAAATGAGTTGCTTGAAAATCAATCAGTTTCAGAGTTTTCGAAAATAATTGAAAACTCAATCAATGACTTCAGCGCTTTTAAACTTTTCATAAAATGAGTCATTGATTGAGGGGGAGAATGTTTTCAAATCTTTATCATCTAACGGGCTTTCTTAATTATCCTAAATGCTTAACTAAAAAATGATGTTAACCTACGTTGAAGGACTAGGTGCCTAGGATATGATGTGTTAGGTTTAGATGATTAGAGTTTGATGAACACATAATCCCATACCTTTTATGATCTGATTGATATGTTGAACTGACTTTTATTAGTCGATTACTGTTTGGGTGTTGTCGACCACCATATATGTCTATCTGTGTTCACTAACGTATACAGATAACATGGTGTAAAAGAATGTTCCCGATCCGGATCCCACAATTTATGATTGGATGCCGAAAGGAAAGGGTAACTATATCTTGGGTTGACAAATGAAGAAACAGAGCTTAATTTGACTTCTATGGAGAGTTGGCATGAAAAAATGCAACGTAAGAGGTCTCACTGCATCAGCAGATGGTTTTCTTCATGTTACGATTTAGTAAATCCTGTCATTAAAGAGTCGGTCACCTCAAGTATATGTAATCGTTAGAAAGCTCGTAGTCGTAGATTATTTAATGTTAAGTAGTATTTAGTTAAGTAACACCGTGGAGGACGGACGGGTCTTTACCCACTGTATGCCTGACCCACAGCCCGTAGGTGGCGATTTATGTAAGAACTATAAATACTCTCTACCTCCCAAGGTAGAGAGTTGGAGCTCATAATAATACTTTCATTTTCTCTCACTAAGTTCCCAAACCTCTAACTCTTTCTCTCTAAAACCTCTTGTATACGCTTCTTTGATCATTGGTTTAGTGTGTTTGTGAAATCCAATATGTAACAAATGGTATCAAGAGCCAAGGTTTGATCATCTCTCTTACATATCCTTGGATTTCTTGTGGTTTTAGATGGTTTTTGAGTTTGAGAAAGTTTAGTGGTTTTTGCATCATTTGGATCATCTCTAGTGTTAAAGTTTGAATTTTGGGTGTACTTTTGTGTTTAGAATCATTGTAAGTGCTTGGGTTTTGTTAGGAATTAGAAATTCCAGGTATTAAAGAGTCGTCACCTCAAGTATATGTAATCGTTAGAAAGCTCGTAGTCATAGTTATTTTATGTTAAGTAGTATTTTGTTAAGTAACACCGTGGAGGACGACGGTCTTACCCAATATGCTGATCCACGCCCGTTGTGTGGCGTTTTATGTAAGACTATGAATACTCTCTACCTCCCAAGGTAGAGAGTTGGAGCTCATAATAATATTTTCTTTCTCTCACTATAGTTCCCAACTCTCTTCCTTTCTCTAACTAGAACTCTCTCTCTCTAACATTCTTATACGCCTACTTTGATCATGGTTTAGAGTGTTTGTGAAATCTAATATCCTTCAATTGGTATCAAGAGCCATGGTTTGATCACTCATCTTTCATGCTCTTTGTTTTGGTGGATTTCATAAGGTTTTTGGAGTATTAAGGGGTTAGGAGAGTTTGATTCATTTGGACAAATTCTAGTGTTAAAGTTTGAATTTTGCTTGTCCTTTTGTGTTTAGGATCATCATATGTGTTTATGTTTTTAATTGGAAGCCTTAAATCATTGTGGTTTGGTTGTTTTGGATTGATAAAGTGGTTATTTTTTAAAAAAGGACTAAGCGAGTTGTGTCTCGGACTTGTGTTTCTTCAAAGCGAGTTGCTTTGTTATTTAAAGCGAGTTGGTATATGCGAGTTGGCTGTTTAGCGAGTTGATATTTATGCTACTTGGGTTCTAAGCGAGTTGTTTCTTTAAACGACTTGAGATTTAAAGCGACTTGCTACTTAGCGAGTTGTAACGTTAGCGAGTTAACTTAAGCGACTTAGTGTTCAAGCGAGTTGATTGTGTTGCGAGTTGAGACTAAAGCGAGTTGGCTATTTAGCGACTTGATTAATTAGGCGAGTTGAGTGTGTTGCGAGTTGACTGCTTATGCGAGTTGTGTGTTTTGCGACTTGTCATTTAGACCTTTTTTCTTCTTCATGTTACGTTCTTACGGTTGTTCTTTTGGTTTAGTAAAATCCCGTGAAAGAATCAATTTCCCGGTTTAATCAAAGAATTGCAAAATCCGGTAGAGCTTGAAACATGTCTACAAACGTTCCTACTATCATCTCCACTGTTGTCGAGGATGTTCAAGCAATTGGTTCGATACTCGTCCACCCATGCTTGACATAACAACTACAATTCTTGGGCTCAACGAATCAGATTGTACTGCCTTGAAAGGAAAATGGTGTCAACATTCTCAAATCCATTGATGAAGGACCGTACCGAGTTGAGACGACTAGAGATGTACTTGATACTGCTGAAGATGGAACTCTCGATTTCGGAATGGGTGCCAAAGATGTATGATGAGCTTGATGATAAGGAGAAAAGAGATTCTGCTGATATCGGGCTTCAAACATTGTTCTTCAAGGTCTTCCTAAAGACATCTACAAGCCGATCAATCACAACACCGAAGCAAAGGCAGTATGGGATAATGTCAAGATGCTTCTCTCAGTGTTCGAATTAACTATGGAAGACAGAGAATCACAACTCTATGAAGAATTTGAACACTTCAAGATGAAACCAGATGAGAGTGTCTATGAGTACTATGTGAGATTTCATAAGTTGGTGAATGACATGAGGAACATCGCAATGACAATGCCTAACATTCAGCTGAACTCAAAATTTGTGAACAACATGAATACCGAATGGCACAAGTTTGTCACCTCTGTGAAGCTCACTAAAGGATTGAAGAATACAAACTATGAGCAACTCTATGCCTTCCTCCTTCAGAATGAGAGACATGCTATGTTTGAAAAATTGGTTCTTATCAGTCAAAACCAACCAGGGAAAGACAAGCTCGTCTAATGACTCAACTGCCTTCTACTCAAACATCGGAATCACAACCAAAGCCTCACAAGTCATACCCATGGGAATTGGTAATCACAAACTAATTCCTGATCCTATGTTCAAACAAGCCGATGCTGATGCACACGTGGGTAATTTCATTAATCAACTAGCTCTTCTGATTAGTCAAAATATGAATTCTCTCCCACAAACCAATAACAACCTCGAACACATCTAACCCACACAATCAAGCTACTGTTAAAGATGGGAGGATCGTGGTGCAACCATTTCAGGAAAGACAGTATGATCGTGGAAGAGGTGGAGCTAGAGCTGGTAGAGGTTATGTTGGTAATCAGAATCGAGGAAGGAATGGTAATCAAGGTCGCTAAGGCGATCAAATGTTATAATTGTGGTGGTGAGGACACATTGCAAGGAACCGCACATCTCCAAAGCGTCCCAGAATCTGATTACTTCAGAGTTAAGATGCTGCTTGTGCAAGCTCAGGATAATGGTGCTGCTTTGGATGAAGAGGAATTGTTGTTTCTAGTTGAGGGCAATGCCAAGACCTATGATGCAGATGTGGATGAGCACCCTATTCAGGAGATAGGTCACAATCATCAGAATGCCTTTCAAGTCGCTGATTGTGATGCATACGACTGTGATGTGGATGATGGACCTACTGCACACACAATCTTTATGGCTAGCATTTCTCCAATGGTTTCTCCCAAGGTCTCTCTCTTCACCACAAGCTGGCCCATCCAAAGACACACTCATCTCAGAGGTACTAAAACTATACGATGATGCTGATGTGCAAAAGATGCATGACAAAGTACTATCAACTGAAACTT
>OU343217.1:219864507-220135491 GCA_910596185.1 Chrysanthemum makinoi
AATGATAGCATTGCTAATGCCTAAGAGTCGAAGGGAAATCAGTACGGGCCGAAGCCGCTTAGTGCTACAATGCCATCGGTAATGCCGGGAGGTATCCGGGGTTAAGAAATGTTCGCGACAAAGATTTCAGCAAGAGTGGTGAACCTACTGCTTCGAGGCGTACCGACAGGAGCCACGCATATGCACGATGGTTTGGAGAAATTGAATCGGTGTTTTTGTTTTGTAAACTGTCCGATGACAAGAAGGTTACCCCTACGAAAGCACTTTACTCGATGGAGATGCTACCGCCAGAATTCATATGCTCAACCCGATTGAACGGAGAATGCTTCAAGCCACGCCGGGAGGAATTTATGGCTTGTGACTAAGAAGTTTTATCCTCGAATCCAAAATCAAAAAGCTGGAGACGGAGTTCCTATGAATTGGTAACCATTGGGCATGATATCTATTGACTACATCTCGAGATCCCGTGACCAGCCGCCAATGTCTGGCCGATGGTATCGGATAATGAAAGTTGCTAGAGGCTTTCATCGGACTTCCGAGGTTATTCAAGGAGATGTGACTTCGCTTGATCCACAAAACAATTGAGGAAGCTATTCGAGGACCGGTTGATGGCACAAGTGGTGAAGCCGTAAGTACACCACCACCAACCGAAACAACAACAACCCCAACAACCGTTTCATCAATAACCGAGGCAACTATAACAACAATAGCAACAACAACAAACGCAAGGGGACAACACTGTGGGTAGAATGCTACTCAACAACCAAGAGGGCAAAAGAGGTTGCTAAGGCTTATGCCGGACGTAAGGAAGGGAAAAGGATATACGGGGTTTTGCCGGCGTGTAATAAGTGTTTGAGTCATCACAATCCGGTCGATGTCTCCATCCGCGGTGAAAATTGCAAGAAAGTTGGTCACCGTATTAGGGATTGCAAGTGGCCACAAGTTACATGTTTTGCTAGGAACCTCGACACTACAGGATTGTAAGAAAGGAAAGAATCAAGCAAATCCGAATCAAGAAGGTTTGGCACGAGGAAGGGTTTACGCCATCGGAGGCGGAGAAGATAGGGAGGACCCCAATGTCATAACGTACGCTTCTTCTCAATAATCGCTACGCTTCAGCTTTATTTGATTCGGGTGCCGATAAAAGTTTTGTGTCCAATGCATTTGCACCGTTGCTCAACATTAAACCAACTACATTAGACATATCATACAACGTCGAATTAGCTAATGGTAGCGTAGTTAACACAAATACCATTGTCCGCGGTTGCACATTCAATTTTCTAAATCATCCCTTCAACATAGACCTCATGCCCGTGATTTGGTAGTTTTGACGCCGCCATCGGCATGGACTGGTTATCTAAGCATCGTTCAAAGATCATTTGTGATGAGAAAGTTGTTCATCTTCCTTATAACGGCGAAACTTTGATTATTCGTGGGGAACGGCTGGAACTAGAATTAGTATCATATCGTGTATCAAAACGGAGAAGTACATTAAGAAAGGTTGTCTTGCTTTTAGCTCATGTAAATCGAGAAAAGTCGGAGAAGCTAACTTGAAGATGTTCCTATTGTCTCGTGAATTTTCCTCAAGTATTTCCCGAGGATTTACCGACTTCCACCGCACCAAGTAGAGTCATATTGACTTAGTGCCCGGAGCCGCACCGACAAGGCGAGCACCGCATCGCGTCAGCACCATCCGAATGCAAGAGTTGTCTAATCAATTACAAGAGCGACAAAGGATTCATTAGGCCGAAGTTCCTCGCCTTGGGGAGCACCGTCTGTTTGTGAAGAAGAAGGATGGATCCTTCCGAATGTGCATAGATTATCGAATTGAACAAGCATCCGGTGAAGAATCGCTACCCACTCCCCAGAATTGATGACTTGTTCGATCAGTTGCAAGGTTCCAGTATTTATTCCAAGATTGATCTTCGCTCGTTATCATCGCCTTCAGTTCGAAGAGGATATTCGAAAACAACTAGAACACGCTACGGTCATTACCAGCTCAAGTGATGCCGCTGGATTGACTAATGCACCGCGTATTCATGGATCTCATGAATAGAGTTTGTGTCATTTGGACAAGTTTGGTATAGTGTTCATTGACGACATCTTGATCTACTCCAAGAGCAAAGAAGAGCAGCACGAGCATTTAAGGATGATTTTAGGCTACTCAAGAATGAGAAGTTGTATGCCAAATTTTCGTGTGATTTTTTAATCACAAAGTGCAATTTTGGTCATGTCATTGATAGTCAAGACTCAAGTTGATCCCCAAAGATTGAAGTCATGGAAAGATTGGGCTACTCCAACGAATCCTACATCGACAATTTCTAGGACTAGCAGGGTATTACCGAAGGTTCATCGGGTTTTTCGAAGATAGCAGACCTTTGACCAAGCTTGACACAGTAAAACAAGAAGTACGAGGGGAAAGAAACAAGAAGTTGCTTTTCGCTTGTTGAAGCAAAGCTTTGGCAAAGGCGCAATTTTGGCACTCACCAAGGCATTGAGAACTTTGTTGTATATTGTGACTCTTCAATAAGGACTTGGGGTCGTTTTTAATGCAAAACGATAAGGTGATAGCGTATGCTTCTCGACAACTTAAGGTTCATGAGAAGAACTACACAACCTATGATCTCGAAGTTAGGAGTCAGAGTTTTTGGCGCCAAGATTTGGAGACACTACCTCTACTGGTACAAAGTGCACAAGGTTTACCACCACAAGAGTTTGCAATATATTCTTGATCAAGGAGCTTAATATGAGGCAACGCCGTTGTTTGAGTTACTCAGCGACTATGATTGTGAAATCAAGTATCACTCGGGAAAAGCCAATGTTGTGGCTGATGCTCTTAGTCGAAAAGAGAGGCCTAAACCTTTAAGAGTTCGATCATTGGCAATGACGATTATCTCCTTACCATCGAAACTACCTAAGCACGATCGAAGCACTTAAGGAGGAAAATCGACCAAGTGAAAAGCTTTATGGTATGCCCGAAAGCCGTAATGGTTTTGTAAAGAGAGCAGATGGAGTATTATGTTTCAAGAATAGAATGTGGGTTCCATTGTATGGCAGAATACGAGAATTGATTATGCATGAGTCGCATAAGTCAAAGTATTCTATTCATCCGGGATCGGATAAGATGTATCAAGATCTTAAGAAGCTTTATTGGTGGCCTAACATGAAAGCGAGATTGCCACGACGTAGCAAAATGTCTCTACCCGCTAAGGTAAAAGTTGAATATCCTAAGCCTTCGTGTTTACTCCAACAACCGAAATTCCTCAATGGAAATGGGAACGATTACAATGGACTTTGTTACCAAACTTCCTAAGACATCGAGGTTACGACGCGCTTTGGGTAATTGTTGATCGCCTTACCAAATCAGCCCATTTCATACCTATTAGAGAGACTTATTCATGGAGCAAATCACTCACTAGACTTTATGTCAAGGAAATAGTCTCAGGCAACGGAACACCAATTTCTATTATTCGAAGCAGATAGTCGATTCACTTCAAAACTGGAATTCATTGCAAGATTCATTCGAACCAGTATTAGATGAGCACAGATATCACCCACAAACTGACGGTCAAAGTGAAAGGACCATTCAAACGTTAGAAGATATGCTGAGGGCATGTGTTATTGATTTTGGAAATGGTTGGTCTAACCATTTGCCATTGATAGAATTCTCGTACAACAATAGTTATCACACCAAGATCAAGATGGCACCATTTGAGGCACTCTATGGTCGTAGTGCCGCATCACCTATTTGTTGGGCCGAGGTAGGAGACGACAACTTCATCGGGTCCGTAAATGGTACGGAAACCACGGAAAAGATTGTTCAAATTCGTGATAGACTCGTAACCCAAGGAGCGCCAAAAGTTATGCGGATGTTAGACGCAAGGATTTGGCAAGTAGGTGACAAAGTTATGTTGAAAGTATCGCCTGGAAGCGCGTGGTACATTTGGCCGCTGGAAGTAAAACCCGAGATACATTAGACCATTCAAGATTTTGAGCAGAGTTGGTCCGGTAGCTTATCGACTTGATCTTCCGCCGTAACTCGGGCCTGTACACAACACGCTTCACGCTTTCAAACCTGAAGAAGTGTCTTCGACTTAATCGCTTGTTATTCCATTGATGAAGTTCGCTTTGACGACAAACTCAACTTTGTGGAAGAATCAGAGAAATCATGGACCGCAGAAAAAGGCTAAAATGAAATGAGTCGTATTCCGCCGAAAGTTCGCTGGAATTCTCAACGAACTCGAAGCCTTTGGGAACGGAAGACCGATGCGACGCAAGTATCCTCATCTTTTCACCGACAATCGTAGACCTAATAATGATTGAATTCGTGACTGAATTCCTTTTTGGATGGGCTTAATGTGACAATCCGACTGTGTCTTCTTCACATTCATGTCTCATTATTTCAACATTTTTAGTAAACTTGGTTTACGTTTCAAATCGCAGAACCTTGGAGGTTTAGCTAATTCATGATCATGACATCACGTACATTTCATATGGACTAAGATTAGTCTACATTTCATTGACATCATGTGCATCTCATTTACAAGCATTCACCACATGTCATTTCATATTCAACGCGTAATTTTTATATTTAATAATCGTTATCGCAAGTGAGTTATTATTTTAACATTTAACCGCTACTTTCAAAAGTGATCCCGATGTATTTTAAACTTACATTTAGTTATAAAAAACTATATTTTGAGTTTTCCTAGTGTTTAAATTTATTTGTATATTAATCGCTAAAATTTTATTACGCTGCTTTTTCTTAAAAACTACTCGATAATTTATATATCACTCAAATTTTCACAAGGAAAGTATTTTTACAATTTTTATCATCTCAATACACTCTATTTTGACTTAATAAAAACTTACTTGTACCAAAATTATACCTTTTACCTTATAAGTCACAATTTACTTACCTTTCTTTTACAAATTCTACAAATTAAACACAAGTCTATACAAGTAATAGTTTTAAAAATAAAAATAAATATTCATTTTCCCTCCCTTGGCCGACATGGGAGGGTGTAGTTATTGATTGAGCATGGTTGCCTTGATTGAAATAAATGTTGCTTGAATATAAGTCTTTCATCTATTAATAATTTCTCATACATTTCATTCTCTTTTCAAGTGTTAATAAACTTCTTTCTTTGGGTCTTCAAACCGCCACACTCATCAAGAAATAGGATCAAGATTTTGCAAAATCAAGTCATTTACAATATAGTTATATCCTTTATATGGTTTTGAAATAAAAACCAAGGATATTTAAGTTAATCCTTGTTACTTTCACCTCATCACTATTACTAGTAAGCATGTTCTTATCATTTTCAAGTTTCCTTTTCATTTTCATATGTTTCTTTTCATTTTTGGAGCTTATATGCATGATATGTGATTTATACCATTTATTTTATGATTTTAGAGTATATATATATATGGTCATCCTATAATTACCCCCTTGGTATTGGTTGGTCTTGATGGTGATTAGGAACCCATGACACCCTAAGAAGGTGTATGGTAGGATTAGATTATTTTTGGAGTTGATTTGAAGGGATTAGAATAGGTTTTGTCCGAGAAAAACTATTTTCGATAACTATATATTTATGTTCTGTCCTTAATTCGAATTTCTGGAAAACCCTACTGTTGGTACGAAACTTTGGCCTTGATTTTTAGAAAATATACTTTAAAACGAATCCGTGGCCGCTTGAACGGATAAAAACGGACTTATAATGAAGAAGTTATGGATTTTTGAAGTTTGACGACCTAAAATTATAGTTTCTGAAATTTCAGCATGCAGTTTTTAGTTTGTTCGGGTCAAAAACGAGCCTTAAGCGTCACAAATTATTTCGACTTCTCAAAAATATATTAGTTTACTTCAATACGAAGCTAAGGACTTATTAAACGTAGAAAACGGATTTGAAACGACAAAGATATGCACTTTTTCATAAACTTGCCGTAATTAATTTTCTGCACACAATTAGCCAAAACCACCATCTTTAACCCTTATTATCTTTATGTCCGAGACCTTTTGGACTAAAAACTCCTGAATCGAAACTTTAGATATCGATACAAACTTTCCAAAACAGTCGAGTTCGTTCTCTAACGCATCTACGTACACCATTTTACGACTGTTTTTCCGGAGCCATTTTTGTTATTTTCATAAAAATTCCGACGACATTGTTTTGCGACGAAAAGTGGTAATTTCACCAAAAATCATTATAAAACCATTGTAGGATGACATTTTGACGTAAAAACATGTAAAGTGATTTTTGATTGGTCAAGACGTCAAAAGAGTATTTTTTTTGACGATGTGTAATATTTTTCAAAACTCATAAATGGTATAAATAACATATCAAGTGCATGCATAACATTACATTGCAACTCATGACATATCATATCATTGATATAGGTCCCGGTTAACGCATCACATTAAACCTCGTACCTACCTTTGCCATTATTCCATTTATCCAAGTGAGTTTTCATAGCCGCTTTTACATGCCTTCGATTATTTTCAAACCCAAGGGGAGAATACATTGCACTACATTTTTCTTTGTACGATACCAAGTATGTTAAATTCATTCATACTGCTTAAGTTACCGCATTGGCCAATTTGAAAGTCCCCATTACTTGAACATGAACCGTTAATCTTTGGAGCGCGGATGAGTGGATAGATCTATCGAGGGTGACGCTCCATCCGTTGGTGAATCCCAACAGAAAAATGCATTTCATTTGATAACATACGGAGTTGTCCGCAAACACTCTGCAGGGGCATACATGATTGAACAGCCTAGTTTCGGGGTCATGGGCTTAGAGCAATTGTAACATTATTTTTACGTGACTTGATGGTCATGCATGATAGATACTTGTGTAGTCGTATAAAACATTTACATAAACCTATGATTTCTCACCAACATTATTGTTGACCGCTTTTAGCAATGTATTTTCAGGTAACTGAGGCATTATCATCATGACATGGTTTAGGGACCTACATTTTGAGTCGTGGCGTCGACTTACATTATGTACATTATGGCACTTTATTTCAAAACATCGTTTGGATTTGTATTATATTTGTATTTCCGCAAACTTTGAAAACCTTTTGGGACCGATGTTGTACTCTGAATGTTTTTATGAAATATCCAACGATGTGTTTTAAAAACGGCACTTTAGGTCGCTCAATATAACTGGATGTGGTGCTATGACAGTCAATCCCCCAGAATTCCATTCCGCCGCAAAAGGTAAATTGGGGGTGTGACAATCAGTTGGACAAAATTGTAAGTTTGACAGCAAATTTTATTATTATGTTTATTGTTAGTTATAAGTTAATATTGATAGTCTATTAGTTAAAACTGTTAGTTATAAGTTAATACTGTTAGTTATAAGTTAATACTGTTACTTAAGTTGATACTGGTAGAATTAAATAACCTATTTCCCATATTGTGTGTGCAGAAAGAGATGGAGGACAAGATCAAACAAGGAATCTTGAAGGTTGATCTTGGCAGTGATGCCATGACAGTTGTATTAGGTAAGGAAAAGGGAGGATATGCGAGAGGAGTGGGAGGTGGAGTAACCTACAAGAGGTATTTTGATCTACCTCGAATCAGACAAGCATCTGATGAAAGAGTGGTGTTACTTCAAAGTGAACTTGATAATGAGCGACGCCAAAGTCACGAAAAAGAGGCGGTAATCTAGGATTTGATGAATCAATTGGCTGCACAAAGGGCGCAGTTGCAGCCAACTTCAACTCCATTGACACTAACGGATGTAAGACATATTTTATCTTGATTTTTTTTTGTGTAACAAAAGTGAAATAATTACCAATAGAATCCATGATCCAAAGACTCCTCCATATAACAATAGAATCCATTCAGCCTTAAATTGAAGTTGTTTCTTGACATAAGAAAGTAACATTCCATCTTTTTTTTACCCTTTTAAATACTGATGTAGTCTTCTTAAACAATTATTTTTCAGGTGTCTCCGGAACACGTGTTGCTGGACGTGAGAAAATTGCGAGCATTGAGAAGTCTAATGGACTTGCAACTTTGGAAAAGGAAATGGAAATAAGTGTAAGTAATAAATCATCCCACTGGGATTTTTGAATTCTACATACATGTATTATTTACCGTGTATTATGTATATAGGAAATCGTTAAACTGTCGTTTCTAAGAAATCGATTAGATCAAAAACGAAGGATTCTTCACGTCAACTTTCCGAATCACAAGAACATGAGTCTCCATTAACAGACTACCAAAGTATGTATTTAAACATTTTCATATGTTCTTTAGTTTAATTAATTAATGATACATATATACATGCAACAAATTATCTTTTTAGGTAATTAGGCGCATCTGTGGCACTTAAAGAAATCAAGTATTATTACGGAGGGTACCGTGTACAAAACTGATGGAAAACAAATGCTTCATAACAAACCACTCCCAAAGGATTGCTACAGAGTGTCTATTGATAAATCTTTAGTGGATGCAGCATGCATACCGGATGTAGGAAGTAACGGTTTCAAACAGTTAAGGATGCAGTAGGTGGTTTTTATGCATGGCCAAAGGATCAGTGGTTTTCGATGAAAAGGTACATACATGCATGTGTTTTATAAACCTACATATATCATTATTCATATTTAATTCAGTGTTTGATACACCCGGCTTTTGTTTCCTACAGGTAACACCACCAAGTACCATAAACTGATTGGTGAGAACAGAACTGCACCTAAATTACAAACGAAGCGCTACGTCTCAAGTAATGCCATGCAAAAGGAAGCTAAGAAGATCAAGAGTCAGAAGTCATTAAATTATTGAGAATTTTATTATGTACGACATTACAATTTTATATACATTCCAATTTTATTGTATTTGAATATATTTTGTATATATATATATATATATATATATATATATATATATATTTGAATTTGTTTTGATATATATTGATTTCTTATATGTGACTAAAAGATACATATAGTCACAATTATTAACAATTTTTTGTCACAGTTTGCTTAATTCGATGTGTGACTAAATGTTAGAAAAGGCCACACAAACATAAAATTCATGTGGCCATTGGATGATCAATAGTCACACAAAACATACATTTCTTCACTTAAAACACCATATGGTCACACTTATTAACATTTTTAGCCACTTTATGATTAATTGTATGTGACTAAATACCCAAAAGAAACATGATTTGTGTGACTAAATGTTAGAAAAAGCCACACAAACATAAAATTAATCTGGCCATTGTATGATCAACAGTCACACGAAACACACATTTCTTCACTTAAAACACCATATGGTCACACTTATTAACACTTTTGGCCACTTTATGATTAATTGTATGTGACTAAATACCCAAAAGAAATATGCTTTGTGTGACTAAATGTTAGAAAATGCCACACAAACATAAAATTAATGTGGCCATTGGATGATCAATAGTCACACAAAACACACATTTCTTCACTTAAAACACCATATGGTCACACTTATTAACACTTTTGGCCACTTTATGCTTAATTGTATTTGATTAAATACCCAAAAGAAACATGCTTTGTGTGACTAAATGTTAGAAAAGGCCACACAAACATAAAATTCAAGTGGCCATTGGATGATCGATAGTCACACAAAACACACATTTCTTCACTTAAAACACCATATGGTCACACTTATTAACACTTTTGGCCACTTTATGCTTAAATGTATGTGACTAAATACACAAAACAAACATGCTTTGTGTGACTAAATGTTAGAAAAGGCCACACAAACATAAAATTCATGTGGCCATTGGATGATCAATAGTCACACAAAACACACATTTCTTCACTTAAAACACCATATGGTCACACTTATTAACACTTTTACCACTTTATGGTTAAGTATATGTGACCAAATACCCAAAACAAACATGCTTTGTGTGACTAAATGTTAGAAAAGGCCACACAAACATAAAATTCATGTGGCCGTTAGATGATCAATAGTCACACAAAACACACATTTCTTCACATAAAACACCATATGGTCACACTTATTAACATTTTTAGCCACTTTATGATTAATTGTATGTGACTAAATACCCAAAAGAAACATGATTTGTGTGACTAAATGTTAGAAAAGGCCACACAAACATAAAATTAATGTGGCCATTGGATGATCAATAGTCACACAAAACACACATTTCTTCAGTGTAAACACCATATGGTCACACTTATTAACACTTTTGGCCACTTTATGATTAATTGTATGTGACTAAATACCCAAAAGAAACATGCTTTGTATGACTAAATGTTAGAAAAGACCACACAAACATAAAATTCAAGTGGCCATTGGATGATCAATAGTCACACAAAATACACATTTCTTCACTTAAAACACCATATGGTCATACTTATTAACACTTTTAGCCACTTTATGGTTAATTGTATGTTACTAAATACCCAAAACAAACATGCTTTGTGTGACTAAATGTTAGAAAAGGCCACACAAACATAAAATTCATGTGGCCATTGGATGATCAATAGTCACACAAAACACACATTTCTTCACTGTAAACACCATATGGTCACACTTATTAACACTTTTGGCCACTTTATGATTAATTGTATGTGACTAAATACACAAAACAAACATGCTTTGTGTGACTAAATGTTACAAAAGGCCACACAAACATAAAATTCAAGTGGCCATTGGATGATCAATAGTCACACAAAAGACATATTTCTTCACCTTAAACACCATATGGTCACACTTATTAACACTTTTGGCCACTTTATGCTTAATTGTATGTAACTAAATACCCAAAAGAAACATGTTAAGGTTTTGGTTACTGTTTTGTAATAGAGACTAAAAAAAAGTCAAACATGTGACCATAAGGTACCTATGGTCGCGCGACCTTTAGTCACACATGGTCGAAAAATCATGTATGACTATATGTTTATCGTCACACATATTCGGTGAGCCAAATCCACTTTTTGTTTTAGTGCAAGATCTCTGAATCTGAAGGTCTGCATAAAGGGTATGATAGGTTCCAAAAATTTTTGAGCCAACTCAATCAGCTACAGGCAAAACCAGATAATGAAGAATGCAATGTCAAGTTCTTGAGGGCATTGCCTTCCTCCTGGTCACAGGTATCCATCACTCTTAAAGCAAAGGGTGGTCTTGACTACTTGAACTTTGATGACCTGTACAACAAACTCAAGTCTCTTGAGATAGACATCAAAGGAGGCTCAAGTTATTCTTTGAATAATTCCATTATCCAACCCACTCAGCATTTGTTGGTACTACTAATACTAACCATAAGATGACATATTCTGATATTCCAAGCTCATCATCATCAACCTCATCTCCTGGTAATCTGATTGAAGATATACTTCACTCATTTGTTGCTGAAAGTGCACCACAACAGCAACTAGCATATGAAGACTTTGAACAGATTGATAAGATGGATTTGGAAGAATTGGATATGAAATGGCAAATGGCAATGCTTTCAGTAAAGGTGAATAAATTTGAAAAGAAGGCTGGAAGGAAGATCCAATTCAACCAGAAGGACTCAGAAAGGTTTAACAAAAGGAAGGCTAAATGTTATAAATGTTCACAACTAGGTCACTTTGCAAGAGAATGCCCAGGAATAAAGATAGGTGATAAGGCCAGATACTCTGCTTACAAGCTTCATGAATTAAACTCAAAAGAGCCCAAAGCCCTTTTGTCTGTTGATTCTATGGTGAACTGGTCTGATCATGAGGGAGAAAATGAAGGAAGTAATGGTACTGCAGCATTTGGTATGGTTGTTGATTGTGAGACAGAAGAGGTAGAAGAAATTGCTCTGATGGAGGTCACTTCTCAGGTACACATTTGTCCTTTTGGCTGTCATGATAAATATGTTGATATTCAAAAGGACTTTAATGATTTAGAAAATTAGTATAAAGAGTATTACATTCAAGTTCAAGCATATAAAAGTACTCTTCAAACTTTAGAAAAACAAAAGGCTTGGTACCAAACTAATCAGTTAGCCTATGTGGAAAAGATTAAGGTTTTAGAAAAAGATTTGGAAAACACTACTAACTTACTAAAACATTCTGAAAATGTGAATGCTAAGTTGTCTTTAGAAAATCAGGACTTACAGACTAAGCTAGATAATACCTAGGACAGGTTTAATAAATGGAAAAAATAATCTAAAAATTTAGCCAAGTTGATTGATAGTTCTATGTCAAAGAGCTAAGATTGGGTTGGGATATGGGGACTATATAGGGGAAAATGAAGTTTATGACCCACATATGGAAAGTATTTTTGACTCTACCCCTGAAGAGGTGGATTTTACAACTCCTGTTAAATTTGTTAAACCAGGAGAAGTGCATACTGTTTCTCCACCTATAACAGGGACATTTAAGCCTACCTCTACCCACACTGACTTTGATGAATCACAAAATACCTATGGCAAAAAGACTAATGACTTGTCTGAAACTAATAGTGAAACTAATGATTGTGTCTCTTGTTCTTTTAGTGACAAGTCTCGAACCCAAGACCAATGACTTTGCCTCCTGTGATTCAAATGACAAGTCACCCACACCCAAGTCGATGATTCTTAGTCACGATGAATCCAATTGGAGATAGCTACCTCAAGACAATATTTTCTGCATTCATTCTCGTTTATTTTTCTTGTGACAGGGTTTTTTGTAGTAAGACAAGGAATGTCAAAAATAGTTCTTTTGGTAATAAATCATGTTTTGTTTGTAGTAGTTTCTCTCATCTTATTAAAGATTGTGATTTCTATAAGAAAAAGATGGGTGTTTATAGTGGCCAAAGACCCTTGTGGACTGATATTGACAATATTGCACCATTTGTACCCCAAGCATCACATATAAAGACTGGGAAATCTACCTTTCATAGACCAATACTGCCTCTACATAGACCATCACTTTGCCAGATACTGATCAAAGACCAATTCCTCTGGTAATTATGTTCCTACTGGTAGAAGGAATTTCTCTCCAGTTCCTACTAGTTGGAGAAGAAGTGATGCTAGACAAACGACCAAACCTACAAGCTCTTACTTTCAAAGTTTTTATAGGCCTGACATTTGTGACCACATGTATATGGGGGGAAAGATGGGGAACTGCTATTAAGTCCTCTGCAGGTTGTTCTTGGACACATAACAGACCAAATCTAAAATGGGGATTCAAGAACAATGGTGGATCTCATTAATCTACAAGGTTTACCTATCACTGATCCACAAGGCAGGCCCAAGTCAGTTATGACTTGGGTCTCCCAATGAATCTAATGTTGTTCTATTTCTTTTCTTGTAGGATAATCCTCATAAAAATAAAGATGTAGGCATAGTTGATAGTGGCTGCTCTAGAAACATGACATGGAACAAAGACAAGTTAGATGATTTTGTGAAGAATAAAGGAGGTATTGTGACTTTTAAAGGAGGAGATGGTAAGATAACTGGTAAAGGAACCATCAGGACTTCCAAGCTAGATTTTGAGAATGTCTACTATGTGGAAGAGCTGCAAAATTTTAATCTGTTCTTTGTTTCACAGATTTGTGACAAAAACAACAGTGTTCTCTTCACTACCATTGAATGTCTTTTGCTATCTAAATACTTCCAGTTGCCTGATGATAGTCAGGTTGTTCTTAGATTTCCAAGAAATCACAATCTCTACAGTTTCAATTTGAATCATCTGCAGCCTGAGGGTAATTTAGCCTGACATCCTTGGATGAATCTACAAAATGGCATAGGAGGATGGCTCATGTTAATTTCAAAACCATCAACAAAATGGCAAAGCATGGATTGGTTAAAGGGCTTCCTTCTAAACTCTTCACAAATGAGCACAATTGTTTTTCCTGCAACAAAGGAAAGCAACACAAGACATCTTATAAGGCCATCACAGCAGTGAGAACCCTCACTGCACCTCTTAAGTTA
This sequence comes from Chrysanthemum makinoi, assembly GCA_910596185.1. NCBI lineage: Eukaryota > Viridiplantae > Streptophyta > Magnoliopsida > Asterales > Asteraceae > Chrysanthemum > Chrysanthemum makinoi. The sequence continues at coordinate 219,878,419 of OU343217.1, forward strand.
CTTCATATGGATCTTTTTGGTCCTACTTCCATCAGAAGTATTGACCACAAGTACTACTGCCTAGTGATTACAGATGACTTTAGCCAATTTTGTTCGGTTTTCTTTTTAGGGACTAAGGATGAAACCTATCATATTATTAAGGATTTTATTGCCCTAATTGAAAATCAGCTGAATAAAAAGGTTAAGACCATAAGGTGTGACAATGGGACAGAGTTTAACAATTCTCAATTAATAGAACTCTATGGTTCAAAGGGGATTAAAAGGGACTACAATAATTCCTAAACTCCACAACAAAATGGGGTTGCTGAAAGAAAGAATATAACCCTTATAGAAGCAGCAAGATCTATGCTGGCTAATTCTAAGCTTCCTACGATGTTTTGGACCGAAGCAGTTTTTACTACTTGTTATATTTTGAACATGGTTTTGATCACTAGTCCTCACAACAAAACACCTGATAAACTGTTATCTGGGAAAGCTCCCAACATCAGTCATCTTAAACCTTTTGGATGTCATGTAACCATCCTTAACACCAGTGATCATTTTGGTAAATTTGAAGGGAAAGCTGATGAGGGGTTTATTGTTGGGTACTCTACACATAGTAAGGCTTACAAAGTCCACAATTTATCTACAAAAAGGATAGAAGAGACACTCAGTATGAGATATCTTGAGGATAAACCTAACACTCAGGGTTCAGGTCCTGAATGGTATTTTGACCTTGACTATCTGACCGATTCTTTAGGTTATACTCTTTTCAAAGCTAACCAATTTGCAGGTTCACTGGATTCTACAATTAACAATGCAGGTCCTTTTCAAGATGATTCAGATTCTGAGTGTGATGAACAATCCATTAGGGTTCCCTCTTTTCCTTCTAACCCCTTTTTAGGTACTGAATTCAAAGATACTTCTGATGTGGGTGAAAGTTATGCAGAAGATCTTGCTAAGCTTCAAAGACAAGAACATAAGGCTAAGGAAGCTGCTGATCCGCTTGGCTTTAAGTTTACAAAAGACATTGAAGAACTCCTAAGGCAAGCTACTATTGCAGCACGCATGAATCTGGATTCTGCTGGTACTTCATCACTTCCTGTTGGTAGTGCTACAGTTCCCGCTTGTCGTTCCGTTCCTACTGATTATGCATCACTTTCTCCTGATGCATCAGTTCCTGCTGCCAAGTCCATTCCTTCTGCTGACTCATTGGGTTTCAATGTTCCTCCTATAAGATATCTAAGCCCGACTGATCTTATCAACTCTCTCTCTTGAAGCTTTAAAATGGACAATATTAATCATCACCCAAGTACTGGCATTTTCACCTCCTCCTCATATGATGATGACTTTTGTCCTACTATCAATAACCTTGCCCCCAATGTTGATGTCAACCCTATTGTTACTACAAGAATCAACACTTTTCATTCTCAGTCCTTAATTCTTGGAGATCCTACTGCAACTGTTCAGACAAGGAGTGTTGTGAAGAAGACAAAGTATGGTGAGAGTGCTTTTGTCAGCTATCTTCACCATCAGCAAAGAAACAATCGCACAGATTATCAACACTGCCTCTTTGCTTGTTTTCTGTCTCAAGTTGAACCAAGTAGTGTCTCACAAGCTCTTGAAGATTCAAAGATGGATAGAGGCTATGCAGAGGAAATGCAATTCTTAAATCAAAATGTGTGGAAGCTTGTACCTTTGCCTGCAGGAAAAACTGCAATTGGGACAAAATGGATTCTAAAGAACAAGAGGGATGGTAGAGGTATTGTGGTAAGAAATAAAGCTAGATTAGTTGCTCAAGGTCGTGCAAGAGGAGGGTATTAATTATGATGTGGTATTTGATCCAGTGGCAAGGGTTGAAGCCATTAGACTATTTTTAGCTTTTGCTTCATATATGGGCTTCTTGGTATATCAAATGGATGTTAAGAGTGCCATTCTCTATGGGGAGATTGAAGAGGAGTGCTATGTCACTCAACCCAAGGGATTTGTGGACCCTCAGAACCCTAAACTACTCTACAAAGTAGTCAAAGCACTCTATGGTCTTCATCAAGCACCCAAGGCATTGTATGCCAGATTATCTACCTTCTTGTTGAAGCATGGCTACAGAAAAGGTACTATTGACAAGACACTATTCATCAAGAAGAATTTTAGGGATATCATACTTGTCCAAGTCTATGTGGATGATATTATCTTTGGTTCTACAAAGGAGGCTTGGTGTAGGGAATTTGAAGAATTGATGAAAGGTGAATTTGAGATGAGTGCTATGAGTGAGCTCACATTTTTTTTAGGCTTACAGGTCAAGCAAAAGTCTGATAGGATCTTTATCAGTCAAGAGAAATATGTGCAAGACATTCTCAAGAAGTTTGATTTGGAAAGTGTGAGGACTGCTACCACTTCATATGAAGCTCCTTAGCCTAAATCCAAGAATGAATCTGATGATGCTGTTAATGTTCATCTCTATAGATCTATGATAGGTTCTCTTATGTATTTAATAGCTTCTAGACCTAACATCATGTTTGCGTTAGTGATCGACATCAAGTCACACCTTTGACTTCCAATCTGAATGCAGTCAAGAAAATCTTCAAGTACCTTAAAGGTTAACCTAAGTTAGGTCTTTGGTACCCAAGAGATTCTCCCTTTGTGTTGGAAGCTTACAGTGACAGTGATTATGCTGGTGCAAACCTTGATATAAAGTCCCATACTGGGGGTTGTCAGTTTTTGGGTAGGAGATTAATTTCATGGCAATGCGAAAAGCAGACAATTGTGGCAACATCTTCTACTGAAGCAGAATATGTTGCTGCTGCTAACTGTTGTGGCCAAGTTCTTTGGATACAGAATCAACTGCTCGACTATGGGGTCAATTTCATAAAGACAAAAATCTTTATTGATAACTAAAGTACAATTTGCATTGTTAAAAACCTAGTTTTTCAGCAAAGAACAAAGCACATAGAAATTAGGCACCATTTCATTCGAGATACTTATGAGAAACATCTTATTCAAGTGCTGAAAATACACACTGATGATAATGTGGCTTATTTATTGACCAAAGCTTTTGATGGGCCTCGGTTCAATTTCTTAGTGGTGAGTATTAGGTTGCTCAATCCCTAATTGACGTGCTTGAGGGGAGGCTTATTGTAGTGTTTTGTATATGTTTTGTTTGTTTAGTCTCACTTTTTGCAGAATACTCGATCATGAGGGTGGCTAGGTGAGTCTCTATAACCATGTGTGATGTTGTTGTTGGACAGCTTCCTTCTGGTAGTACAATTCATTCCTGCTGGTTGTTCACTTCCTGGTCGGTATTTTGTCCTTCTTGATATCTCAGTTATTGCATACCGCAAAGGCTTTGATATGGTGGAATTTTCTTACACTAGTATACTCTACTAATATTGGCCATTTAGAACCTATTTGGTTAAGGGTTACTTATTTAAAGGATAATTACTGTTATCTTCTAATTTTTAACAGTTATTCTCTTATAATTAAACCTTAATCTTCCAAATCGGTCAAATACACATCAATCAAGTTCCCCCTGACTACCAGTATCAACTATAACCAGTACAAACTATAATTGTGCTTACAAATCCACCATCTCACCTCAACCCTCTCTCTAATTCATCAATGGCTGAACTCAAATACAAGATAGAGCACAACAAGGTCGGTTTCTTGGAAAAACACCAAGGAAGTGAAGAATATCACCAAATAATTGACTTCCTGAGGGCATCCCACATTCGGTATGCTATTACTAGTGATCCTAACACTATCTCTGATTCATTGGTCAAACAATTTTGGTCAACGGCAACACTAAGATCTGCTGATTTGGGTCCTCCTGCCATTCTTGCTACCATTGATGATATGGAATACACAATTACTAAAGACTTTATCAGAGATAGACTTTAATTGGATGATGCTGGTGGCCTCACTGATTTAGCAATTATTAAAATTTACTCTGGTATGGAAAATATAAATTATGTAACTAAAGGCAAGCTGCCTTTCTTCAAGAATAGGTTCTCACCTCAATGGAAGTTCTTGATTCACATAATCCTGCATTGCCTTAGTTCAAAGTCTTGGAGTTGGGATCAGTTTGGAAGTGTTGTAGTTGTGGCTCTTATTTGAATATTTGATGGAAGGAGTTCAATTGGTCCAACTACATTTTTAACATGATGGTGAGCAACATCAGCAGCAAAGTTAAGTTCTTGATGTATCCTAGGTTTCTGCAAATTATACTGGATGTAGAAACTAGGTCCATAAGGCAATATCAGGTGTACAGGTTATCTAATAAATTATTTGCCAATATGAAGCTTACTTCTGAGGTTCCTGATATGCCCTTTTCACAAGTATGTAATCTACTTCTCGATGTTATGCCCGGCACCATGAACCAAAGACCAAACCTAACCCATACCTATAAATGATCATGAATCAACACCTGTGCATCAACTTGTGACACAACCTGACCAATCTTATCGTACTGTCTCTTCACCTTCACACCCTCCTAGTCCACACCATCATGTATCTCAGACTCCACCCAGGTCTCCTCCACCTCCACTCAGACCCTCTCCAACTCCATCTGCTGGTCAAACTAAAACAACTACAGAGGACCCTGTGTCTCTAGAAGCTCTGTCTTCTATGGTATCTCTACTAGTTCAAATAATGAGTTCTTTGGAAACTGAGCTTAAGAATCACAAGGCCTTTTTTAGGGGTGTAGTTGGCAGGCTAGTCAACAAGGTCAAAGATATGATTGTTCTGCTTAAAAAGAGAAAGTTGGTGAGAAGTCCGATCCTAAGTTGGTGAGAAAATTGTTGATTGGATGTTCTAACTGCTGCCTCGATGCAACCGTGGTCATGGGCACAAATATTCCTTCTGGTGGTGTTTTAGATGTTCCTCCTGGTGGTACTTCTGGTGGTATGTCTGATTTTCCTCCTGCAGTTGCTGCAGATGTTCCTCCTGGGGTTAATGATGATGTTGCTACTGGTGTTCGTGATGGTCCTGATTCTACTGATGGGGTTGATATTCATGCTGATAACTCTGATCCACATGCTACTGATCATCCTTATGTTCATGCTTCTTCTGGTACTCATGCTGGTACACATACTGGTGTTTCTAACAACGGAAAATCTCCAATGGTTGAATAGGATCCTTCTATCCCACACAGGACTCCTAAGGAAATGATGGAAGATAGATTGGAAACAGAAGCTGGCAGAAAAGCACATGAGGAGGAACTTGCTAAGTTGGCTAGATTTAGAGAAGAAGAGGCCAAGAAGAGACAAGAAGATGTTATTTCTTCTGCTATGTATTATTCTCGAACCGGGATCGCGGATATTATGGCTAAAGTGGAAACTAATGCTTTCTTTCAAGGATTTATTGGTGCCGAGCAAGTCAATGAAGATAATTTTCCACCAAGATGGCTACCTGGTGCGAAGAGGAGACAAAATCTTGTTGCCGCCTCAACAAAAGAAGTTCATGTGCTGGCTTTATAAAGAACCAGAGTTGTGTTGTTTATACTACTGGTTGGACCATGGCAAGGGTGAAATGATTGCCTGATGACTAGTTGAAAAAGGAGTTTGAGAAGATTAAAAAGGCTCTTGGACTCCCTCAGGTGAATGCTTTTAGCAAGTCCTTAAAAAGGAAGAGTTATGTAGACGAAGCACGCTCATCCAAGCAGCAGAAGTCTAATGAGGCTTCAACTCCTTCTGGTTCATCTGTTACTCCATTTCCACCACTTGGTTCTTCTACCATTCCAATGCGATGACATTCTGTAAGCCACAGACATCTATTCCACGTATCACTCCCGCGATACATCTATTCCCACGCTTCATCGACTTCTAATCCCATTGCCTAAGCTCTACACTGTACGAAAAGTCTTTTCCCCGCTAAGCATTAAGTCCCCAATCACATTGGTTACAAGCGGCTCGGATAGGTCTTTCATCAAGATTGATGAGGAAGAGGATTCATCTGAAGAGGATCCTATTCCTTATTCTCCTAACTGGCCAGAACGCTTTCCATCAGTGCTTTGGGTTCTTGAATGCTATTTATAGGATAGATAAGTCCTTCAAGCATTTTACATGCCTTAGGGAGATTTTGCATCTAGTGGATAAACAGGATATAGTGAAATTATTTGGCATGGTTCTGATGTACTATGACACTCATGATCTTGATGCTGCTGGGATGGTATTGTTGGGTGATCTTAGGGTATTACTGGATTCTCACCCAGGTGGTTATGGTTTCTTAATTTGGGATGATCAGGATACTTGGAAGATTACCAATTGGAGGCTGTATCCTCTTTCTCGTGTGCATGTTTCGGAGACTGCTGCTGGCATGGTGTTATATATGTTTACAGATGTCAAGTACCCTCTTTCAGTCAAGGTTATGGAGAAAATGCTTAAGCTAAAGTTGGAAGTTCCTGCTGATGTGGTGGGTAATGACATGACCACTGCAGAGCAACTGATTGGGTTTGTCAAGAAACAGCTTGCTGGGTCATGGGTCCTCCTGTTTAATTCGGGTATTCTGTCCCTCTTCTGTTTGTATCTTTGTATATTATTGTTTTGTTATTTAAAAAAAAAAAAAAAAAAAAACCTTTTAAATTGTGGTTTTTTCCTGATAAGTTTTGGTGTGCAAAATTTTTTTGGTTCTGGTATTAAAAATATTTTGGATCAGGAACACATGGTACTATAAATCTTTTAGAAAACAATGGTATTCAACTCACCATGTCTCTGACAAGAAAGAGTTAACTCGCCATGAGGGTACATCTCTGGTGTAATCATCAAATCCGTTGACAGTTGCTGGTTACTCAAAATCAGATTGTTATCAATGTACCATGGTCTAATACATCAGAACATTGGCTACTTGTTAGGAATATTTGTAATATTTCGTTAAAGTTGTAATACTAGTAGGTATGTCGTTCCTACTGGTAGAGTTAGAGTTCCTACTGGCAGGTATATAATTCCTGCTGGTATCGTTAGTAGTATATTTCCTACTGGTGGTTCCTACTGGTAGTATAGTTACTCCTGGTTTAGTTATTCAAGGATAAGATTTATTTTGTTAAAGTTGAGGATATGCATGAGATAAATTAGGAAGTGATATGCATATATCCTCAACACGTTTTCTAGTAAATGCCAATTAGGGTTTCTTGTAGTATAAAAGAAACCATCGGCTATGAAGAATGGACATGTTGAAAAACACTTTTAATAGTTAGTAATATAGATCCATAGAGTATAATTGTTATTTAGTTATTCTTCCTTAATTCTATTGTTTATATTCTGCGTAAACATCAGTTTATTGTTAGAGTCTCTCTTGTAGTTTGCTTGTGATTACATAACTATTCTACCTAATTCAACTAGCTTAGAAGATCTATCTAGGACTGATCCAACAAGTAGTATCAGAGCCTGGTGAGAGTCTTTGTAAAAGAAGAAATTTTTTTTAACAAATCTCTTGAACCTTTCTACAATGTCAGAATCCGCATTAGATGAAACTCCAAACACTCAAGACAAAACTTAAACACAAAATGTTCAACAAATTCTCACAACCACTGTAACCAACAACACTGCTAAATTTCCCTACCTAAAGAAGGACGAATATGAAACATGGGCTATAAAAATGGAGTATTGGATCACAAATAGTGATCACAATCTCTGGAATATCATTCTGAAGGGTAACAACAGGAAAAATACAGGAAATACAGGAAGAGATAGAAAAGAAAACGTCATAATTCTTCCTCCTTATTCTGTAGAAGAACATATTGCTGCTCAGAGGGAAATCAAGGCAAGAACACTACTTCTTCAGTCTCTCTTAGAAGACCACATGGGCGACTTTCATCATCTAGATGATGCAAGGGACACCTGGTTGGCTGTTAAAGCCAGATTTGGAGGGAATGATGAATCAAAGAAGATGAGGAAATCAATCTTTGAAGCAGGAATTTCAAGAATTTAAGATCTCTGAATCTGAAGGACTGCATAAAGGGTATGACAGGTTCTAGAAAATTTTGAGCCAACTCAATCAGCTACAGGAAAAACCAGATAATAAAGACTGCAATTTCAAGTTCTTGATGGCATTACCTTCCTCCTGGTCACAGGTATCTATCACTCTTAAAGCAAAGGGTGGTCTTGACTACTTGAACGTTGAGATTGACATCAAAGGAGGCTCAAGATATTCTGTGAATAACTCTACTCCAACCCACTTAGCATTTGTTGGTACTACCAGTACTAACCATAAGATGACTTATTCTGATATTCCAAGCTCATCATCATCAACCTCATCTCCTAGTAATCTGATTGAAGATGTACTTCACTCTTTTGTTCTTTGAAAGTGCACCACAACAGCAACTAGCATATGAAGACTTCGAATAGATTGATAAGATGGATTTGGAAGAATTGGATATCAAGTGGCAAATGACAATGCTTTCAGTCAGGGTGAATAAATTTGAAAAGAAGGCTGGAAGGAAGATCCAATTCAACCAGAAGGACTCAGCAAGATTTGACAAAAGGAAGGTTAAATGTTATAAATGTTCACAACTTCGTCACTTTGCAACAGAATGTCCAGGAATGAAGATAGGAGATAAGGCCAGATACTCTGCTTACAAACTTCATGCATTAAAATCTGAAGAGCCTAAATCCCTTTTGTCTGTTGATCCTATGGTGAACCGGTCTGAACATGAGGGATAAGATGAAGGAAGTAATGCAACTCTAGCATTTGGTATGGTTCTTTGATTGTGAGACAGAGGATGAGTTTGAAGAAATTGCTCTGATGGGGTTCACTTCACAGGTACAAAATTGTCCTTTGGGTTGTCATGATAAATATGCTAAACTACAAAAGGAATTTAATGATTTAGAAAATAAGTATAAAGAGTATTACATTCAAGTTCAAGCATATAAAAGTACTTTTCAAACTTTAGAAAAACAAAAGGCTTGGTACCAAACTAATCAGTTAGCCTATGAGGAAAAGATTAAGGTTTTAGAAAGAAATTTGGATAACACTAATAACTTACTAGAACATTCTGAAAGTGTGAATGCTAAGTTGTCTTTAGAAAATCAGGACTTACAGACTAAGCTAGATAATACCTTGGCCAGGTTTAATAAATTGAAAGAATAATCTAAAAATTTAGCCAAGTTGATTGACAGTTCTATGTCTAAGAGCTAAGATTGGGTTGGGATATGGGGACAATATAGGGGAAAATGAAGTTTATAACCCACATATGGCAAGTATTTTCGACTCTACGCCTGGAGAGGTGGATTTTACAAGTCTTGTTAAATTTGTTAAACCAGGAGAAATGCATACTGTTTCTCCACCTATAACAGGGAAATTTAAGCCTACCTCCACCCACACTGACTTTGATGAATCACAAAAGACCTATGGCAGACCAATGAATTGTCTGAAACTAATAGTGAATCTAATGATTTTGTCTCTTATTCTTTCATTGTTAGAGTTTAGTAAATCCAGTAGTTAAAGTGTCGGTCACCTCAAGTATATATACTCGTTAGAAAGCTCGTAGTCGTAGTCTTTTAAGGATAGTAAGTATATTATTTAGTAACACTGTGGAGGACGGACGAGTCTTTACCCACTGTATGCCTGATCCACAGCCTAAAGGAGGCGTCCTATGTTTGTACCTATAAATACCCTTGGCCCTCCAAGGCAAAGGGTGGGAGCTTTCATAATTCATTTTTCTTTGTCTCACTAAGCTTCCCATTCTCTCCCACTTTCTCTCTCTAAACCATAATCTTATGCCTAACCTTTGTGCTTATGATTTCTTTGTGATAAACCAAGATGCTACAAATGGTATCAAGAGCCATGGTTTGATCATCCATCTCTCATGTTCTTGGTTTGATAGTTATTGTTGGGTTAAGGTTTGATTTTTACGTGTAGCTTTTGAATACGCGTGGGTTTCGTATACAAGTTTTTGATAAGCTTTAAGCACTAAATTTTACACTTAAAAACTCAAGATTCGTATGGGTTAAGGTTTATTAAGTGTTAAAATTTCAGTTTCTTGCAAAAAGGTTCAAACTTTACGTGTTTTTATTTTTTTATAAACGTGTTTGGATACGAGTGTACTATCCTACGCGTAAGAGTGAAAAGTGGTTTGGATCATCAAGTCTTAAACTTTGTTGCCGTTTTGGTGTTTTTAAGGTTGTTTCATCATTATAATCTGGTTTACTAAACGTTTTTGGTCATAAAAATAGCATTTGGTATTTTTGGCATTTCCTACGCATAAGAAAACCCTAATCTTACGCGTAAGGTATTCTTCAAGTGATCTTCAAATCTGTTGGTTTACTTAGTGTTTTCTTGCTTAGATAAGCCTGAAAATACTTTGACTTTGGATATCTTTTACACTGGTATAAGTGTAAAGGATTTTATGGTTAAAACCCTAATTTTACGCATAAGCATTAAAGCTTACAAGTAAAATCTTTACGCTTAAGCCTTTTTCTACGCATAAGCTTGTCTTACGCCTAAGGAAAACTTACGCATAAGGTTCTTACTACTAAGACTTAGTTTACGCATAAACTTAAGTCTTTTATCCTAAAAGTCTACTCGTAAGCTCTGTCTACGCGTAAGCTGTTGTCTACGCATAAGCTTGTGTTCTACGCCTATGTGTATAAGTTTTACGGTTTCTCTCTTGATTTGGTAAAATCCCGTGAAAGAATCTATTTCCCGGTTAAATCAAAGATTTGTAAAATCCCGTAGAATTTAAACATGTCTTCCATTGCTGATGATGTGCAAGCTGCAGGTTCACGATACTCGTCTGCCATGCTTGATAGAACCAACTATGAATCTTGGTCACAAAGAATGACTGTCTTGCTTGGGAAAGGAAAACGGGGTTAACATCCTTAAGTCAATTGATGAAGGGCCTTATCAAGTTGAGACTACGAGAGACATTACGGAAACTGCTGATGGTTACGCGGATATTAGAATTTGGATAGACCAAATACATATGATGAGCTTACTGATAAGGAGAAGAAAAGATCAGTCGCAGACATGAGCTTCAAACATTGTTCTCCAAGGTCTACCTAAAGACATCTAAAACCTGATCAATCACAACACTGAAGCTAAGGCTGTTTGAGAACCTCAAAATGATACCAGGGGAAAGTGTGACTGAATATCATGTCAGATTCCACAAGCTTGTGAATGATATGAGGAATATCAAAATGACAATGCTAAATATCCAGCTAAATTAAAAGTTTGTGAACAACATGAATCCTGAATGGCACAAATTTGTCACAGCAGCCAAACTCAACAAAGGATTGAAGAACACCAATTATGAGCAATTGTATGCTTATTTGCTCCAAAATGAGAAACATGCTGCATTTGAGCGAATGATCATGGAAAAGTTCAAAACTAATGCTGGAGAAGGAGCTCTTCGAATGATTCAACTGCATTCTACACTAATGTAGGGATTACTACCAAAGCATCACAAGTCATACCCACTGGAAATGGTAACCACAAGCTCATTCCTGATTGCGGTATAAGCCTCCGTGATTCTAGCAGTCATGGAACACTTTATCAATCAAGTGGCTCTTATGGTCAAGCAAAACTTGAATCTCACACCACACACCAACAATCATCTCAAAACTGCATCAAATCTTCAAAATCATGCTCTTTGTTAAAGATGGAAAGGTAGTGGTGCAAAATGTGCAAGGAAGACAAAATGCTTACCCTCGCACAATGAACAAGGGAATGTAGGTGCTGAATATGGGAATGCTGGTGTTGGTGGTGGATATGTGGGAAATTAGAATCGTGGAAGGAACATGGCTCAGGGTCAAGTAAAACCAATCAAGTGCTACAACTGTGGTGGATAAGGGCACATTGCTAGGAACTGCACTCAACCAAAACGTCCTCAAAATGCAAAATACTTCAGGGACAAGATGTTGCTAGTTCAAGCACAAGATAATGGAGCAGTGTTGAATGAAGAGGAGTTGTTGTTCTTGACTGATGGGAATGCTAAGACATACGATGCTAATGTGGATCAACAACATGTGCATGGTGCTGCTCAGAACAATCCCAACGCCTTTCAAGTTGCAGAATGTGATGCATTTGACTCAGACGTTGATGATGAACCATATGCACAGAATATCTTCATGGCTAATATCTCTCCAATGGTCTCTTCACCTCAGCGGGCGGTCCACCAGGAATCCATCATATCAGAGGTACTTCAACTATATGATGTGGTTGATAAGCAAAAGATTCACCATGAAGTACAATCACGAAGTCATTTAATCGAGATATTGAGAATATGGGAAATAGCAATGTTGTCCCATATGAACAATATGTGAAGCAAGATGACAGTCTTGTTGTACCAAGTGATGAATCTTCTGCAATTACACTGTGTTCTTAAGTCATCTTCATAAAACAAGAGAAGAGAAGTGAAGAGAAAGAGGATCACTTCTCTTCCTCTCTCTTCTTCCCAAAACTGGGCGGAAACAATTATAACCAAAATAACACTTCAACTTCCTTCATCTTCTTTCCGGATATTTTCTTTTCTTCCCTTTACTGATCTTGAGAACACAAATTTTTTTCACTTTCTTTCCAAATCTTGAGAACACAGCGTTAACTATGAATGCATGCCTGATGAATTCCTTTGCATTTGTGCCTAATGATTCCTTGACCACTGAACTCAATACCTATAAGGATCAAGTTGCCATATATGAACAGCGTGCTAAGTTTGAACTGACCACTCATGAGCAGGAGATGGATATCCAAATGCGTACACTTATAAAAAAAAGCAATTTTAGGGAAGAAGTATTAAAACAGGAGTTAAATTCCTTACAAGAAAAGCTTAATAAAACTGCTAAGCAAAAAGCAGAACTTCAAGAAAATGTAAAGTGCTTAGCAGAATTCAATGCTAAGGAATCAAAACTTTTAGCTGAATTTTTCCAACCTAAAACTTTGAAAAACAAACTTGAAAACAAGTTTATGCATACAAGGAAACACCCCTTCAGATTTGCTCACATGGTCACTAAACATAGAGTCTTAAGCGATAAGCATAGTATCCCCATTGTAGAGGAACCCAATCCACGAGTATGGTAAAATTGCAAAATCGCTCAAGGTTGTCTATGATGGTGATGAGATCCTCAAGCCTAGACAAATACCTTCATGCATTGAGTGCACTGAGGAAGATAGAGAATTAGAAGATGCCACTAAGGAAAAATTGAATGATAAGCTTAAAGATCCCTGGTGCATTAAATATAACATCACTTTCAAATCTCATGATTACACTAAGGAAAATTGGATCTCCTTGAACAAATTTAAGCCTCAAAGCCTATTAACGCCTGAACAAGTGTTCTGGAAAAAGGATATGGATAAACAAAAAGCAGATAACCTTGTTGAAAATAATTACCCCTGTAGGAAATTGTCCCAAGGAACTGTGTATCCTCCAAATACACCAATGCATTTAGTGCCTAGAACACTTCCCACTAAGAGCAAGACCTTAATCAGCCTTTATGTAGTTTACCAACTATTTGTTGATTTTGAGAAAACGTGTAAAAAGAGAATCACACCTACTAGGATAACTGAAGGGGAAAGGGTTTTGAGCAAACTAAAGAATGCTATTTAACTGAGGTCATGCCTTTCTTTAAATAATTAAAATGTCAATTTGAGAGTCTTAAAAAGGGGATAGACACAGAGATTAAAGAAATGGAAAAGGAATTTGATGCAATGATAGTTGAGGTCAATAATTAAAGCGAGCGAACTCAAATATAATGAAATTGAAAGGAAGAAACTGCATATCTTAAATGAGAACTTGATTTCTCAATGTGTTGCCCAAGATGTGTTCTACACTGCTACAAATTCTTCTATTGCTGCATCTCAATTTCATGAATTATCTATTGCTTTGATAGTTTCCCAGGATCGTGTCATTGAGCTTGAAACAACAAATTCAAAATAGTACGAGAAAATAGAACAGGATGATCATGATAACCTGGTCAAACAATTTTCTAAATTAGAAGTTGAACATCTTGATTTGCAATTAAAATATCAACATCTCAAAGAAAATGTTAAAACCTTATATATCAAGACATCCTCTGATGATCCTGAGTTTGATGCAGTGTTTGAAATTAACAAACGTGATGAACAAATTCGAGCTCATTGCAACACGATCAAAAGATTGAAAACCCAAATCTCACAACTAAAGGGAGAAAAGTATGATGTTACTGGTTCCCGAATGCCTCCACCTTTAGATTCTTAGAATTTCCAACTTCAAAACATTATTGATAACTTGCAAAAGGAAAATGATTGTTTTAAAGCTGAAATTTCAAAGGTTAATGATCAAAACAAAGAGTTATATGATTCATTCAAAGTTAATCATGATACACACATTGAAAAGATAACTTCTTTACTTAACGATATTGAGAATCTGAAGCGTGAGGTGAAAGGAAAATTGCCAATCCCTAATTGCAAATATTTTGTTCCTAAGGTTTCTGCTTGTGATTTGTATGCTATCGATATGTTATATATTCCCCCTCCCATTAGGAATAATGAACTTGCACATAAAGCATATCTCTCATACCTTAAGGATAGTTTGAAGAGTCTCCGTGAGATTGTTGAAGATGAAAGAATAGAAAGAACTTTTGATAGCACTATAGCCTATGCCTGCATGGATGCCAAAACATCTCAGGAACTCTTAGAGTACGTAATTGTCAAAAGTCTGAAAGTTAGTAATAGGCGAGATAGAATAGTTGCACCCAGTTCTATGCCAAAGGTTAAGAATGAAACTCTTAATGTGCCTCACAAAACTTCAGATCCCAGCACTTCTAGACCACTAATGCAAAGAGTAGTATCACCAACTAATATTCTCGTTGTTCCTTCTACAGGAGTAATCAGCAACACTAAGGTTAGCGGGTCAAAGCGTTCAGGCAATACAATGCGAAATAGGATCTTGCCAGCCAAAAGTGTTGAAGAGAAGAAAGTAGAAGAACACCCTAGGAAGAATAAGTTTGAGATGAATAAAGCGAATCGTGTTGATTCTAGTATTAGCTATAAAGCGTCTTTGTAATTAATTCGAATTCTACTGCCTTTTGCAAAACATGTAAGGAATGTTTGATTTCTGGTCTTAATCATGAATGTGTTGTGAATGAGGTGATAAATGTTGGTAACACTCAAGTCAAAATTTTAAAAAATGCTAAACAGGTTAAGGAGATCTGGAAGCCTAAAAGAAAAAGGGTTAGCAATTATTGGAAGCCTACAGGAAGAAAATTTAGTAATGTGGGTTATCAATGAAACCTACTGGCCGAAAATTCAAATTGAATGAATTTTATCCTAAGATGTCTAGATCTATGCCTTCTAAGAAATGGAAGCCTACTGGTAGAATCATACCTTTAAGAAGTGCTCACACTACAAAGAGGTCCACTGCCACTACTAGTTTTGCATCCAGTACTAATGAAGTCATATCTTCTATTTCTGATGTGGGTGCTCAAATACTTTGTACTAACCAAACGGAACCCATTCGCTCTTGGGGATCCAAATTATCCAGTCATCCATTCTTGTCGTGTTCAAATGCAGAATTCGTACAAATCGTCCTTTGGTATTTGGACTCAGGCTGCTCAAAGCATATGACTGGAGATCGCCATGCGGCTCATGAACTTTGTGAGTAAATTTATCGGGATGTTAGATTCGAAGCGACCATTTTGGAGCAATTATGGGTTATGGAGATTATGTAGTTGGTGACAGTGTAATTTCCCGGGTATATTACGTTGAAGGTCTTGGTCATAATTTGTTCTCTGTCGGTCAATTCTGTGATTCTGAACTAGAAGTGGCCTTTAGAAAACATACTTGCTTCATTAGAGAGCTTGATGGTGTGGAACTTTTAAGAGGAACCCATCGAACAAACTTATACACCATCTCTATCGAAGATATGATGAAGTCTTCTCCAATCGCTTGCTCAAAGGCCTCTAAAACAAAGTCATGGTTATGGCATCGACGTCTCAATCACTTGAACTTCATAAACATAAATGATCTCTCTAGAAAGGACCTCGTCAGAGGCTTGCCCAGATTGAAGTATGAAAAAGATCATCTTTGTTCAGCATGCCAACTGGGAAAGAGCAAGAAATATACCCACAAACCCAAACATGCTAACTCTGTTATGGAAGTTCTTCACACCCTTCATATGGATTTGTGCAGACCAATGAGAATACAAACGATAAACGGGAAGAAATATGTGTTAGTCGTTGTTGATGACTACACACGGGTCACTTGGGTTAAGTTTTTAAGGACAAAGGATGAAACTCCCGACATCATCATCAAACTCATTAAACAGTTGCAGGTCCGGCTTAATAAAACAATCAGAATCATCCGCACAGATAATGGAGCTGAGTTTGTCAACAAAGAACTTAGTCAGTTCTATGAAAGCATTGGGATCAGCCATCAAAGAAGTGTTCCTCGCACTCCTCAACAGAACGGTATAGTTGAAAGACGAAATCGAACTCTTGTAGAAGCTGCAAGAACTATGCTTATATTTTCAAAGGTTCCAATGTTCCTCTGGGCTGAAGCTATTGCCACTGCATGCTATACCCAAAACCGCTCCCTAATTCACACCTCTCATGGAAAAACTCCATATGAACTGGTCCACAATCGAAAACCTGATCTCTCTTTTCTTTGTGTTTTTGGCTCTTTATTTTATCCAACGAATGATGGTCAAGATTTAGGTAAATTAAGAGTTAAGGCGGACATTGGAGTTTTTGTGGGCTATGCATCAAATAGGAATGGTTACCGAATCTACAACAAAAGAACCCGAGAAATCATGGAAACTATTCACGTCACGTTCGATGAGCTGTCTGAGCATATAGCTCCTGAACAATACAGTTCTGGACCCGCACCGCAATTTCTATCAAGTAGTCCCATCAGTTCCTCTCTTGTACAGAATCACTCCCTTGCTGTTCCATATATACCTCCATCTGAAGAAGATTTGAAGAAACTGTTTGATCCGATGTTTGATGAATACTATGAACCACATGAGAATCAATCTTCTTCAACATCTACAGTGGTGGTAATACGAACCTATCATCACAGAGAATCCATATGTCTCTATGTCTCTATCTCCAGAAGCACCAGCTGCCGATCACTCATCGTCATCCTCAAACCCTCAATCATCGGTTGTACATCATGGAATTGGTAATTTTGATGGAGATAACCCTTTTGCTACTCCCGAAGATGCTCCGTTTGAAAATATCTTTGCCCCTGAATCAACACCTGAACCATCTTCATCAGGGGATCCAAACTCTGCTACTTTAGTCCCTCAACATCAACCACACGAGCACCTTAGAAAATGGACACATGACCATCCATTGGACAATATCATTGGGAATCTTTCTCGTCCAGTATCCACTCGAAAACAACTAGCAACAGATGCCTTATGGTGCTTCTTCAATTCTGTACTCTCCAAGATCGACCAGAAGATGTTAAAACGCAATGTCAGGGCAGCTGGTTCAATCCCATGCAAGAAGAAATTCATGAGTTCGATCGACTAGATGTATGGGAATTAGTACCCGTTCTAGGCGTGCAATCGATGCTCTCAAGTGGATCTTCAAAGTAAAGCTTGATGAGCACGGTGACATTCTGAAAAATAAGGCAAGGCTAGTGGCTAAAGGATATCGTCAAGAAGAGGGTATTGACTTTGAGGAATCTTTTGCTCCCGTTGCATGTATTGAGGCAATCAGAATCTTCTTAGCTAATCTTTGCTAGTAAGAATATGGTTGTTTATCAGATGGATGTGAAAACCGTCTTTCTTAATGGAGATCTAAAAGAGGTAGTTTTCGTTAGCCAACCTGAAGGTTTTGTGAATCCAGAGCATCCTACTCATGTCTATCACTTGAAAAAGGCCCTTTACGGTTTGAAGTAAGCTCCTAGAGCATGGTATGATACGCTATCGAAGTTTCTACGATCCAATGGATTCTGCAAAGGAGTAGTTGATCCGACACTGTTCACCAGAAAGTCAGGCAAACACTTAATCTATGTCCAAATCTATGTTGATGACATTATTTTTGCCTCGACCGACCCTAATGAATGTGACCGATTTTCAAAGGAGATGGGATCCAAATTTCAAATGTCAATGATGGGACAAATGTCATTTTTCTTGGGATTACAAATTTCACAAAGTCCTTGTTGACGAAATTTGGATGAGGACCACTCAGGGATCATAGTAAATGAAATTTTAACGAAATTTGGATTTAACACCTGTGACCCTATTGACACTCCTATGGTGGAGCGTACAAAACTGGATGAGGACCACTCAGGGATCATGGTAGATCAAACAAAATATCGTAGTATGATTGGATCACGATGTACCTCACATCGTAGACCAGAACATTTTGTTATTTGTATGCATGTGTGCTAGATACCGAACTAAGCCTACCAAAAGCACCTTGAAGCGGTTAAACGGGTCTTTCGGTATCTCGGAACCATTAACATTGGACTTTGGTACCGAAGGACAGGTATGTCACTAACGGCCTATCAGGATCGCGACCATGCGGGATGTCAAGATACACGTCGAAGTACGTCAGGAGGTGCTCAACTTTTAGGCGATAAGCTTGTGAGCTGGTCTTCAAATAAACAATTGAGTACTTCCATATCCTCTACAGAGGCTGAATACATAGCCATGTCATCTTGTTGTGCTCAAATCTTATGGATGAGATCCCAATTATCTGACTATGGCTTTGTATTCAACAAAGTTCCTCTGTCTTTGTGATAACAAAAGTGCCATTGCTCTCTGCTGCAATAATGTTCAACATTCTAGAGCTAAGCACATTGACATTCGACATAACTTCATTAGGGAACAAGTTGAAAACGGTGTGGTTGAACTATACTTCGTGAGGACTGAATATCAGTTAGCAGACATCTTCACCAAAGCTCTCGCTCGAGAACGTTTTGAGTTTATTCTTGCACGACTAGGCTTGAAAAGCCTTCAACCAGAAACACTCAAACGTCTTCAGGAGGAAGACGAGGAGTAAAGGTGTTCATCTCTATCTATTCTTTGTACATATAGTTTCAAAAACCAAAATACAAAAATATAAAACCACTAAAAAGAAAATAGAAAAATATAAAATTTTCAAAATCCATAAAAATTAGAAAATCTTGAAAAGTTTCAAAAAAATATTCTTGTTTTATCATGTTTTTTTGGGTCGATAACATCTACGGACCTTGATTTGTCACTCAAAGAATGACACGGGTCTCTAGATGAAGTTCAATCAGAAATAAATGTTTTATTTAAAAAAAAAACGAGATGGAGAAAAATGAAGGTTTATTGTCATTTCAGGCAGTAACCCGTTTTAAAAGAAAGAACAGAGCCATGCATAATCTTAAACTTTCAAACCTCATGCTCTGATTCTAAAAACAAATGTTGGTCGCCAAAAGGACAAATGTCTCCTTCCAAATATTTTTCCTTCTAATGATTCTTCTGAAAAATATTTGTTATCTTAATGAAAACAAAATTGCTTTGAAAATACCTCGGACTCTATTTTTGAAAATCATCCAGGCTTATCATTTGTCAAAATCTCTATCTCCCAATCAACAACTTATGTCATTGATTGAGGGGGAGAATAATTTCAATCAAATCAAAAAAAGAGTATTTTTCAAACAATTGGCACGTAAACAAAAAAAAGGTCTACTTTTGGGTTAATCAAAAAGAGCAATGTCTTACAATGTTTTATACAATTGGTTCAAGACCTTGGTTATTGGTATGTTTTCAAAAGATACTCATGCATGTTTAAACAATGGAGTTTAAAGTTTGAAAATCTAATCCTTATCAGTTAAAATGTTTTTCAAAAGCAAGTCACAATTCCCCTCAAAAGTTTTCAAAAGTAATTTCTTCAAGATCATCAGGATCAATTTGCTCCAAGTCCTGATGCATAACTTGAGAACTAGTAGTAAGATCAGCCAAGAAGGCACAGATAGAAACATCACTGATGGTGTCAGGATCGGATGAACCAGCAGCAGAAACTTGAGTGCTAGCAGCAGAAACTCCTTAAGCAGTAGAAAAAGTTTCATGAGTGCTGCTAGAACTTTTTTTATTAGAGGACACAAAAGCTAGGTTTTTTGCACTTGAAGATGAACCAGATGACCCTTTGACTTTAGTTTCATACACTTTCAGGTTGTTGTAAAGATCATCTAAACTCATCTTTTCCAAATCAGCTTTGTTTCTCCAGACCACAGTATGCATGCTCCATTCTGATGACAGGCTCCTTAGAAACTTAAGTTTGATATCTTCATGAAGAATTGGAACCTTCATAAGTGCTAATTGACTTATAAGTTTCTAAAGTCAGTCATATGTAGCATCAAGATTTTCAGACTTGAGGGCAGCAAAGTTCTCAAATTGATAGTTCAAAAGATTTTTCCTTGACTTTTTGGTGGCCACATTCCCACCAAATCTTTGATCAATAGCTTCCATTAAAGACTTAGCATCATGTAGATGATTAAAGCTTAACTGATACTCATTAGGTATCCTCATCATGAGAATACTGTGAGTCTTTATCTCCAACCTTCTTTGATCCCTATATGCATCATATTTAATGGGTACTATTGTCTCCACCCGTTTATCATCATCAGTCTTACCTGGTAGAGTATCACCATTCTGAATGACTTCCCACATAGAGTAGTCAAGCATCTTAATGTCTTTACTCAATTCTCATCCTCCATAGCTCATACTCACCAGACTTGAGCATAGGTACCTTTAAAGCAGGAACCATGTTGATTGTTTCTGACTCTATGTCTTTAGAAGATGTAGAACAACTTTGAGTTTTAAAAACAAGTTCTTCTCGATCAAAGCTTCTAGATCACAAGCCTTGATACCACTTGTTGATCCCAGTTAATCACTTGATCGAATTCCTTAGCTTGTAAAAAGTTAGTTGTTTTAGATGAATCTAAAGCAACTAGGTATATAAACTGACTTGAAACATTTATTAAACACAACGCGGAATATTGTATTTAACCTTAAGAAGAACAATGAATAAACATAGTTGATTCTCACAAAAAACTTCAATATATTAATATACGAATACACTCAAAGTATTAGGGTTTACAACCTTGAAGTGATCGACTCTCTAATTGATACGTACATCTCTCTAACCCTAGAACCTCCTTTTATAGACTAAGGAGTCCTAGTCAGTTTACAATGACTTTCTATACAAGATAAATCTTTTAGAATCTATTCTATAATTATCTAACTGACTATACATCATTATCACATAAGCAGTAGAAACTAAACATAAACAACAGTTACAAAATACTCTAGTAGTAGTAATCCTCCAGCAGTAGTTGTGTATCGCTAGTAATAGTAACTCTTAGTATAGCAGCAGTTTACCACTTAGTGTATTCTCTTAATCATCATTAGAAGCATAGTAGTAGTTCTAATGCACTAGCAGTAGTTCAGACAACACTAGTAGTAGTAAAGACTTAGAGCATTTCCTGAGCAGCAGAATCTCAAAACCCAACATTAGGTTCTTCTATTTGACTCATCATATTATATCATAAACTTGTAGAGTAAGTTTGTGTAATTTGATTGGTTCTTCCTCGAACAAGAACTCGGTATCTAGCTTTGTACCGAATCAAGTGTAAGCGACGTTAGGTTGGTTCTTACTTGAATAAGAACTCGGTATCTAGCTTTGTACCAGAAAAAGTGTAAGCTACGTTGTGAAGGCTTCTCCGCCAGATAAGGAGCTTGTGGATCTAGTGTTTACGAACTCTTGACATGGGTACTCGGGGAGTGAAGTAGGGCAAGGAAGGTGACCTTGTAGCCGAACCACTATAAATACTTGTGTCATGGTTTTATCTCTCTTTACTTTAACTTGTCTTTAACATTCTTAATATCTAACTATCAATATACAAATATCAAAAGGATTGACTCAAGTCAAACTAGATGTTTTGAACGTAGTTTGTACTTTAAAAACTTGAAACGATCATTGAATTTTTGAAAACTACAAAGAAGGAAAATCTTTACAAAACCTAACATTAAATATATTTTTACAAATATGATAAAACTTCTATATGGGATAGTGATAGTTTTAATAATTTCTCTTATAATTTCTAACATTTCTATTACTCCATTAGATAGTTATAATAAAAACTTCTCAAGAAATCTTCATGATAAGAAAGTTCTAAAACTTCTTTCAATCAAAGGAAGAACAAAGTTGTCACACATAGAAGAATCAAAAGATCTACCAAATATCTCCATCAACAAGCTTACAAGTATTTTAAAATCTTATGAGTTATTACTCGACAATGGTCTCAAAAAATCACCCAAGAAAATATAGGAAAGGTATGTCATTTCTTTAAATATTTATTCTCATAACGTGTGTTGTTTGCAACTAACTAGAAGTTCGGTGAGTAAGTAATCATTATTTTTCCTTTTTAATATTATTAAGTGTGATAATTATTTGGTCATTAGCTTTTCTAGTTCTTATAGAAGCCTCCATGTTTTTATTGCTCATTTATGTCTTATTTCTCGCTATTACTTAGCTAATTTCTTAGATTTCGCTTTTATTGCAATCTTGTCTAAAATGTTCATAGTAGTTCATATATGAGTATTTCTTCTAGGGATTTTTTCTTTTTATGTCTAATTTCATTCTACCTTAGTCATCCTCCGGTAATATAATGTTTCTAACCATATTGTTGTAACACAACATGAAATATTTGAAGTACCAAACCACAACATTCAAAAATCTCTCTTCACGAACTCTCACACACACGAACGGTCAACTATCCCTCAAATCCTTTTATTTTTCAAAACTTCCACATTCAAATTCCACACTCACTCAAAATATTTTCATCATCACTCACTAACAAGAATAATCTCAAAAGGAAAGAAAGTAATCACCTCAAAAAATGTTTAGTGTCGTCATAGTGATCATCATCATCTTACTCGTCGCGCTCATCTACCCAATGATCAAGTTCATGCATGGAGCATTGTACTTTTTTCTAGGCTTTTATGTTTTTATCATCTATCCAATCCTTCGTATTGTATTGTGCATTGAAATGAATGGAATACGATTATTATCTCATTTACAATGTTTCTTGTTTGTTCTTTCGTAATTCTAGTACTCACAAACACTCAAACCCTCGTCTTTTTCAAATGTATCATTTACTTAAGATCAATAGCTATCTATTCATATATATACTGATAACATTTAACATAATGGTATTAGAAACAAATGTTACACCCAAAACAAAACAAACAAAATTTTATTTTTGCTGTTAAGCCGGATCCCTTGATTATAACGTGTTAGATCCCTTTTCAAAATGATTTGGTGGAACCGGCAAATCAGCAAACAGTATATTAGTTTCAAACATCACATACCACTCTAAAATTTCCCTCTATTCATCCAAACGACAAAAAAAACATGCTCTCTCATTCTAGGTTTTAATCATCATTCATATCATTGTGTTAATCATCTTTGTAAGTAATTACATCCTCTTATTTTTCTTAATTCAATTATAGGGTTTAGTTGATGATCAAAATTGATTCAAATGAGTTTATCAAAATTTATTCATTCTTATTATCACATTGTGCAAATTCGTTATCTAGATTGATTCCTCTTAGTTAGGATTTGCATTTTTTTAAAGTTAAGTTGATTTTTACAAAAAGCACATGATAATGATTTTGATCAATAGGAAAGATTAAAGGGTGTGTTTGACATTGTTAATAAAAGTAAAAACGATTTGTAAAAACTCATAATGCTTGCCATTTACAAATTTAAAAGGTAAAATTATCAACCGTTTTAGGATAAATTCTTTAAAACCCCGTTTGATCAAATTTTGATAAGGAATGTTTGATCACCTCTAACCAAGGCCATCATGTACCCGGAATTGTCTTATCTCAAGCACATACACAAACGACTCTATATTGAATTCGTATCTTACTTCATTAAAATTTATATTTTTTTTAGGTTCAAAATCCCTAAGTTGACTCAAAAAGATCATGACGATACCGTTCACTACATCCCTAGACATCACCGAAAGGAAGGTCTTTCTCCTAGTGATTGAAGATTTTCACGAAGGACGAGTTGTTGAACAATCTTTTCTTAAAAATACCGACATTCCTCAAGTCTTCTCCGCAATCAATTTGATTGCCTTCTTCATACCAACGAACAAATTTTTCTCTTCTTCATTCTTAAGTTTTACAAAAGTGTCCGCATCATTC
This sequence comes from Chrysanthemum makinoi, assembly GCA_910596185.1. Lineage (NCBI taxonomy): Eukaryota > Viridiplantae > Streptophyta > Magnoliopsida > Asterales > Asteraceae > Chrysanthemum > Chrysanthemum makinoi. The sequence goes on from OU343217.1 coordinate 219,902,498, forward strand.
GAAACAATGATCGAACCATTTCTATTGCCTTCATCATCAATGAACAAAGAATTGTCCTACCTCTTACTGTTTTTGCTGAAATTATTCGTGTTCCTTGTAGAGGTGTCTGTATGTACACTAGTGACTGGTCTCTTTCAAATCTCCACATTACAACTGATTCACACCCAACCTACCATACTCCTCTTGATGATTTTATTACCGTTCGAAACACCGTTTTTATGGAAAGAGCCAAACCAACTCGTCTTACCCGTAACCGACAACTCATCCATCGTGAACCTTTTCAAATGGAACTCTTTGAGATGTTTCCACTTTACAAAAAGTGGGAAGAGATTCTTAGGGACAATGTCATTTTTCTAGTCGGGAACAAGGACCATCCCAATGCTTGTCTTGTTTACATGATTTATTTCCTCATCAAACAAAGACCTTTCAACCTAGCATAATACATTGCCAAGAGAATGGTTGGTGTCTTTAAAGCTGACAAGATAGTGCTCCCCTATGGAATGCTTCTCACTAGCCTCGCAAGGCATGTTTGTGCGATGCATCCAACTCCCATGAACGATGACCATTTCCTTGCCGATCATGTCATGGTTCCCCTCACCAAGGGTCATGCCAAGAGACTCATGATTGATGTTAAAAGGCCTCACCCTCCCTCCAACTCCTCATATGTAGTTGAAGTTAATCCTAACAATCCTATTTAAAACTATAAAACAGATCCCGTGTCTTACATAAATAGACTTCCACAAATTCCAAAAGAAACTGAAGAGTTCAAGAAAACCAGGGGAATTTTCAAGTGTATCACTCATTTCTTCACCAATATGGGAAAGAAGAAGAAGTGAAGAGGTCAGTTATGGAGATTGTGATCTGGTCACGTTTGGTTAAAAAAATTGTGGTACTTTGTTTTTTAAAACTTATCATGCTTGTGTATTGTCTGTTTTAACTTATGGTACATTGATTATATGATGTGTAGGATAGTACTTTGAAAACCTCTAACTAGGAAATTTTACCACTTTTGATCATATATCGAAAGTTGGTTTTAATCTCTTTTGATTGCCTATTTGTTTGTTATACTTGCTTTTGTTTCTGTCCTAGACTAGAAATGCCCTATATTCACTATTAGAAGAATAAGTTTTTGAGTTTTGATAGGTGTTTAGTGGTTTGGCGAGCCCACTGTCTTCTTTTATTTCTCAGGAGCCGAATCCTTTGGTTTACAAGGATCGGATCCCTTTTGAAAGGGATCCGGTAGAACAAACATCATACTGCTGCCTTTTGCTTAGTTCCCTCTTCATTGACCTTACTAGATTAGTTTACTGCACCCTTTTAGTCATATTTGAGTTGTTCTCATATTTTTTTGACCCCATTTATCCTTATGCATTACTTAGGTTTTATTTAGGAGTGCTTTTGATTTTTCATTTTTATTGCACTCACTATTTTTCTATTTTTTTGCTTATACTTTCTTTCTATTACCATGCCCCAATTATCTTCTATTTTCTGGATATTTATTTTAAATGTTTTCTCATACTTTTGACCCCTAAATTGCCTTGGATTTAATTTTAATTTCTTATAATTTTTATGATATTTTCTTTTTATTCTTTTTTATCTTTTCTAGCCTCTTATTACCAATGATTATTATTAAAGTCAACTAGACATCCTTTTGATCATTTATTAGTTTCTACTTGGTTCACCTTTTTCTATAAAAGCTATCATTGTCCCCTCTTTTTAAATTTTTTTAAGTGTTCCAGTTTTCCCTCTCTTAGGACACTCATTTATACTCATACCATAAACCTACATTGTTGTTCAATAACTTGGTTAGAATTAACCACAAAGTTAATCTATCCAAACTCCCTGACTTAGCAATGTTGTTTGAAAACAGTTTAACAAGTTAAAAGGTAAAGTAAAATAGATAAGAGTTTTTCAACGTTTATATTCTTATTAAAAGTTAATCAAATAATATATTACCCAAGTACTTGCGGAACAACACTTGGGATTGAATGACAATGTATGGTGTACTCCTCCCTAAACTAAGCTAAGCTTAAGTACAACTATGCTAACCAACTAATCTAACCTTAGGGACTTAGTTATATTTGGAGGAGTAAAAGGGCTTGTGAATGTCTAAGCATTTAGTGTACAAGCTTAACCTTTTTACTCCACCTTATGGCTGTTATTTATAAAAGTATAAAATACAACTATTTTCCTGAAAGACAAGACTGACATAAGCTTCAGATGACAAAATACCATACGTATTTTGTCTCTGTTACACTAAGCTATTTCTAGTAAGGAACATGTTTGCTTTCCTAGTATCAGTGTTGACACACTCTTGGTCTTTTATCCATTCAGGGTAAGTTGACCTTTGCAGATAAGGACACTCTCTTATCTTTCAAACTTATCCCGCTTTATCCCGCCTTTACTTCAGTCTTTATGTCTTCAGTCTTTACGTCTCCAGCCTTCATAGTTGGTGAGGAGTCTGGAGATTTAGTGAGCTATTGTCATTACTCACTTTATCCATCATCTTCTTCTTTAGCTCAGGTATCATTCTCTGAGTCTCGCCTCACTGAATGGAAAACCTTTCTTCTTAGGCTTGTCCTGAGGTTCTTAAAGATGACGCACTAAACAGCTGTTCATTTAATGACTTGCGTATGTTTAAGGTTATTTTATATTTAAATCCTTGTTTCAGGGAGTTTAGGAATTTACTGACCCAACAGTCTTCCCCTATTTGGATATAAACATAGCCTAAGTGTTTCTAAGTTCAGTGTGAGTGAGCAAAGGTCTTCTTCTCACACTGAAGATTCTACAAAGAAACTAAAGGACCCTGAATAACATAAAACATCATTTTTCATTAAAAATATATTACATGGTCCTAAGTTACAATAAAAATAAAAGATACTATTGTTGCAGCGGATGTTTGTTCTATTCCAACTGGTATCCAAGGGCTTCAAGCTTTGGTTTCTTGGATTTCAGTTTCTCCTGATTAGGGTGTGCACTAATCTCGATCCTTAGGTCATGACTGAACCTTTTGTTCTCTGTACTTTGAATTTGGGTGGCCATCACCAGGAAACCAACCATTTCTTCAATTCCTGCTTTGTCTATATCGCTCAACCTTTGGAAGGTAGGTTCGCCAAATTCATCAGTGAAGAATAGACCTCTCTCAGGTTGTTCTATGGCTAGGTGGTTCACAAATCTAACTCCTGCTAGGAGGGCTCTATTGAAGTCTATGTGTAACACCCCCAAAATATCGCAGCGGAATATTGTGTCATTGGGGTGTTACTTCATAATACAAAGTACAAGTTATAGAAAATGACCTCTAAATGAGACGTTTTGAAAAGTTACAATTCGATAATTGAAATAAAAGTTACAAACATGAGGTCCCAAAGTATAATATATAAATTTTTACAAAATGTTTCGAATGGTAAATGATAAAAGCGTAAGTCTTCAAAGTATGTCATGCAACTCTATGCTTCAAACTCTAGCTATCGCCTTATGACTTGAGATAAACATGCTAACAAGTGTCAACACAATGGATGGTGAGTTCATAGAGTTTGTTTAACATGTAAAGCTTTTAAATAATGTTCACCCAACAAAGGCATTGTAAATCCATTCAGTTCCAAGTTCCGCCCATACAAAACTTGCAACCTATGTGTTTACAACCCACTGCTAAAAATAGTATGTCAATCATGTATGCATGTATTATAGTATTTAAAAGTATAAATGTTTTGAGTATGTAACTATTATATCGATCATGTATACGTGCATCATAACAGTTATGCAATAGTATACAACTTAATTATACGTGCGTCATAACGGTTATGCGAATAATATACATGCATCAAAACTTATTCAATTAGTTATGTGGCTCCACTCCATCTCCGGAACCCTCATGTATGTATGTTTCTCACAAGAATACCGGATTATATTCACCCAAGGTCTAGAATAAGGACACAAGGGCGGGGCATCTTCCCAAATAGTACTGCGTCACCCAAGGTCACGCATCTTGGACATAAGGATAGGGAATCTTCCCATGAGTACTATCAATACCACTCCATAAGTCTAACTAGGAGTTAAGTAGTTGCTAAAGAATACCGTTATCAAGAATAATGCAATCATGTATTCACGCAAGTAGTAATGTAAATGTAAATCACGTGTTCATGTAAGTAGTAATGTAAAATGTAAACACGTATTTTGATAAATGAGTAAAGTAGTTAAGCATGTATCTCCCCCAACGAGTTTATAAAACAATTAAATGAGTAAAAGTTGGGCTATGACTCACAGTAATATGTTAAAGTTTAGAGTACTTGTGAAAGTAAAAACAAGTAGTTGAGCATGTATCTCCCCCAAAAATAGTGTAAAATAATTGAAAATGGGGCTATGAAACTCACCTAATAACAACTGATAAATGATACTAAAATTGAATAACTGATAAATGATACTAAAATTGAGCAGCGCTTCCGCATCTATATTCAAAAATCCATTTCGTAAAATATAAAAACCTCTAAATCACTTCATATCAACCCCAAAACTATCACAATCGCTCCTATAATAAAAACCCATCCTTAGAATTAGCCGATCTATCCTTGCCAAAGTTTCAAGAAATTTCTGAGAACCACAACTCCTATTCACCATTGTGTAGCACTTACTCCAACAGCAGAAATACAAAATAAACTTAATTTTTACGTAGAGAATACTTATGCCTTCAACTTATGTGTATAACTCGGAGCCTGAAAATCAAGTATGGAGAATTTATGGAGGGGGAAGGTGGCGGTAAGGAGGAGGAGGAGGGATATGTGTGTGTTTTTCTGTGAAATAAAATGAACTAGTTTTCTTTCTATTTATAATGAAAATTTATGACAATATCTAGATAATACGATGAATAGTGAAAACCCGAGGATGAATAGTAACTTTTCCAGAAAATGAATAGTAAAAGTTTGAGGTTAAATAATGGCCTAAAATCTGATTTGTCACACTAAGCCATGAATCTTGACCTCTGAATCTCATTCTAGGATCTTCCTCTTTCTCCTAGAGGACTAAGAGGGGGCAGGTTGATTCACTGGTGCTGGAAGAAGAGATTGGATGCCAAGATGTTCATGCATTTGTTTTAGTTTATCGTATCTCTTGGTTAGTGAGTCCATGATATTTTTGACAATTATATTCTTCTTCTTCTTCTCTACGATGGGACCCAGTTCATACAGTTCAGTGATTTCAAAGTCAGAAAACTTAAACGGATCATGAACCTAGAAGGTTCTTTTTTCACTTCCTCTACAAACACTGAGGACTGCAGGTTTGGTGTTGGGATGAATCCTGATATCAGAAATAGTTTCATATCTCTTTCTGTTTGTCATTACCCAGTTTTAATGATCAACCCTTTTCTGTCTTATCTTAGCCATCCTCTTTTCTCTTTCATCATTTTTCTTCCTGAGGTCAAGCAGCTCAGCATCCTAAGCTTTTCACCTGCTTGTCCACCTGCCAGTGTCTTAGCATCAATGCCCAGCTTTTCAGCTTCTTCATGAACAACCTCGATCAGGGCAGCTTTACTCATTCTTTCTTCCTCAGCTACTTTCTTTGCTAGTTCCTCCTTTACAAGATAAGCACTCATCTCTTCCGCAGTCAGATAATATATTTTGCATTTAATTTCATAGGGGATCCTGATAGGTTCATCAGGGTGCGGTCTGACGGTTTTGAAAGCATGTACCAATTCATATTTTCAAAATTTTGTATCTGTTTTTCTGGCTCAACAGCCGGATCCATTAGCTAACACTAACCAGATCCCTTTTGAAAGGGATTCGGTGAATCCGGGCTTACAGAGACAGTTAAAAATGGATTTTTGCATTTAAAACGCACCTTTCTCCACTCTTACACTTAACACTGCCTTAAATGATCCTTCCTTGTAACTTGCGTTTTTCTTAGTTGAGATTTGCATGAAAATGATTGTATTTTGAAGGATTTTAGTGGTTTTAGCATTTAAGATTTTTCGTGATTCTTCACTATTTAATCCCTTGTGTTTGCACCTTCATTCCTTCAATTAAACATCACCATTATCAGGTGATTACTCATCTTCCAAACACTCTTCACCATGACAAAAGCCTCTAGTGCATGTTCATCAACTAGAATCCCTCCTCTCAAAATCGCTCATATTATTATGAGATTTCATCAACTGAATCTTCACCCATTAAGAATCCTTCAAAAGATCACATCAAAACTCCTCCTTCCTATCCTATTAAACCAACACCAATACTTGCTCCACAAACTACAACACCTAAAATTGAACCATCACCTATTGAATCAACACCCTAAATTACTCCTACTACCACACAACCACCACTAGTTGCTTCCATTGAACCTTGTCAACTTACATTTGATACACCTCATACCTCAACACATCCATTCGTGAACTCATTAGAAGATTTTCCTTCAAGATCAACTAATTCACCACCACTACCAACATTTGCCTCCATGACTAGACACCAATCCTCATTTCCTGACAATATGAATATTGACACATCCTTGCCTCCTCCACCAACACACATGCCACTACCAACATTAATTGTGCATCCACAGCCATCATATTTGCCTCCATCAACATTAAACTTACCTCCATCAACATCACATTTGCCTCCACCAAACTTACCTCCACCAAACACATTTTTCCTTTTGATCAATCTATGTGGATTGAGGATCCATCATCACAACCTCCAAAACATAAAGACTCTTGTAATCATTGTCGACACACTCAAACATTGGTTCATAACCTATGCGATGAAACGCATTTCATGTTCTATCACCTTCTTGAACGTTTAGATGACATCAACAAACTAAATCACATTTAGGAATACTGGAAAGAAGTGCAAGTATAAGTGGTCACCCTTGTCATTTATCATCTTGTTTTAGTTTAGTTTTAGCTTTATCATTAGGATAACTTAAACATTAGGCCGTTTTCTTAGTTTTATGATTGGTTGTTGTGTACCAGTCTTTTTGTTTGTTTCATGGCTCTACTTGTTTATGCTATCATTTGTTTTGAGTATATTGGTGTGTTTGTTTTACCTTTTACGGGTTTCTTGTTGAGATATCTTCATTACCTGCTGATTGATCAAAAAGATAGCCGGATCCCTCAAAATGTGCAGGGAGGATCCTTTTTGAAATGGATCCGGCCGAACCGGTTACTCATTGTGCATAATCTCATGTCATATATTTTTAGACTAACTCATTGTTTTGTAGATTTTCAAATTCACTTGGAATAGTTGACAGTCAAGGGGGAGCATTGCAAATGAGCAATACTATAAGTATTTTAATTATTCTTCCATTTGACTTATTCTCGTTTATTTAAGTTAATTTCCTTTCGACACTCTTTTTGTTTCGACAAGAAAGGGAAGAAAAGAGTAAAAACTTCAAACTTAAAATTTACAAATTTTAATTTTTACTTAAAATAATTTTATGTTTTTCAACAACAATAAGGGGGAGATTGTTAATACAAATAAGTCATAAAAACGTTTATTTATATTTTATGGTCTCTCTATGTTTTGTTGATAACAATCGTAAAATTATTTTAACGATAAATGTTAGGATTACGAAAATCCATATTAAAGACTCGGTCACCCCGAGTATCAGTTAGCATAAGCTAGTTCGTAGTCTTAATCGTAAAACATTAGATATCGTAACACCATGGAGTCGGGTCGGGTCTTTACCCACCGCCAGCCCGTTCCATAGCCCGTAAGGGGCGTTTATTGTAAGACTATATAAGCCCTCTCCCACCTAGGGAGAGGGTTGGAGTTTTTAATCATACAACAAGTTTTTCTTTCACTTTCTTCACTAGAACTCCCACCTCTCTCTCTCTCTCTAAAAATTCGGCCAAATCTTAAGTGTATGAGTGTGTTATGATATTGAATATCTTACAAGAAAAATAAGTTTCCGAGCCAATAGTTTTCTAATTGATTATGATAAGAAAATATTGTACCAAATTCTCAAGGATAATACATCTAGTATAATAATTTACTTAAAGATAAAAGCATCCTTTTAAAATACTTTCAAGTAATATTTGTTACTTACATTTTACTTAAACTAGGATAGATATACAAATTTTTTAAATAAAACATATCTCCTAAAGACCCATTGGGTACCCATGACCCAAGACCCAAAACCCATGACCCAAGAACCAAAACCCAGGACTTAGCAAGTACCCATGACCCAAGAACCAAAACTCATAGCCCAAAACCCGGAATTGCAACCCAAAATCCGGACTGGTTGATTTAGTCTGTCGGATCCCTTCGGTAAAGGCAGCCAGATCCCTCATGTAAGGGATGCACCGGATCTGGCAGGTCAGAGGCATTTTGCCTATAAATAGCAAGCCATTTCTTCATTTCTCTTCACCCCTTTCTTTCATAATTCTACCTATACTCTTATATCTTTCTAACCTCATATCTAAGATAATTCTTGTAGATTTTCTTTTAGTGATTCTCAAGGCTCTTCGTAAGAGACAAAATCACGACTTTTACATACAATACTTGCATACTTTAAGAGAAGTGTTACTAGGAATCATCATCATTACAAGATCACTAAATATATTCTTGTATTTGATTCATCACATTGTATCATAAACTTGTAGTGTAAGGTTGTGTAGTTGGATTGGTTCTTCCATTGTAAAATAACCCGGTATCTAGCTTTATACCGGATAAAGTGTAAGAGATGATGGGTTGGTTCTTCTTAGAATAAGAACTCGGTATCTAGCTTTGTACTAGATAAAGTGTAAGAGACGTTTGGTTGGTTCTTACTTGAATAAGAACTCGGTATCTAGCTTTGTACCAGAAAAAGTATAAGCGAAGTTGTGAAGGCTTCTCCGCCAGATAAGGAGCTTGTGGATCTAGTGTTTACAAACTCTCGAGTTGGGTACTCGAAGAATGGAGTAAGGCTAGGAAAGTGACCTTGTAACTGAACCACTATAAATATTTGTGTCACGGTTTTATCTATTTTTACTTTAACTTATCTTTAATATTCTTAATATCTAACTATAAATATCCAAATATCAAAAGAATTTACTCAAGTCAATCTAAATGTTTTAAAACGTAGTTTTAATTGGTAAAACTATTCAACCCTCTTCTACTTTTCTATAGAAGTTATATCTTGTTTTAATGAAATCTAGAAGGTTTGGTAAAATATCGAGTCTAGAAAGTTGTTTTTTCTGAAAAGGTATGAAAATGTAAGTTTGGGTTCTTAGAAAGCTACAGTCGTATGGTTTGGTGATCCAGCTACCCGACATAGGTGTCCAGCTGTGCGGTTGAGGTTTCAGCAGCCGGCGGCTAGACAAGGTTTGACAGATTCTCTTCGGTCTTTGAAAAATCATATAAATCATAAGTTCGTAGGAGTCGTGTCACTTATCATTTTAGAGGTATTTGAGTCTACTTTCCATTAAAAAACTTTCAGTGTTTGATTCTAAATAAAAATATATAAGTATATTTGATTTGTAACATAATGTTCGTTTTGGTTGATCCGTTTGCGCAATTTTTTTTGTCAAGTTAGGGAAGGGGCGTTTCAACTTGGTATTAGAGTCGGGTTTAGATAGATTACGTTGTCATTATAGGTTTCATAAACTTAGAACACTTGTAGATGTGTGTGCCGTAAGTATAAGTAGTGCGGGAAGTGAGTGCCTCAGTTATAAGGTAGATTAGTACGTGCGGCTAAGATAATGATAATGCTTAGAAATATATTAATTATGCTATGTGTTATTTTTGCCATAGATTAAATGACTTTTTTTAAGATAATGTAAAACACTCATTGGAAAAGTGTTAAGTGTGAATGTTAATGTTTGTGTGATGTAAAGTGTATTGTAGGTTATTATATGACTAAGTGCTAAACTATGTGTATCATGGCATGATTTTATGGAATGTATGAACTAAGTTAAATACATAGGATTGCATTTTATATAAGTCATGATAGAAATATGTAAACTGAGACAAGAGGATGTATAAATGCATAGATTATGCATAAGTTGTTTGAATGCAAATTTAATCTAATGTGAATAGATGCTCATAAGCATGTTATTTAAAAGAATGATTAAGGTATGATGAATCATGTAGTATAGAGAACATGATAAAATATAAGGCGATAGTAAGATATGCTTAAGTGCGATATGTATGTGAATGATGAATACGCATGACTAGAATATGTCGTGGATATGAAGTGCTAGACATTGAGATAAGTGAGTGGGATTTAGATTGTGATATGTGACCAATATATGATCTAATTGTAATTCATGTCTAATGTTGGATTTGGACATGTAACAATTAAGATGGGTTGGGTTGAAATTTAAATGTGTTAATAGCTTAGATCTGATGCTCTTGTTATAGTATCCTCCAGGATGTGTTATAGGTACATGTTATATTATTCTGTGGGATGTGTTATAGTATCCTTTGGGATGTGTTAGAGTATCTGATAACGCTCAGATTGTGCATGTTTTTAGTAGCGTTATGTGTGCTTTTATATCTGTTATTTGGTTATATTTGCGTGATTATAGTACTTAAACGCATCAAAAGATGTTTGTCTAGTGTTTATAACCAAGTGCACGGAAACGAATGGAAAATAAAGAAATGTTCAGCAAAACGAAGATTCCCGTTTCAGTAAGTCTAAATCAGTATTTCAAGGACCTTTGAAGACCATAGTGATTGAAGAACCAAGTTCTACAAGATAAAGAGAAGAAGAGATCAAGTTTCCGTTACTCAGAGAATCCAACCGGATCGGTTACAATTGTAACCGGATCGGTTGGAAAATGGCCAGAAACAACAGTATAACCATCACCAACCGATCGGTCGCAACCCACAACCGGATCGGTTGGCCAGTTTTTGTAGAAGACCAACCGGATCGGTTGGTCGTATGACCGATCCGGTTGGAGAAGCTACATCTGCCAATCTTCATCACTAAGCTTTTCCTTTGCATCCAAACGATTCTAGGTCCTTCTCTTGGTGTATTCTAGTCCCTTCCTTACTCCTTGGAGGCCAAGTTAAGCAATTAATACCCTAGGCCTTGGAATTAGTATAAATAGAGGCTAATTGTGAGCATATGAGACACACCTCAAATACAAATATCTCTACTCATCAAACAAAGCCTTAAGCTCTGAAAATTCGTCCTTAGAAGTCCAGAGAAGTTTGGAGTTCCAGTAGTTCCACATTTGGAGGCAAAATCACCAAGAAGTCCACCTCAATACTTTGGGAATCATTACTTCATCATTTGTAATCTTATTCCAAGCATTGTAAGACATTTAATCATGTTTTCTAATGTTCAAAGTTCTGAGTTTATGTTCATGGTTGCTATGAGTGGCTAGTTTCTTTATACACTTGCTTAAATGATGTTGATTATCATATGATTAGTTAGTGATTGTGTTAACATGTTTTAATTCAATTTCAAGTTGATTCTATGATCCAATTGTGCTAAAGTTTCATAGTGACATTTGTTAATCAAGTTTGGCTAATTGATAGTAATTGTTGGGGTCGAAAGAACTTATTGTTATTCAACTAGTCATAATCATTTTGTCTATGGATGATTGTTTTTACCCATTATTCTTGATTACACAAAGGAACTAAGGTGTGGTTGTAATAGAAACGCTTTTTGATTATCAAATTGGATTGGTTGGAAACATCTAAATGGTCATAAGATTAGTTGTTGAGAATCAATTGTAGCCTTTTGTCTATGATCGGTTACCTTTTGTATTGACCATTTCTTAAGCAATTTGATGAACAAGTGGATGTTTTTGTGTTTAAGTTTATGTATGTAGACTTATGAAACTTGAATTGATCTTGAATTGATTGGTTAAACATAATGCTTGTTTTTATGAACTAAAATCTTGACGAAGGTTTAATTTGTAAAAACAATAGATTAGTCTTCCAGCTAATTATCACAACCAATATGTTAAGAGGTTAACACAATCACATTAATCTATGATATGAAACTAGTTTAAGCAAGTGTAGTTTTAATCATCTGAATTTCATTATATCTATTTGCTTTATTATATGTTTTGGATAGACTCCGTTAATTCAGACTTGTGTTTAGATTCACTCAAATCCCTGCGAACGATCCCGACTTACCTTCATAATCTTGCTATAACGGACAAGTATACTTGCTCGTATGTGTTATTGGTAATATTGGTAATTCACCTTTTATAAATTTAAAACTTACACCAACCGAGCGCATCAAGGTTTTGGCGCCGCTGCCGGGGATTTGATTGTGTTTCAACAAGTTTGTGAATTTCCCTCAGTCGATTCTGCCCAAAAATATTTTTCTCAGAAACCTTAACCGGATCCGGTTGTACCTCAACCAAATCGGTTACGATTTTTCCCATCACTCAGCTGGTCTAACCGATCGGTCGCAACCCGAAACCGATCCGGTTACCGTCTCTGACCCATAAAAAAACTGTTTTCGTTGTTTGTCCGCGTGTTTAGATATTTCCTGGATTCTCTAGGACATTGTATGAACACTCGAGCAGCGGGAATTGAACCAATTACACCTCTTACCAACCCCGAACGTTTGATTCGAAGAAGAAGAAGAAGAACTCTTTTTATACCATTGGAAAATCGTGTACCAAGAATACCAAACCCACCGTTTGATAACCTCATAGAAGCCAAAGTTGTTTACAACCATTTCACCAATTTACCTTTTCCCATGGCGGACGATCAACCCATGTGGGGAACCAACCGAGCCGTAGCACCAACTCCCGGAAGTGCCATTGTTGCTATCAATCTTGGTGACAACTTCACCGTGAAGGGACATCACCTTTTCATGATCAAAGACCGACAATTCGATGGTCGTGCGCGGGCCGATCAGCATAAGCACATTGCCGAATTCATCGAAATTTGCGGCATGTTTCGTTATGGCGACACCGATGTCAATGCCATCAAACTCAAACTTTTCCCATCATCACTCGCCGGAGATGCTAAAGTATGGTACAATGAATTAACCCCAAGAATCATTAATACTTGGGAGGAGATGAGGAAAGCTTTTGTAAGCCGATTCTTTCCACCTGCCATGTTTGATCGATTAATGGGAGAAATTCGTGCTTTCAACTAAAACCCAAACGAATCACTTGTCGAAGCTTGGCTTCGAATGAAAGATTTGCTTCGTAGTTGTCATGGACATGGATTATCAAAAGGAACCATTATCCAAATCTTTTACCATGGATTAGATGAAATCTCTCAAGGCATCCTTGATGCTGGAGGAATTTTTCTCTATAAGACTCCTAACGATGCACATCAATTGCTCGAAGATCGAGTACTTCTCAAACTTGATTGGTCCAAAGATTCCAAAACCAAACCTCTCCGAAAAACCGTTGCTTTTGTCGAAAACACCGATGCCTCAAAACTCAGTTAACCTCAAAAATCGACTCGCAATACAAAGATATCAAAAAAGAAATGAAAGAAATGCGAGACGGATGTAACAATTGTGGAGGAAATCATCCATCGTCCGAGTGCGACGATAAACCTATGGGTGGACCAAATGAAGGAGAAGCGAGTTACTCTCAAGGAGGATACCGTGGAGGAGGATATCGTAGTAATTATTGCATCGCTGAGAATATGCTTGTTCAAGTCGGTAAATTCATTTTTCCCGTGGACTTTGTGATCTTGGAAATGGAAGAAGATAGTAAAGTTCCACTCATTTTAGGAAGACCTTTCCTAAATACCGCCGATGCAATCATCAAAGTGAAAGGAAAAGAACTCAACCTTGGAGTTGAGGAAGATCGAATCACTTTTCTAATTGATAAAGCAATGCGCTACCCATATTCCAGTGATGACACTTGTTTTAACATCGATATTATTGATGAAGTCACTGAAGAAGAATTGGACGCATTACTTAACGAATCCGACCCATTCATGACTACTTCTGAAAAGATCAATGAAACAGACTTTGATAAAGAGTTTGATGATTTCATGAAAGTAGAATTCGAAGGAGATAACTCAAAAGAAGAAGAAATGGAGGAAGAGGAAGAAAATTTTGAAGAAATAACTTTCAATGACGAGATGTGAATTAAATCCTCTATCGAAGAACCACCCACAGATCTCGAACTCAAACCTCTCCCAGATCATCTTGAATATGCTTACTTGGAGGAAAACTCTCTTCTTCCAGTAGTCATATCTTCATTGCTCGAAGATAGTGAGAAAAAAATTTTAGTTTCTGTCCTCAAAAATCACAAACAAGCTTTTGCTTGGAAAACATCCGACATCCCAGGAATTAGTCCCAATTTCTGCAAACACAAAATCAATTTTGAAGAAGGGATTAAACCTGTGGTAGAACGTCAACGTCGACTCAATCCCAACATGAAATAAGTTGTTAAAAAGGAAATCATAAAACTTCTCGATGTTGGAATCATTTACCCAATTGAGGATAGCCCTTGCGTAAGCCACATTGTGTTCCCAAGAAAGGAGGAATGACGGTTGTGACTAATGAACAAAATGAACTAGTTCCAACTAGAACATTCTGGTTGGCGCGTTTTTATTGACTATCGTAAGTTAAACAAAGCCACCAGAAAAGATCACTTTCCACTCCTGATTATGGATCAAATGCTTGAAAGACTGGCAAGAAATAAATTCTTTTGTTTCCTCGACGGATTTTCAGGATATTTCCAAATTCCCATCGATCCTAACGATCAAGAAAAGACCACTTTAACTTGTCCTTTTGGAACCTACGCATATCGGCGTATGCCTTTTGGTCTTTGCAATGCACCTGCGACTTTTCAAAGGTGTATGATCGCCATATTCCAAGACATGCTAGAAACCTCCATGGAAGTTTTCATGGATGACTTTTCAGTCTTTGGAGACTCATTTGAAGCATGTATTTCTAATCTCGATAAAATGCTCGAAAGATGCGAAGCTGCACATCTTGTCCTTAACTGGGAAAAATGCCACTTCATGGTAACCGAAGGAATTGTGCTTGGCCACAAAATCTCCAGTGCAGGAATGGAAGTAGACAAGGCAAAGGTCGATGTCATCTCAAAACTTCCACCACCAACTAACGTCAAAGCAGTTAGAATTTTTTTAGGACATGCTGGTTTTTACCGCCGATTCATCAAAGATTTTTCCAAAATATCTCGTCCGATGACAAAACTTCTTGAGAAAGAATCTATCTTTGACTTCAATGCTGATTGCATAAAAGCTTTCGAAACACTGAAATCTCAACTTACTAGTGCTCCAATCATGGTCTCACCTAATTGGTCACTACCCTTCGAACTTATGTGCGACGCAAGCGATTTTGCTGTTGGAGCTGTCTTAGGCCAACGCGAAGGAAAACACTTTCAGCCTATATATTTTGCTAGAAAGACACTAAATAGTGCTCAGCAAAATTATACCGTCACCGAAAAAGAATTACTGGCCGTCGTTTTCGCATTCGACAAATTCCGATCATACCTCGTACTCTCAAAAACAGTCGTTTTTACCGATCATTCAGCGCTCAAGTATCTGTTCACCAAGCAAGATGCTAAACCACGTCTTATTCGACGGATTTTGCTACTCCAAGAATTTGACATCGAAATCAAAGATAAGAAAGGAGCATAGAATCTTGCTGCTGATCACTTGTCTCGTCTTGAAAATCCCAATCTTGAGGAATTAAAAGAAGAGGAAATCGATGATTATTTTCCCGATGAAACTCTCATGACCATCGATGGAACTGACGATCCCTGGTTTGCTGACTTTACGAACTACCTCGCAGGAGGAATTCTCAGAAAAGGTCTAACTCATGCTCAAAGAAGCAAATTCTTTTCGGAACTCAAATACTATTTTTGGGAAGAGCCATATCTTTTCAAAATGTGTCCCGATGGAATGATCCGAAGATGTGTTTCTGGTTCCGACACCCGAAAAATTCTTGACGAATGTCATCATGGCCCAACTGGGGGACATTATGGTCCTTCCACCACAGCTAAGAAAGTTTTTGACGCTGGATTCTATTGGCCAACAATATTCAAAGAAGCACACACACTTGTTCAAAACTGTGACGCTTGCTAAAGAACCACCAATCTCTCTCGGAGAGATGAAATGCCATTAAAAAGCATTCAAGTGTGTGAAATATTCGATATTTGGGGAATAGATTTCATGGGAACTTTCCCTAAAACCCACAAATTCGAATACATTCTCGTTTCTATAGATTACGTGTCCAAATGGTCAGAAGCTGAAGCTTTACCAACAAACGATGCTCGTGTCGTCGTTAATTTTCTCAAAAAGCTTTTCGCTCATTATGGAATTCCCAAGGCATTAATAAGCGATCGAGGAACCCATTTTTGTAACCAACAAATGGAGAAAACCAGGAAAAGATATGGAGTTCATCATCGATTTGCGACAGCCTATCATCCACAAACCAGTGGTCAAGTTGAAAATACCAACAGAGCTCTCAAAAGAATACTAGAAAAAACAGTGAAGGACAATCCTTCAGTGTGGGCAAAGAAACTTGATTATGCTTTGTGGGCATTTCGTACGGCTTATAAAACTCCAATTGGCACAACTCCTTACAGACTCTTGTATGGAAAGACTTGTCATTTTCCGTTCGAAGTTGAACATCGTGCTTATTGGGCTCTCAGAAATTGTAACACCAATCTCAAAATAGCTGGAGAGAAAAGATTCCTCCAATTGCACGGACTCGATGAATTAAGACTCCAAGCTTATGAAAATTCCAAACTGTACAAAGCTAGAACAAAAGCTTATCACGATAAAAAGCTACGAATTCGAAAAGAATTCAAAGCCGGAGATAAAGTTCGCTTTTAACATGAAATTCAAATTCAAAGCTCCTAAATTACAACCAAAATGGTTTGGACCATATGTCGTTAAACATGGATATCCATCCGGGTATGTCGAACTCTATGACAAACAAGGTGGAAGTTTCATTGTTAATGGACACCGAATCAAGTTATATTACGACAAGGAGCAAACGAATGAAGTTTCAGTTGCAACAGTTTCCCATGACAATGAATTCGAAACTATCACCTTTGTAGCACCATTTCCAGGAAGAATCCCACAAATTGTTCCATGGAAACCATCTGTGAGTTCGTGCGGGACGATACCGAAGCTACTGGTGAAGAATTCCTGTACATCCCCGAACTTTACAAAATGTTCAAAGCTGCCCTTGCAGCAAAATAAATTCGGGAAGATTCGAGTCAGGCTGATGACTCGGTAATAAAACAAGCGCTTCTCGGGAGGCAACCCATGTGTTTTGATTTTCTATGGTCACTTCCCAAAGTTTAAACCTTCGGTTGAACTTAAGTGTGGGGGGGTGCCATCATTTTAATAAAACCTTTTGTTTGTTTCTAAGATTGTGTACAGGTGAGGATTTCTCCAGTGGACGCCAGGAATGAAGAAAGAATTTTAAGCTGATAAACTCGTTGACATATCTGGTTTCATCTCTATTTTCCCTATTTCTATACTTTGAAGTTCGCTTTTCATTGAGGACAATGTCCAACTTAAGTGTGGGGGGGGGGGTGAATAGGAAAAATTAGAGTTTGATGCTTAAATGTAAAATTTTGTTTGCCCTTGTGATCTAGTTTTTTTCACACTTTTAGGATTATCTATTAGAATAACTGGATCATTCCACAGGTAAAATTGGTAATATTTGAAACTTCGAGATGTGTTCCGATTACTATTGCAATCCATTCAGGGATCGATAAACATTTACTAGCACATATTATACCCTTTCCACTAAATTGTGAGGATTTGAGCCTATTTCTTATTAGCATACATCTTTTATGATTGGATTTTTTGTTATGAGTGTGCCGGTGATTTTATTTATTCTAGAACTTGTGCTTGTAAATCATTACCAAACCGCAGTGAGATTGCATTCGTGCGATATAAGTAAATTCGTGTGATAAAGAGGCACCTTAGGATTTAACCCAAATGGCATTCTATTTTACATCTAATGATATGTTAGCTAGCCACATTGGTTAGTTAACCACCCACATGGACCCATTTGTAGTGATCATTTTTAGCACTAGATACCCTTAGTTACACCCTCTGAGCCATCCTTTTCATTTTTGCTTCACCCAGAAAATACAAAAAGATTTTACACTTTAAACCTTAGCCTACCCCGTATCAATGTCTAAACGGTTGGTTGCTAGTCACCTGAAAAGTGAAGATTATTCAAATGATTATGAGTACCACATCCTATGAGATTGATTGAGCCATGAGCAATTGAGTTTATGTTCAAAAAAAAAAAAAAAAAAAGTATGAGAAAATATTAGCCAATGAGCTATGATCGAGGAACAATTGTCATGGAAATGCGAAAAGCTGTGGAAAATGGAAAAGAAGAAAGCAAAGCTATAATCGTTTATTTGGTTCATGGAATGTTTGGTAGCTAGCAACACGGGTATTAGACTTGATTTTATTTTTTTTAACACCAATTTCATAAATATTCCCATGCCTTATCCATACCCTTAACCCTTAGCCATATCATTATAACCCGAATAAAAGCCCTCTTTAGATGTTTTTGCTTGGTGCTCACGCCACGTCGGTGGAGTTTTGTTTCTTGTACAAGCTTATGGTAATAATCTAATCATGACTGAGCAATGAATGTGATTTATCTTGTTACTCCACTAAAAATGAGTGATTGAGTGAATTATATTTCGTTCCTTTTTCGTGAGGTGTTTTGAAATGTTAATCATGCAAGAAAATCATTGGATATTGTCAAACATCTTGAAGTTTCACCTTTATAAAGCATAATTGATGAATCCTCTCTCGTATTTATACTTGGTTGATTTGCATCACATTTTTCATAATCATGATCTTGTACCAGTGGATGTTTTTCCTAGATTTGCTTGAGGGCAAGCAAAGTTTAAGTGTGGGGGAATTTGATAATGCTCATATTGTGCATGTTTTTAGTAGCGTTATGTGTGCTTTTATATCTGTTATTTGGTTATATTTGCGTGATTATAGTACTTAAACGCATCAAAAGATGTTTGTCTAGTGTTTATAACCAAGTGCAGGGAAACGAATGGAAAATAAAGAAATGTTCAGCAAAACGAAGATTCCCGTTTCAGTAAGTCTAAATCAGTATTTCAAGGACCTTTGAAGACCATAGTGATTGAAGAACCAAGTTCTACAAGATAAAGAGAAGAAGAGATCAAGTTTCCGTTACTCAGAGAATCCAACCAGATTGGTTACAACTGTAACCGGATCGGTTGGAAACCGGCCAGAAACAACAGTATAACCATCACCAACCGATCGGTCGCAACCCGCAACCGGATCGGTTGGCCAGTTTTTGTAGAAGACCAACCGGATCGGTTGGTCGTATGACCGATCCGGTTGGAGAAGCTGCATCTGCCAATCTTCATCACTAAGCTTTTCCTTTGCATCCAAACGATTCTAGGTCCTTCTCTTGGTGTATTCTAGTCCCTTCCTTACTCCTTGGAGGCCAAGTTTAGCAATTAATACCCTAGGCCTTGGAATTAGTATAAATAGAGGCTAATTGTGAGCATATGAGATACACCTCAAATACAAATATCTCTACACATCAAACAAAGCCTTAAGCTCTGAAAATTCGTCCTTAGAAGTCCAGAGAAGTTTGGAGTTCCAGTAGTTCCACATTTGGAGGCCAAATCACCAAGAAGTCCACCTCAATACTTTGGGAATCATTACTTCATCATTTGTAATCTTATTCCAAGCATTGTAAGACTTTTAATCATGTTTTCTAATGTTCAAAGTTCTGAGTTTATGTTCATGTTTGCTATGAGTGGCTAGTTTCTTTTTACACTTGCTTAAATGATGTTGATTATCATATGATTAGTTAGTGATTGTGTTAACATGTTTTAATTCAATTTCAAGTTGATTCTAAGATCCAATTGTGCTAAAGTTTCATAGTGACATTTGTTAATCAAGTTTGGCTAATTGATAGTAATTGTTGGGGTCGAAAGAACTTATTGTTATTCAACTAGTCATAATCATTTTGTCTATGGATGATTGTTTTTACCCATTATTCTTGATTACACAAAGGAACTAAGGTGTGGTTGTAATAGAAACGCTTTTTGATTATCAAATTGGATTGGTGGGAAACATCTAAATGGTCGTAAGATTAGTTGTTGAGAATCAATTGTAGCCTTTTGTCTATGATCGGTTACCTTTTGTACTGACCATTTCTTAAGCAATTTGATGAACAAGTGGATGTTTTTGTGTTTAAGTTTATGTATGTAGACTTATAAACTTGAATTGATCTTGAATTGATTGGTTAAACATAATGCTTGTGTTAGGTTCCCAAATATGCAACACAAGTAACAATAGAAAGAGTAGAGAGGAAGAGAAGATCGGATGAACAATAAACAAACACACTATGCGTATGAAACTAAACCGGTTATGCGTAGCACTAGTGAAAGAGAGTAAATTGAACAACCAACCCTCAAGTGAGGGTTTACATGAGGTATTTATAGGAGGGAAGCTAGGGCAACACTCCTAGTTCCCATCCTTTTCCTTATTCGGCTAGGCCTAGGCTTATGGGCCTTCTACATAAGCCTAAGGCTAATTACTAACATAAAGGCCATATTAATCTAACTATTACATATTAATTACTAACACTTGAATTAAGGTTTAGGAGTGATTCCAACAATCTCCCCCTCAAGTGTTGGTGATGAATACAGACGGTGAAAGTGCTGATGTAATAGTAGCTTTGACGTCTTCTGACATTCTTCTTTCTTGTGAGAAGAATTGCCTTGATTTGAACAATCTCCCCAGTGTAGAGAAATTGTTTTCTGTAAACAGTTCTGCTTTAACGTCATCTTAATCTTTGTTCTTTGATCATTGTTTTTTGTGATGGTAGTGATAGTATGTTGTTGTTGTCTGCATCAAGTCTACCTCAGGTCTGCTTCGCTGCTCCAGTGTCTCCAAGTCATTCTTCAACATGCTCACACGCTCTTTAAGGTTGGAATTCAGTACTTATGAAGTTCTTTAAGTCTTTATACTTTGTAGATTCTTTGATTATCGTAGAATCATTCTGACTTTTGTGTTGCTTTTCGAGAGAACTTTTATTAGTGATGATATTGGCATGAGCATGTGAAGAATCTGCACGATCAGTCCGCTCCAGAGCTTCCATAAGAAGTAAACATAAGAAAGGTTAGTAATAAGCGGATCACCTCACGACTGTAGACCGTTTGAGACACACTAAGCGTAATCCACGGGGAGTTACCGAAGTGACCTGCTGTCAGGGCTGTTTGATGTTGACCTTGGCAGGAGTTTCCATTCAATCACTGAGGATCACAATTGTGAACCTCTCATAAATGTTCTCGACAGATTGCTAAGATCTGTGAAGGACTCGATATCGTACCACATATGTTCTTATTGTTGAACAGCAAGTGATGAAATGTCAAGTGTACCTAAGAAATCTTTTGATGAATCTCGTGGCTGTAGACTCAATAGTGCGTTTTGGTTTTCCTGAGCGGAGACTAGGGAGAGGGTCTCCTTCTTCAATACCAGCGATCTCTAAGAGAAAGCCGATAGTTTACGTAGGGTTCCCTGTGAGAATGAAACAAGCTTCTATTGAGAGAAACTTGAGTGGCTAAGAAGGTTTAGTGCATGCGTCACTGGGTCCATGACGACTTTTAATCTTCAATACCGGCATCATCAAGTGACAACCAGTAGCATATGAATTGAACCCGGTGTCTGCCCTAGGTTGAATAATTTGGAGGGCTATTTCTTTTCACCCTTTTCTTTGCATTTCTTTTTAATTCTTCAACTCCTTCTTTCTCCGATTCTCATTTTCTCCTTTTTACAATCATACCTAAGGACTTCTAGTTCTAACTATTGGTAGTGTCCTTGGGTAGATCCCTCCGGCTCTGGCGGATCATAGGACGGTTATTCCTAACCTTAATCTCCTTATAACTCCATTGCCATAAAACCATTTTCAAGAAAATCTCTCGTAGTGTTTGTGAATGAAAAACATTTTGTACCACTGTGAGAGTGTTATCTTTTAGCATAAATACTCCCCCTCCACACGTGCTTAATAGTTAAGACAGAAATCTGCACGGTGAGAGAGGAGCGCGCACTTTTGAATTGATCGACTCAAGTTAGACAATCCCCCGCAAGACACGGTTACGTTGAATAGTTAAAGAGTTCCATTGTCAGTTTTTAGGTGATAACTAGCTCTAATAACTATCTTGAAGGTGTGGACAAACCTCGAAAGGTTGTCAAACCAGTCAAAGATCATGTCTATCAAGAGTTTCTCAAATGGTACATTCTACTCAGACAAGTCCTTTGCGAGACACGTTTACATCACTAGCGAACTAGCTTGAAATTATTACCCGTGCAGGACAAGTCTTTTCGAGTTACTAAAAGTTAAGATCTCGTCAATTCGTTGGTTAAGTCTATAGCACAAAGATTCATTTGCAGTTACACAACATATTTCTTATCACATGAATTTTCTCCCCCTCAAAAATGGCATAAGTGTTATTTTTGAAAAAATGTTGAGAATAAATATGACCATTTTGAGTTTTGTGGGAAGATGACCACTGTGAACAATTAGTGAACAAAGTTTTAAAGTCAAATACTCCCCCTCAACAAGTGATATAAACGGTTGAGGTTCTGAAAATCATAAGGGGAAGTACTTGTTCTTTTGAGGAAAACCTTGAAAAGAGAAAGGTTTGATAGGTTTTACTCAAAAGTAAGAAGCTTTCGCTCTTTTTTATAGGATTGTGGCACTGAAGCGTACCACAGGGTCCTTTATTTACAAGAACGGGTTGTACACTGTAATTTGTGCACAAGCCATAGACATATAAATCACACATCCAAAATATTATGAAATAGAAGCAGTTCAAGGGGTACCAGGAAGTCCGTCAATGTTTCCAGGAATGCGAACTGGGCGTTGATAGCTGGCGAGAGCAATCCTGGGACTTTCGCCTACAAAGCTTTCCAGTGTCCTGAACTGATCCCTTCGATACAACCTTTCATCAATCATGGTGATGATCCTCTTCACATCCCTTCTTTCCTTAGAATTCCATCGCTTTGTAGACCCAATTCCTTCATGAATATCCTTCAACCTATAAGCTAATCCGTCCCTAACCTTCTTCAATGTGTGATCCCCAAACTTGTGAAGATCTCTACACGCCATCAAGCAGTTGCGTAGTGTTTCACTAAGGTAAAACACTCCGAATGGTTTGCTGATGAGTGTGTATTGTGAAAGCTAGTTGATGTCGGGAAGATCTAGCTGAGGTGGAGTGAAGTTGACACGGGTCTGATTTGATTCAACTGCGAGCTGGAGATCTTCTACACGTTCTTTGATGACTATGTGTCTGATGAAGATAAGCAAGGACTTGATGAATTCACGTTGTACTTCAGTCGAAAATTGTCTCATGCGACCCTGTACTTTGGCAAGGTACATGTCTTCAATGTCGTTGAGAGACAAATTCTCAAAGTCCACTTCAGAGAATGCATAATCTCTTTCGTCTTGCCTTTTGACCACAATATTCTTGAGAAAAGTGTAGTCCCATTTAGACAAAAGATCAACATGTTTGATGGCAACGATACTCTTAGTACTGAACACTTCATGTTGAGACTTCTGAACCTGGCAGCTTCTGTAGTAGATTCTTTGGCGTTCCGGCCAATGGTGAATCCCATACAGTGCATCACGGTCATACTCTTCCACATTGTTAGAGAACATGTGCTTGGCTCTTTCCTCGATGGCTATGCAGTTAGAGCATATGGCTGCTGGGAATGGAAGTGTCAGTGATGTAGCGTATTTCCTTGAACCATCGCCACCGTGAAGAAGAAATTCCAAGTCTTTGTTGAAGAAATATCTGAATGGAATCCTAGGCTGATCAGGTTGGCCAATTTTTGGTAGAGGTTTAGACCAGTCAGTGTAATATGGAGGATTGTCCCGTTTGGTGAAGTCGATGTTTGCTTCTGGGTTGAGCCAATCCATATTGTTAGACACGGCTCGTGCTATATTATCAAGGTGATACTCGACTTTAATAGCACTTTCCGAGCTGTCTTTTAGCAGTTGAAATGCTTCATTCTTGATTGGCTTCAACTCGGATTTCTTCATCTTCTTCACACGGAATTTTTCTTGCAGTAGTTTTGCATGCTCCAATGTACTACATTCTGTAACCTCTTGTCCTTCAGATGGGTAGGGAGTGGAATCAACAAGCTTCGAGAACCATTCAAATTCAGTGTTATCCTCGTCCAGCCATGATAAGACGTCAGTCATAGGCGTCTTCTTCTTCTTTTTCTTAGGCCTGGTTAAAGATTCTGGTTTCTTAGCTGTGTCAGGAGAGATGGGTTGTTGTTGGGGCTTAGGGATTTCCTCATCGTCACCACCCGTATACTCAAAGTGATCACCGGTTTTCTGAGTCTGGGGTGGTGTCTCAGAATCCTGAGGTTTTTCAGTTGAAGAGCGAGGAGGGGATCGTTGTTGAGCTGGAGTCCTTTGGGGTGGAGGTTGCATTGAGTACTGAATGGAGGATGATTCACCATACTTCTTCGTGCGTTTGGGCTCGTTATCCTTATCCTGATCTTTGTCTTCGTCGTCTCTTGAACGTTTAGGCCTTACAACTTCTTCTCTGTATGCTGACCTGAGTTGGTATTCCAGCAATGCTTCAAACAATTTAGCTTCGTGGGAGGCAAACGTTGCAGAGCGTTTCGACATTTGAGCTACTAGCCGGTTCACCAATTCATCATCTAAAAAAATTGTGGATTCAACTGGATTGATGCTCAAATTCATTGGAGTTGATTTCATGGCTTGCCTGGCTAGATGTAAGAGATTCGGATAAAGTTGTCTGGTATACATCTCCTTTGTCAGTTTAGGAACGACCTCCATAAGGAACTTGTGAGAGTATCATTTGATCATCTCGTCCATGCTCCCTTGAAGATCATCTTTCATGAGCTTCTGGACATACTCCCTTTCAACTTGCATCTTGTCATTCTCATCATGAAGATACGTTATCTGATCAGCGAGAAAATTCAGCTTTTTGTAGAGTATGTCTTTCTTCGACACGCTTGACAGCTTTGACGATTCGAGTCTTTGCATGAGAGATCCAAGATGCAGTTGGCTTCTTTAATGATCTGGATGTGGATCTGGTTGTTCTTTTTGATGGTGGTGGTGAAGAGTGAGATGATGAATCTGATGATGATGAGATGTGAAGAGACTCCGGGTCCTTTGGTGGCTCAGAAGTTTCTTCCTTTGACCGTGCAGGACTATCTAGAAGAAACTTATCATACTCAACATCTTCTTCATTTCCAGACTTAGCTTGTTCATCAGCTTTGGCTTTGGCTGCAGCTTCTTCATCAGCTTTTACCTTCTCTAACTTCTCAGATTCTGGTTCTTCAAGGTTGTAATCAATAGAATCTTCCACACGTGTTTGTTGTTGTACCAAAGTGGTGGCACCAGATCCCTTATCGGGTTGATTAACCGCATCAGGACCTGGTGAAGGTTGAACTCCACCACTCGACCCTCCGGGGCCACCCATTTGTTCTTTAGCAAATTGTTGTGCGACGTGTTGAAGTCTAACGAATTTGAACTTTTCCTGTAATCAGTTTCCAGTTGCTCTTCATCTGAGCTTTCTTCATAAGGCACAAGTACTGGAGTCTTTCCTTTTCCCTGGTCAGCTGGAGGATTGGGAGGTTTAGGTACTGTTGTAGTGTCATCTTTAGTAGTTTCAGAGTAGAAAATCTCTTCATCTGATGCAGTACCCTCCTAGTCCTCGTCAATTAGCTTTCTCTGCGGTTTAGGATTAGGTACGGGAATATGAACAGCTTCCTTGGCGGGAACTGTCCTCTTACGTGGAGGATTCCTCCTGGGGAACTTCCTCTGACTCTCAGTGCTTGCAGCACTTCCTGCACTTCCTCTTCTGGTTTTCCTTAAAGGCGTACCAGAAGATTTTTCATCAAGAAATCCAACTTTGTTCTCTTCCACAGCAATCAAATATCTTTTATAAGAATAGAGCTGTTTGAGTTCATCTGAGAGAAGGTGATCTGGGAACACAGCACCTTGTTTCTTAGTCGTTGACTCCTTAAATCTGACTGTTAGAGTGGGTTTAGTCAACATGTCATGATTGTCGGGGTCATTGATTCTTTTGGGGATGTCAGGGTTGTACCCAAGTGCTCTCTGGATCAACAGTTTAGTGTATCTGATGTAGGGAATCTTTGAGCCAAGCTTTTTGAGGAATGTCATCATGTCATCCCAAATCAGAGCTTCAACTTCGATGTGCTTCATGTTGATTAGGGCCCAAAAGATTTGCAGTTCCAAGAGTTTGGGATGCTCATAGCCGCTGTCACGACCAGAAATGGATTTTGTGATGATGATATAAAGGGTTCTCCAAGGCTGAGGGATATTCTTGAGATCCACGTGAGAATGCTTAATGATAACCCCTGAAGCTTTGTCGTACCCAATATTAATAAAAAATTGTAGAACCGTCTCTTCAGTAGGTGCAGCAGAGAATTCAGTTGGTATGATGTCAGGAATGAGGAGAACAACCCTTAAGTCTGCAGGAGTGATGGTGAGTTGCTTGTGATTGAGCGTCACCGTCACAGCATTTTGACCTCTGACCATCTGCATTGTATTCCAGAATTGCTGTATGTAGATTTCTGGAACAGTGGCAGAGTTGGTGAGCATGTTCTGATAGGGATGATTCTTCAGAATATCCACTGCAATGAGACAAGAAGATTCCGAGCAGGTGAGAGTTTCAAAGTCAACTCTGAGATTGTTCTTTCCAATCTTCATTGGATAGCCATGTGGGAAGATATCAGAAATGGTGAGAACATTTGGTGCATTCACATTCATTTGAGCAGCCATGTCGTGATCTGAAATAACATTAGCCAAAAGAACCAACATATCGAAAGACATAATGTTAGTCAACAGAAGGTTTTATTGTCTAATTATTGAATGTGCAACGTCAATGATAGTTACGAGTCCAAAGTCACTTGTTTGTTCAATAGTCCAATAACGTCGTGATAAGTTTCGTGAGTTAGTTTACTTTAAGTTTTAAACTTTATGTTATCACTTATTTAACACAATGTATTGAACATTTAAGCTTATTAGTGACATTATTGGTTTCGTGACGTTATGATTTATTTATTTACAAGTTTGCACGCGTAACAATTCATAATGAAGGTTTGATCAAGGCTTATGCGTAGAAATGGTAACTTATGCGTAAACAGGAGAAGCATATGTGTAGGCGCAAGCTTATGCGTAGGATCCTTGCTTACGCGTAAAAAATATTACACGTAGGAAAAGGGGACCTTATGCGTAAAGCTTACGCGTAGGCGTATATAAAACCTTACGCGTAAGGCTTACTCGTAAGATTAGACCTTATCCGTAGAGGTCACTGTTTACGCATATCCTTCACAGGATACACGTAGTCCCTTTGTAGAACCTTACGCGTAACGCTACGCGTAAGATTTCTCTTACGCATAACATGCTACGCGTAAGGTGATCCTTATGCGTAGATGGTTAACAACCTTGATTCTGAGTTTTACGAGTAGCAAGCCTGAAATAACATAACCATAACATCAATATTAACATTAACATTCATTCTAAAACAGATCATGGCATTAAACTCATTAAACAGTTTACGCGTAGAAAGTCTTACGCGTAAGACCAAAACCCTAATAGTTCAAGAATTACGCATATGATTTCTAGCCATAGGATTAGCACCAAAGTTTTTCTGGGAGGTCTAAGAAGCATATAGAGTATGTTTATCCAAGTTTTAACATCAAATATGCCATGAATAAAAAATACCCAATTTGTATGAACTAGAACCCTAATTTTCAATTTATGAGTCATTAATGTTTCTGGGTGATTTCTGGGTTTAAATATGCTTAATTCAACTTGAATACAACCTCATACAACAATCTTTATCACCAAAAACGTTCTCATTTGAAAATACCCAAACCGACTCATGAACCCTAATTTTGAAAATCAATCAATTCGTGTTTCTGGGTGGATTTTGAGGATAAACATAGTATCATTGATGTTATTGAAACGTTTTGACACATTTATTTTAACCACAAACACACACCAATGATTGTGTGTTCATACGCTTATGCGTAGAATACATAATCATTCATATCTTTCGTTTTAGCCGTTGGATTTGCATAAAAATCAAAACCCTTGCTTGTAATAACGTTTAGATTATGAAAACACTTACAATATGATGATCAAAAACACGGATTTGAAGCTTGATTATTAGGCGTAGGATGAGTTAGTTGTGTGTATTAAATGTGAGGATGAAAAGTTAGGTGGGAAGTTTTATTAAAATAACTTTTGGATTTTGACAGTTTTAGTCCCTTCACCTTTTCCATTTTCATCCAAAGCCTTTTAACTTTCATTTTGGTTACCAAATGATAGATTTTAAGAAAGAAACTTGACGACACTCCCCCTCGACTTAAGAAATAATGAAAGGTTATAAATTTTAGTCCGAGGAGTGTCATTGAACCAGAAAATTTACCACCATTGATAAAAGAAACAACCGGGATAGGATAACATGCAAGTACACGGATGTTTTGAAACAGTTAAGTAGATATTTTCTCCCCCTCAACACTTGATCGGAAAAATACTGAATTTTGAAAGATTAGAGTGTTGACGGAAGAAATGTACTTGCCATGTTGAAAGAAAAATAGATAGAATAATATTTTTGTTGTTTTATCAAGTTTTATATTTTTGTATTTTGTTTTTGAAAAAATATTTACAAAAGAGATTTTGGTGTTTGACTAGTTTTTAAGAATGTTTTAAGAGTTCATCCAGTTCCTCTTGAGTCAAACACCGCATACCAATCCGGTGGACCAACTCATTAAACCTAGCGGGAGGCAAGGCTTTGGTGAGCAGATCTACCAATTTGGTATTCTGTACCCACGAAGTATAATTCAACAGTACCCTGTTCCACGTGGTCATTGATGAAGTGATATCGAAGATCGATGTGCTTTGATTTTGAGTGTTGAACTGAGTTGCACGAGATCGCAATAGCACTCCGATTGTCGCAGTACATCGGGATTCTGTCAAATACGTAACCATAGTCTTTGAGTTGTGTTCTCATCCAAATGATTTGAGCACAACACGACGACATGGCTACATATTCTGCTTCGGTTGAGGACAGCGATGTACAATCCTGCTTCTTCGATTGCCAAGATACCAATTTGTCACCAAGAAATTGTAGTGCTCCTGAAGTACTTTTCCGAGAGTCTAAGCATCCTACGTGGTCAGCGTCTGAAAAGGCGATTAGTTCAAAACCAGAATCCTTCGGATACCAGATCCCCAAATTAATGGTTCCCTTTATGTATCGGAGGATTCTTTTAGCCTCTGAGAGGTGGGTTTCAGTTGGTCGCGACTGATAACGGGAGCAAAGATAAACGGCAAAGACAATATCAGGTTTGCTGGCTGTTAGATACATGAGAGACCCAATAATACTACGTTATTTGGTAGGGTCAACCAATTTCCCATGCAAATCAGCGTCCAGCTTCTTGGTATGTGCCATTGGTGTGGCATAAGTATCACAAGTATTCATTCCGAATTTGTTCAGAATTTCAAGGGCATATTTGGACTGACTCAAGAAAATACCACGGGGTGATTGATGAACTTGTAGTCCTAGAAAGAACGTTAGTTCACCCATCATGGACATTTCAAAATGTTTCTTCATTAGTTTTTCAAAAGCGATTGAGTACTTTTTATGAGTTGACCTAAAAATGATGTCATCCACATAAATTTGAACAATAAAAATATGTTCCCCGTGATATTGTATGAAAAGAGTTGGGTCAACCGAACCTTTGGTGAAATTATTGGCAATGAGGAAAGATGATAGCTTATCATACCATGCCCGAGGAGCTTGTTTGAGACCATACAGAGCTTTGTTCAGTTTGTAAACATGGTTCGGAAGCGCGGGATCAACGAATCCTTCTGGCTGGCTGACATAAACTGTTTCTTTCAGTTGACCATTCAGAAAAGCAGTTTTGACATCCATCTGAAAGACCGTGATGTTCATATGAGCTGCGAACGCCAGAAATATCCGAACAGCCTCAAGACGAGCAACTGGAGCAAATGATTCTTCAAAGTCAATACCCTCTTCCTGTCTATAACCCTTAGCCACCAGACGTGACTTGTTTCTGATGACATTCCCTTCAGCATCCAATTTGTTTTTCCAAATCCATTTTAGACCAATGACGTAGACCCCTGATGGTCTTTCAACCAGTTCCCATACTTCAAGACGTTTGAATTGGTTGAGTTCTTCTTGCATGGATTCAATCCAGTTATCTTTTGTCATTGCATCCTTAATGTTTTTGGGTTTAGTTTGGCAGACAGTGAGTGCATAAATGCAATGTTCACCGTCTGTGTGAAGACGTTGTCTTGTAACGACTGGTTGATTCGGGTTGCCAATAATATTTTCCAGAGGATGGTCTTTTGTCCATCGATGTGTAGAGGGTTGATGTTGATATACGTTGTGCAGATTTTGAGGATTCAAATGGCTTGTTGATGATTCCGCAACATCAGGTGCAGCAGTTTCATTAGCAAACGCGTTAAAGAACGCATTTGGATCAAAATCTGCAGGTGGGGGTACTTCATTCAGAACATCATCAGCCGGTTCATCATTGTTGGAAGCGGTTTCTTCAACTGTTGTAGTAGAGTAAACTGGTGGTGCATCTTCAACATTAGTTGTTGTAGCAGGTGTATCAGGTATTAGAGTATTATCAGGTTGAGCAGCGGAAACAGCGGATACACCTGGAGCACGTTCATCAATATCGTCACTGAACAGAGGAGCAAATAGTCTTTCCATTTGTTGACGAGTAAGCTGAGGACTTGTATCAGCTGATGATGGGGTTTGGGGGAAGTTTAAGCGGTTGTGACCGGGTTCCAAGCTGTTATACTCAGAAGCCATTTCAGTAAGTTCATCAAAATAAGCATGAATTGTTTCCATAACTTGCTTTGTACGACGATTCCATATCCGGTAACCTTTTGAATTCTCACAATATCCAATAAAGACTCCAATGTCAGCTTTAGCTTTGAGTTTTCCAAAGTCATCACGATCATTATTTGGATAGCAAAGAGATCCAAAGACATGAAAGTGTTTGAGATTCGGTTTACGATTGTGGAGAAGCTCAAATGGTGTTTTGTTGTGGCGTTTTGTAATCATTGAACGGTTTTGAGTGTAGCATGCAGTTGAGACAGCTTCAGCCCATAAGTAATCTGGAAGTTTAGCATTGATTAACATCGTTCTGGCAGCTTCCACTAACGTACAGTTTCGTCTTTCAACAACTTCGTTTTGTTCTGGTGTGCGGGCTATAGATGTTTGATGCTCAATTCCCACTTTCTCATAGTATTCCCGAAGAGTTTGATTCACAAATTCAGTTCCTTTGTCTGTTCGAATTTGTCTAACGGTGTTCCGGAGCTGAATTTGAATTTTCGTGAGAAAGGTGATGATCATCTGTGGAGCTTGATGTTTACATCGAAGAAAATAAACCCAAGTCCATCTTGAGTAGTCATCAACAATTACCAAGATGTAGCGTTTTCCATTTATCGTCTGCACGCGCATCGGGCCACACAAATCCATGTGAAGAAGATGAAGCACATGCTGAGAGCTGTGTTCCAACTTTGAAGGAAAATGAGCACGAGTGCTTTTCCCTTGTTCACAAGCCGAGCATAGGTGATCTTTAGAATACCTGAATCGTGGGAGACCTTCAACAAGTTTTTGTAGAGCAAGGTTGGTGACGGTTTGAAAGTTTAGATGTGATAGACGACAGTGCCACAGCCAAGATTTTGTAGATGTAGCCTTTGAGAGTAAACAAATGGGAGATGAAGCGATCATGTCTTGCATGGAGATAGTGTAAAGACTAGATGAGCGTTGGCCAGACATAAGATCATTTCCTTGAAGATCATGAATGAAACAAGTTTTCTCCCTAAAAGCTACTTCCAAGTCTCCATCACAAAATTGACCAACTGAGAATAGATTGTGACCGAGGCCTTCCACATAATAAACCCTACTAATTTTGATGTTGCCATTAATGTAATCTCCGTAGCCCATGATAGCTGCGAAGTGATCATTCCCGAATCTGACAGTGCCAATGAACTTTGAAACAAAGTTTGATAATAGTTTAAGGTTTCCTGTCATGTGTCGGGAACATCCGCTATCAACAATCCAGAGGATGATCTGTATCACCTGCATTAGACACAGACGACACAGATGGAATAGAAGTAGATGTGGAACCCGAAGTGTTAGAGGGTTCCTCAGCAGTTATAGTTGAAATACACACATCAATGATTTTAGGCATCCATTTAAATCCTAGTGTATTATGTAACCATTTTTGCCATCTCCAACTAGTCTTAGCTTTAGTCTTAGTGAATGTGCTAGGTGGTACAACAATCCTTGGAGGTGATACTGGAACTACAGGGACATTAATGCGTTTCTTAGAATCTAAAGAAGGCGGTTTACCAAGCACAAACTTAGAAATATTAGTGGGCCTAGAGGTATTCCGATTCTTAGAATTCCGTAAACGAGAGATGAGAGCTTTAGCAACACATTTGTCATGACAATCAGAATTCATACTTTTACGACAAATAACACAAGGTGCATCAGACTGAATATCAAAAGTACTTAAAGGTTTAGCATTTGTTACATCACTATTCCTATTACATTTGCCAGACGCAATATTTGTAGTGGAAGCAACATGAGTCTTATTCATAGTCCTATGGTGTTCTTCTACTTCAGCATTCTTTATTGTTCTTTTCTTAGGTCGCAACTTCCTATTCTTCCTTGTATTACTCCTAGGTTGTGAAGTGCGGACGTTTGGAAAAGAGGAAACTATTCCTGTTTCAGTAGAAGGAAGCACGTTAGCAACTTGTGATTTGGCAGTAGGGATTCTAGGTTCACGATTACTAAGTGTTACTGGTGCTATTCTCTTAATCACAGTAGGCGGAAGTTGTTCATACTTTCCTAACATTTCCCTTAACTTAGTGATAGTGTGCACCAAATCTTGATTTTCAGAACGAAGACTTCCAGCAAAATTCATGACTTCTTTAGTGTGTGCAAGATAATGATCAAGTTCGTTTGATGCTTCATCACGAGTCTGTTTGAGTAAATCAAATATGACACCATATTCCTTTTTAACTTTTGCAAGTTCTTGTTCATATTTTGAGATTTGACACTTAAAAGACGTTTTGATCATCCAGTTGCTCAATTTTAGGATCAGAAGATTTTGCACGCAACTGGGCGATTTTGTGTTGAAAAGCAAGTTGTTGATCGTGAATATCTTTTTGACACCAATTAAGACGACGTATTGCATTTGAAAGCTCATTTGACAATCATTTATTTTCAACTGTTAAAGACTCGATCTGATGCATCATATCAGTATTAACAACATTATCAACAGAATCATAATCAGCAGAGATATCATCAGATACATATGGCAAAGAATGTAATAACATAGCATTATGGATATCAGCACAAATAACATCTTCCAAGAGTCGATCAACATCTTTTCTCAACAGTTTCTTTTTACGTTTAGTATTTGAAATCGATGTTTCTGTTTTCTCGAAAACTATTTTCATGAGACCAAGTTCCTTGTGAAAATCCTTTTCCCAATATAGTGCACAATTTTTCAAATTTTTGACATGGGGTAAAATTCTTTTCTGAAGAATATCTCTATGTTCTCGCGCCATGGGCGAGGTAAAATGTTGAACTTTTATTTCAGAATGAAATTCAATCTCACGTTCCAAAATTTTGAGGTCAGATAAGAAAGTGTCAAAGTATTTGATAACGCGACAACTTTCGGCATTAGTTTTTACTTCACTAAGTGAAGGTAAAGGACCATTAATTTGTGCACCTTTTGGTTGAGGACTGACTTCAGAAACTGGTGTGATAACCAAAGGTGTGTTTGAAGTATCTTGTTGTGTGACAAAAGTTACGGCTTTCGAATAGTTAAATGGTTTATTGTAAACGACATTTTCCATTTTTGACCGACTCTCGTCATCAGCATCTAATTCCTCCATCCGATTATATTCAACAACAGTCATAATTGAATCATCAATTCTATGTTCTGCACTGTAAACTTCAGGATTTGGTTTGAATGCTCTGTGTGAAAACTTAGGTTTATAATCAGCAAGATTCAGTCCATATCCATTTGGATTAGGTTTGAAAGAAAACTTTTGAATCGTTGTGATTGATTCACCATGTTTATAAACAACAGTTTTAAACTCTTTGATTTTGGTTTGTAAGTCGACAATTTCCTCAAGAGAGTCATCTATTCATTTCGTTGAATGCTTTTTGTACTCATAGAATTTTTTTTGACAAGTTAAGAACTCAGCCTTGGCTTTTTGAGTGTCCAAGGTAAGAGCGTTAAGTTGTTGTTGATGTTCATGTTTCATTTGTTTTATTTGAGACAACAAAGCATTCTTCGAAGCAGCTAGATCACAAATCTGTCGTTCCAAATATTTTTCATTTTGGTGTGATTTGGCAAAGCGGTTTCAAAACCTTTTTCACGGTTTTCTTGAGTTTTGAAAAAATTGAGTTGTCTAATTAAACATTCATTATCCCTGGTTAACAGTGCATTTTTCTCTTTTAATTTCGTGCAAATTTCCAAACGAGAATGTTGGTCTTTAATTAAGGTCAAGAGCTCAGTTTCTTTGTCAGACAAAAGCTCATTTTGTTCAACGTAAGTGTCAACATGATCATTATTTAGATCCTCAACTATAACCACGGAGTCTACTTGATTATCAATATTAACCATAAGGTCATTTTGATCATCAAATATAACTACGGGATCTATTTGATAATCATCGGAATGAGATGTGGAAGACTCATGTTGAACACTCTGATCCTTGTCAGATAGAGAAAGTGGCGGAGATATCAGATCATTGATGATAATTGTTTGTTCAGGTACCTGAGACAAGCCGTCAGTGTCATACACTGGGCCTGTATCACTCATGTGTAGTGCTTGCATTTGTGCCATCAACATCACTGCTGCATTAGCCTGCAAGTCCTCCATATCATCATCAAAATCTGCATCTGCCATAAAGCTCTGTTCCTTGTTGGTGAGAGTTCCACCAGCTTCATCCTTGAGAGCCAAAAGCAAAGCCTCTTTGAAATAAGCACTGCCTCTTGTTCTCGGTTTAGGACATGCATTAGCCAGATGACCCTTCTCATTACAGTTATAGCAACGAACACCATTAACACTAGTCTGAGCATTTCCTTGTTCAACCACTTGAGCCCTTTGCTGCTGCGGAGCACCAATGTTATTCCTTCCCATAGCATTGAACCCTTGACCACCTCCCATCTGACGACCATAACCACGATTTTGAACTTCAACTCGTCCATTGTTCACAACAGCCTGATTTCTTGTATTAGATGAGGAACGAATGCGATTGTTGGATTTGTTTGTATAACGGCCAAATGCTTTAGCAATCATAACAAATCCTTGTTGCAATTCATCGAAGGAATTGGAGTCCTCATCAGCTTCACTGTAAAGAGCTTGAGCAGTGTTGTTGTTATATGGAACCAATTGAGTTTGTTGAGGTTGTAGCTGTGACGGATCAGAAGATTTGATGGTTGCAGTTGTTTGAGGAGCGGGTTGAGGAACTTGTTGAGGAGGAATATTTGTTTGAGCCCAAAAAGCAAGTTTTTGATTGTCCGGAAGTGATGGTGAAACAGTTTGACCACGGAGAATCCTTTCCTTATCAACTTCTTTATGGTGAGGCTTCAGATAGTCGTACAACAATCCGTAGGTAGCATGATGCATATCTTTAGCTTGACGGAGAAAAATGACATACTTTTCCCATTCCGGACCAAGACTACTTAGGAACTTTGTGTTGACAGCAATTCGTGGCATGATGATATTGTGTTTGTCCAAATCATTAATGATGTCTGAAAAGCGATGATGATAAGATTCTAATGACTCTCCTGGTTCAATCATGAAGTGTTCATAAGCCAAGTAGATTTTGGATTCCATGTCTTCCTGATTGAGTGTTGTGCCTTGTATAAGAAGATGAATCTGTTCCCACATTGCTTTGGCAGTCTTTTGAGCATCAACACTTCGAAAGATTGGATTGGGTAATCCTAAAAGGATGTATTGCATTGCAAGTTCGTCGGCTTCAGAGTGTAGAAGTTGATCACCCGTGAGTTCTGAAACAGTTGCAATGTTGGTGACATCATCTCTTGGTGGAACAGCATTAGGATCTCCGGGTGTAACGATAGTAGGCATCTGAAATGGACCATCCATAATGACCTTCTTTAAAAACTTTCCATGTGGCTTCTTTAGATCACAAAACCTAAAGAACCGAATTACCCATTGATCATAATTACCGGGAGTGAGCATTGGAGGTCTATCAAGTGAGCCAGCTTCATGAATTGATTGTTGGCTACTCAAGGCTTCACACATCTTGCCAAACCATGCTGGTTCCTTCATAGTATTCCTGGATGGATGTTGATTGTAGAAGTTTGTGTAAGGTTGTACTTGAAGACTAGGTGGTGGTTGTACCATTTGAGGTTGTGGAATT
Source organism: Chrysanthemum makinoi (assembly GCA_910596185.1). Taxonomy (NCBI): domain Eukaryota; kingdom Viridiplantae; phylum Streptophyta; class Magnoliopsida; order Asterales; family Asteraceae; genus Chrysanthemum; species Chrysanthemum makinoi. Next base: position 219,938,882 of record OU343217.1, read on the forward strand.
GCTGCAAGTAGTGGAGTATGTTGTTGATTAAATTGTTGTTGATAAACTGCTTGTTGTTGATTCCATTGTTGATGTTGGGGACTTAGTTGTTGTTGTTGTTGATTATAAGTGTAAGGAAAATAGTTAGAGTATGGTGGTTGTGACATGTTGAAAACTTGTGTTGTTAAATGGATCTTTGTAGTCGAATGAACCTTTGTTGATGAAGTATCCTTAGGCGTAGAAATCACAATAGCCAAGTAGCACTTATGCGTAAAAACACCAAAGTTACGCGTAACAGCAAGAGTTATGCGTAGGTTTAGCTTACGCGTAAGTAAGAGAAAAACACTAAAGTTATGCGTAAACAGTAAGTTAGGCGTAGAAAACTTAGGCGTAGGATTACCTTATGCGTAAGACAAGGATTAGGTGTAAGATGAATCTTAAGCGTAGGATATTCTACGCGTAAGCTTAAGCTTATGCGTAAGTTTAAGGTTTTGCCCAAATGATCTTTTACACTATCACAGTGCAAAAGATATCCAAAGTCGACGTGTGTTGAGGCTTATCCAAGCAAGAAACCACGGAGTAAACCACGAAACTGAAGATCAAACCAAGGATAAAGTACGCGTAAGATTAGGGTTTTGTTACACGTAGCTTTACTCGTAAAAATGATTTTGCCCAAAGATGTTTCTAAACCAGATTTTTGTGATGAGAGAGCTTCAATATCACCAAAATAACACAAAAGTGTGAAACTTGATGATCCAAAACTCCTAAAACGGTTACGCGTAGGATGAAACCCTCGTATAAAAACAAGCTTAAAAACTATGATCCACGCATAAAGTTTGAAACTTTTTGCCAAAAACAGTTATTTTATCACCTTAAAACATTGAAAGTACAAGAATATTGGATTAAAAAGTGTAAAAAACATGTTTTTAAGCGAACCAAAGTATCTCGTTAGCTTTACGCGTAGGACCAAAAAAACCCACTTCAAAAGCAATAACGATTCACCCAACTAGTAGGCGATTGATACCACTGTTAGGTTCCCAAATATGCAACACAAGTAACAATAGAAAGAGTAGAGAGGAAGAGAAGATCGGATGAACAATAAACAAACACACTATGCGTATGAAACTAAACCAGTTATGCGTAGCACTAGTGAAAGAGAGTAAATTGAACAACCAACCATCAAGTGAGGGTTTACATGAGGTATTTATAGGAGGGAAGCTAGGGCAACACTCCTAGTTCCCATCCTTTTCCTTATTGGGCTAGGCCTAGGCTTATGGGCCTTCTACATAAGCCTAAGGCTAATTACTAACATAAAGGCCATATTAAGCTAACTATTACATATTAATTACTAACACTTGAATTAAGGTTTAGGAATGATTCCAACAGCTTGTTTTTATGAACTAAAATATTGACGAAGGTTTAACTTGTAAGAACAATAGATTAGTCTTCTAGCTAATTATCACAACCAACATGTTAAGAGGTTAACACAATCACATTAATCTATGATATGAAACTAGTTTAAGCAAGTGTAGTTTTTATCATCGGAATTTCATTATATCTATTTGCTTTATTATATGTTTTGGATAGACTCCGTTAATTCAAACTTGTGTTTAGATTCACTCAAATCCCTGCGAACGATCCCGACTTACCTTCATAATCTTGCTATAACGGACGAGTATACTTGCTCGTATGTGTTATTGGTAATATTGGTAATTCACCTTTAATAAATTTAAAACTTGCACCAACCGAGCACAACAGTATCCTATGGGATGTGTTACAATATCCTATAGGATGTGTTATAATAATTCTCCGGGATGATTTAGTTTGCCTTCACGGCAAGGATTTCCTGTTTCCTTGGCATGTGTTATAGTCCCTTTTAGGAAATGTTATAATGGGATTGGATCTAAGGCTAGAAATGTGAAATGTAAAAGTAGAAAATCATTTACATATATTCAATGAATCTGAAGTAAGAAAAGATAGAAGTAATAGCAGCATGAATGTTGTGTCAGGAATGATTAAGTAGAATGATTTATAAACTCCTTATCTAAATGGATTAAGATGACTCTTCATTTTAATATAGAAATTGTTAATCGTCAAACCACAAGTTTATAATTCCTTACTTACATAGTGTGAGAAACCTTTTTATGTAAATAAATAATTGTAAATGAGTGGCTTATGTGTATTCGATATGGCATGCGTATGGGTTGAGAGATAGAAAATGAAAACTAAAACAAGTTAGACGTCATAAGAAATGAGATTTGAATGAATGTGAAAATCATGATAGCGTTAAGGTTATTGTGTAACCTTAAGATAGATATACATTGAATGAATTTGTGCAGTAAGTTGAAGAGATAAACGGGTAGACAATTCTCGAAATTTAAAAGGAAGTTGCTTAAGTAACGCATAGTGTTGGGATTATTAATACTATTTAGTTGATGTTTTTTAGAAATAGGAAAGAAGTGATAGGTATTTGAATTTAGGTTATATTAGTGCATCGGTGAATGGTGTGAAAATAGTGTAGGAGTTTGACTTATATAAATTCAAAATAGTAAATTTTCCAAGTGACATGTCGTCCTTGTTAAAAATTCTAAAAAGTTTATGATATGGAGTTTTGTTTTTAAGTAGAATGTTGAGTAAAATGGAGAATTTCCATTATGTGATGTGATATTAATGATGTGGTGTCATTAGGATTAGTTGAAATTATGTGAATTAAGTTAAATTTAGTAATGTGGCTATGACTTAGTTTGATTGAGATTGTTAATTTAAATAATTTGTACAAATTGAATTGATAGTAATTGACATAATGGCTATGATGTGGACCTAAGATGTAGAAACATTTATGAATGGTTACACACGTTGAATAATAAGATTTCGGTGGCGAAACCTAAATAAGAGGTAGATTTGTAACACCTAAAACCCATATTTTAAGCATTAAATTACGATGATGCTATCGAGTAAGTTTGGCTACGACTTTTATAAGTTGAAGGCTTTATGTGATTGGTTAGTCAACCCCGATAGTCAAACTATAAGTCTAGATATTATGTAAATGGTTTTAAAAAGTTTAATGTGTCACAAATATAAGTGAAGAGGACTAGAGGGACTATAGTTTCCAACTAGGAAAAATAATGACTAACTTATCTTAAGAATTCTCTACACACTTCTTCATTAGTGTAGCGTGTTTGTGTATGTCGACTAGAGAAAGAAAAGGGATGGAAACCATGAAAGTTTAATGGTGAATTGATGAGGAAATCAAGGTCTTAATCAAGGGTTAAGTTCATAGCAATGATGATACACGTAAGTAACCTTTATATTATGAGTCAATTGATGAATTTTTGAGTAAGGGTTTAAGTACCCAAAATTGGGGGTTTTGGGTAAATAATGTTTTAAGCAATCTAAGGGTTAAGACTAATTAATGATTTATGTGAAAATTGGTGATTTTGGGTTATGATCATATAATGATAAAAATGTGTTTTAGTTATGGTTATGGGTGGGTTTAGACACCCTTGGTTATTATATAAATTTGAAGTGTTTAAATATGTGTTGGTAATTATGGTTTAGGTTGCTAGCTTATAAACCCGTGATAAATCACGGGTAGCTTATAAAAGAATAAAAAGTTAACAATAACGACATTTGCATAACAATTTGAAGGATATGTAGAATATTTGAAAAGATCAAAGACACTATTAAAAAAAAGCTTAGATATAAATATCAAATAACATGAAACAAAAAGTTTGTGTTGGCTGGTCGAAATAAATATAATTATTTTTAAAAACGATGATTAGATAAAATATCAGCTAGAACTTCATGATAAACAATGTTCAAAGTGCTATTTGATGTAGCTCATTACGGAGTATTAAAATATATCCAAGACCGTTATGCTTTAATCATAGCTAATTAATCATTTTCTGAACATGTATTATTTACATATTATAGAGTATATAACAAAAGTCAAAATATTAACATGGTAACCATGGTAATAGTCACTACATATAAACGGTTCCAATATTCAAAATAACATATCCATAGATACTGAACTCGCGACCAACCGAACTCACCTCCAACAAATCTTATTCCAAAAAAGATGCATCAAACCGTGAATTGACATAGAAGAGGAATTACTTATATGATATGGGTGGAATATTTTCTAAATATCTCACACAAAAAGAACCTCGGTTCCAATGACTACACTTTCCTATACAAGTTATCATACTACAAAAACAATTATTGCGACTCCACAATATATCTATACATTCTGAATTGATATAAACCTTGAGTAGTTTCAACTTTTCAGTTGAGGCTTACTATTTGGCCTTCTTGTTATCAGCCACTATGTGCTTAGCATTTTCTTAAGTTCCAGAAATAGTCAGGTTTGTACTCGTTCTAATCTCAAAAACCTGCATAGGAACATGCATTAAGTACTTGTAGAATTAGCATGTAACTTGTAAAAGAACCATTTGCATATGAAAAATACAAAAGAGAGGTGAAGTATTATTAATAAGTTTTAGAAGAATAAAAACTTGTCTACTCATGGTGATTTTAAACATCTTACATCTTCATTGACATCCAAACCTAACACTTATCAAATAACCTTTACAATCATCCTCCTTCAATCTCTAAAATGCCAGTTATAATGTCGTTAGCCATATTGATTACATAGATGATGGCTAGCTATTATATATTTTTTGAGGTAAAATTTTGATTGAACAAAGAAAATCAATTGTTTGTCTTACAGTTTTGGTCTACCCTCAAAATGCAACCTGATGACGAACAATACTATAAAAATGCAACTACATTCAACCAACACATCAATAGACACATGCTTGAAATATTTTTCTAATAAAGCCAAAAACAAAATATACTCTTTGGAATTACCATTATAGGAATGGAACAGTAGGTCTAGTATTATCCATGGGAAGGAAGTGTTCGTAATCTCTTAAATTGTTTAAAGAAAGATAATTGTTAGTTACAAAGTTTATATAAGGAATTCATATTTGATTTTATCTTTATGCATAAGCAATCCCAAACAGTAACCCCCCCCCTTTATAAGCAGTTCGATAAGCAATCACATGTAGCCCCTATAATTAAACATTTAAATTCAATAAGCACACAAAAGGTTTGTTTAATAAGCAATTCCAAACAACTTTCCGCAATCCTACTCTCAAAAATTAAAGTATAACCCAAGTAGACATGCTTCTAAGTAACACAGACTTCCACCCGGCCCATGTGTGTATCTATATAGGTGCAACATGTAATCTATTACATTTAACCATCAAATCTTTGCACTTCTTTCCATTCATATACAAATAACATCTTAATATTTAACATATTTAAAAAGAAAATAGACAATTAGTAACCACAATCAAGATGTTATGAAGTGAACTGTCTTACTTGCAGAGGAATGGATGAGTGAAAGATGCAGTGATATCCTTCAAACTGACAATTAACATGTTATTTTTTATCTGAAAAATAGAGATGCCCGTAATAAGATATTTGAACAAAATTATCTCATAAAGAGACAAGATGATTGTACTCACCAAAATGGAAGTAAAGGTTAAGAAAACCTTTCATGAATGGAACACAAAAGTCATTAAGAAAACCTTTCATGAAAGGAACAGTACCTCAAATGTCCATTAAGGATTAGCAGGCTTCTAAACTTACCGAATTGGTTGAACTCAAAAGTCAATATTTCATGAAAGGAACACCGTGGTTCTCACTGTTTATAATTCGTCACATTGAACAGAAAATGACTAAGTGAGGAAACATATTACAGGATAAACTCCTTCACATGTTTAAAGTAAATAGCCAAAGTAAAATCATTTAGTTTAGGAAAGAAAACCTTCTCATGATTCCAAAACAGGATTTGAAAGTTCTTTAAGACATTTCGTCGAACAGCTTGCACGCACCCCTTAAATAACATAAATCCTCATATATCAATGTAGTATCAAATCCCTTTCAAATATAATATATGAATATAGATATTAAAAACAATGCAGAAATTGGAGTAATTGTTACAAAAAGAGTAAAGAAAAAACAATTAAGAAAAAAAGGTATGGATGTAACTCAAATAAGCAAAACCAAACCTGGGTTAGCACAAAGAAGACATCTTAAAATTAATCTTCAGTCGGATTCATATCAAGAAACCTTCAAATCAACCTGTCAAAACTAAGTTGTGACATTAAATGATAGATTAAAGAGAATGTCGATATAGATGAATGAAGAAAATTCAAGATTATACAGACTGTTGATATACAATCAATTGAATTTTGAATAGCTAAGAGTTTCCCAAAACTAAAAGCTTAAATTACGGAAGAAGTTTGGGTGAAAGAAGGACATATGGCTGACATGGCTTTGTTGACATGGCATTTGTGACGTGGCTGTGCATCCAGCTGGATTAAGTGACGTGTGAAATTTCAAAAAAAGCTTTGTTTATTATATATATATAGATTTGAAGTGTTTAAATATGTGTTGGTAATTATGGTTTAGGTTGCAAGCATTGGATGGTGATGAGGATGTATTGGTAAACTTAGCTTTGTAGCTAAGATAAGAAAAAATTTTATGATATGAAATTATATTAATTTTAGCATATATATGTGTTATGTGAAAGATGATCTTTAATTTTCAGGAGGCATTGGCTTAGGGTGCCTGGATTAAAAATAGATTTAAGTTATATCCATTGTGACCTATGTTAGGTATGTAAGGATTATGTACGATTGAACGATGCATGTATTAAGTGTGATGTGTATGTATTGGTGAAAAGTAGTCTATTGGACTAATGTTGATGTGAATGATGCTTATGTGATTGATGATGTATAATATCGTGTTATTACCTATTTACTTACTAAGCGTTTTCCCTTACGGTTTAGTGATTAACCGTTTTCTAGGTTCTTATGTGAAGAAGGTAAAGGATTAGGACTGTGCACGGGTTGGAAGTGATTGGATGTATGTGTAAGCGTAAGTAGCATGCCAAGCCCAATCATGGTTGAAGCCCCCGGGTCGAAGTAAATGTGTTCAAATGTTGTTTTGAAATGTCAAGTCCACGTCTTGTATGTGAATAAATAGTTATGTATGTTGTTAAGTGTTTTGGAACAAAAGTTATATTGACAACGGGTGATAACATCAAATAATCCTGAATATTAAGTGTGAATTTTCCCCGATAATGCTCGTATTTTATATTATTTATATGGATTTCATTGTCTTCCTCTATATTTCACTTTCAGGTAATTTACGAGCATTGGAGCTAAAGAGACGCGGATTTGGAGAGTTTATAGAAGATATATGATAGTATGCCTAGTTTGACGTAATTACGGCATAATTCTTCTCTCATATTACGCTGTAATGTTTGCGTGACTCACAAGGCCAGCTCAGCAGAAGATTACGGTGTAACTCCATCCAAGGATTACGCCGTAACCAATTAGGTCAAATGATGTTCCACGCCGCTTCAAGCTACACCGTAACTCTTTCCAACGATTACGGCCTAATCATGATTTTGTAACTGTGATTGAAGATACCGCTGTAACTCATTCCATGTGTTTACCAGAACCAAATTTTCCATAGCATTTTACTTAAGATATCAAGTTAATGGGCGTAATCTCAACTTAAGTTACGTAACTAGATTTGGCCTATAAATACCAAAAGCCTTAAATTCTCGCATTTCACATCATTCACTCCACACACAAAGTAGAGAACTGAGTAGGGACTCACAGATCTTGAGGAGCATATGGAGTCATCTCCAAGGGAGAAATCACTCCCTACATAAGCATTAGCTTATTTATCATTTTTCCTTTCGATTCCCTGTATTTCATTATGTCAAACTTTGAATTGATTGTTTCAAGATATGAACGGCTAAGCACCTTTGGTGCTATCCTAGTATGAATCCTTAATTATCGTTTATGTTTATACTTCCAAGGTAATTGTTTCTAGTGTATGCATGCATAGTTTGTTGGTAGCCACCTAGCTGCGGTAGTTTTGAATGGCGGTAGTGTCTAGTTGCTTATGAAAATTGACCAAATGACCCTAAGTAGGTAGACTGAGTGGGAAGGGTAAGAATTGACCAACCGACGCACTTCTTCGCTTTTTGTAACTAACCAAATGATCACCTTGCTTGGATGAACTTAAGTAGTTAGGATGAGTGTCTAAGATGCTAGCTACCGCACTCATTGTTGCGAATCTTGCATGTAGTGGTACTTAATGACTTGGCTTAGGGACAAAAACAACTGACTTTCAAGGGTAGTTTGATCTTGGTGGTAACCTTTGCTGATAGGTTAGACGAATCGACCAAATGCTATCCTAGCGAACTAAACCCCCACTTGAAGCAATTGGAAGTAATTAGACGTGAGCATAACATGATAGGATGAGTAACTAGGTTAGCACACTTCTCCTCTATTGATTACAACCTTTGACTTCATTCGCTTTCTTTATTTCTTGTTTTATTAGTTTATTAATCATTTCCATCTTAAAACCAATTAAAATCAGTGACACCTTGACTTAATTAGAATCCACATAGTTTCGATCGACCTCGGTTTTACCGATTAATACACTACACACTATTAAAGTACATCTGCCTGTTATTGCATAAGGTAGACCAAGGTATAACGAGACACTTATAAATATTAAAACCTCGGGTCAAGAAAACCTCGCATCAATGTTGCCTAGGAGTTATATTAGGTTTTTATTTAGTCTATTTTAATTTTCTTTGTTTTTGTAATGTCGATTCAAGACCGTAATTTGAAGCCTTTTTGGCTACCCCATTCGACAATCCGGAAAAACAGTTTCGGACAAAAAAATATTACTCACCAATTCCTATTCATAATATTTTTTCATTTTAAGAATCTGACCAATCTGATGTAGAACCCAAAGTTATTAATGAAGTTAATATCGAAGGAATGACCATGGAGCAATATATGGAACAACCCAATGAGAACTTTAAAAGAGCCTTTACACAAGACTCTGGTATGGAGAAATTCTCCATCCTGGACCAATTTATCCGGGAATTACACGAGCTGCAGTTTTCAGGGGACAAGAATAAGGATGTACAAAATCATGTGGAAGAAGTGCTTTACTTATCTTCCCTTTTTAGCATCCGGAATATCCCTAGCTATTCTGTTACAGCAAAAAAATTTCCTATGACTCTTACAGGGAGTGCAAAAAGATAGTATAATAGACTCCCTGCCAAATGCAAGGAAACGTGGGATCAATTAAGAATGGAATTCGTTCAACAGTTTTTCCCTCCTTCAAAGATGGCTAAACTTCTTGGTAAAATCTATCAGTTCGTTCAAAAGAGAGAAGAAACATTGTATCAAGCATGGGAAAGATACAATGAGCTACTTTACCGCTGCCCTACTCATGATCTGAACAAGCACCAAATTGTCTATGTTTTCTATAGTGGGATTAATGCAGAGACCCGTGAACTTCTTGATTCTCCTAGACCTATTCCAAGCATGGCACCCGACCAAGCTTTAAAGTCTATTCGACGGATATCTAAACATTGCTATAAGTGGCATATGGAGACTGGGTATGGACCAAAAGATAATTTCGATCACAAGGTAATGAAAACATTAACCAAGAGGGAAAATGACTTCGGTCCAATGTTTGAAAAGCGGAGACTGGAAAGGGCTAGTGAAAGTGAAGCTTGTAGGGTAGAAAAAGTAAAAAGTGTATTTGGGGCCAAGGTTGAAAATAGCTTGGAAAACATGATTCTTGACCACATTGAAGAATCAAAGGAACGTGATGAGAGGATAGAAAAAATGATCAGAAAATTTGTTGAAAACACGATATCTTCTCTTAAGATTCTTGAAGACCGGATCAAGGGCTTGGAAAAGAATGTGAACTTATGCTCAAAAGCCATTACAGATTATCTTGTTGCACGGGATGAAGAAATTATCAATTCAGTTGAAACAGTTTCTGAGGAGCCAACTACCTTCTCTGGGAAGGTCAAAAGAAGAATTACCAAGGAGAAACTCTTACTTCATGATATTGGAGCTCTTCCGATAAACATCCCTCTAATTAATTCCATTAGAACTAATCCTAAAAAAGTTTTGAAGGAATTAAGTAATGAGAAGAATGATCTCGATGAAACGGTCCAACTAAACGAAAGATGTTCAGCAATTTTAAGAAATGAACTGCGGCAAAAAGGGAAAGATCCAGGTTGCTTCACTCTCCCTTGCTTGATTGGGAATCTTAACATGTGTAACGCCTTAGCTGATCTTGGAGCAAGCATTAGCATAATGCCTCGTTCAATGTTCCTACGCATGGGAATCAGAAATCTTAAGCCGGAAAAAATGAAAATAGAAATGGCCGATCGATCCATGCAATCACCATTGGGGATCGTAGAAAACGTATTGGTAAAAATCATCAAGTTCCTCTTCCCGGTGGATTTTGTTATTCTGGATATTCCCAAAGATAACAGGATACCTATCATTCTAGGTAGGCCCATGCTCACACTTTACACGAAAAGTGGATGTCTTTGCTCGAGATGACGCTTGAAGCTAACTGGTAACCGCTATGTTCGTGATCATCAATGAACTTCATTCATCCTCAAAGGTTCATGAATTGACCCTATTGGCGATTTTGGTGATGCGTTGGAAAATTTTCTTAGTGATGCCCCAAAGACCCCTTTAAATCTTGGCGATATCGCTTTAGGAAAAGATTTTGATGTGTTTGTTAACTTTGAAGAAGATGGTTTGGGGAATCAGTCGCATTTTTTCTAGTGACATCGACATTACGGTCCATTGGCACAAGTAGAATTCTGAAGAGACTTTTTCACGATCTGACCAACCTAAGTTTTACGAAATGGGAACTAGAATACATCAAAGGAACCCTTATAACCTAAAAATTTCATGCAAGATTGGGTTCATTGACTTCCATCCCTTCATCGACACAAATTCCCCGGAAAACATCATATCGAAGGAATGTTTCAACCAATTTATGGTAAAAGAACTAGAGTATAAAGGGAAAGATTTCCTAGGGATTGCAACTAACATTCATGTCTTTGTTGGAACACATTCATTCTTAGTCGATTCTGTGGTATTGGATGAAACTAGCGAGTTCGTGGAGGATGGACTCACCAGAGTAATTTTCAGGAAACGCTTTCAAGAATTATCTGGACTAGATAAGAATGAGAAGGAAGGGCTATTGTGGTTAAAAATTGGTGACGATAAAATAGTTTTTAGAATTCCAAGAACTATTAAGAACTTCAAAAATTGGACGAAGAAGCAATTAAGCCATGTTCGGCCACTGCTTGACATAAGTGACAAAGATAAGGCCAAATGGATTGACCACCCGTACCAAAAGATCAAAAAAAATTATAAGGGGTGTTTAGACCTTGGAGCGGACTATAAACGGGACGAGAATTTCACCAGTTAGATTCAACGTGGGGATTGCCATATCTACGAATTGACAAACAAACATTTCTAGCCCATGGCCTTGAGTCTAGCTTAAAGACTTGTTAATAAAGAAAAGTGCTCTTTCGGGAGACAATCCGAATTATCCCTTTTATTTGTTTTATTTCCATTTCTGTTGGGTTTTGTGTTTTTAACCATTTTTGCTGGAAATCGGAGAAATTTACTACAGCAGCCTGAACGGGGACCTGATCTGTCCACAGTTACGGCGTAACTCATTCATATGGTTACGCCGTAACACATCTCTAGTAGCAATCTTCCCAGAAGCATTACCAATTACGGCGTAACCCCAAGCAATGGTTATGCCGTAGCTACACTTCAGTAGCGTCTGCCAGGTTTTGCCATAATTACCGTAACTCTTTTTTGGAGTTACGACGTAACTATCCTCAGTATTAATTCTTTCTCTTTAAACACAATAACCTTGTATTAGTTTTTAAATGAACTTTGTGGGTATGTTCCATGTAAGCCCTCACGAGACTACACTCGTCCACTTGGGACACCAAGTGGTTTAAAAAGCTTGTTGCATGTGCTAAATGTGTGACAAATCGTAATTTCAGGTCATTTATCAAACTTTGAAAATTTCACTATTCATCTAGGGAAATTACTATTCACTGGTTACTATTAATCATTTTACTATTCATCATTTTTTAAGTCGGTTTGAGACTTTGAAAGGTTATTTCATAATTTTACTATTCACAAAACACTATTCATTCCCGAAGAAAAATCACTATTCATGATTCACTATTCATCATTTTCGTAAACTAGGTTTACGAGTATCAAATACGCGTAACCTGGAGGGTTAAGCCGCATTATCATGGAACATCATTGAGAACATTACATATAGACTAGAGTTAGTCTAAATATCATCAGTAACATCATCTTCATATTAATTTATGCATGGGTTTGCATATTTCATTAACGTATATATATTTATTAAATAAACGCTATCGCACGATCATTTATTTTGAATAATTGATCCGACACTTCCAACAATTGTCTCAAATATATTTTTATACTCATTTTAAGACTATAAAAATCATATTATTAGTTTAGCCGATGTTTTGAAATTATTTTGTATATATATTATTATATATATATATATATTTACGACGGTTTTCGTAAATTCAACTCGATAATTATTTTTTCACTCAATATTTGCGGAAAATGCATCTTTATAATTTTTATGACTTCGATAAATTTTATTTTGTTCCGTTAAAATCGATTTCTAGCTAGCGCTACACTAAATAATTAATTATATGTACAAAACATACACTATACTTAACATCAAAATGCATTTAACTATCAAAAATACACAAAATACTTCCATCCCCCCCCCCCCTTGCCGACCTCCCCCATCCAAGTCACCACTTATGTGATATTTTGTTGACTACAAATTACACCTACACAATTTTGACTTAGATATTTACTAAATAATAGATATTTACTATCTTAAACACATACAAACACACATTTGAAGGTGAAAAACAAAAGAAACCCTCTCCATGGTCCTTGTGGTGATCGGCCATTGCAAGAAGAAGAAGAAAACCAACTCAAAATTTAAGCTCTCGTATTTTTATTGATCCACTAGTAGTCTATTTCAAGGTTTCGAAATAAAAACCTAAAGATTAATTAAGTTTATAGCTCAAAAACACTTCAATCACTCAAGTAAGCTTCTAATAATTTTTCCTAATCTTTCATACTCTTACTTGATGTATTTTTATGATTCTATTAGAAAAACATGCAAATATAGTATGAATCATACCACTTTTATTTGATTTTTACTACATATAATGAGTTTTAATTATCCTATTAATATTCCTATGAACCTTATCATTTTTGGTGAAGTTTAGGACCCCATGATACAATAAGAAGGTGTAAGGTAGGTTTAGAATAGCTTTGGTGTTGATTGGAATGTTTTAGAACGAGTTTCAAACAAGAGAAATCGTTTTCGATGAAATATATATAAGTGCTGTTCATTTTTATAAAATATGGAAATTTCAGCAGGTCATGGAATATTTTGGTTTATATTTTCAGAAGATAGATTTAAAAACGAAACCGTGGTCGCTGGAACAGGTTAAAACGGGTTTATAACGAAGAAGTTACGCTATTTTCAAGTTTAACGACGAAAACTATTTTTCTGAAAATATACATGCTGTCAAGGGTTATTTAAGGGGCAAAAATGAGTTTTAAACTTTATCTAAATGTGTCGACTCATCAAAAATATATTAGTACATACTCTCACGATTCCGAGGATATATAGAACGCTAAAGATATACATATTTGAAAACTGACGTTCACAACTTATTTCCTTCAGCTTTTACTAAAATATTTCTAAGTGTTGAAACTGTCTTTTCGGGTACCCATGTTTGGAACCGTTTTTCTCAATGATCGAGTTGGTTTTGGTAAAATAGTATCTCTGAGTAAAAGTTAGTTCACTGTCTATTTTCCAAAATGTCCACCGCTCGTCAAAGCTAATTTATAACGAGTAACTTATGACCTCTCAAACTTTCCGAAAATTGCCCAAAACAACATTTTTAGCCCGACTACCTCACTTCACCATCATTTTATCTAGGATCGAGACTCAGTATCTACAAAATTTCAAAGTTATTCGACTTTTAGATAATGTTACAAGCATTCCAAAACTGCTGAGTTTGTTTCCTAATATTCTATATTCACTACTTTTACGATAGCTTTTCGAGGCCACTTAGCCACTTTCACCGAATTATCAAAGTACATTATTTTGCTTTAAAACTATATTTTCTTGATTTATCACTTAACAACTATCGTGGGAACTTGTTTCAACCTATATAAGCGTAAAGTATTTTATAACTTGACAACATGTCATAAACATATATTTTGACATTAAACTTCATTTTCAAAAATGAACAAGTGGTATGGATATCATATGAGTTTGCATGCACAACATTATATCATGACTTATATTAGATCATATCATTCATAATAGGTTGCACTTAGAGATTGCGCCTCATTTCAGTGTATCCACTTTTGCCATCATAACATTGTATCAAGTAAGTTTTCATAGCCCCGTTTTATTCAAGTTTATACTTCATTTCAAACCTACGGGGGAGAATACATTGCACATCATTTTACTACTTAACCCAAGTATATTCAAATTCATTTACATTGCTTAAGTTACCTCATTGCCAATTGAATTTCCCCATTTCATAATCATGAACCGTTAATTCCGAAAGAAGCGAGGGTGAGTGAATAGATCTATTGAGGGTGACTCCTCTATCCGGGTTGGCGGTCCCAACTGGTCAAACGGATGCATTTCATTTAATATCATAATTTGAGTTGTTTGGCAAACACTGTCATTTGGGCTTAACATCATGATCGGTCTAGCTTCGGTGTCATGTGCTTATAGCAATTGTAACATTTTCATGTGGCATATTTGTCATACATAACTTATACTTGTGGTCGACAAAACATTTACGAAACCTATGATTTCTCACCAACATTATTGTTGACCGCTTTAGCAATGTATTTTCGTGTATCTATGGCATATACTTCATGGCATGCATAAGGACTTATCATAGAGTCGCGTGACGACGCTGCCTCAGCTTATTATTGCACTTTAAAAACATCGTTTGGATTGTGACAAATTTATTTCCACACATGTTGATTGACATTTAGGACCTATGTTTTGTAAACTCTGAATATTTTACTTAATCAAACGATGTATTTTCAAAACGACACATTAGGTCGTTCAATATAAATGTAACTGTGATGCTATGGCAGTCATCCCTCAGGAATTCCATTCCGCTGCAAAACAGGTAATTTGGGGGTGTGATAGATTGGCATCAGAGCAAGAATTATAGAGAACTAGGTTGTATCATTGACCGTAGACTATAACTACATCATCATAGCATCTCATCATTTCATAGTAAGTGCATATTCACTTTACATGCGGTTTTATACGCACATTATGCGGGTTATTTACTTTCATTTCAAATCGATTGTCACATAGATGCCTTCAGATACCCATCCCATCATACTCACATCAGAATCTGACGTGGAGAATGCCTTGTCATTCCCTATCACAATTTTAATATCAGTTGACCCAACAATTATAACATCAGATGCTGAGACTGAACCCTTTGAGGAGGACGAAGTTGCACCTACACCACCACTATCACCATCGATTCGTCATAGGAACATGACAGTTCATATCGTTCTGCCGGGACAAATCATACCATTTGGTAGGACTTATAGGCTTAGTCCTAATGGACCTAATAGGATGCTTACTGTAAGAAAGAGAGTATATTCTCTTACCCTTATTCTTAGATCACCTACTACTCATGTAATACAACCACCATCAGCTACTCATACCACTATTAGTCGTCTAATAGTGCATACTCTAGCCTTACCTCTGAAATGTAGCGAGACAACACGAAAGAGAGTAGTATCTCATTCACCATCATCTCCTAACTTACCACTAGGATTTCCATCATCATCATCACCATTATCATCTAGAGCATCATCCGTACCATCACATCTCATAGACACTACTCATACATATGACTTGCAGCTTGGGAGGCATGCATAATTTGACACACCATTACCATCTATCACTAAGACTATAGACACTACACCATCTTATAGGTTTGAGGACGGTGAGAGTTTCAAAGCTATTGCTGCTAAACAGCAACCTACTGCTCCACGATAAGCACATTTCTATCTAATGTAATCTTTATCCTTTATTATCTCCACGATAATCACAACCTTTGTTTATTTCATTCCTCATTCCAATTGCCCAATCTTCAATCATTTCGCAACAATATACCGCTATCTTACTAGGGATTAGGGCACCTTTATCCTTGACCAATTAGGAGACTATTACCATTCTATGAGGTTCTCCCATGTATCCTATAAACCATTCGACAAATCTTATTTCAAGTTATTTTGCTACCACTTTATGAAATTATTTCACATAATTTTATTTCAAGCTATTTTATCCCCATCTTAGGAAAATTGTTTCACAAAGTTCTACAACAAGCTGTTTTGTTACCACCCTATAAATTGATTTTCAGTCATTCTATCAACTATTTACTACCATTACGCGAAACGATTTTCATGTACTGTGAAAAACTCTTTAGCCCGTTATTTTACAAAACAAAACGTTGAATACCATCTAAAATTTCGGAGAAACATAATACCATTTCAACGAAACCAAGCATCACATCATTTTTCCTCGATTATACATAGCCTGATCACCTATTGTTAGGATTTACCAAATCCAGTTATTAAAGTGTCGGTCACCTCAAGTATATGTAATCGTTAGAAAGCTCGTAGTCGTAGTTATTTAATGTTAGTTAGTATTTAGTTTTGTAACATCGTGGAGGACGGACGGGTCTTTACCCACTGTATGCCTGATCCACAGCTCGTAGGTGGCGTTTATGTAAGATACTAAAAATATCCTCTACCTCCCAAGGTAGAGGGTTGGAGCTCATAATAATACTTTTACTTTCTCTCACTAAGTTCCCAAACCTCTAAACTTTCTCTCTTTAAAAACCTCAAAGTATACGCCTAGTATGATCATGGTTTGATGTGTTTGTGAAATCCAATATGTTATAAATGGTATCAAGAGCCAAGGTTTGATCATCTCTCTTACATGTTCTTGGATTTCAGGTGGTTTTATATGGTTTTTGGGTTTGAAAAAGTTTAGTGGTATTTGCATCATTTGGATCATTTCTTGTGTTAAAGTTTGAATTTTGATTGTAATTTCATGTTTACAATCATTGTATGTGCTTGGGTTTTGATTTGGAAAGCTTGAATCACTGTGGTTGGGTTAGTTTTGGATTGTAAAGTGTTGTGTTTGAACTTTTCTAGCTAGCGACTTGAGTCTCGGAATTGTGTTCTTTGTAGCGACTTATAGTTATAGTATTCATGATTCTTGTAGTTGTTGTGGTAGCGACTTGAGAACTAGCGACTTGTCTATTGAGACAAAGCGACAAAAAGTACACAAAGAGTGGTTGTACCATTTCGCTAGCTTACTTAGAAAAGTAGCTACTTGTCTTTGCTAACTTTAGCGACTTGACTTTGTTTTGAGTAGCGAGTTGTTCTATAGCGACTTGCACACTTAGCGAGTTGTTCCTTAGCGACTTGCTCATTTAGCGACTTGTTCTTTAGCGACTTGCCCATTTAGCGAGTTGTATCTTTAGCGACTCTGCCCACTTAGCGAAGTTGTTCTTTAGCTTAATTTGTCTACTTAGCGAGTTGTTACGCTAGCGACTTGTATCACAAATACTTGTGCTTTTAGCGAGTTGTTACTTAGCTTACTTGGTTACTTAGCTTAATTTGTCCTCAAGGTTTATAATAATTTGGTTGATTATTGTTTTGATACGTTTCTCTTGATTTACTAAAATCCCGTGAAAGAATCTATTTCCCAGTTTAGTCAATAGAGTTATAAAATCCCGTGAAATCTGTAATCATGTCTACCAACGTGCCTACAATCATCTCTTCTGTAGTTGAGGACGTTCAAGCAGCTGGATTAGATACTCGTCCACCTATGCTTGACAGAACTGACTATGACTCATGGGCTCAACGATTAGGTTGTACTGTTTGGGAAAGGAAAATGGGGTGAACATTCTCAAATCAATTGATGAAGGACCTTATCAGATTGAGACTACAAGAGATACACTTGAAACCGCCGCAGATGGAAAAGTGATCTTAGGTTTGGGACAGCCAAAGACGTATGATGAGCTCAGGATAAGGAGAAAAGAGATATGATGATGATATCGTGTGGCTTCAAACATTATACTTAAGGGTCTTCCAAAAGATATCTACAAGTTAATCAATCACAACATCAAGCCAAAGCAGCTTTGGGACAATGTCAAGATGCTTCTCTAGTTCAATTAACTAAAGAAGACAGAGAATCTCAACTCAGATGATGACTTTGAGCACTTTAAGATGATACCAAGGGAAAGTGTCACAGAATATTACGTGAGGTTCCACAAGCTTGTGAATGACATGAGGAATATTAAAATGACTATGCCAAATATTCACCTAAACTCAAAGTTTGTGAACAACATGAATCCCGAATGGCACAAATTTGTCACTTCACCAAGTTAACTAAGGGTTGAGGAACACTAACTATTAACAATTGTATGCATTCCCGCTTCGTAATGAGAGACATGCTATGTTTGAACGAATGATTCTTGAACACTCAAATCTAAACAGGGAGAAGCAAGTTCGTCAAATGATTCAACAACCTTTTACACCAATGTAGGAATTACCACCAAAGCTTCTCAAGTCATACTCTATGGAAATGGTAACCACAAACTCATTCCCGATCCAAGGTTTAAACAACCCGATGTCAAGCAACCATGGAATATTTCATCAATCACGGCTCTTATGGTTAAGCAAAATCAACCTCACTCCACACACTAACAATGATATCGAACTGATCCAATCTTTACAATCATGCTATTGTCGAGATGGTAAGATCATGGTACAAATCCGCAAGGCAAGATGAACAAGGAAGAGGTGGAGGATATGTGGCTAATCAGAATCGAGGAAGGAATGTAAATCAAGGACAAGCAAAGCCAATCAAGTGCTAACCTGTGGTGGTGATGGACACATTGCAAGGAACTGACATCTCCAAAACGCCCTCAAAATGCGTAATATTTCAGTGGACAAGATGTCGCTTGTGCAATCTTAGGACGCAAGGAGCAGCTTTTGGATGAAGAGTTGTTGTTTCTGCTCGATGGAAATGCCAAAACCTATGATGCTGATGTGAATGAGCAGCCAATTCAGGAAATAGGTCACAATCATCAAAATGCCTTTCGTTGCCGACCATGATGCATTTGACTCGATGTCGATGATGAACCTATCCCGCATAATCTTCATGGCTAGCATTTCACCAATGGTCTCTCCAAAGGTTTCATTACCACAACAGGCTGGTCCTTCCAAAGAATCAATCATCTCTGAGGTATTAAAACTATATGATGAAGTTAATGAGCAAGAGATGCATAACAAAGTACAATCACATGTAACTATGAATCGATATGGATAATGTGGGTAAATAATATTGTCCCATATGATCAATATATGATACAAAGTGAAAGTGAGATTGTACCAAGTGATGCATCCTCTCAGAGTCAATGATGACTATGTTTTTATGATGAATACACTCCATGTGCCCCTGATGATTCTGTTATCTCTCGAATCAATGCCTATAAAGAAACAAGTTGCTATTTATGAACAACGTGCTAAGTTTGAGTTAACTACCCGTGAGCAGTAAATGGATGACCAAATGCATACAATTATTAGAAAAGTAATTTTAGAGAAGAAGTGTTAAAACAAGAGTTAAACTCCTTACAAGAAAAGCTTTCTAAAACTTTTAAGCAAAAACAAGAACTCCAAGATAATGTTAAAGTGCTTAAACAAGAATTTAATGCTAAGGAATCAAAACTTTGAATGACTTTTCCAATCAAAACTTTGAAAACAAGCTTGAAAATAAGTTGTACGCATAAGGAATACCATCAGATCGCTCACATGATCACTACGCATAGAGTTTTCAACATAAGCATAGCATTCCCTCGTAGCGAAACCCAACTCAATATGGTAAAGTGGGCTAGAGAAGCTCGAAGGTAATATATGATGGAAATGAAATCCTTAAGCCTAGGCAGTAAAACCTAGTTGCCGAGTGCACGGAGGAAGATAGGCAATTAGATGAAGTCACTAGGGAGAAAATGAATATGAAGCTAAAAGATCCCGAGTGTAAAAAGCAAAACATAACGTTCAAACCCCATGATTACACTAAAGAAAATTGATTTCTAACAGTGTTTAAGCCTCAAACTCTATTAACCCGAACAAGTTTTTGGAAAAAAGGACATAGATATGCAAAAAGCTAATGCACTTGTTAAAACAAACACTCCCTTAGGAAAATGCTCTCAAAGAATCGTGTATACTCCAATACACCAATGCATTTGGTTCCTAGATCTATTCCTACTAAGAGCAAGACCTTAATTAGCCTCAGATGTTGTTTATCAACTATTTGTTGATTTTGAGAAGACATGTAACAAAAGGATCACACTCAATGGGATAATCAAGGGGAAAGGCGCTTGAGCAAACTAAAGAATATTATTTAACTGAGGTCATGCCTTTCTTTAAACAATTAAAAGGTCAATTTGAGAGTCTTCAAAAAGGGATAGACGCAGATATTAAAGAAATGGAAAAGGAATTTGATGAAATGATAGTTGAGGTCAACGATTATGAACGGGAACTCAAATATAATGAAATTGAAAGGAAGAATCTGCATATCTTAAATGAGAACTTAGTATTAAGTTGTGTGGCTCAAGATGTGTTTTATATTGTTACTAAGCATTCTATTACTGCTTCTCAATTTCATGAATTAACTGTTGTGTTAATACAAATAAGCCGTAAAAACGTTTATTTATATTTTACGATCTTCTAATGTTTTGTCGATAACAAACGAAAAATCATTTTAACTAAAACAAATAGAATACGTAAATAGTTTGAGTTAATAGTTTCTAACACACTTACGTTTTCACATAAAACGCTAAAACAAGTATAAGTGATTTTATGATTTAGATACATATGTACAACAACTAGTGTTTACATATTGGGTTAGCATATACTTAAACTAAGTATACTAAAATAGGTAAAAACAAGTATATACTAAAATGGGTAAAAACAAGTATATACTAAATGGGTAAAAACTAGCAAATGGTATTGACCCATAACCCATGGTTTTATATATACCACTTAACCAAGTTCATTGTATCTAGAAAGAAAACCATGGATCAACCCATAACCCATTACCCATAACCAAAAATACCCATGGGCAAGAGGATGCTCCACGCATCCCTAGCCGCTAGCCGATCCTGTGGTAGGGATCCGTGGGATCCGGGAAAGAGAGAATTTTCTCTATAAATAGAGAGCCATTTCTTCCTTTCTACTCATCACTTTACACACATACTTCCCCCAAGTATTATAACCCTCTAACCTCAGATCCAAGTGATCTATGTAGTTTGTCTTTTGTTTTTGTGTGATCTTCTAGGTTCCTCTTAAAGGCGAGATCACCACTTCTTGAAGACGTGCAAGCTCAAGTCCATGAGTTGCCATGCTTCGTCATCATCAAGACAACAAAGGTTCTCTTATTGATAGTTCTTCTTTTCTCCATAGATATTGGGTTGAAGGCATTAGTGAAGAATGCTGAAAGTGTCAAGATGAAAGCATTAGTGAAAGGTGCTCATCATCCGTGTCAAAGCATTAGTGAAGAATGCTAAAGGTGTCAAGAAGAAGGCATTAGTGAAGGGTGTCAAGCGTTGTGTCAAAGGCATTAAGGAAGGATGCCAAAGAATCAAATCAAGTTGCATTTGGAAAGAATGCCTAGGTCATATAATCGATGAGGTACATCGTTATACATATAAGTATTTGTTTATTTCCAAGGATGGTGATATCCTTGATGATGCTGTAACAAGGAGTGGATCTCCTTGATATTAGGTGTTGTGTTGTGAAGGGTAGTAGTTCCTTCATAGTAATGGAACTAGGTGCTTAGCCTAGTACCTAATAAAGGGTAGGCGACGTTGTGATATGATTAGTTCTCCTTAGTGTGAAAGAACTCGGTGGTTAGCCTAGCACCGTATAAAGGGTAGGCGACGCTGTGTTAGGTGTGGTTCGCCTTGGTGTGAAAGAACTCGGTATTTAGCTTTGTACCGAAAAAGGTTAAGCGACGTTGTGAAGGCTTCTCCACCATAAGGAGTTGGTGTAGTGCTTACGAACTCTCGAGTAGGTGACTCAGGAGTGGAGTAGGGCAAGGAAGGTGTCCTTGTAGCCGAACCACTATAAATAACTTGTGTCGTGGTGATGTGCTTCTTAATCTTTATCTTTTATTACACGTTTATATATCTATTTATCAACGTCCAACATAAACAACCGATTGACATAAGTCGATCTAAATAAATAAAAGGAAGTTTTTAATTGGTAAAACTATTCAACCCCCCCTTCTAGTTTTCCACAATTGGCATCAGAGCTTCGTTACCAAGTTTTTTAGTGTATGTGGTACTTTAAAAACTTGATACGATCCATGTATGTTTGAAAACTTCAAAGAAGGATTATTGTTGTCATATTTCAAAAAATCAATATATTGTTTATTGTTGGACAATGATAGAATGTTCTAACAATTTGTTTTAAGCATTATCCATACTTGGATTTGGAGTTACCAAGAAGATCATAAAGAATTTATCTAAATATTTCTTTTCGCAAAAAGAATGTTTAGTATTCTTACAACATAAATCTGGAGATTCCAAGAAGATCAAAAAATATCTAAATACTTATTTTCTTAAAAAGAATATTTAGCAAAGGTATGACCTTTAATTACTTACCTTTATTGTTATTATTAAAATCTTAGTTGCATGATTTATTAGTAATTGTTCAAGTAGTTATTCATATTATAGTCATCATCTAAATAGTATTCTTCTAATTTATTTGTATAGACTACATTACCAACCTGTAATAATGATATCTTGGTTATTCGATAACCTCAATCATTATTCATCACAAAGGATTTATTGACACTTCATCTATGTCAATAAATATCCATGTGAAACTTCTTATATTATGATAAAATGGGATTTTATTATAATGTTTGAAAAGCTTCCCAAGAATTATGACTAATTCTAAAAAAGGGAACCTCGTCTAATAGGAATAGTACTTAATCTTCAAAACCTCAAACCACAAGTTTTAGAGCCTTAACATCAAAACACTATGCGTTTTAGAACTCTCAAACCAAAGTTATCAAGGAATGTTTGAGCTGACTTTTGCTGGCATGCCGGATCCCTTCGTTTATACTAGTCGGATCCCAAATGAGAGGGATCCTCGAGATCCGCGGCAAATGTAAGACAAGATAAGCTAAAATGATCATTGTGGATGTTCCACAATCATACTCACCTCAAAGACTCACGAACAAGAACTCAGTAATCGCTCATAGGAGCAAATTGACCATTCTTCTCAAGCTTAACAATCACTTGTGTAAGTATAATCTTCACTACATTGTTAATTTAATTCCTTGATTCTTAGAATTACAATTTCTTCATCTTTAAGAGTTGGGTTCAAATGGGTCTATCATAATTTTTCACCACATTGTTTTCTAAGATAATCTAAATCAAAGAATTAACATTGTTAATACAAATTAAACACATTTCTTGAACTCAACAAAGATGATGAGAGCAAAATTGTGATCAAACCCTCTAGGTTATTATTCATAATTAACACCACATTGTGGTTGTATTGTTTAGGAACAATCATGCCAAGCAACAAGCAACAAGATTACCAAGACATCGCTCACTACATACCCATGTACCATAGGAAAGATGGTTTAAGTCCGGACGATAGGAAAGCCTTTAAGTTGCTTGAAAGGAGACTCTTTCATGAAGGTAGAGTTGTTGATCCATCATTTCTTGCAAATACCGACATAAGGGAAGTTTTTGCAACTATTGGGTTTGATTGTTTATTGGATATAAACGAGCAAATTTGCTAGGTCTTTGTGCTTGAGTTTTACAAGACAATGGGTATAATTAGAAATGATGATGGGTCCATCTCAATTGAATTCACCATCAATGAGCAAGAGTTTAATCTTTCGCTCATAGAGTTTGGAAGAATTATAGGGGTTCCATATCAAGGCGTTTGTATGTACTCAAATGAATGGTCTTTGGAACAACTACACACAATGGTTGATCATCATGATATTTACAACACTTTGATCCCGAAAGCAACCACGGTAAGGGACACCGTGTTCATGCCAAGAGCATCACCGTCAAGAGTCACAAGGAAGTCAAAAGTGATCTATAGGATCCTTTCAAATGGAGCTGGAATGTATGGATTGTATAGGAAATGGGAAGATGTGATAAGAGAAAATGTGGTGTGCCTAGTAGGAAACAAGGACCACCCCAACGCATGTCTAAGCTTCATGATCTATTGCCTAGTGACCAATACTCGGTTTAATCTTGCCTACTACATGGTCAAGAGAATGGAAAGTGTAAGAAGCATGGACAAGATGGTGCTTCCGTATGCAATGCTTATAACCCGTCTTGCCAAATTCATCTTTGCATTAGACCCTTCTCCACAATCCTTTGATCATAGCTTTTGCAATAAGGTTATGGTACCATTAACCGAGGGTAGAACAACAAGGTTTATGGTGGAAGGCAAGAGGCCACACCCACTCACGGATTCCTCGGATGAAAGGGAGAGGCAAGGAGAAGGTGAAGGGAGTAGTAGCAACCCACTCGAAAATATCGATCTTGACCCCTTGGACTACATTAACCAATTGCCAAACATCCCTAATGAACCACCCGAATGGCAACAAACCAAGGGAATCTTCAAATGCTTCGCCAATTTCTTGAGGAAGAAGAAGTGAAGATAGTTTGATAAAGAGTGGAGGACGGGTGAAGAAGTGAAGGAGGAGAAGAAAGGTAAGGTCTTAGGACTCAAATGTATGATAAACAATTTCAAACAATGGTTTGTAAACACTTTAAACTATGCTCATAGTATGTAGGTATTGCCATATCTTGGCACTAAACAATCCTAACTTAGGTATTTGGAAAATGAGATTTTACGACCCCTTGAGTGGTCGTCGTCACTCATTCTAGGAATTTTAGCTCTTCCTACTTTGATATACATTATATTAGTTGTGTTATTACATTTAGTCCCCATATAAACAACTAGGAAAAGCATTTACTATAAAGTTCAAAGTTGCACATTTCCTGAAAGTTCTCTGACCAGTAGGCGGATCCCAAGCTTTTGAACTAGCCGGATCCCTCCTATAAGGAACCGGGATCCGCGGACATCCTGATATGCACAGATTTGGCTACATCAAAATAGTCTATTAGATCACCTCAAACAAGTCAAGCATAAGATACTAGATCCAACTAATACTTCCTCAAATAGTTGAAAATCTCACTCTCATCCATGGCTTATCTAGGACATATTTTCGAAACATTTTTTTATCAACTAGTCAAAACTCACCATAATTCCGCTCCAACACTCACGCATTATCTATCACGTTTGATAACACTTAGTTAGGTCTATCTTTCAATTTTAGCAAATTGATCTCAATCATCTTTGACTCAAAATTAGGCTCAAAAAATAGTTTTTCATTTCTTTTTCTTTTTAAAGATTTTAGTAAATTCCTCTTAGGACATCATCTGACTTCTAGGACTTGTTATCACCATTTCTCCACATCAAATTAAATGGAATCCTTGTCAAACATATAGTTAGACTACCCAAGGTCAATTTTCTTGGCCAAAACCATCATTAAGCACCATTACTTGTTAGGGTTGAGGATTTAAGATATCCAACAGCTAAAGACTTCAAAATTCAGTCAAAACCTCGAAATCCATTAATAATAAACCTTACAAAAGCATAATGATTTCACCTAAACCCTGTCTGATAGCCGGATACTTGGTCTTTAACCAGGCGGATCCTCACGAGAGGATCCGCTGATCCGTAGATGCAAAGCATAAATCGCCTATATTCAAATTCATATCACCTTTTGGTTCTCTAACCACTTTTAGCATACATTAATTGTCCTCCTAGAGCTGATCAAAACCTCAAGAGCATGCTTAGTCTTCTAAGTGGCCAAGAATTTAATTTCCTAATTCAAATTATTCTTTATAAACCAAACAACCTTAGGTTTAAGGCACCATCCTCAATTCCCTTTCAAAAATCAGCAATTAGAAGCCCACATTAGCATCATCATCACCATGACTAAGGCTCTTAGCAACAACTCCTCAACCTTAGGATCATCCAAAAGAAAAGGTCAAATGATCCATAAAATCTCTTCCACCGAAACATCCCCCATTAGAGATAATGATACTAGAACCTCATCTCATCAAAATGGATATTTTGAGGAGGTTCAATGTGTGATATACTTCATGACACCCCATTGCAACTTTGCAATCTTCAAGGGGGAGCACGTTTTCGTCACTTAGACGAACCATTTGCAACCATAATTGCAAACACAATTAGTTTATTTTACGTCATGTCCTTGACGCCCTTTTAAAGGGATGGACTCGCCAAGGGGGAGTTAAGACGAGTACCATTCTGGTCACTTGCTCACTTTACATTTTTACATATCTTTTCTTATAAAAATTATGTTAGTTTTTTAACACTTTTGTTTCGACAAAAAAGGGGAGAAGAAAGTAAAACTACAAATTCAAACTTTTACAAATTTTAGATTTTCCTTAAAATAATTTTATGTTTTGTCATCAACAAAAAGGAGGAGATTGTTAATACAAATAAGCCGTCAAAACGTTTATTTATATTTTACGATCTTCTAATGTTTTGTTGATAACAAACGTAAAATAATTTTAATCAAAACAAATAGAATACGTAAATAGTTTGAGTCAATAGTTTCCTAACACACTTACGCTTTCACATAAAACACTAAAACAAGTATAAGTGATTTTATGATTTAGATACATATGTACAACAACTAGTGTTTACATATTGGGTTAGCATATACTTAAACTAAGTATACTAAAATGGGTAAAAACAAGTATATACTAAAATGGGTAAAAACAAGTATATACTAAAATGGGTAAAAAACAAGTATATACTAAATGGGTAAAAACTAGCAAATGGTATTGACCCATAACCCATGGTTTTATATATACCACTTAACCAAGTTCATTGTATCTAGAAAGAAAACCATGGATCAACCCATAACCCATGACCCATGACCCATGACCCATAACCAAAAATACCCATGGGCAAAGAGGAGCTTCCACGATCCCTAGCTTTGTGCTAGCCGATCCCTTGTGGTAGGGATCCGTGGGATCCGAAAGTGAGAGAATTTTTCTATAAATAGAGAGCCATTTCTTCCTTTCTACTCATCACTTTACACACATACTTCCCAAGTATTATAACCCTCTAACCTCAGATCCAAGTGATCTATGTAGTTTGTCTTTTGTTTTTGTGTGATCTTCTAGGTTCTTCTTAAAGGCGAGATCACCACTTCATGAAGACGTGCAAGCTCAAGTCCATGAGTTTCCATGCTTCGTCATCATCAAGACAACTAAGGTTCTCTTGTTGATAGTTCTTCTTTTCTCCATAGATATTGGGTTGAAGGCATTAGTGAAGAATGCCGAAAGTGTCAAGATGAAAGAATTAGTGAAAGGTGCTCATCATCCGTGTCAAAGCATTAGTGAAGAATGCAAAAGGTGTCAAGACGAAGGCATTAGTGAAGGGTGCCAAGCGTTGTGTCAAAGGCATTAGGGAAGGATGCCAAAGAATCAAATCAAGTTGCATTTGGAAAGAATGCCTAGGTCATATAATAGATGAGGTGCATCGTTATACATATAAGTATTTGTTTATTTCCAAGGATGGTGATATCCTTGATGATGTTGTAACAAGGAGTGGATCTCCTTGATATTAGGTGTTGTGTTGTGAAGGGTAGTAGTTCCTCCATAGTAATGGAACTAGGTGCTTAGCCTAGTACCTAATAAAGGGTAGTCGACGTTGTGATAGGATTAGTTCTCCTTGGTGTGAAAGAACTTGGTGGTTAGCCTAGCAACCGTAAAGGGTAGGCGCTGTGTTAGGTGTGGTTCGCCTTGGTGTGAAAGAACTCTGATTTAGCTTTGTAACCGAAAAAGGTTGCGACGCCAGAAGGCTTCTTCATAAGGAGTTGGTGTAGTGCTTACGAACTCTCGAGTAGGTGACTCGGGAGTGGAGTAGGGCAAGGAAGGTGTCCTTGTAGCCGAACCACTATAAATAACTTGTGTCGTGGTGATGTGCTTCTTAATCTTTATCTTTCATTACACGTTTATATATCTATCTATCAACGTCCAACATAAACAACCAAATAGATTGACATAAGTCGATCTAAATAATTAAAAGGAAGTTTTTAATTGGTAAAACTATTCAACCCCCCCCCCCCTTCTAGTTTTCCACATGTTGCTTTGAAAGTTTCCCATGATCGTGTCATTGAGCTTGAAAACAAAAACTCAGAACTAAATGAGAAAATTGATCAGGATGATCACGATAATTTGGTAAAACATCTTTCTAAGCTAGAATTTGAACATTTTGATTTGCAACTAAAATATCAACATCTCAAAGAAAATGTCAAAACCTCAAACATAAAGACATCCTCAAATGTTCCAGAGTTTGATGCACTTTTTGAAATAAACAAACGTGACGAATAGATTCAAGCTCACTATAACACGATCAGAAAGTTGAAAGCCCAAATTTCACAATTAAAGGGTGAAAAGAACGATGTGACTGGCTCTCAAATGCCTCCTCCTTTAGATTCTTAGTGTTCTTAAACTTTTCATCTTCAAAACTTGGTTAATGTTTTACAAAAGGAAAATGAGAGTTTTCTAGAAGAAAATGAAAAAGTTAAATGACACTTTACAGAGTTATATGATTCAATGAAAGTCACTCGTGACAAGAACAACGAAAAAATAACATCTCTACAAAAGGAAATTGAGAATCTGAAGAGTCAAGTAAAAGGGAAAATGCCACTGGTCTTTAATGAGAATGTTGCATCAAAGTCATCTGCAGACTCTAAATATATTGTGACTGTTAAATACATTCCTCCTTGTCGGATCGATGTACTCTAACCAAACTAACTTATATAGCTTGTTAAGGGTTTAATAACCTCGGATAAATCCTAAGTTGTTAACAATGAAACACTGAGCAAACTCTATTAAGTATGCGGAATTTACTTAACAAAGCTAAGAAGAATTAACTTTAACTTTCAATGATTTTATTAATAACTCTGAATCTGCTTATTATACGCATTCTTAAACAACTCTAAAACACTAATATCGAACTTCTCTAAAACTCTAATAATATATGAAAACTCGTATATCTAATGCCAATCTAGGGGTCCTTTTATAGGCTTAAGGATAACCCTAGTCGGTTTACAATTTGTATCCTTGTACCTAAAAGTAATCTAAACAAAGAATATTCTAGAATAACAAAGCTTTCCATAATCGAATATAGCAGATCTTTAGCTTTTGCAGATTTTGACTTCGACAAGCACTACTTTGACTTTCACTTAGCAAAGACTTTGAATCTTTAGTACTTTGACTTCTTCAGTATTTTAACATTCTTCAAAGACTTTCATATCCCAATAATCCTCCCCTAACTTGAATTCTACTTGCTTGACTTCAAGTTCCTTTGTAAACTTATCTTTAACATCTCCATCTTCAAGGAAAGATTGTGTCTTTGTCTTTGGATTGTATCTTTGTATTCTCTCAGGCTTATATCATCATTATCAAAGTATTATTTAGAAATTATTCTTTACAAGATCCTTAATCAGCTCTTTTCAAAGAAACATTCAAAGAAGCTCTATCTTTTCAAAGAACTCAAATATGACAATGTGTAAATTAATTCAGTTTAAGTTTCAGTCTATTCTCATCACTTCTAAGTGTGTAAACTCCTGTGAGAGGTGAATCATTGAAATTTTAATGGATTTTGATGTCTCTTTACCAAAACCATTAACTCTGGAGTAGCCAAATGTTTTGATGTGTAAGATCATGGTACATTGATAACCATATGATTTTTAGCAAATCATCATCTATCAACAGATTTGTCTTTACCAAAAGTCGCCTTTTGGACTAGTTAGTTCTTTCACTCATGGTGAACTAATTACCATATAATGGTTTTTCCACAGCCTTTACCACAAGCCATTTTCTTGTGGGCTAGCCAACTCTTCACATTTACTGATATGGTGAGTTGATTACCATACAACTTATTAGCAAGTTGTCAACTATAAAACGGATTTGAGATATCTTTGTTAGGATCGAATATTTATTGTGTTTGATGATTCGGGTGGTCTTGGATGATCAAAATACATGTTACACATTTTAGAGAGAGAAAGTAGAGAGAGGGAGTTTCTTGGTAGAGACTTGATGAACAAAATGTGAAAGGTTAGATTAGAAAGCTCCAACCCTCTACCTTGGGAAGTAGAGGGTATTTATAGTTACAAACTAAACGTCCTCCTTCGGACTGTGGATCAGGCATACAGTGGGTAAAGACCCATCCGTCCTCCACGGTGTTGCACTAAGCTAAACTAATAACTAAATAACTAACTAATAACAAGTAAATAACAATATGTCTACGAGCTAACTTATGCTAGATTATATTTGGGGTGACCGAATCTTCACTATGGAATTTCTAATTCCTAACAATATCCCCCTAAGGGAGGTCACCCCATGTTTTACATTTTGAATCCTAGCATTCTTGATGAGTGTGTAAATACTCATCATTTTTGTACAATATAAACTGCAAAATCATCTGAAAACACTCAAAAATGCACCAAAATGATGAAATTATCACAAATCAGTGTTTTATGTGTTTTAAATGCAAAAATATCAAAATCAGATGAAAAACATATCAAATTTGCAAAAAGTGCGCGTCCCCAAGTTTCAAAAGTTGTCAAAAATGTCCCTCGAGCACATAATTTCAAAAGAAAATTCACCAAAGGTCCTTTTAAAATCATAACTTGTCAAAATTAGTCCTTTGGTGAAAATATCAAAAGTTTGAGAAAATTACAAGTTTGGTCCTCCAACTTTGAAAATTGGCAAAATGGCCCCCGAGAATTGAAAAATGTCAAGATTGGTCCTTGTATTATGGAAGCTTGTCACTTTTACCCTGAAGCAACTGGCAGAATTGGCGTGATATGGCCCTTGTATTTTCAGGAATTGCAACTTAGGTCCCTATGATATTTAACCCTTTAACACCATTTGACCCCTCCTTATATCTTTGGACCCTTTCCATTTGACCCTGGCATTATTAACCACCATCAAACAGATAAGTCAAACCACCCCTATACCTCGCTTTTCCTCCTTTCTTCTTCACCTAGCCTGCAACCTGCATACAACCCATCCCCTCCTCACCTTTCCACTCCCCATGTTCCCCTATCCTCAACCAACTCCAAAGTGCATTTAATGCTTCACCCTACCCTCACTTACCTCATCCAACTGTCAAAAGCTTTTCCCGCCAAAAATCCATTCTATGGCTAGGATCAGTTTTAGCCATCCAATGGCCAAGGAAATTGGGATATATCAGTAAGAGAGAGAGAAGTTAGTGGAGATATAAAAAGGAAGCATGGGGAGGAAGAAAAAAGGGTAGTTAGTTTACTTTTAAAAAGATGTATGTCGTTTTTAGTCTTAAGGATTTAAGTTAAGTTTAAAGTTGTAATTTTCTGTCCTATTGTACTCTAATCAAGTTGTTTAATCAATATAAATCAATTTTAAGTTCCAATTTAAGATATATTATCATTTCATATGGTTAAGTTCACTGTTACAAATTTCATTTTCAAAGTCCTGTATACAAGCTCTCATTAGCTTATTTTTAAGCTCCAACAAGCTCATATAAGCTTAATACATCTTTTTACAAGCTTACATTCAAGCTGCAATCCATTTTGGTATTTAGTCAATGAAAGTCAAACTGAGCCTAAATTGGATTTGGTGATGATTTGGGTGATGCAGAGGATGAATATGGGTTCAAATAGATTAGTTTATACTGTGTTTGGGTTTGGTATTGGTCCAGAAACCAGTCTGACACATGTGAGTATATATCCCAGTTTCAATTTTTATTTAGTTCACATTTTGAGTTTGTATTTGTATTTGTGGTTAGATAAGGTTTAAGTCTGTTTAATTACTTGTATTTAGGTAATTTTAACTGAGTTTAATCATTAAAATTAGCTAGATTAGAAGTTAGCTCATTTAAATATGCAAATGAAGTTTTAAGGTGTGTTTGGATCAGCACTCTAGCTGTCTTTTAGGTTAAATCAGTGGGTAGAGCTTGTTGTGCCATGTTTGTTTAAGTTCATTCTAGCTCATTGCCCTAATATACACATGCATTAGTTCAAAAGTCAAAATTACACAAATCTTCTTACCGCCCAATGTGGTGATTTTTGGATTTGCAAATCCATGATTTGTGTTTAAAAGTCTTAAACTTTACTTGCATTGTGTTCATTACATCCTATAACTTCAACATCAGTAATAATTGGATTCAAAATCCATTTTGGTCAAAGTTTGAGTTCTTGTTCAAAAGTCAATTTGGCAAAAATCAGTTTTAAGCCTAAATGGAAGGAATTTTCTTGGCTTCATATTTAAGCCAAATTTAGTGAGATTTGTTGTTTTAGAAACTTCAACTGGTACCCTTACTTATCTGTATTTTGTGGATTTTGTCATTTTTCTATAAGCTTCAAACAAGCTTGTGAAATTGAACCTATCTCCTCCACGTGCCAGCTGACACTGAAGTTTTTCTCATTTTGTGCAACTTACAGGGCTCAAAAGAGCTTCCCATGGTCTGATTTTTGGTACACTTGGTCTCACCCAGGTCTAGTCTAGATTCCAATTTGTAGTTTTCATTTTGAGCTTATTTTTAAGCTTGTGCTTGGTTCAAAGTTAGTACCAGAAACTGCTTTTAGTTCAAAAGCTCAAAACATCAAATCATGAGCTTGTGATTCTGTGGGTTAGGCTTGTTTAAACTTGTTCCATTTTAGTTATCTTAGCTTATTATAGCTTGTGTATCAGTTTGTAGCCTTTGATTCCATTTGCTTAATCGTGCTTATTTCAATAAGCACTTCCACATCAGCCTGTTTTTCTACACATAAGCTCCTGTTTTTTCATTTTTCTCAGATTCCTTATATTATTTTAGAGTTTTCCCGAAATTTTCAGATTTTTCCAAGTTGATTTGCTATTTTTTCTCGCATTTTATTTAGTTTTAAGCATTTTAAATAGCTTTTAATACAAAAAAATTAAGAAAAGGTTCAAAAAAATAGTTTTTCAATTTTATTAAGTTAAGATAAATATAAAAAGAGAAAAAAGTATTTTTCTAGATTTTTCTTAGTTAAATTTGTATTTTTAAATAATTTGAGTAGTTTTTAATAGTTTAAAATTCATAAAAAATAGAAAAATAATCAAAAAAAAATACAAAAATAGTTTTGAAAATTCTAGTTTGTTATTTTAGACTTTTCTAAGTCTTAATTTTATTTATCTAGCTTTATTTCCAAATTTCTTGTATTTTAGGTAATTATTTAATAGTTAAAAATAGTTTTTAATTAATAATAATTAATTAAATTGTTGTAAAAATAATTTTCTTTTTCCATAAATTTTCTTTTATCATTAGGTTTGTAAAAATATCATTTTCATATTTTAGGGTTAATATTGTGTAAGTTTCACCTTTTTAATTTGTACGTCGCGTAGTTTTTAATTTTAGTTTTATAAAACATAAAACAAAAACATCATTTTAAATATAGTGATAACGTTTATTTAATAGATTTTATCTTTTTAATTTCCTTTAATTTGCATTTAAGCCCTTGTAGTTTATGTCCTTTTCCTGTAGTTATAATTATCACAAATCTCATTTCTTCTCCGCCCAAATTTCCCGCTATCACTCTTTAGCCGCTTCGAGGGAACTGACACTATAGCTCTGGCCGGGTTTTAATTGTTCCGCCATTCACAAGTGGTGCTTGTGATAAACCTTGACTGTTCGGGAGCGCATCAAATTTTAGCCGCTGCCGGGAGCTGCGGTGTGCTGATTATCTTACGTCTAGCAGATTAGTGATTTGGACATTCACTCATTGTTCATACCATCTGATGTGTTTATATTCTCTTTAAAAATCAAAAATCCAAAAGATTTTCATTTCTTTGTTTTACAAAATGTTTATCCAAAAATCCAAAAATATCCATCTTTACCCTCTCACCTTTTTTATTCTTCATTTCTTACCCTCTAAAACCTTTTGATTCTTTCTATGTCTTATCCTCACCCTCTTGGTTGTCAATGGTGTGGTGGTCCTTATAATGGTGGCAATTGCCCCAGTTGTAGCGGTGGAATCGAAACGGGTCTGCCTATAACCAAGATCCCTATTCCTACCATGACACGACCGATTATTCCATCGCCTACCACACTGTGAGACTCAGCAGTTTTCATAAGTAGTACCTGTGGTGGTTCACATTCCAGTTCGATTGTCAATCAGGAAACACGCTTGTCTATGAAAGGTTTCTGATAACAATTATGACTACAACACATACCACTCACCACATCAGCCATCGTTGTGAGTATTGTGGAGGTTCTCACTCTAGCTCGGATTGTCAATCAAGGAATCCATTTCCTTGTAACAATTACGACTCTTCTCAGATCATGACCAACCCTCTAGCATACAAATTCTGAGCCACCTCTCAAAATCTTCCTTGATCTTTGGATTTAGTGAAAGATTTGAAGGAATGTAAACACTCCCAAGATAATCCAAATGAAAAATCCATGGAAGTTTTGTTAGCCGAAGAGCAGCATCTAAATTAGATTCCCAAATTGCCTTTGAAAAATCTATTAGGAATGAATTGCAAAAGAAAAAGCAAAATTTATCTAGCTCTCGATCCGCTTCATCCCCGATGAGACGATGATGATGAAGATATCCTTGATATCCTTCAATTTTATAACGGTTCATTAGGTTCATCAGTTGAAACTCATTCCATGAAAAATCAGGGAGAAAAGACTATGATGGAATTACTAGCATAAGAACAAATGGAAAGTATTAAACATATGTATGCTAGTCCTTCTAAACTCCCCTCACGCTTGACATCCCGCAGCTTGAGATTCCATCTCAGATAATGCTATCACAACCAAGCTCCCACTCACTCTCTAAACATGGGGGACAGCATCTTGACACTGATCCTGAAAAGGAATCGGACGAACTCATAAAGTCTAGTGTTGAGGACCTTGTCCCAATCCCAAGAGAGTCACAGGGAATTCTTGATCATGTGTGTGATATCCTCTTGTCTTCCAAACATCATGTTGAGATGTTCTCCGATTCTGATGATGATGACTTATCTTGTGGAGACATTATTTATGTGGAAGATTCACCTTCTGAGCTTGTTAGCTTAGAAGAAGAGAATGATGAAGTTACTGACACTGAAATCAAAGATGAAGCTCTTCGAGCAACATTATTGAATGTCAGTCTTCTCATTTCTAAAATCGAGGCTTTCAAAGAGAAACCTATTTCATCTCCTACCCCCATTAAGGGTAGTGACATTCTTTCCGATGATTCTATTCCGAAAATGAAAGCCTCCTGTTTTGATAATATGGGAGAGAAGATTAGTGCGCGTGCACCACTTCTCATTCTCATAATTCTCTCCTCGATCATGAATCATTTACTTTTGAGGAGTTCGCCAGTGAACCCACTCATATCAATTCTAAATATGATTCATTCACCTTCATGGAGTTCTCGATGAACTCACTATATCATATCTCCGCCGGAGTATGATAATTTCTACTTTGATCTAGACACTCCCATAATATGTCTTGATCAAGCAAGCTTAACCGAGGAGATTCACTAAACTATGAATTCTCCTATTGAGGATGAAGAGTTAGTCATGATTTTTATCATGATTTTCTTCCTTTTTCTTCTTATATTCGTCACTTCCTCGCTCTTCACTCCTTCGGGAATGAAGACATTATTTTTGACCCCAGCATTTTCATTTATCATTTTTGAGCCGGTTCTATGTATATCTCATCGGTG
Organism: Chrysanthemum makinoi; assembly: GCA_910596185.1. Lineage (NCBI taxonomy): Eukaryota > Viridiplantae > Streptophyta > Magnoliopsida > Asterales > Asteraceae > Chrysanthemum > Chrysanthemum makinoi. Next base: position 219,974,774 of record OU343217.1, read on the forward strand.
TGAAACTTTCACGTGCTTCAAATGTTTGTCCAAACATCTTGAATGAAAGTCCGATGGAGATTGTTTCTTCCACTTTGCTTCCCCATGAACCAATGAATTCGGGGTCGAGTCAAGCTAGCGACTCTGGTAACCAAAACAGTAGCACTCACCATATGGGTTTTCACCCATCTGCCTTCTTACCCCTTTCTACCACCCTAGTGTTGGGGAGTTGCCCCACATGTATATAAGTTTTCATATAAAAAAAAAAAAAAAAAAAAAAAAAAAATCTTCTTTCTAAATAATGGCCGTAGTATTTCCCTTTTACGTTCTTTGTTTCGCATAACGCGGGTACTTTGAATATTGAGGGCAATATTCATTTCTAAGTGTGGGGAATTTCACGAATTTTATCATATAATTATACCAATTCCCCGCTTTTGGCAAAATTTTTTTGGAGTAAGTGTTTTGCACTTACTCATTTGGTTATCAGTCACTTTGTCTGAAGACACAAAAAGGATTACATCCAGAGCAAACGGATCTTGGTAAAGATTTCTCAAATCCGCTTATATGGCTTGCAATTTGCCCAAAATTGTATGGTTCTCAACTCACCATATCCTAAAAGTGAAGAGTTGGCTAGCCCGCAAGGTTATGGCTTGTGGTAAAGGCAAGGAAAACCATAATTGGTAATCGCTCACCAAAGATAATCTGATAATTTATCTAAGAGTTGGCTAGTCCGTAAGGGTACGGCCGGTAAAGACAAATCAAATCCGCTGGAAGCGGGTGGTTTGCTCAAAATCATATGGTTATCGGTATCATGGTTCTTACTTGAATCAAACATTTGGCTACTCCAGAAGTAATGGCTTTTGGTAAAGAGATTAAAATCCATTATGTTTCTCAAATCATTGCTAGGGACTAGCAATATCTCAGTGTGGGGGATTGATGAGTGTGTAAATACTCATCATTTTTGTACAATATAAACTGAAAATCATCTAAAACACTCAAATGCACCAAAATGATGAAATTATCACAAATCAGTGTTTTATGTGTTTTAAATGCAAAAATATCAAAATCGATGAAAACATATCAAATTTGCAAAAGTGCGCAGTTTTAGTCCCCAAGTTTCAAAAGTTGTCAAAAATGTCCCTGAGCACATAATTTCAAAAGAAAATTCACCAAAGGTCCTTTTAAAAATCATAACTTGTCAAAATTAGTCCTTTGGTGAAAAATATCAAAAGTTTGAGAAAATTACAAGTTTGATCCTCCAACTTTGAAAATTGGCAAAAATGGCCCCTGGAAAATTGAAAAATGTCAAGATTGGTCCTTGTATTATGGAAGCTTGTCACTTTTACCCTTGAAGCAACTTGGCAGAAATATGATATGGCCCTTGTATTTTCGTGGAATTGCAACTTAGGTCCCTATGATATTTTAACCCTTTAACACCATTGACCCCCTGCTTTATATCTTTGGACCCTTTCCCATTTGACCCCCTCGGCATTATTAACCACCAGTCAAAAGATAAGTCAAACCACCCTATACCCGCCTTTTCCTCCTTTCTTCTTCACCTAGCCCCTCAACCTGCACAACCCATCCCCTCCTCACCTTCCACTCCCCATGTTCCCCTATCCTCAACCAACTCCAAAGTGCATTTAATGCTTCACCCTTACCCTCACTCTACCTCATCCAACTGTCAAAAGCTTTTCCCGCCAAAAATCCATTCTATGGCTAGGATCAGTTTTAGCCATCCAATGGCCAAGGAAATTGCTGGGATATATTCAGAAGAGAGAGAGAAGTTAGTGGAGATATAAAAGGAAGCATGGGGAGGAAGAAAAAAGGGTAGTTAGTTTACTTTTAAAAAGATGTATGTCGTTTTTAGTCTTAAGGATTTAAGTTAAGTTTAAAGTTGTAATTTTCTGTCCTATTGTACTCTAATCAAGTTGTTTAATCAATATAAATCAATTTTAAGTTCCAATTTAAGATATATTATCATTTCATATGGTTAAGTTCACTGTTACAAATTTCATTTTCAAAGTCCTGTATACAAGCTCTCATTAGCTTATTTTTAAGCTCCAACAAGCTCATATAAGCTTAATACATCTTTTTACAAGCTTACATTCAAGCTGCAATCCATTTTGGTATTTAGTCAATGAAAGTCAAACTGAGCCTAAATTGGATTTGGTGATGATTGGTGATGCGAGGATGAATATGGGTTCAAATAGATTAGTTTATAACAGTGTTTGGGTTTGGTATTGGTTCAGAAACCACTGACACATGTGAGTATATATCCCAGCTTTCAATTTTATTTAGTTCACATTTTAAGTTTGTATTTGTATTTGTGGTTAGATAAGGTTTAAGTCTGTTTAATTACTTGTATTTAGGTAATTTTAATGAAGTTTAATCATTAAAATTAGCTAGATTAGAAGTTAGCTCATTTAAATATGCAAAACGAAGTTTTAAGGTGTGTTTGGATCAGACTTAGTCTGCCTTTTTAGGTTAAATCGGGTAGAGCTTGTTGTGCCATGTTTGTTTAAGTTCATTCTAGCTCATTTCTGTCCTAATATACACATGCATTAGTTCAAAAGTCAAAATTACACAAATTGTCTCTACCTGCCCATCGTGGTGATTTTTGGATTTGCAAATCCATGATTTGTGTTTAAAAGTCTTAAACTTTACTTGCATTGTGTTCATTACATCCTATAACTTCAACATCAGTCAATAAACTGGATTCAAAATCCATTTTGGTCAAAGTTTGAGTTCTTGTTCAAAAGTCAATTTGGCAAAAATCAGTTTTAAGCCTAAATGGAAGGAATTTTCTTGGCTTCATATTTAAGCCAAATTTAGTGAGATTTGTTGTTTTAGAAACTTCAACTGGTACCCTTACTTATCTGTATTTTTGTGGATTTTTGTCATTTTTCTATAAGCTTCAAACAAGCTTGTGAAATTGAACCTATCTCCCCTGCTCCACAGCTCAGTTGACATCGAAGTTTTCTATTTGTGCAACTTGCAAGTGGCTCAAAGAGCTTCCCATGGTCTGATTTTTGGTGCACTTGGTCTCACCAGTGTCTAGTCTAGATTCCAATTTGTAGTTTTCATTTTGAGCTTATTTTTAAGCTTGTGCTTGAGTCTAAAGTTAGTACTGGAAACTGCTTTTAGTTCAAAAGCTCAAAACATCAAATCTGTTGAGCTTGTGATTCTGTGGGTTAGGCTTGTTTAAACTTGTTCCATTTTAGTTATCTTAGCTTATTATAGCTTGTGTATCAGTTTGGTAGCCTTTGGATTCCATTTGTTTAATCGTTGCTTTATTTCAATAAGCACTTCCACATCAGCCTGTTTTTCTACACATAAGCTCCTGTTTTTTCATTTTTCTCAGATTCCTTATATTATTTTAGAGTTTTCCTGAAATTTTCAGATTTTTCCAAGTTGATTTGCTATTTTTCTGCATTTTATTTAGTTTTTAAGCATTTTTAAATAGCTTTTAATACAAAAAATTAAGAAAAGGTTCAAAAAATAATTTTTCAATTTTATTAAGTTAAGATAAATATAAAAAGAGAAAAAAGTATTTTTCTAGATTTTTCTTAGTTAAATTTGTATTTTTAAATAATTTGAGTAGTTTTTAATAGTTTAAAATTCATAAAAATAGAAAAATAATCATAAAAATACAAAAATAGTTTTGAAAATTCTAGTTTGTTATTTTAGACTTTTCTAAGTCTTAATTTTATTTATCTAGCTTTATTTCCAAATTTCTTGTATTTTAGGTAATTATTTAATAGTTAAAAATAGTTTTTAATTAATAATAATTAATTAAATAGTTGTAAAAATAATTTTCTTTTTCCATAAATTTTCTTTTATCATTAGGTTTGTAAAAATATCATTTTCATATTTTTAGGGTTAATATTGTGCAAGTTTCACTTTTAATTTACGTCAGCAGTAGTTTTAATTTTAGTTTTATAAAAACATAAAAACAAAAACATCATTTTAAATATAGTGATAGCTTTTATTTAATATATTTTATCTTTTTAATTTTCTTTAATTTGCATTTAAGCCCTTGTAGTTTATGTCCTTTTTCCTGTAGTTATAATTATCACAAATCTCATTTTCTCGTCCAAATCTCCATCACTTTACGCTTGATAATCCATTGCATAGCTCGGGGACATAACGACCCGGGAGACTCTATACTCCTCAGATCTTCATTGATTTCGTCTCGAGCCGTTTTAAGGTTGTTACGGTCTGCCATTCACAAGTGGCAGGCTTGTGTGATAAACCTTGACTGTTCTGGAGCGCATCAATTCTATTTTATCTTTAGTCTTGAGCTCGTAGACTTGAATTCTTCAACTTCCGCATCATTTGTGCTTTAGCAGTGATACTTCAAAGTCCGATTATATTTTGTACTTTTAGTGGAGGCCTTTAACTGATCCACGTCTTTGATGATCTTCGAGCATTCTTTGAGATCATCAACCACAGTAAATCTCTCTGGATCATCCATAGTTATGTTGCCATCATGTGATGTTGTGACTTTCGGACCGACATGCTCACACTTTCTGGATCATGACATCTTTTCATCAGAGTAGCGGAAGCTTTACTGGCCCATGATATTTGCAGCAGCGTAGCGAAAACATAGTATAAAATATCAGAGCCAGGTTCTGTAGATATGCACAAGTCATGATTTCTTCAATTAAGTGTAGATGCTGTGAGCATGCGCCTTTGGATTGACTCTTCAATTCTGATCAGCTGCAATCTTCGAGGTGTACCTGCATACGATAGTTAGCAATAAAGCACACGAAAGTGTCTTTGATCACTTTCGTTGAATTGAGGTACACGTACCTTAATGCCCCGTTGATCAGATACAAGTACTACCCTGTGATCGTAGGATTCCTAAGAATCTCCTTGACAGGTTTCGAACTTCTAGTCGCTTCAAACCGGAACGTCTCAAAGAAGATAACACAGAGTGAGTGAACCAACGAATTGAGATTCACTGATTGATGAAAAATGATTTGAAAAACAATCGCGTATTGCTTAGAAGAAAGTGTTTTGCAATACGACGAAGGTTTTATGAGAAAGATCAATTTTCAATCATAAATACTTTTTGTATTTGAAAGAGAATACACATTCGATGTGCTAGAGAAAGAAGTTTGCACACCGAACGGTTTTTCCAAAAGTATTTTTTCAATCAGAGATACTTTTTGAGTTTGAAATATGAATACACATTCGATGTGCTAGAGAAAAGAAGATTTGCACATCGAACGGTTTTTCCAAAAGTATTCATCAATCCATAACCTGAACCAGGATTGAATCATAATTATGACTCGCCCCATTGTTTATGTTCAGTTGTCACATGGTTGATCTATTGGATAGATCTCACATGCCACCCACTATGAGCTTGTTTGATGTTGGCTCCAGAAGGCTTTCCATCTTCATTGTGAATATGTTTGCATATCACTCAGATGTTCTGGCAATACCACTAGGATAATGCGTAGGACTCATAATATAAAATATCTCTTTCCACATTGTGTGAAACAGAGAGTCTTCAATGACAGTGTCCTAAAGAGATATTGTGGATGATCTGTTGGCTCTAGACTCAATTTTGCACATTTGGTTCCTATGCCGGAGACTAGGGAGAGGGTCTCCTTCTTCAATATCAACAATCTCTAAGAGAAAGTCGATAGATTATGTCGGTTCCCTGTGAGAATGAAACAAGCCCTTTAAAGAGGAACTTGAGTAGCTTGGGAAGTTGTAGTGCAAAGTGGTCACTGTCCATGACATCTTGTCTTCAATACCGTTACCTTAGTAACCACCAGTAGCATATGTATTGAACCCGTTTCTGCCCTAAGGTTGAATTATTGGAGGGCTATTTCTTTTCACCCCTTTTCACATTCATTTCTTCTTCATTCTTCAACCCCTTCAGTGCTTACCGAGATTTCATAACTAGAACCTTGTTGGGTTTATTCCAGTTCTAGCTCTATCTCAGTCCGCACTCTTCCCATATTTCACTTTTCTCCTTTTTTCATCATACCTAAGGACTCTACACTATCTAGTGGATTATCCCTGGGTAGATCCCTCCCGCTCAAGGGGATCGTGGGAACAAATACCTAACCTTACCATCCTTATAACTCCATGCATACAGTAAATTTGGTCGGTCTTTTGGTATTGTTCTTCTTCCATTGGAACCAATCGAAAACCTTTTGAAAATCAATCCAAGTACCTATGATACACGATCAAAACATTTTGTACCTGAATTGTTTTTGATATTTTTAGAAAAAGATCCCCCTCCACATGTGCATCAAATGTATTTGAAATGGTTTTAGCACATGGTGGCAAGAGGACTTGAAACTTTCAGATTTGAGAATGAAATATTCGATTCATTGATCGACAATTTCTAAAAGATATCACCATCACTTTCCCGATCAAAGTTAGTATTTTTCATACTTTGTTAAATATATTTTATGGGAAAGGATGCGATTTTCAAAAAGTTGCTCCCCCTCAACTTGTGCATGTGATTTTTGAAATTGTTTTGCACGAAGAGGAAAGAGTTCTTAGAAGCACATTCACGATCATATAGCCATATTGAAACCATTAGAAAATCAATCAAGGTACTTTTTATTGAAACTTAAGAAATTTCGTTTTGTACCTTGAAAGTTTGTTTCTTTGAAATGCTTCCCCCTCAATATGTGCTTCGAGATTCGAAAGCGTTTAGCACATATGGGAGAGCAAGATGCACATTTGAACCAAAAAATGATCATCTTTAATCAAGTTTTATTATTAAATCACAAATTTCTCCCATCAAAAATATCAAACCCTTTGAGATTTTGGATCCTAGTGATTTAATAATGTTTAAAAACATAGGAGAAAATGTCAGGTGTTTAAATACTCATCTTGTTTTTGGATAAAATGCCCTCAACATGTGCATTATGTATTAGAAATCGTTTGGCACATGGAGGCGGGAGTACCTTTAAAGGACTAAAACCAATTCCATTTAAACAAATTTGAGATTTAAATCACGATCTCTACCCCGATCAAAAATTTCGAACCTTTTGAGATTTGTGATCCCAATTGATTTAAAACATTTAAAATATTTTGGGGAAAGACGTGGCTTGATTTAATTTTGAAAGATGATTGATACGGATCAATTTTAGACATTAAAGATTGTTAGTGTCAGGTATGATAGTTTTTTAAGAGATCTTTAAGTAAAATAAAACAATTTCACAATCAAACAAGAAGAGAAAAAATTTCATTTTGTAAGATCTTTGAGTTTTAAAGAAAATCATACCATGACATAACATTAAATCTTTAGATCACCACTTATTATTGTACAAACCGGACTTTTATGAAGAAATATCGTTTGAAATTATTTAATTTGAAATCACTTATGATTTTACAAAATAAAGTCCGGTTGATTTCAAAACTTTGAATCCGATTTATTTTCAAACAATATTTTTCCATTTTTCAAAACAATATTATTCAAAAATTGTTTAAAAAATGGCATCATCACTACTTGTCCTACACAAAGATACGTTGGGTGGTTGAGAAGCTTTTGTTGTTGTTACTGAGGGTTAGGAAGAAAACCATCTGCTGATGCAGTGAGACTTCTTTCGTTGCATTTTATCATGCCAACTCTCCATAGAAGTCAAATTAATCTCTGTTTCTTCATTTGTCAACCCAAGATATAGTTACCCTTTCCTTTCGGCATCCAATCATCTTCATATGTGGGATCCGGATTGGGATCATTCTTATATACCAATATACCTGCATACATTAGTGAACACACATACAGATATATGGTGGTCGACATCACCCAAACAGCAATCGACCAATAAAAATCAATGCAACATCTCAATCAGATCATGTAAAGGCATGGAAATAATGTGTTCATCAAACTCTAATTATCTAAACCTAACAATCATATCCTAGGCACCTAGTCCTTTGTCACACCCCCAATTTACCTGTTTTGCAGCGGAATGGAATTCCTGGGGGATTGACTGTCATAGCACCACATCACAGTTATATTGAACGACCTAAAGTGCCGTTTTAAAAACACATCGTTGGATATTTCATAAAAACATTCAGAGTACAACATCGGTCCCAAAAGGTTTACAAGGTTTGCGAAAATACAAATATAATACAAATCCAAACGATGTTTTGAAATAAAGTGCCATAATGTACATAATGTAAGTCGACGCCGCGACTCAAAATGTAGGTCCCTAAACCATGTCATGATGATAATGCCTCGGTTACCTGAAAATACATTGCTAAAACGGTCAACAATAATGTTGGTGAGAAATCATAGGTTTATGTAAATGTTTTATACGACTACACAAGTATCTATCATGCATGACCATCAAGTCACGTAAAAATAATGTTACAATTGCTCTAAGCCCATGACCCCGAAACTAGACTGTTCAATCATGTATGCCCCTCGCAGAGTGTTTGCAGACAACTCCGTAATATGATCAAATGAAATGCATCCGTTTTCCTGGTTGGGATTCACCAACCCGGATGGAGAGGCGCACCCTCGATAGATCTATCCATTCATCCTCGCTCCAAAGATTAACGGTTCATGTTCAAGTAATGGGGACTTTCAAATTGGCAAATGCGGTAACTTAAGCAATGTAATGAATTTAACATACTTGGTATCGCATAAAGAAAAATGTAGCGCAATGTATTCTCCCCCGTGGGTTTGAAAATAATCGAAAGCATGTAAAACGGGGCTATGAAAACTCACTTGGATAAACTGAAATAATGGCAAAAGTGAGTACACCGAGGTTTAATGTGATGCGTTAACCGAGACCTATTATCAATGATATGATATGTCATGAGTTGCAATGTAATGTTATGCATGCACTTGATATGTTATTTATACCATTTATGAGTTTTGAAAATATTACACATCGTCGAAAAATACTCTTTTGACGCCTTGACCAATCAAAAATCACTTTACATGTTTTTACGCCAAAATGTCATCCTACAATGGTTTTATAATGATTTTTGGTGAAATTACCACTTTTCGTCGCAAAACAATGTCGCCGGAATTTTCATGAAAATAACAAAAATGGCTCCGGAAAACAGTCGAAATGGTGTACGATCGTTAGAGAACTAACTCGACTGTTTTGGAAAGTTTGTATCGATATCTAAAAGTTTCAGTTCAGGAGTTTTCGTCCAAAAGGTCTCGAACATAAAGATAATAAGGGTTAAAGATGGTGGTTTTGGCTAATTGTGTGCAGAAAATTAGTTACGGCAAGTTTATGAAAAAGTGCATATCTTTGTCGTTTCAAACCGCTTTTCTACGCTTAATACGTCCTTAGCCTCGTATCGAAGTAAACTAATATATTTTTGATAAGTCGAAATAATTTGTGAAGCTTAAGGCTCGTTTTTTACTCGACAAAATAAATATAGTATGCTGAAATTTCTGAAAATTATATTTTTCGTCGTCAAACTTGAAAAATCCATAACTTCTTCGTTATAAGTCCGTTTTTATCCGTTCAAGCGGCCACGGATTCGTTTTAAAGTATATTTTCTAAAAATCAAGGCCAAAGTTTAGTACCAACTGTCGGATTTTCCAGAAATTCGAAACAAGGACAGAACATAAATATATAGTTATCGAAAATAGTTTTTCTCGGACAAAACCTATTCTAATCCCTTCAAATCAACTCCAAAACTAATCTAATCCTACCATACACCTTCTTAGGGTGTCATGGGTTCCTAATCACCATCAAGACCAACCAATACCAAGGGAATAATTATAGGATGACCATATATATATATATAACTCTAAAATCATGAAATAAATGGTATAAATCACATATCATGCATATAAGCTCCAAAAATGAAAGGAAACATATGGAAATGAAAAGGAAACTTGAAAATGATAAGAATATGCTTACTAGTAATAGTGATGAGGTGAAAGTAACAAGGATTAACTTAAATATCCTTGGTTTTTATTTCAAAACCATATAAAGGATATAAACTAGATTGTTATAACTTGATCTTGAGAAAATTTTGTGATCCCTTTGAGCTTCTCTTGAGGAACCGGTTATGGAGAGAAAAAAACACCAAGAGGAACTTGCTAACACTTGTGAAATGATGAAATGAATGAAAATTATTGAAGTAGACTTTTTATGTTTGTGTAAAAAAATTAGCAATCTCAAACCATACTCAATTTAATGCATCCTTCCCCTTGGTCGGCCAGGGGAATGTAGATATTATTTTTTTTTTATTTTTTTTTATAGTGTATAAATATATATATGTGTATAATTGATAAAAGGTGTAAGAAATATGTAAGTAAATAAACACTTGTAAGGTAAATGGTAATTTTTGGTGCAAGTAAGTTTTTAATAGATCAAAATAGAATGTAATGAGATAATAAAAATTATAAAAATACATTCCTTGTAAAATTTGAGTGATAAAATAATTATCGAGTAGTTTTAAGAAAACGACGTAATAATTTAACTTTAACGATTTATATACCAAATAAATTTAAAACACTAGGTAAAGTCAAAATATAGTTTTTATAAACTAAATGTAAGTTTAAAAATACATCGGGATCATTTTTGAAAGTAATGGATTAAATATTCAAAATAATAACTCACGCGATAAAGATTATTAAATATAAAAATTACGCGTAAAATATGAAATGAAATGTCGTGAATGAATTGATATGATGCAAATGATGTCAATGAAATGTAGACTAATCATAGTCCATATGAAATGTACGTGATGTCATGATCATGAATTCGCCGCTAAACCTCCAAGGTTACGCGAATTTGAAACAAGTAAACCAAGTTTACTATAAATGTTGAAATAATGAGACATGAATCGTGGTCGAGAATGACCGAAAGTACGGATTGTCACATTCGCCCATCAAAAAGGAATTCTCCCCTGAATTCAATCGTTGATAGGTCTAACGGTGTCGGTGAAAAGATGAGGATACTTTATGCGTCGCGATCCGTCTTCCCGCTCCCAAGTAAACTCAGGACCTCGCCGAGAATTCCAACGAACTTTCACAATCGAATACGACTGAACTGCTTCAACCGCTGACCTCGCGGTCCATGATTTCTACAGTTCTTCCACAAAGTTGAGTTTGTCATCAAGTCAATTTCGTCCAATGGAATAATAAGCGATTCGTCCGAAAGACACTTCTTCAAGTTTGAAACGTGAAACGTGTTGTGCACATGACTAGTTCTGGCGGGAAGATCAAGTCGGTAAGCTACGGACCAACTCGCCAAAATCTTGAATGGTTCAATGTATCTCGGGTTTAACTTCCCACGCTTTCCAAATCGTACCACGCCCTTCCAAGGCGATACTTTCAACATAACTTTGTCTCCCACTTGAAATTCCAAATCCTTGCATCTAACATCCGCATAACTTTTCTCGACTCCTTGCGCTTCGAAGTCTATCACGAATTTGAACAATCTTTTCCGTGGTTTCCCGTACTATTTCGACCGAAGTTGTGCGTCTCCTACCTCGCCCAACAAACAGTGAACGGCACTTACGACCATACAGTGCCTCGAATGGTGCCATCTTTATACTGGTGTGATAACTATTGTTGTACGAGAATTCTATCAATGGCAAATGGTTAGCCCAACCATTTCCAAAATCAATAACACATGCCCTCAAAGATATCTTCTAACGCTTGAATGGTCCTTTCACTTTGACCGTCGGTTTGTGGGTGATATGCTGTGCTCATCTCTAATCGGTTCAATGAATCTTGCAATGAATTCCAAGTTTGAAGTGAATCGACTATCTCGTCGGAAATGATAGAAATTGGTGCCCGTGCGTCTCGAGACTATTTCCTTGACATAAAGTCTAGTGAGTTGCTCCATGGAATAAGTCTCTATAATCGGTATGAAATGGGCTGACTTGGTAAGACGATCAACAATTACCCAAATAGCGTCGTAACCTCCCGATGTCTTAGGAAGTTTCGTGACAAAGTCCATTGTAATGCGTTCCCATTTCCATTGAGGAATTTCCGGTTGTTGGAGTAAACCCGAAGGCTTCGATATTCGACTTTTACCTTAGAGCGTAAGGCATTTGCTAACGTGCGTGGCAATCTCGCTTTCATGTTCGCCACCAATAAAGCTTCTTAAGATCTTGATACATCTTATCCGATCCTCGATGAATAGAATACTTTGACTTATGCGACTCATGCATAATCAATTCTCGTATTCCGCCATACAATGGAACCCACATTCTATCCTTGAAACATAATACTCCATCTCGCTTTTCTTTACAAAACCATTGGCGCTTTCAGGCATACCATAAAGCTTTTCACTTGGTCGATTTTCCTCCTTAAGTGCCTCGACTTGTGCTTCGTGGATTTTCGATGGTAAAGGAGAAATAATCGTCATTCCCAATGATCGAACTCTTAAAGGTTTAGGCCTCTCTTTCCGACTAAGAGCATCACCACAACATTGGCTTTTCCTGGGTGATACTTGATTTCACAATCATAGTCGCTGAGTAACTCCAACCAACGACGTTGCCTCATATTAAGCTCCTTCGGATCAAGAATATATTGCAAACTCTTGTGGTCGGTAAACACTGTGCACTTTGTACCGTAGAGGTAGTGTCTCCAAATCTTGAGCGCAAAACTACGGCTCCTAACTCGAGATCATGAGTTGTGTAGTTCTTCTCATGAACCTTAAGTTGTCGAGAAGCATACGCTATCACCTTCTCGCTTTGCATTAAAACAGCCCCAAGTCCTTTTAAGCGCCGCAATATACAACAAAGTTCTCAATGCCTTCGGGTAGTGCCAAAATTGGCGAACTGCAAAGCTTTTGCTTTCAACAACCTAAAAGCAACTTCTTGTTTCTTTCCCCATTCGTACTTCTTGTTTTTCTGTGTCAACTTGGTCAAAGGTCTTGCTATCTTCGAAAAACCTTCAATGAACCTTCGGTAATACCCGGCTAGTCCTAGAAATTGTCGAATTTCTCAGAGGATTCGTTGAGGTAGCCCAATCTTTTACGCTTCAATCTTTATGCGATCAACTTGTAGTCCTTGACTATCAATGACGTGACCAAGAAATTGCACTTTGTGATTCCAAAAATCACACTTCGAAAATTTGGCATACAACTTCTCATTCTTGAGTAGCCTTAAAATCGTCCTTAAATGCTCTTCGTGCTCCTCTTTGTTCTTTGAGTAGATCAATATGTCGTCAATGAACACTATAACAAACTTGTCCAAATACGGTTTACAAACTCTATTCATGAGATCCATGAATACCGCCGGTGCATTAGTCAATCCAAACGACATCACTTGAAACTCGTAATGACCGTAACGTGTTCTAAACGCTGTTTTCGGAATATCCTCTTCCCGAACTCGAAGCCGATGATAACCCGATCCGAAGATCAATCTTGGAGTAAATACTTGAACCTTGCAACCTGATCGAACAAGTCATCAATTTCGGGGAGTGGGTAACGATTCTTCACCGTTAACTTGTTCAATTCTAGATAATCTATGCACATTCGGAAGGATCCATCCTTCTTCTTCACAAACAAGACCGGTGCTCCCCAAGGAGAGGAACTCGCCTAATGAATCCTTTGTTTAGAAGCTCTTGTAATTGATTAGACAACTCTTGCATTTCGGATGGTGCTAGATGATACGGTGCTCGCGCAATCGGTGCAGCTCCGGGCACTAAGTCAATATGAAACTCTACTTGACGTGTCGGTGGAAGTCCCGGTAAATCCTCGGAAATACTTCAGAAAATTCACGAACAATAGGAACATCTTCAAGTCGCTTCTCCTCCGACTTTTTCTCGGTTACATGAGCTAAGAAAGCAAGACAACCTTTCTTAATGTACTTCTCCGTTTGGATGCACGATATGATACTAAGTCTGGTTCCACTTCGTTCCCCACGAATAATCAAAGTTTCGCCGTTATAGGGAAGATGAACAACTTTCTCATCACAAATGATCTTCGCGCGATGCTTAGATAACCAGTCCATGCCGATGACGACGTCGAAACTACCCAAATCTACGGGCATGAGGTCTATGTTGAAGGGATGATTAAGAAAATTGAATGTGCAACCGCGGACAATGGTATTGGTGCTAACTAAATTACCATTAGCTAATTCGACAATGTATGATGTATCTAAGGTGGTTGGCTTAATGTTGAGCAAAGGTGCAAATGCATTGGACACAAAACTTTTATCGGCACCGGAATCAAATAAAACTGAAGCGTAACGATTATTGAGAAGAAACGCACTTATGACATTCGGTCCTCCCTATCTTCTCCGCTTCCAATGACGTAAACCCTTCCTCGTGCCAAACCTTCTTGATTCGGATTTGCTTGATTCTTTCCTTTCTTACAATCCCTCTTGTAGTGTCCAGTTCCCGCAACCATAAACATGTAACTTGTCGCCACTTGCAATCCCTAGTACGGTGACCAACTTTCTTGCAATTTTCACACGGATCAGGACATCGACCCGGATTGTGATGACTCAAACACTTATTACACTTCGGCAAAACCCCCGTATATCCTTTTCCTTCCTTCGGACCCGCAACATAAGCCTTAGCAACCTCTTGCCTCTTGGGCGGTTGTTGAGTAGCATTCCTACCCCTGTTGTTGTCCCACTTGCGTTTGTTGTTGTTGCTATTGTTGTTGTAGTTGCCTCGATTATTGTTGTTGAAACGGTTGTTGGGGTTGTTGTTGTTTCGGTTGGTGGTGGTGTACTTACCTCGCTTCACCACTTGTGCCATCAACTTCTGAGTCACTCGAATAGCTTCCTCAATTGTTTGTGGATCAAACGAAGTCACATCTCCTTGAACAACTTCGGGAAGTCCCCCGATAAAAGCTTCTAGCAACTTTTCATTATCCGTACCATCGACGGCATAACGCGGCCAATTCCAGGAATCTCCGAATGTAAGTGTCGATATCATACCCAATGGTTACCAATTCATAGAACTCCGCTCCAACTTTTGATTTCCGCTCGAGGACAAAACTTCTGAGTCACCAAGCCCTTGAATTCCTCCCAAGTAAGCTTAAAAGCATTCTCCATTCCAATCGGTTGAGCGTATGAATTCCACCATGACAACGCTCCATCGAGTAAAGTGCTCGTAGCAAATTTGACCTTACGTCATCCGGACGGTTACAAAGCAAAACCACCGATTCCAATTTCTCAAACCATCGTACCATTGCAGTAGCTCCCTCGGTACCTCGAAACTTAGTGGGTTCACCACTCTTGAAATCTTTGTACGAACATTTCTTAACCCAGAGATCCTCCTAAGATTACAAGAGTAGCTAGCTAGCCTAGCGGCTTCAGCAGCCTTACCGTTTCCCTTCGACTCTTAGAGCATTAGCAATGCTATCATTCACCAACTTTTGAATTGTTGCTTGGGTCATTTCCGGTGTAACTTTCTTAGGCGCCATAACTCTTCAAAATCACAAGATGAAACAATCATGAGAACTCGTAAGTAGAAACAACCATCATACAAATATATCCACAACCACATCATGCATAAAGATAAATGGAATCACAACGGAACAATAACGAAATATCACAAATATAATCACAACACACGGGGATAATATACATGAAAATTTCGCCTACATGGACCGATATCATAGATAATAATAACCATTCCTACATAGTAGAGTCAATACTTGATACATTTGTTTGTACAACAACCAAAATACAACAAGTTCTTTAAACTACGTCACACACCTTGTGACTAGGATAATAATGGTCAAAACTATACAATGACAAAGTCTACATAAGGCACCTCATGGTGCTCCGCCGGCCCGATCCTGAAGATCACGAACCTGAGTAGTCAAACTATCCACCAAACTCCTCAACTCATCAACCTGTACCTGCAAAGAAGCAATACTCTCCCTGTCCTCTAACTGCCTATGCTGAATACTCTGATGAGATAAGTCAATCGAAACCCTGCCTAACACTAGGCCCTCGACCTCCTCCGCAATGGGCTCAATCCTATCTACCGACAGTTCCTCCAACTGTCGTGACAACCTATCAATCTGGATCTGCTGACTATCAATACGGGCTCCTAATGCCTCGGTAGAAGGTCGTCGAGCACTGCAGCTTAGAGCTCTCGCCTAACTCGAACCTAACAGGTGGCTCGGGCTCAGTAGATGCTGGTGTCGGGATATCAAAACGAGCACGCTTTTTGGGCGGCAAGTCTGTCGTAGGTAAAGGATCTCTAATAAAATATGATGGAGATGGTGATGATGGTGGTGATGGTGCTAGTAGTGGTGCTGGTGGATCGTGAGCTGGGCTAACGTGAGGAGTGGGTGCAACCTCGCCTTCCTCGAAGGGTTCGGTCTCAGTGTCGGTCATGATCGTGGGGGAAGGCTGGAGTAGATCCAATGGAAGATACGATCTCAGTGGAATGTGATGCAACATCATCCATGATGGGGTTAGCTGGAACATCATCCGAGCTAGAGTCCGATGATATGGTGATGGGATGTGAATCTGAAGACATGTCTGTGACAACCGATGTGAAATAAAAGTAAATAATCTCGAATAAAGTGTAAGTGAATCCGCATGAAAAGTGAATATGCACTATGATGAAATGATGAGATGCTATGATAGTGTAGCTATAGTCTAGGGTCAATGATGCAACCTAGTTCTCTATAACTGTAGCTCTGATACCAATCTGTCACACCCCTAATTTACCTGTTTTGCAGCGGAATGGAATTCCTGGGGGATTGACTGTCATAGCACCACATCACAGTTATATTGAACGACCTAAAGTGCCGTTTTAAAAACACATCGTTGGATATTTCATAAAAACATTCAGAGTACAACATCGGTCCCAAAAGGTTTACAAGGTTTGCGAAAATACAAATATAATACAAATCCAAACGATGTTTTGAAATAAAGTGCCATAATGTACATAATGTAAGTCGACGCCGCGACTCAAAATGTAGGTCCCTAAACCATGTCATGATGATAATGCCTCAGTTACCTGAAAATACATTGCTAAAACGGTCAACAATAATGTTGGTGAGAAATCATAGGTTTATGTAAATGTTTTATACGACTACACAAGTATCTATCATGCATGACCATCAAGTCACGTAAAAATAATGTTACAATTGCTCTAAGCCCATGACCCCGAAACTAGACTGTTCAATCATGTATGCCCTTGCAGAGTGTTTGCCAGACAACTCCGTAATGAAATCAAATGAAATGCATCCGTTTTCCTGGTTGGGATTCACCAACCCGGATGGAGGCGTCACCCTCGATAGATCTATCCACTCATCCTCGCTCCAAAGATTAACGGTTCATGTTCAAGTAATGGGGACTTTCAAATTGGCAAATGCGGTAACTTAAGCAATGTAATGAATTTAACATACTTGGTATCGTACAAAGAAAAATGTAGTGCAATGTATTCTCCCCCGTGGGTTTGAAAATAATCGAAAGCATGTAAAACGGGGCTATGAAAACTCACTTGGATAAACTGGAATAATGGCAAAAGTGAGTACACCGAGGTTTAATGTGATGCGTTAACCGGGACCTATTATCAATGATATGATATGTCATGAGTTGCAATGTAATGTTATGCATGCACTTGATATGTTATTTATACCATTTATGAGTTTTGAAAAATATTACACATCGTCAAAAAAAAATACTCTTTTGACGTCTTGACCAATCAAAAATCACTTTACATGTTTTTACGTCAAAATGTCATCCTACAATGGTTTTATAATGATTTTTGGTGAAATTACCACTTTTCGTCGCAAAACAATGTCGTCGGAATTTTTATGAAAATAACAAAAATGGCTCCGGAAAAACAGTCGTAAAATGGTGTACGTAGATCGTTAGAGAACGAACTCGACTGTTTTGGAAAGTTTGTATCGATATCTAAAAGTTTCAGTTCAGGAGTTTTCGTCCCAAAAGGTCTCGGACATAAAGATAATAAGGGTTAAAGATGGTGGTTTTGGCTAATTGTGTGCAGAAAATTAGTTACGGCAAGTTTATGAAAAAGTGCATATCTTTGTCGTTTCAAATCCGCTTACGCTTAATACGTCCTTAGCTTTGTATCGAAGTAAACTAATATATTTTTGATAAGTCGAAATAATTTGTGAAGCTTAAGGCTCGTTTTTGACTCGGACAAAATAAATATAGTATGCTGAAATTTCTGAAAATTATAATTTTCGTCGTCAAACTTGTAAAATCCATAACTTCTTCGTTATAAGTCCGTTTTTATCCGTTCAAGCGGCCACGGATTCGTTTTAAAGTATATTTTCTAAAAATAAAGGCCAAAGTTTCGTACCAACAGTAGGTTTTTCCAGAAATTCGAATTAAGGACAGAACATAAATCTATAGTTATCGAAAATAGTTTTTCTCGGACAAAACCTATTCTAATCCCTTCAAATCAACTCCAAAACTAATCTAATCCTACCATACACCTTCTTAGGGTGTCATGGGTTCCTAATCACCATCAAGACCAACCAATACCAAGGGGATAATTATAGGATGACCATATATATATAGATAACTCTAAAATCATGAAATAAATGGTATAAATCACATATCATGCATATAAGCTCCAAAAATGAAAAGAAACATATGAAAATGAAAAGGAAACTTGAAAATGATAAGAATATGCTTACTAGTAATAGTGAAGAGGTGAAAGTAACAAGGATTAACTTAAATATCCTTGGTTTTTATTTCAAAACCATATAAAGGATATAAACTAGATTGTATTATAACTTGAGCTTGATAAAAAAAAATGGTGATCCCTTTGAGCTTCTCTTGAGGAACCGGTTATGGAGAGAAAAAAACACCAAGAGGAACTTGCTAACACTTGTGAAATGATGAAATGAATGAAAATTATTGAAGTAGACTTTTTATGTTTGTGTAAAAAAATTAGCAATCTCAAACCATACTCAATTTAATGCACTCCTTCCCCCTTGGTCGGCCAAGGGGGGGGGAATGTAGATATTATTATTTTTTTTTTTTTTATAGTGTATAAATATATATATGTGTAGTAATTGATAAAAGGTGCAAGAAATATGTAAGTAAATAAACACTTGTAAGGTAAATGGTAATACTTGGTGCAAGTAAGTTTTTATTAGGCCAAAATAGAATGTAATGAGATGATAAAAATTATAAAAATACATTCCTTGTAAAAATTGAGTGATAAAATAATTATCGAGTAGTTTTTAAGAAAAACGACGTAATAATTTAACTTTAATGATTTACTTACCAAATAAATTTAGAACACTAGGTAAAGTCAAAATATAGTTTTTATAAACTAAATGTAAGTTTAAAAATACATCGGGATCATTTTTGAAAGTAATGGATTAAATATTCAAAATAATAACTCACGCGATAAAGATTATTAAATATAAAAATTACACGTTGAATGTGAAATGAAATGTCGTGAATGAATTGATATGATGCAAATGATGTCAATGAAATGTAGACTAATCATAGTCCATATGAAATGTACGTGATGTCATGATCATGAATTCGCCGCTAAACCTCCAAGGTTACGCGAATTTGAAACAAGTAAACCAAGTTTACTAAAAATGTTGAAATAATGAGACATGAATCGTGTCGAGAAATGACCTGAAAGTACGGATTGTCACATCCTTCAACGTAGGTTAACATCATTTTTAATTAAGCATATAGGATAATTAAGAAAGCCTGTTAGATGATATAGATTTGAAAACATTAACCCCCTCAATTAATGACTCAATTTTTTGAAAAGTTTAAAAGCGCTGAAGTCATTGATTGAGTTTGCAAATTTTATAAAAACTCTGAATATGATTGTTTTGAAAGCAACTCATTTTCCACCAATTTTTTAATACAACAAATATTTTTAAGAAGAACTTTTAGACGGAAAAACATTTGTGTGGGAACAGCAGTCCTTCGACATACTTTCCTCATTTTGTTTTAGGATAAGTGCACGAAATATTTGAAAAATTGGTTTAGCGCAGCACTTTCCTCTTTGAAGAGCGGGTTGCTATCAGAAATAATAGCAAGCCATGATATAAAGCATAGGTTACAGTCTGATGTAACTGCAAGCCATAGTTTGAAGCCCGGGTTACAGTCTGAAATAACTGTAAGCCATTTGATTCGTGACATGTTTAGAAAAGAAATATTTACACCTTCTGCTCGAACTTCATCTGTGGTCCCGTGCCATTGTTGAATGACATTTCTAAGACCGCAGATGTTATCGATACCAGAAGACATGTCTTGAGGAAAAACAATATTTTTTTTTGAGATTTTTCAAGATTTTTCAGATTTTTATGGATTTTTTAAAAGTTTTATATTTTTCTATTTGCTCTTTGAAGGTTTTGAAATTTTGTATTTTTCTTTTCGAATAAATATTTACAAGATAGATTAAATGATATAGTTTAAGAAGATGATGATACGAGTACCGAGATAAGGATATCGAACAGCCCCGTTGCAGAAGATAGAAATCGTCATCTCTTAAACATCCACCATCAAAGCTTCCGAGGCATCAAAATAGACGATAGAACATGAGCCTTTGAGAAACAGTGAATTTGGCAGCTTCCCCTCAAACCAAAAATCCTTTAGCTGAGCAGATTCAAAGCTTTCTTTCAAGCTTCCTTTAGCCAGGTGTACAAAGAAGCACACCATTATCATCGATCTTGCTGCTCCTTTTAAGAATAATCATTGTGATTCCTCGTTCGAGGTTATATCATCCAATAGAACAACAGCAACGTATCATCCCACATTTAAATAATCTTCTCAAATTCCTTTTCCACTGAAGTCTGAAGCGATCCATTCCAAAAGGTGTCAAGAGAACAATTCCCCCAAGTAGTTGAATTGATGCAGACAGTCTCTTTGTATAATGCTCAAGAACTCTCCCTAATACACATCATGAGGGGAATGAAAACACCTTCCCATGTTTACATTTTTCTTCCCTGATGATCGTGTATGAAGCTCAAGAACCCGAAGTACACCAATACCCAAGAGCTCTCCCGAATACACATCATGAGGGGAATGAAAACACCTACCCAATGTTCACATTTTTCTTCCCTGATGATCGTGTATGAAGCTCAAGAACCCGGCACACACATTCCCAAAGAAATAATAACCGATAACATTGAAGAAGCAGGCCGAATCACTGATTATCTCTGCGGATGACAATCTCTGCGGATGTCAACTTCGGAATAAGTGATTATATCTCTGAATCACTGATTAAGCACTCAAGTGAGACAACTGAGCATCCCCAATGTACGCAATCTCTCTCCCTCATGTTATACATTTATCTCCCCTGAATATGTCATACTTGTGTACCTCTTTTATCTTCAGAAACTTTCTCTTACATCTCTTCCCCCACGTAGTTGGAATAAGAGAAATAAACGCCACGATGAGATAAACATTGAGTTTCTCTACGGTTATGACATTCGTCATCCCAGGATATCTTCAATCACTTAGAAGAATTAAGTTCATCAAGTTTACCCGTGTTTAGATGCTTGTCTACTTGCCCCTTTCTGGTTTTGATACTTCAGAATCAGCAACATAGTATAAGCCCAAATACTTGAAATCTTTATGAGAAGAACACTTGAACTCTTGTGAGAATCAACTTGCTGAAGACTCTCTCAGACTATTTTTATCAACCCTTATGTAGACAATTTGAAGTGACCACTGATGAAGAAAACCCGATATACCAAACTTAAAAGTGAAGTAGAAATCCCCACATTTGTATCTTAATCTTGCATTAATGTTGGAAGAACGGTGTCGAGATTTTATGCTCCAAGCAAATCTCTTAAGTACTCAATACTCAATCAAAGTATGAGACATTAACACCTCTTGCGATTATCCACAACGTCATGTGTGTGTGTCACTGAGTAAAACAACGTAACTTCTAATAGTGATAGTTAACAAGGTCTTCAACAATCCACCCCGACTACTGGTAACTAGATAAACCAAGACTTCAACTCAAATTCTTAAGCCCGAGCAAGTTATCAAATAAGAACACGCCTTTGTGAAAGTCAACTTCAATCTCAAATAAGTGATAAATGATTAACTCCGAAGTAATCAACTTGTGTCAAATGCCCAACACGTGAATAAACATACAATCGGATGTACATTGATCCATCGAATGAACCGGAACAAATGATTCCTCAACATCAATGCCTTCTTCCTAAAGCTATTCATGTAGAGACTGATCTGGAAGATTCACCAATAATGTCTTCAAGCGGATGAGGTAGTCATTTTCCTTAATGTTCATGTGGTTGATTTACAGAGTGCACAATAATCCGTGAAGATTTGGTAAAGGAATACCAAAGAGCGGATCAATTTTCATGAACAATAATCCATGAAGATTTGGCAAAGGAATACCAAAGAGCGGATTATTATTCAATAGTGCAACTGCAATATTACAATAGTCAATATCAACGCCTCGAGGAATAACTGGAGATTGGGTTTCTCGAGGAATCACTGCTAAAGAATATGAGAAAGTCCAATTGGGGATTGAATCTGTCTTATCACTATCCCCCAATTAGTGCTCTCCCATAAACCGACAATCTGTTTGATAAATGCCCAGATTAAGAAGAAGTCTTTAGATAATCAAATGCAACTCATCTTTAGTCTTCTAACATGCATCAGAAAATGTAGAACAGACTGTAGACTCAACCTTCTTCAAGATTGTCCAATTAGGGAATAGATAGTTAACATCTTCATCATACCAAAAAGCATCCCAATTAACTTACATCTTGCAAATCCCCTTAACTAAAATCCCTCCCAATCAAACAAGAACAAAAAGATGTTCATCAAGGAAATCAGCAATCAGTCCGCACCGAACACACGAAATGGTAACACCAAGCAAACAATCACATCAAACAAGAACAGAAGGTTGTTCGGAATCATCATGTTGATGTGCACGTGAAGCATTAACCGGAAGCACTTGTCTTTAAACTCATTAGTCCGTGAGAAGATGTCAACCAACGGCTCTTAGAAGAAACTACATGTGAAGATGATCCGATAAGAAGAATCTCGGTTCTTACATGAGTTAGGAGCCGTTTGACCATATATTCTCAAATATCAATCAACAATGCAAAAAAAATTCACACTTCTTCTCCCCCTCAAGAATTGCATACGGAGATGCCATTCTTGATAAAACAAGTGATTATCATCCAAATGTATTCTATTCACACTTCTCCCCTGCAAAATTAGCACATGATGTTGCCATCTTCATTATATTGAGCAAGTGTAATAAGAGTAATTATCAGTAGTCCGGATCACTTGATGACTGAAGCGCATGCAAAAAGCATGAAGCATGTTGATGCGAATGGTCATAATTGAGAAGATTTCTCTTCTTCAGAAGGTAAAGTGCACTGAGGCGTACACTTTTCTTTTCTTTGAGAACGAGGCATGAACTGTTGTGTTCATACGTCATAAGAAGATTTATCTTCTTTTTGAAGATAAAGCGCACTGAAACGTACACTTTTCTTTTCTTTAGAGAACGAGGCATGAACTGATGTGTTCATACGTCATTATCTCTCTCTTTTCAGCTCTCTTGGCAAGACATGTAATCATCGCCATGGTCATTCAGTAGGATCTTTGTCGTGACAGCTGATGGAGAAAACCCAGTATGATGAATTTGACCCTGAAGTAAACTAACCCGAACTCGTGACTTAAACTTGCTCATATATAACAAAGAGCGGTGTCGAGACTTCATCGTCCATTGAATCTCTAAGTACTCTATACTCTTCATCCAGCCAACCATCAAGTATAAGACGTACATCACCTCTTGAAAATCCATAATTGAATGTGACACTGAGCACTACAACGTAACTCCTTAAAGTGATAGTTATTTTGTAGTGGTAAGAGCCCAATTCCCCCAAGTGATAAAAGAAAAAGTAAAAGACATCCAACAATAACTAGATTTCCAAGTCTTTATTTTTGATAATAAAATCGAACAAGGATCTTGCAGAATATTCATCCAACCATCCCCGATACCTTCAGACACTAAGTACACTCGCCCGTGATATTTCACTTCAACCTCAAATAAATAATACTGAATTAACCCCGTTGTCACATCTTCTGGTTAAAAGCTCAACTCTAGCCACCTTTGACATTTTAAGTGAACTTTGATGATGGTTTCATCCAGACCATGGTTACAAGCACAGAACCCCATAAAACCAATTAATAACCATACTGCCATGACGAATATCCAAACTCACATCCAATTCATGAAGTACACCCTTTTATCCCTTCTTCGAGGCAGAAACCGTAGCACCAGCATCAGAAAAGATCCCGAAATACACTTTCCTTTTCTCCAGGATGGTTCCATCAATACGGGATTTTACAATTCTATGGTTTAAACCGAAAAATAGTTTCTTTCGCGGGATTTTACAAAACCAAGAATAAACCGTAAGATAGATCCGGAAATGCACTTTACAATTACCAGGATGTTTCCACTGTCACGGGATTTTACAAGTCTATGATTTAAACCGAGAAATAGATTATTTTGCGGGATTTTACAAAATCAAGACAAAACCGTAAGAAATGTTAGCTTGAATGTGTTATGACAACTTTGGTTTCGGTGAATATCTGTTTTAAGGGAACATGCAGTGGTTCATCAACGGTTCATTATCCAACAACAACAAAATCAGCAACCATCCAATAAACACTTTGGTAAACACATCATTCACGCATTCTGTTGGCTATTGCAGTGACAACACGGTGAAGTAAACCAGATATGCCAAACTTGATCATGAAATAAACGTCCCCAGATTTGTTACTTAAACTTGTACTAATCATCGTGAAAAAGAAACGGTGTACCCAATGTACAAAACCTCTTGACATTCTCAACTGAGTGAGACACCGAAGTGATAGTTACTATGCGGGTTAAACGAGAAAGAATCACAACCGTAATTAAATAGCCAAGTCTTTATCACCCTCAATAAACGCCCAAACAAGTCACCTTCGCGGAAGGGTAGAAAGAAAGAAGATGAAATAAGTAAACGCGCCCGAAAAACTTCACTTCAAATCCAAATAAGAGATACCGTACAACCTACTCCGTAGTCAACCTTAATCAATTCAAGCCAAGCCGTGAAATAATAATCTCCGTGAAAACGTATCAACCAAAGTATCAAATTGCATAATTTAAACAACTTCTCATTATCATACCAAATCTCACCAAATCACATCCTCAAATCTCATAAAATCCAACTCTCATAAGATCAAAGCTCATATATACGATCTAATTTTGAGAAGCCCAACTTTCCATTATCCAAGTTCAAAACTTATATGACTCAAGCTCGGTCCAGATAACTTTAAGACATTTAGCCCATGAGATACATTAATCTCCCGTCAAACTCTTTAGATCCTATTTATGGCAAAACAAGCAAATCCGCTCTGGCTCATCCAAATAGAGTTTGCACAATCCAAAAGAGATAAAATGTAGCCCATGACATATCAACTCAATCACTGAAAGATGTCAACCCAATTAACCGTGTAAGTTATATTGAATAAAAGCCCATTACCGGTTATAACTATTTGGCCCATCACAATAATCACCCTATCTGATCCAATTCTTAACCTTACAAAGCCCATATCCACGTTACCGAGTCCCAATCAGTTAACCCTAATAAGTAGGGGTATAAAACACAAACACTTACTAACCCTAAAGATAATATTTTCCTCCCTAATTTCTCTCACTCATAAAAATGATACGCCTCACATTCACATAATCTGCTACTCACATCATCCAAAAAAAATCCTCTCATAATCACAAAAACATTACCGATCATCAACTCAAACTCATATCACAATCCAACGTGCGTTTGCTCCTATCCACCCGAGTGAAGCTTGATCCGAATCAAGAGGTTAATTAAGAGTGTTCCGAACCCTTCGTGTTTAGACACAACACGATGAGGTTACGCCACAGGGATGGCTTGATGACAGTGAGATGGCAACGGACATTTGTCAGGTCGTGGTAAGTTTTCATAAAAGATTTATCCATTCCGATTAAATAGAATGAGCAACTGAACAAGAGATAGCATATTTGTTATGCTCTTTTCAGTTAAAAGACTTGAAAAAGAAGTAAAATGAAGCCAAGGTTCATACATTAGATCAATGATGAGTTAATTTTAGGCAATGGGATTAATCCAAACTGAGATCTCAAATGTTTTTCTTTTGATTTTGAATTAATTACCATTAATATACGAACTAAGAAAGGAGTATAACAAAATTGTTATATACCTAATCTTAAAGGTTCAGATATCATCAAAACACTTTGGATCTGTGATGTGTTAGTTCAAACAAGCAAAAAAAATCTTTATAAGATTTGCGAAAATGTTTGAAAGAACTGAGATCTTGTTAAAGATATAGATTGTGAAGTTGTGAAGATTGATTATGTTGTTATGGGTCTGTTAAGTTGATGCATCTCGATTTCTTGAACTTTTCTTTGTTCCTTGGACTGATGATGGTGATAATTGAGGTTCAATGATTTGGTATCTTGTTTTTGGTATTTGTTGGTCTTATCTCATACACTTCTTCATCCTTTCTGTCCAAAACAAGTCGCTACAGTATATTGGAGTCAAGTCGCTAACCTTTTTAATTCAAGTCGCTAGCAGAGTTTTTGAGTCAAGTCGCTTGCCTTTTGAGTCACAAGTCGCTAACCTTTAACTTATCATACCCAAGTCACTATAATAGCCTCACATCAAGTCGCTATTACACAAATCGCTAACTTATAAATATAAGTCGCTACCTTATGACTCAACTCGCTATTGACTTTCAAAAAAGCCAACGAATATCCAAGTTGCTACAGCAATTCATTGAATCTGGACATGAAACTTTGACAAGTCGCTAGGTTTTCCGGCGAGTTTTCCGACCATTTTTCCGACCATCTTCAAAGATACCCAGAAAAATTACTAAAAACTCTTTAGATATGCCCTGTTAGACCACGTTTGACCACAAACATCTTGCATTTTACCACATATACTTCACGGATATTGGAACCAAAAGACATATATTGATGAGACAAAAGATGTTTGGACCAATAAAGATACAAGACAGATATTGTAAAACATGAATAGACCATATGACTATTTTTGACAAAAAGATGATTCAATAACATGTTAAAAACTGTTTTGCTTCAATAATGAGAAAAAGTTTTCCGACCAACTGAAATAGTACAACACAAAAACCTTGGTACGAACCGCATAAATCAAAGATAACACAATAACCATGGCTCTTGATACCAATTGTTAGGATCGAATATTTATTGTGTTTGATGATTCGGGTGGTCTTGGATGATCAAAATACATGTTAGACATTTTAGAGAGAGAAAGTAGAGAGAGGGAGTTTCTTGGTAGAGACTTGATGAACAAAATGTGAAAGGTTAGATTAGAAAGCTCCAACCCTCTACCTTGGGAAGTAGAGGGTATTTATAGTTACAAACTAAACGTCCTCATTCGGACTGTGGATCAGGCATACAGTGGGTAAAGACCCGTCCGTCCTCTACTGTGTTGCACTAAGCTAAACTAATAACTAACTAATAAAACAGTAAATAACAATATGTCTACGAGCTAACTTATGCTAGATTATATTTGGGGTGACCGACTCTTCACTATGAAATTTCTAATTCCTAAGAATCTTTACCAGAGCCGTTTGCTCATGGATTAGCCAATCCTTTTGTAACCATGGTGGATTGATAACCTATTGTTGTTACCATCTCAAAAACCATTTATTTCTTTTAACCTTTGTTTCAAAATATTTGTCACTTAACAAAAGTTTTCAAAATCATTAACTGGTTTAATGGTGCTGTAAGCAGTACTTTGATGAAAGTACTGTTTGACCAGTAGTACTTTGAATAAAGTACTGATATTTCAAACATTTATTCAAAGAAAATTCATACCAGTTATTCATGCATCATCATCAGCCATAGTTGTCCATCTGATAAATAATTTGATGACCATAAGTGCAGTTTCATTATCTTCTTCAACTTCCATACCATGTTCTAGCATTCTCCTCATGAGATCTGATGTAAGAGGATATCTTCTATCTGCTAACATTTGAATCATAGTCCCATCTTCTAACTCTAGAACTTGTACTCCAGATTCTTCAAAGAATCTCCAGCTGATAATCTCCCAATCTTCTTGATTTTTCCAAATCTCACCAGTGCTTGTTTCTTCTGTTTCCCAAACAGTTATGAGATCTCCAAGCAAGATTAAACCAACACCTTCTGATGGAATGTGTTCAAAGTATTCTTGCACCAAATGATATAGATGAAATAAATCCTCTCTATCTATTATGTGCAATAGATCCCATAGCATATTAAACACTCTAAAACTTTCATCTTCTCTATGAAACATCAGATAATTTCCATCTTTAGATTCTACAACTTCAAAAGTAGTTATTGGAGAGTTTTTCTTCTTCATTTCTGTCTTCTTTTCTGCATCATCTTTAGAATACTCAATTTCTACAATTCTTAAGTAATTCCTTAGTTCATCATTAGTATCAGATCTTAACTCAACCTTATTTGATGGTTGTTTATCTTCAACTTTAGTTGTTCTTTTTCTTTTTAAGCTTTCTTTTCTATCATCTTCTTTCTGAGCATCATCATCTTTAAAATCTTTGATACTATCAACATTCTTCTGAGAAGCTTCTCTAACAGCTTCATACAACTCTTTCATCTCAACATAATTCAATTTCTGTAATCTAATATATCCTTGACCTTTTAAATAAGCCATCATTGCATTCCTTTCCTAAGCATGATTTGGTCTTCTTGGTAGAGCAGAAACAGGAATATGTGACTCTAATGGTACAGCAGCTTTAGCATTCAATTCTTCTTGCAATTTCTTAGCTGCTTCTTTATCCTTAGCTTCTTGAATATCAGCTTCAGCTTTCAATTCAGCTTGTAATTTTCTAGCTGCTTCCTCATTCATAGCAATTTGAGCAGCCCTTATTTGTGCTAAAGTGAGTTTCTTCTTCTTTGTTTCTACCATCTTACATTTTCCTTTATCTTTTGGATCTATAACAGGTTGAGAAGCCTGTTGTTGTTCTTCAGTAACACCAGGAATGCTAACACCTCTTGGTCTTGATAAATTTTGCAATATTTCAACAACTTCTTCATCTTCAACTTCAGTGTGCTCAACGACAGGTGTATCAATCTCATCTTCATGTAGAATAGTAAAGGGACCAGCTTCTTCATCAAAGTTTAACATCCTTGGTGTAATTAATTCTTGTCGAGATGTTTCTTGAAGACCAGTACTTTGATCAGCAGCACCTTGATCATCAGTACTTTGAACTCTAATGCTTTCTTCCTTAGTACTTTCAATATGGACTTGTACTTCAGTACCTTGAGATTGATCATCAGTACCTTGAGGTTCAGCTTCTTCTTCATTCAAATTCTTATCTTCCAATTTCCTCCCCAATTGGAATGAAGATTGCTGCTGTACCTTTTTGCTTTTGGTGGTCTTCTTAAACTGTCAACACTACGCGGAATAACTATAGAAAAACATTTGGATGTTACCGTTAGTGTGTTTTACCCCACAATATTACTGTTAGAACAGTACTTTAATAAGACAAACAGTTCTTTTCACGTGTGCAGTACTTTCAAAGCACTTTTCCATCTTCTTCTCTATAATAACAAACACTCCAAGTGGGCATTGGATTGCCTCCCCTTAAGCAAAGCACAGGAAGGTAAACCTCTAACTAAGTTTCCTTTGACCAATTTTTTGATATTCTTGAAATTTACATGGTCTATTCTTCTATGCCACTGATGTGCTTCTTCAAGTGATGCCTTTGCTACTAAACATGTAGCTCTTTCAGAAGAGTGAAGACTCTTCATATCCAAACTATACACATCATTGGTTCTTGGAACTTTCAGTATTACCAAGTGATCATCAGCAAGCTTGAATTCAGGTGAAAGAATGAGACATTCTGTGTCAGTGAATAACACAGGGTGCTTTTTGTCACAGATTTGAGAGACTGACAAAAGGTTGAACTTGAGCTCCTTCACATATCTAACATTCTCAAAATCTATTCTTCCTGCCTTGATGGTTCCTTTGCCAGTTATTCTTCCTCCACTAGGATCATTCCCAAATGCAACTCTTCCTCCACAATAAGATCTAAAATCTGACATAATCTCCTTGTCTCCTGTCATGCTTCCAGAGCAACCACTATCTACAATAAGATGATCTTTAAGCTCCTCTTCTGGGTTGCCCTGCACAAAGATAAAAAGGTTATTGTCTTTTAGGAACCCAAGCCATTACTGACTTGTGTTCCCCTTGTGGAGTAACATACTCAAATTCCTTGAGTATGTAATCTTTACAGTTTTTGTAGACAGAATCAAGCATTATCTTTTGTTTCAAAACTTGTGGTTGATTTTCAGCAAAACTTTCTTTTTCAACAAAAAATCTCTTTTTCTTTTTCAACAAAATCATCTTTATCAAAAACCTTAGTTTCACTCTCACTTGCTGAAAGTACTGTTTGTTCTCCATCAGTACTTTCCTTCTTAACCCATTTAGTTTTAACTTCTGGTGTAGAGTCCCTTGATCTAGCTACTCTTTTGGAGTTGTAACGCCTTCTAGATTGATAGTAATTAGATCTCCTAGGGTTCCTATTCCAAAAGGTGTTTGGTGAAAACTGAGTAGTACTTTGAGAAAGTACTGTATTTTGCTTAACAGTACCTTGGAAAGTGTTTGAAGGTACTGGGGGTTTTGAAAAAGGTCTTCTCTGGTGAGGGTACCTATAGTCTGGTGAGAAGTTTCTATGGTTAACCCTGTGTGAATGATTCCAAGCTGGTCTAGTCTCCTTTGGTTTTTGGTTAACAGTTCTGTTCTTTGGGAACTTACTTAGGTACTCTGAGTGAAGGTCACAGTCCTTAATCAAATGATCAGGACTAAAACAAACAAAACATAGTTTTTGATCTTTAATCCCAAAATTTCTTCTTCTATGTGTATGACCAAACCTATCCTGTCTTCTAGGTGAATGATTAAAACTGTTTTAACCAAAATTATCCCAAAAAGGTTTAGCAGTATTGTGAAAAGGTTTTCTTAAAGGTACTGCTAAAGGTGTAGCAGTACTTTGAGGTGAAAGTACTGCTTGGCTTTTAGCATCATCTACCTTAGGTGTCTCAACTATTTCTTTTGAGGTTTCAGACCTAGATTGACCTTTAAGCTTTTTCCTAAACTCTAAGCTATCTACTCCAAAACGAGAAACATCTGGCCTAAGGGGTTGAAAACTTCCAGTGGGATGAGGGACTGCATGATAGCCATTATCTTTCTTAAACTCAGGAGGTGTTTCACTAACTGATTCCTCATTACTAGATGTGTCTACATAATTAATGAGTTCATCATCACTAGTGGTTATATCCTCAAAATCACATTCATCCTGATCACTAGGTGGGTTTTCTATGCTATTAAAGTCCATACCAAAACCTAGGCTAGTTTTAATGTATGCTCTTCTCTGTTTTTCAACATAAGTGACATGAGAAAGACCTGATTGTCTCCAAGCAGCAAATTTTTCTATCAATTCATCTCTCTCCTTAGTTAGTTTCTCAATTTCAGAGATCTTACAATTTAACTTCCATTCACTTAATTTTAACTGATAATCCTGTTGTTCATACTTTTCTGCCCAAGCCATTTCATTATTTTCATGTGTTATGATTTTGGCTTCCATAGACTCTAAAGTAATTTGATAACCAGCTACCTCAGACCTAGCCCGTTGATAATTATCTCTTTCAGTCACATAATCATTAAGCACTTTTTGATAAAAGTTATGACACTTTGAACATACCTCAAAAATAGGGGGTGAACTTGGTGAAGTGGCTACCATAGCAAGTAGACCAGGATCATCTTCACACTCCATGCTCCAGTCAAAGCTTCCATAACCATCTTTAGACTCCATAGCAGCATGTCCAGGTTCCTCATCAAAAGCTGTGCTCCAGTCAAACTCTTCCACTGAATCCTCCATAGCTACCATACAATAGGTTACTGGTTCATCATCAAATTCAGCACTCCAGTCAACCTCTGATAGATTCTCTTGAGCAACCAAAGCTTTTGTTTCAGTAATAGGAATTTCTTTTAGCTCAAGCTTTGGTTTCTCGGTCATCATGTTTGCTTGATATTTAACAAACCTGCATTTCCTTGCAAAATGTCCAGTCTTTTGACCGTTGAAGCATTCAATCTTGGATTTGTCAAAAGTGATTCCTTGTTTTGGTTTGAAGTCAATGCCTCTTCCTGTCTTCTTCATAAACTTTTTGATCCTTGCAGTAATCATAGCAACTTGCCACCTGATATCAATTTCTTCAAGAGCATCCTCTTCAATCTGTGATAGATCTTCTTCATATGTAACAGGTAGGGTAGCTTGCTGTGCAAAGAAAGAGCATACGACTTCATCTGAGTGGATGGTATTTGTTGGTGTGGGTTGTTGAGCAAAGGTGGGGGTAGTGTAGGCAATAGTACTTTGAGCAACAGTACTTTGAGTAGGAGAAGCAGTACTTTTAGTGGAAGTACTGCCTCTTTTTTCAGAAGACACAAAAGCTATACTATGAGACTTTGAACTAGTTTGACAATTCATCTCATGCTCATACACCTTCAGATGGTTGTAGAGACCTCTGCAATCACATGCCATGTAGATGGCAAACTCCTTAAGAACTTTAAATTAGCATCTTCAACTGAGACCTCTGCTTTGTACAGCTCCAGCATGCTGAGAAGATTTTGGAATCTGTCATAGGTAGCATCAAGGCTTTCTCTTTCTCCAACAGTAAAGGTTTCAAACTGCTGCTTCAACAGATTTATGTGCATCTTCTTGGAAGCATCATTACCTCCAAATCTAGTCTTGAGAGCAGCCCAGAGTTGCTTTGCATCTTTAGCATCATGGAACTTGAGTAGATGACCATCTAGAATAGCAGACAACAGTATGTTGAGAGCCTTCTCTTGATTTCTTATTGTTGCTGCTGGTAAGACTAGTTTGGGTGGTTTAGGTTGGCCAGGAATCTCTATAGGTTATGGTACTACTTCATTGCCATTGACAATTACATTCCATAGTGCATGTTCTGTAATTGCGATGTACTGCGTCATCTTCATGCTCCATAGGTCGTATTCGCCCTTCTTAATGATTGGTATTCTTAGTGAGGTGATGGATGGGGGTGGAACAGCTTCAGTCGACATCTTTAGGTTTTGTTGTTAACTAGGTTTTAAGGTTTCTTCTTAGTCAGAGTTTCCACACAAGCTCTGATACCACTTGTTGGATCGATGTACTCTAACCAAACTAACTTATATAGCTTGTTAAGGGTTTAATAACCTCGGATAAATCCTAAGTTATTAACAATGAAACACTGAGCAAACTCTATTAAGTATGCGGAATTTACTTAACAAAGCTAAGAAGAATTAACTTTAACTTTCAATGATTTTATTAATAACTCTGAATCTGCTTATTATACATATTCTTAAACAACTCTAAAACACTAATATCGAACTTCTCTAAAACTCTAATAATATATGAAAACTCGTATATCTAATGCCAATCTAGGGGTCCTTTTATAGGCTTAAGGATAACCCTAGTCTGTTTACAATTTGTATCCTTATACGACAAGTAATCTAAACAAAGAATATTCTAGAAAAACAAAGCTTTCCATAATCGAATATAGCAGTTCTTTAGCTTTGCAGCACTTTGACTTCGACAGCAGTACTTTGACTTTCACTTAGTAGTCTTTTAAATCTTCAGTACTTTGACTTCTTCAGTACTTTAACATTCTTCAGCACTTTCATATCCCAACACTCCTCATCTTAGAAATAACAAACTTGTGTTTCATAACTATTTTTCTCCCCTTAAGGATAGCCTAGAATGTCTCCGTGAGATTGTAGAAGAGGATTTCATAAATAAGCCACTTGATAGCGAAATTAGGTTTGCTTGCATTCAGGCCAAACGATCTCAGGAGCTGTTAGAATGTTTAAAAGCATCATGTCCAAAATCCTTATGTGAGAAAGAGAAAGCTGTGATGCCTTATTCTATGCCTAGTGCCAAGTATGCAACCCATTCTATGCCCAGGTTTAAGAAAGTGAACTCTAAAGTACCTTCAATTAGTTCAGATCCCTGCACTACTAGTTCAGGAATGCAAAAGGTAGCCCAACCAACTAATGTTCCCATAATTCCCTCTACAGGAGTAATCAGTGACATAAAAGCAAGCGGGTCAAAGCCTCCAGGAAATACAAAGCAAGATAGGACCTCGCAAGCTAAGA
Source organism: Chrysanthemum makinoi (assembly GCA_910596185.1). Classification (NCBI taxonomy): domain Eukaryota; kingdom Viridiplantae; phylum Streptophyta; class Magnoliopsida; order Asterales; family Asteraceae; genus Chrysanthemum; species Chrysanthemum makinoi. The sequence continues at coordinate 220,008,874 of OU343217.1, forward strand.
ATGTGAAATGGAAGAGAGTAGAAGACCACCCTAGGAACATTAAGTTTGAGTTGAATAAAACGAATCGTGTTGATTCTAGTATTAGCTATAAGCGTACTGTAATTAATTCAAATTCTGCTACTATCTATAAAACATGTAATGATGATTGCTTGGTTTCTGTTACTAATCATGTGTGTGGCATGAATAATTTGATTAATTCTGTTAAACGTCTAGTTAAAATCGTTAATGCCAACAATCATGTTAAGAAGGCTAGAAACCAATGGTGGAAGAAGGTTAGAAAACATTGGAAACCCACAGGAAGAAAATTTAGTAATGTAGGTTATCAGTGGATACCTACGGGCCGCAAGCTTAGTCTTAATGAGTTGTTCCCTAAATTATCTAAGTCAATGCCCATTAGAAAATGGATGCCTACTGGTAGAACTATTCCTTTAAGAAGTGAACATACTTTGAATAGGTCTAATGCACACACTAGCACAGCATCTATCCCTAATGATTTCATTGTTTCTGCTTCTGATGTGGGTGTTCCAATCACTGTTACTAACCAAGTGGAACCCATTCTTACATGGGGATCCCAATTATCCAGTTATCCATTCTTGTCTGTGTTCAACTGCAGATCGTTCAAATCGTTCTGTTGTACTTGGACTCAGGCGGTTCCAAGCATATGACTGGAGACCGCTCGCGGCTCAAGAACTTCGTGAGTAAATTTATCGGGACTGTTAGATTTGGAAACGACCATTTTGGAGATATTATGGGTTATGGAGATTATGTGGTTGGAGATAGTGTAATCTCCAGGGTATATTATGTTGAAGGTCTTGGTCATAATTTATTCTCTGTCGGTCAATTCTGTGATTCTGATCTAGAGGTTGCCTTCAGAAAACATACATGCTTCGTTAGAGACTTAGATGGAGTTGAACTTTTGAAAGGAACACGTGGAACCAATTTGTACACCATCTCCATCGAGGACATGATGAGATCTTCTCCAATTTGCTTGTTATCAAAGGCCTCTAAAACAAAGTCTTGGCTATGGCATCGTCGTCTCAATCATTTGAATTTCGGCACCATAAATGATCTGTCAAGAAAGGACCTCGTGAGAGGCTTGCCTAGACTAAATTATGAAAAGGATCACCTTTGTTATGCATGCCAATTGGGAAAAATTAAGAAATATGCCCATAAACCCAAACCTGCAAACTCAGTTATGAAAGTTCTTCATACTCTTCATATGGATTTGTGTGGACCAATGAGAGTACAAACAATCAATGGAAAGAAATATGTGCTTGTTGTTGTTGATGATTACTCTCGATTTACTTGGGTTAAGTTTCTGAGGACAAAGGATGAAACTCCAGACGTCATCATCAAACTTATCAAACAGCTGCAGATTCGACTTAACAAGACTGTTAGAATCATATGAACAAATAATGGAACTGAGTTTGTTAACAAAGAATTATGTCAGTTTTATGAAAGCATTGGAATCAGTCATTAAAGAAGTGTTCCACGTACTCCTCAATAGAACGGTGTAGTTGAAAGACGAAACCGGACTCTTGTAGAAGCTGCAAGAACTATGCTAATTTACTCAAAGGTTCCAATGTTTCTCTGGGCTGAAGCCATTGCCACTGGTTGCTACACCCAAAATCGTTCTCTCATCCACACCACCCATGGTAAAACTCAATATGAACTCGTCCACAACAGAAAACCTGATCTCTCTTTCCTTCGTGTGTTCGGTGCTTTATGCTATCCAACAAATGATGGTCAGGATCTAGGTAAATTAAGAGCAAAAGCAGACATAGGAGTTTTTGTGGGTTATGCTCCAAACAGGAAAGGTTACCGAATCTACAACAAAAGAACCCGGAATATCATGGAAACTATTCACGTCACGTTCGATGAGCTGTCCGGGCAAATGGCTCCAGGACAATCAAGTTCTGGACCTGCATCTCAACCTTCACTAAGTAGTCCCATTAGTTCTTCCCTTGTACAAAGCCCCTCACCAAAAATTCCATATGTACCTCCTTCTAAAGAAGATTTGAAGAAGTTGTTTGATCCAATGTTTGATGAATATGATGAACCTATTGCTAATGATCAGTCCAATCCATCAACAGAGGCTGCTTCCAACCAAGTCAATGTGGACAACCCTTCGATATCTATGTCATTGAGTCAAGAAGCTCCTACTGCAGATCATTCATTCTCATCATCAGATCCTCAATCATTGAGTGTACATCATGGAAATGTTTCTGGCACCTATGATGGAGATAACCCCTTTGCTACTCCCGAAGATGCTCCATTTGAGAACATATTTGCTCCTGAACCAACTTCAGAACCATCTTCTTCAGGAGATCCAAACTCTGCTACTTCAGTCCCTCAACAACAACCACACGAACACCTTAGAAAATGGACACATGACCATCCATTGGACAACATCATTGGAAACCCCTCTCGTCCAGTATCCACTCGTAAACAACTTGCAACTGATGCCTTATGGTGCTTCTTCAACTCCGTACTATCTAAGATTGAACCAAAAGACGTCAAAACTGCCATGAATGAAGACAGCTGGTTCAATTCCATGCAAGAAGAAATTCATGAGTTCGATCGACTAGATGTATGGGAATTAGTACCTGCTCCTGACTATGCTATGATCATTGCTCTAAAGTGGATCTTCAAAGTAAAACTTGATGAGCATGGTGATGTGTTAAAGAACAAGGATCGATTAGTTGCAAAAGGATACCGTCAAGAGGAGGGTATAGACTTTGAAGAATCATTTGCTCCAGTTGCTCGTATCGAGGCAATCAGAATCTTCCTAGCTAATGGAGTAAGTAAGAATATGGTAGTCTATCAGATGGATGTAAAGACGGCTTTTCTTAACGGAGATCTTAAAGAAGTCGTATACGTCAGCCAACCTGAACGTTTTGTGAATCCAGAGCATCCTACTCATGTCTATCGCTTGAAGAAAGCTCTTTACGGTTTGAAGCAAGCTCCAAGGGCATGGTATGATACGCTATCAAAGTTTCTTCTATCTACTGGATTCAACAAAGGAGCAGTTGATCCGACATTGTTCACCAGAAAGTCAGGCAAACACTTAATTCATGTTCAAATCTATGTTGATGATATTATTTTTGCCTCGACTGACCCCAATGAATGTGACCGTTTTTATAAGGAGATAGGCTCCAAATTTCAAATGTCAATGATGGGACAAATGTCATTTTTCTTGGGATTACAAATTTCACAAAGTCCCGGAGACATTTTTATCAATCAATCTAAATATGCAAATGAGATTTTAAAGAAATTTGGATTTGATTCTTGTGACCCTGTTGACACTCCCATGATAGAGCGTACTAAACTGGATGAGGATCACTCAGGGATCATGGTAGATCAAACGAAATATCGTAGTATGATTGGATCCCTGATGTACCTCACAGCCAGTAGACCTGATATTCTGTTCGCTGTATGCATGTGTGCTAGATACCAGGCTAAGCCTACCAAAAAGCACCTTGAAGCGGTTAAACGGGTCTTTCGGTATCTCTAAGGAACCATCAATATGGGACTTTGGTACCCGAAGGACACCGGTATGTCCCTAACAGCCTATGCAAATGCTGACCATGCAGGATGTCAAGATACACGTCGAAGCACGTCTGGAGGTGCTCAGTTTTTGGGTGATAAGCTTGTGAGCTGGTCTTCAAAGAAACAAATGAGTACTTATATATCCTCTATAGAGGCTGAATACATAGCCATGTCATCTTGTTGTGCTCAAATCCTATGTATGAGATCTCAATTATCTGACTATGGCTTTGAATTCAACAAAATCCCTCTGTATTGTGATAATAAAAGTGTCATTGCTCTCTCATGCAACAACGTTCAACATTCAAGAGCAAAGCATATCGACATTCAACATCATTTCATCAGGGATCAAGCGGAGAACGGTGTGGTGGAACTCTATTTTGTGAGAACTGAATACCAGTTAGCAGACATCTTCACCAAACCTCTTCCTAGAGAACGTTTTGAGTTTATCCTTCCACGACTTCGTCTAAAGAGTCTACAACCGGATACACTCAAACGTCTTCAAGAGGAAGACGAGGAGTAAAAGTTTTTCTTCATCCATCTCTTGTAAATAGTTATTCAAAAAGCAAATAGAAAATATAAAACTTTCAAAAATCCATAAAAATTTGGAAAACTCAAAAAAAAAATAATAATAATAATTTTCAAAAATATTGTCATTTTGTCATGTTTTTCTCGATTCGATAATATCTACGGTTTTTGTGTTGTCATTCAAAGAGTGACACGGGTCTTTAGATTTTGTTCGAATGTACATAAATCATTAAAAAAATAAATAAATAAATAAATAAAATAAAAATAAAAAAAAAATCAAAAATATTGTCATTTTGTCATGTTTTTCTTGATTCGATAATATCTACGGTATTTGTGCTGTCATTCAAAGAGTGACACGGGTCTTTAGATGTTGTTCGAATGTACATAAATCATTAAAAAAATAATTAAAAAAATTAAAAAAAAATAAAAATTTTGAGAGAAAGTAAATGTAAAACCCTAAAAATCGTAAACGCTTGAAAAGACTATTTTGCCCCTCTGTTTAATATTTATAAAATACGTAAAATCCGTCAAGCTCAGTAAATGTAAAATTTAACCTAACTTATAACTTGTTTGCCAAGCCAAATGTATGAATTGATTTACGTTTACGTTTAAAATTTCATCACATGTTTTTCTTCTTAGTTTTGCATGAACCGAAATTTTAAAGGACATAAATACATAATAATAAGAGCCCATTTAACTTGTAAATTAAATTTGGACTTAGGCTTAGCCCATTGCTTCCCTTGGCTCATCCAAAACCGAAATCCCCCATACACTTTCCATTCCTTCTTTTTTTTTACAATACGTTTCACAAAATGCACAGCCAAAAACCCTAGAAAATAAAATGGCGGTTCATCTTTTCTTCTCCACTTATGTCGACATCAAGAGGGACTAGGAGGCTGTTATCATGCTTGATTCTTATGCATGGGTGCTGTTTCGAAGGGAGAATGGTCGTGGGTTTCTAGATCGATGGTGGTATTGAGATCATGGGTTCTTGGTGCTCTTGGTTTTTGTTTCATTCCATTCGATCCCCAAGGTATCTCTTGCGTTTTGTCCTTGATAAATTCATATACACGACACACATATGTTTATACAAGTGAATCTAAATGTTATCATGCCTAATAAATTCAAAACCCTAATTGTAATGGAACCCTAAAGCGAATTAATAGCCTAATCATGTGATTATAATGGTCTTTAATGGACCCTAAAACTGGACAGCATCATATGTCGAGTTTGTGTGGGTTATAGATCGAAATTTTTAAGTGTAATAATCTGGGTTTTTGTTGGAAAAGTTTATTTTATGTCTTAGTTAAGTTTTCCAAGTGGTTTGGTCGAATTTTGAGTTGTCTAAGTCGTGTTTTTGAATTTTACAAGATCAAGTGTCAAAGCTGAGAAAACAGGTCTGAAATTTAGTTGTATTGTTTGATTTTTCATTTTCAAACCATAAGGAATTGGGAGCTCTCCTTTTACAGGAGTGACATTTAGGATATAAATGAATTTCTGGGAGTTTTTGGGATTTTTACAAGGTTTCTAAACAGGTTCAATAAGCGTAAACTTTTAAGGTCCATTTTCTGATCACTTTCTGGACAGGTCTTGACTTGTGATTTTCCATAGGCCATTTGGCATAGAAATAGAACCCACCAATTTTTGTAGAGTCTTTTAACTCATATGGGAACCCCTGGGATTTTACTTGATTTTATTTGAGCTAAGTAAGTATTTTATAAAAATCGCTAAATTCTGGTCTAGATGTGAATTTTAGAAAATGAAAGATAAAAAGAGGATAACAATAAGTAAAACACTTACACATGCATAAGAAGCTTATAAAATGAGTATATAAGTAATATATGATATCAATTCATGTAGATTCGTTGAATAAGATACGACGTTGCTTCCCGGTGTTACTTTTCCGTTTGTTTTCATTTTGTTGCTAAGGTACAGATATTCTGACCTTGTCTCTTAAGGTTTCTCATTATTCGTTTACATCTTTCGATATTAGATTTGAACTGTGATACCTTGCTCTAAGCCTTCTTATTAGGGCTTCCCTATAACTTTGCTATGCTCCCTTTGATTGGATCTCCTATGTGAACTGTTTGATTTTGAACCTTTGATTATGAACCTTCAGATTATGAGCCTTTGATATGAACCTGTGATATGAACGTCTTATATGAACTTATGATATGTACTTTGATATGAACCTTTGACTTTTGAACCTTTGTTATGAACCCTTATGATATGATTATGCTTTGACCCTTTAGTTTGATACCCGAGCCAAATATGTTTCCCTAGCCATGAAGGTAACATGGCCGTGTCATTGATGCACCAATGGCATGACTCTAGTGTGTACGAGTGATGTTACACACCGTCCCTTTCTGTTATCTGATTATGAGCTCGATATATATTGTATGGCCACTATCTGTCTGTAGGGGCGTATGGATGCATCCTATATTTGTTTCTGTATCTGATATGTTATGCTATGATATGATTTTTCTGGTGAATGATGTCATGTTCAATACGCGTCTTCACAGTCTGGGAGCTAGCTACTCCATTGGTTACTGAGGTCTCCCCTCCTATTGGTTTGGTATTCTGAGGTCACCCCTCCGAATACAATGGCTATTTATGATATGATATGATATGATATGTTTCTGGGCTCGTGGTAGATTTCTGACAACCCTTACACTTTTGATATGCCTATACTGTACTTTCTGTATTTCCCCAACGCACCATATTCTGTGTTAATTGTTCAATACTCAATCCCTTATATGAATCACTCTACTACCAAGATATATACATTCCATTGCATTGATCTGTCACACTTTCATTCTGTTACTTCAGACTATGGTTCCATTCACGTACCTGGTTATTACATGATTATTGAATTTGTTTATGCTTTTACATGTTTATGTGACTACCGGTTACCATGCTACGATATGATTAATATGTTTATATGCGATTCACATGTTGTCATCTGATTATATGTTATCTTACCGTTATGTGACCTCTTTGATCTGTGTGGTGACTATGCTAGTGTATAATTGATTGTCTTGTATGTTTATTATGTATACGTCGTTCAGTTAATCTCGTGAACTTTGACTATCCGTTAGTATCCCTATCTGCCTATGGTTGACCTGCCATGTTTAAATTTCTATTTATACTATTGTTGATTGGGTAAATGGTTCAACTTATGACGTCTGGCTTGTTAACTTGTTTAATTGCCCTGCTATGTCCCTAGTATATTTAATTATAGTGTTCATATTGTATTCCTACTTGTTACGTGTGACTGCCATGTTTTGACTGCTGTTATGATACTGGTTATGTTTTCAACTAAGGGTTTCTGTCCTGATTGATTGCCATGCTCACTTACTAATTAACTGCTTCCGCTTGCCTTTAGATTTTTGTATGTGCTTGTATTTATGTCATTGATGCTTTGCTTTGCTTCGTTCTCCTTGTTATATGTGCTTTGGATATCTGTATAATTGTGTTCTGCAGGATCCTCATTGACTCATTGTCCTCATTTCGCTGCGACTTTGTTATCAGTTTCATTATTCCATTTCGAATTTCTAATTTTATTTAGCTTTTGTTTTGTTATATATGTTCACTGGGCTTTTTAAGCTCAGCCGCATTCCTTTTCCCAAGGTTTTAGGTTGGAAGATGGGCTTCGATGGGCTGAGAGTTAGAGTATCTGAGTGGACCAACCCTAGCACCTTATTACTTTGGGACTTATTTTGAAGAACTTTTGTTTTGGGATTTTAATTCATTCTAGATATTGTATTTTCTTGTCAGTCAATTGTGTATATGTTTTGATACTTCATTTTTAAGGTTTCCGTTTGTAAAGATTTCATTTATATTTTCTGATATGACACCAGAATGTGACACTTCTACCCTTGCCGGGTTGGGGTGTTACAGTAAAACAAAGGCTTATAGTCATTTCAGTCTATAACCCGTTTTTAAAGAAAGAACAGAGCCATGCTTTATCTTATTTTTCAAATCTCATGCTCTGATTCTACAAACAAATGCTTCCCTCACAAATATTTTTCCTTCTATAAATTCTTCTGAAAAATATTTGTTATCTAAATGAAAACTAATAAAAATAACTCGGTCTCAATTTTTGAAAATCATCTGGACTTGACATTTGTCAAAATATCTATCTCTCAATCAACAACTTATGTCATTGATTGAGGGGGACAATGATTTCATTTAAATCAAAAAGTTATTTGTCATACAATTGGTTCACACCAAGGTTTATGTTATGTTTTCAAAAGATATTCAAGCATGTTTGAAAATGATAGTCAATGAATTAAATTCTTGATTGGGAAGGTGATGTAGATATTTATTGAAAATGATAGTCAATGAATTAAATTCTTCCTCTTGCCTCCCTGTGCCAAAATGATTTCAAATATGCAAAGCACATGTTGAGGGGGAGCTCTTTTTTCTAAAATATCAAAAACAATTCAGGTATAAAATGCTTTGATAATATATCACAAGTATTTGGATTGATTTTCAAATGGTTTTCAATTGGTTACAATGGCTGATGAACAATACATAAAAGACCGACCAAATTTACTTTAGGTATGGTGATATAAGGATGGTTAGGTTAGGTATTCGTTCCCACGATCCCGCCAGAGCCGGAGGGATCTACCCAGGGATAATCCACTAGATAGTGTAGAGTCCTTAGGTATGATGAAAAAAAAGGAGAAAAGTGAGATATGGGAAATGTGCAGACTGAGATAGAGCTAGAACTGGAATAAACCCAACAAGGTTCTAGTTATGAAGTCTCGGTAAGCACTGAAGGGGTTGAAGAATGAAAAAGAAATAAATGTGAAAAGGGTGAAAATAAATAGCCCTCCAATAATTCAACCTTAGGGCAGAAACCGGGTTCAATACATATGCTACTGGTTGTTACTAAGGTAACACCGGTATTGAAGACAAGACGTCACGGACCCAGTGACGCACTGCACTACATCTTCCCAAGCCGCTCAAGTTCCTCTTAAAAGGACTTGTTTCATTCTCACGGGGAACCTACATAATCTATCGACTTTCTCTTAGAGATTGGTGATATTGAAGAAGGAGACCCTCTCCCTAGTCTCCAGCATAGGAACCAAATATGCACTATTGAGTCTAGAGCCACGAGATCATCAAATAAATCTCATTAGGACACTGTCAATGAAGACTCTCTGTTTCAGACAATGTGGAAAGAGAGAATATATTTAAGAGTCCTACGCATTATCCTTGTGGTATTGCCAGAACATCTGAGTGATATGCAAACATATTCACAATGAAGATAGAAAGCCTTCTAGAGCCAACATCAAACAAGCTCTTGGTAGGTGGCATGTGAGATCTATCCAATAGATCAACCATGTGACAACTGAACAGAAACAATGGGGCGATTCATAATTACGAATCAATCCTGGTTCAGGTTATGGATTGACGGATGCCTTTGAAAAACCGGTCGTTGTGCCTAAAATTCTTTTCTCTAGCACATCGACTGTGTATTAATTTTTCAAAATTAAAAGGTGTTTATGATTGATATTTGATTTACCATAAAACCTTCGTTGTATTGCAAAACCCTTTATACATTAAGCAATACACGATTGTTTTTCAAATCAGTTTTCATCAATCAGTGAATCTCAATTCGCTGGTTCACTCACTCCGTGTTGTCTTCTTTGAGACGTTCCAATTTGAGAACAGCTAGAGCAGCTGCGAAACCCTGTCAAGGAGATTCTTCGAAATTATACCTGATCACAGGCAGTACTTGTACTGATCAAAGGGGAACCGTGGGCCGTGTACCTCAATTCAACAAAAGTGATCAAAGAAACTTTTGTGCGCTTTATTGCTAACTTTTTTATGCAGGTACACCCAACGTTTGCAGCTTGTCAGAATGGAGAAGGTCAATCCATAGCCGCATGCTCACACAACACATTCATCTCTAAAGAAATCATGATAAACGCATCAACAACTCTGATATTTTCACTCCATGCTTCTGCTACGCTGCTGCAATTATCATGAATCATCTAAAGCTTCAGCTACTCTGATGAGAAGATATCATGATTCAGAATGTGAGCATGTCGGTCCAAAAGTCACAACATCACATAATGTCAACACTACAAAGGAAGAGTCCGAGATTTATGGTAGCTGATGATCTCAAAGCTGGCTCAAAACTCATTATCACGTGGATCAGTTAAAGACCTCCAGTTGGATTAACCAAACATGCAAAACATGAAGAATCAAAGAGCTTGTTTATGTAAAACAGCCCGTAGGTGGCGTTTATGTAAGATACTATAAATACCCTCTACCTCCTAAGGTAGAGGGTTGGAACTCATAACAGTACTTTTACTTTCTCTCACTAAGTTCCCAAACCTCTAAACTTTCTCTCTCTAAAAACCTCAAGGTATACGCCTAGTATTATCATGGTTTGATGTGTTTGTGAAATCCAATATGTTACACCTATGTATAATTTAGGAAGGATTATGTCATGAAAGAAACAAGCATCTTTTCAAACTTCCTAAAACAATCTTCACTCAAAAGCAAAGCTTTGTAATCAGATAAATTATTTATAAACATCTCTTTTTGTTAACACTCTATAGATACCTACGCCATTCATCACTCACTCAACCGATAAGTTGAAATTTTACCAGTGACCTTTTTTAGGAAAGACTCTCTATACCACATATGAGGAGGATTCCTCGATATAAGAAAACAATGAAAGGATTTCAAAGCTACCAACAAGGACTAGAAGTATGTAGTAAGATGTTTCAAAACTCAACAAAAATCTTAAGACATCACGAGACATTCCAAACCACTATCTTTGGACTGGAAGCCAAATTATATCATTTCAAAAGTGCCAGCTAGACCGAGTTACAAGATTTAGTACAAAGCGAATACAAACTAAGTAACACTGTAGAAATAAACCAAGCCTCCTAACTGAGACTACAGAACATTCCATTAAACATGGCCTCAACAATATGTGAACTTCCCTACAATGAGTTTCCCTCAAAGGATAATTGAGTTAAATTAAGATTATCGATATAAACTTTCTCTAAGGCATGGTGTTCTCTAGAAATTACAGATAACCTCATTTTCATATCAAGAGATGCAACAGGTCTAAACATATCGGACAATCAATGACTCTCCATCTACAAGTGAAATCAGAACAAACATTCTTCCACATAGTATGAGCTGATATCTATGTTTTTGCCAACATGATAACAATCTCAGTAATGAACTATTTTAGAAGCACTCAATATTGGAACAAATCTTGAAAATCAACCACCACACCACATCACTTAAATATTCAAGGTTTTGTAACTTAACAACATAGAGCGTGGAAATATTTCGATAAGAGAAATTAAGAGAGACATCATCAAACAATAAACATTTTAGTAATGGGGACTAAGCACCTTAGGCAAGGAAAACTCAAGTCATGACATTTGCTAGAAGTAGAAATGCGAGGAATCACAACTGTTGCCCATAATCTATTCTTTACAATAATGCCCTTTTCGATAGACTTGACATTTTGGAATTTGTCATGAGACACGTGATATCAATTTCAATTATACCTAATATAAGGTAGCCGATTCACATTAGACTTCTGACAATCATTTCAAGGTTCCCATAGAACCTACTGGAACATGAGTACCGCCTATTATCCTCAGCTCAATGGTCAGAGCGAGAGAACAATTCAAACATTAGAAGATATACTCAAAGCATTTGTGATTTTCTAGAAATGATTAGGCAAATCATTCTCCATCGAACAAGTTCCCTTACAACAATAGTTATCACATGAACATATTGACTGCACCAATTGAGGCACTCTATGGTTGAGGTGTCAATCACTTTTTACGGGCCAAAATCAGGAAAGTCCAACTCACTAGTCCATAACTTATTCATGAAACAACAAAGAAATCGTATAGATCAAGAATCAGTTACAAGCAACAACAAATAGATAGAAAAGCTACGTCGATATACGACGCAAAATATTGAAAATGTGTTCCATAAGTCACAAACCATTAGAATTTCAAGTTGACAACAGAGTTATGTTGAAAGTCTCGCCTTGGAAAGGTGTGGTACGATTCAGAAAAAGCGGGAAGACCCGATGCGACTCAAATATCCTCACCTTTTCACAAATAACACCGTAGAAACCAACATGGACTGAATTCAGGGACTAAATTCCTTTTTAGGTGGGCGAATGTGACAAATCGTAATTTCAGGTCATTTATCAAACTTTGAAAATTTCACTATTCATCTCGGAAAATTACTATTCACTGGTTACTATTCATCATTTTTTAAGTCGGTTTGAGACTTTAAAAGGTTATTTCAAAATTATACTATTCATAAAATACTATTCATTCCCGGAGAAAAATCACTATTCATGATTCACTATTCATCATTTTCGTAAACTAGGTTTACGAGTATCAAATACGCGTAACCTGGAGGGTTAAGCTGTGTATTCATGGAACATCATTGAGAACATTACATATAGACTAGAGTTAGTCTACATATCATCAGTAACATCATCTTCATTTTATTTATGCATGGGTTTGCATATTTCATTAACGTATATTTATTTATTAAATAAACGCTATCGCATGATCATTTGTTTTGAATAATTGATCCGACACTTCCAACAATTGTCTCAAATATATTTTTATACTCATTTTAAGACTATAAAAATCATATTATTAGTTTACCCGATGTTTTGAAATTATTTTGTATATATATTATTATTATTATTATTATTATTATTATTATATATATATATATATATTTACGACGGTTTTCGTAAATTCAACTCGATAATTATTTATTCACTCAATACTTGCGGGAAATGCATTTTTATAATTTTTATGACTTCGATATATTTTATTTTGTTCCGTTAAAATCGATTTCTAGCTAACGCTACACTAAATAATTAATTATATGTATAAAACGAACACTATACTTAACATTAAAATGCATTTAACTATCAAAAATACACAAAATACTTCCATTCCCCCCCCCTTGCCGACCTCCCCCATCCAAGTCACCACTTAGTTGATATTTTGTTGACTACAAATTACACCTACACAATTTTGACTTAGATATTTACTAAATAATAGATATTTACTATCTTAAACACATACAAACACACATTTGAAGGTGAAAAACAAAAGAAACCCTCTCCATGGTCCTTGTGGTGATCAGCCATTGCAAGAAGAAGAAGAAAATCATCTCAAAATTTAAGCTCTAGTATTTTTATTGATCCACTAGTAGTCTATTTCAAGGTTTTGGAATAAAAACCTAAAGATTAATTAAGTTTCTAGCTCAAAAACTCTTCAATCACTCAAGTAAGCTTTTAATAATTTTTCCTAATCTTTCATACTCTTACTTGATGTATTTTTATAATTCTATTAGAAAAACATGCAAATATACTATGAATCATACCACTTTTATTTGATTTTTACTACATATAATGAGTTTTAATTATCCTATTAATATTCCTATGAACCTTATCATTTTTGGTGAATTTTAGGAACCCATGACACCCTAAGAAGGTGTATGGTAGGTTTAGAATAGCTTTGGTGTTGATTGGAATGTTTTAGAACGAGTTTCAAACAAGAGAAATCGTTTTCGACGAAATTTATATAAGGGCTGTTCATTTTTATAAAATCTGGAAATTTCAGCAGGTCATGGACTATTTTGGTTTATATTTTCATAAAATAGATTTAAAAACGAAACCGTGGTCACTGGAACGGGTTAAAACGGGTTTATTTAAGGGGAAAAAATGAGTTTTAAACCTTATCTAAATGATTCGACTCATCAAAAATATATTAGTACATACTCTCACGATTCCGAGGATACATAGAACGTAGAAAACGGACCTATAACGCTAAAGAAATACATATTTGAAAACCGACGTTCACAACTTATTTCCTTCAGCTTTTACTAAAATATTTCTAAGTGTTGAAACTGTCTTTTCGGATACCCATGTTTGGAAGCGTTTTTCTCAATGATCGAGTTGGATTTGGTAAAATAGTATCTCTGAGTAAAATTTAGTTCACCTGGTCTATTTTCCATAATGTCCAGCCGTTCGTCAACCGGATTTATAACGAGTAACTTATGACCTCTCAAACTTTCCCGAAAACTGCCCAGAAACAACATTTTTAGCCCGACTACCTCACTTCACCATCATTTTTATCCAGGATCGAGACTCGTATGGACAAAATTTCAGTATTACGACTTTTAGATAATGTTACAAGCATTCCAAAACTACTGAGTTTGTTTCCTAACATTCGATATTCACTATTTTACGACTAGCTTTTCGAGGCCACTTAGCCACTTTCACGAATTATCAAAGTACATTATTTTGCGACGAAAAACTATATTTTCTTGATTTATCACTTAACAACTATCGTGGGAAGTTGTTTCAACCTATATAAGCGTAAAGTATTTTATAACTTGACAAGATGTCATAAACATATATTTCGACGATAAACTTCATTTTCAAAAATGCACAAGTGGTATGGATATCATATGAGTTTGCATGCACAACATTATATCATGACTTATATTAGATCATATCATTCATAATAGGTAGCAGTTAGAGATTGCGCCTCATTTCAGTGTATCCACTTTTGCCATCATAACATTGTATCAAGTGAGTTTTCATAGCCCCATTTTATTCAAGTTTATACTTCATTTCAAACCTACGGGGGAGAATACATTGCACATCATTTTATTACGAGCCCAAGTATATTCAAATTCATTTACATTGCTTAAGTTACCTCATTGCCAATTGAACGTCCCCATTTCATAATCATGAACCGTTAATTTCGGAAGAAGAGATGGTGAGTGAATAGATCTATTGAGGGTGACTCCTCCATCCGGGTTGGTGGTCCTAACTGGTCAAATGGATGCATTTCATTTAATATCAGAATTTGAGTTGTTTGGCAAACACTTTGTTGGGGCGAACATCATGATCAGTCTAGCTTCGGTGTCATGTGCTTAAAGCAATTGTAACATTTTCATGTGGCATATTTGTCATACATAACTTATACTTGTGGTGGTCGTACAAAACATTTACAGAAACCTATGATTTCTCACCAACATTATTGTTGACCGTTTTAGCAATGTATTTTCAGGTATCTATGGCATATACTTCATGGCATGCATAAGGAATTATCATAGAGTCGCGGTGACGACGCGTCTCACCTGCTTATTATTGCACTTTAAAAACATCGTTTGGATTGTGACAAATTTATTTCCACACATGTTGATTGACATTTAGGACCTATGTTTTGTAAACTCTGAATATTTTACTTAATCAAACGATGTATTTTCAAAACGACACATTAGGTCGTTCAATATAACTGTAACTGTGATGCTATGGCAGTCATCCCCCAGGAATTCCATTCCGCTGCAAAACATGTAACGTGGGGGTGTGATAAAATGCAACCGTGATTCCTACGAAAGTAAGTTAGATTTATTTTCGTTTTTATTTTTCTTTTTTTAGAATTATGCTTGTTGGTAGTGTGATTTCAGGGAAAGAAGTTTGCTCGTGGATGCTTAAGCGAAGGCACAATTCTTTTCGTGAGCCTTCTTTCTTTTTCAGAGCGAATTTCGGGGAAGTTCTCGCTCTAATTCTACTTTCTCTTCACCTTTATTTAACGTTTAGTACAAAATGGACTTTGTACATTTCAAGTGGGGGGACGGGAGTAGAATTATCTCTTGAACTTTATTTTTCTCTCGTTTTTCTAGTTTATTTTGAAAAATTATGCCATTTTTAAAATTTTGACATGTTTTTCTTAACCTAACTAGATTAGACCTTATCTGAGCACATTATAAACCTTGATATTATATGGTGAGATTAGCCTTATTCGTTTCCAAATATTTTCCCCAAATCCACCAAATTATGAGTGTGCCGGTAGCTTGTAAACTTTAGAACTTGGCCTTTTGCATCATTTCGAGACCATAGACGAGGTATGTTGACTTAGCTTAATGTATTTGTATTATTCAGTTTAGGAAGGCAATATTATAGGATTATCACCCAAAAATCCTATCCTTGTGTGTCTATCGATTAGTCATCTCGACTTCTCGTCCCCCATGTTAAACCCTTTTGTTGCACTCACCTTTGGTGCAAGATACCCCTAGATACACCCGTCTGAGCTAGGGGTGGCAATTCTCGACACGACACGATAAACGACACGAACCCGATACGAAGTTAAACAGGTTTGGGTTGAGGATAAACAGGTTTGGGTCAAAAACAGGTCAACCCGTCTAACCCGTTTAATAAACGGGTCGTGTTTGGCTTGAGCAAATGTTAAACAGGTCAACACGTGAACCCGTTTAAGTATATAAGCCTCTAAAAATAATATATATAACTTGGTTTTAATGTTGGATATTGATTAAATGTATTTTGTTATGTACTTAATATGAGCGAATTACGATTATAACTCAGATTTTATTGAAATTGACGCTTATAACTCAAATATCTATCATTGAAATTGTCGTATAGTTATTTGTATGGTATTTGTATCATATTTTAAATCCTTATATCATTTTTGCATTTAAGCTAGTTAAATCAACAAACAACCATATGATGCTTATAACTCAGATATCTATCACTGCTTGACCTATTTATTTAAACAGGTTAAACGGGTTACAAACGGGTTACGCGTGTTATGCAGGTCTGGGTTAGGGTTGAGCTTCTTGACACGATTAATAAATGGGTCGTGTTTGGGTAGAGGTTATTTCAACCCGCCAACCCGCGAACCCGAATAGGTCAACACGAACACGACTCGATTGACACCCCTAGTCTGAGCCATTCATTTCATTTTGTTCACCCAACATATATGTTTCGATACACCCATACACCTTAGCCTACCATGTAGTCTTAATTTGTAATCGAGAAGTCATTGTTTGCCTAAGTTCAAGGTTCAAGTGGAAAGGTTCGGGAATCACGCTTTCATCAAAGACATATATTTGAAGATCATTGAAGACCCCCAAATTCTCATATTGTTCATCTCAAGTGAGGGGATGCTATGTTTAGTTGTGATTTAAAAAAAATGATTCGAAAAAAAATAATAAAAAAATAGTTATTTGTTGATTGTAAAGTGCGATGTTATAAGCACTATGTTTAAGCGCTCGTAATAGATTTAGTATCGAGGAGGCCACCTCGGTCACATTTGAAGAATAAAGTTAGCAATCATTGCGCCAACAGTTGAAGAAGAGGTAATGTGCCCATCATGACGTCCTCTAATGGCACATGTACTTGATATATCATGATCCGGTTTCTTAGCCTCGAAACTTGAACTTTGGATGAACGGTAAGCGGTGATGACTTGGTTATAGATTTAGACTAATAGCTTGTTATTTTTACTTTACACCAATTATATCCCATGTCTTATCCTACCCTTTAGTCATTAAGCGTGTCTAGGTGATGAAGCGAGCAATCTTTGATGTCTTGGCCATGGATTTGGTCATGTATCATTGATTTTTTCCACTTCGCCTTGACATGTTAGTAATGACGATTCACCCTTAACCTTTGTGGTGTCTACCCATATTGGCTTCGAGAATTGTTTAGTCCTTAACTCTAGTGGTGGAGATTTGTGTAACCGCCAAGCTTGTGATAGAATACATGCTATGACTGTGCTTTGAGTGATCACCCCGAAATTGAAACTAACAATAGTTGAGAGATTTTAGTGTTTTGCTCCCATTTCGTGAGGTGTTCGGCTTTGTTTTATTCTAGCATAAGAGATTTTTAAACTTATATTTTTCAGGTAATGGGAGATATCTTTTTAGAAATTTATCTAATAAGGTCTACTTGAGGGCAAGCAGAGTTCAAGTGGGGGGATATTTGATAACATCAAATAATCATGAATATTAAGTGTCAATTTTCCCTGATAATGCTCGTATTTTATATCATTTATATGGATTTACGCTTGTTTTCCTCTATATTTCACTTTCAAGTAATTTACGAGCATTGGAGCTAAAGAGACGCGGATTTGGAGAGTTTATTGAAGATATATGATAGTATGCCCATTTTGATGTAATTACGACATAACTCTTCTCTTACATTACGCCGTAACGTTTGCATGACTCACAAGGCCAGCTCAGCAGAAGATTACGGCGTAACTCCATCCAAGGATTACACCGTAACCAATTAGGTCAACTGATGTTCCACGCCGCTGCAAGCTACGCCATAACTGTTTCCAACGATTACGGCGTAATCATGATTTTGTAACCTGTATTGAAGATACGGCGTAACTCATTCCATGTGTTACGCCGTAACCGGCTTTTCTATAGCATTTTACGAAGATATCAAGGTTACGGCGTAACTCATAACTTAAGTTACGCCGCAACTAGATCTGTCCTATAAATACCAGCCCTAAATTTTGCATTTCACATCATTCACTCCACACACAAATCAGAGAACGTGAGTAGGGGACTGAAGGCAGATCTTGAGGAGCATACGGAGCCATCTCCAAGGGAGAAATCACTCCCTAACGATAAGCATTAGCGGTTTACCATTTCTTTTACTTTCGATTCATATATTTCATTATGTCAAACGTTGAATTGATTCTTTTAGTTAATATGATCGGCTAAGCACCTCTGGTGCTAGCCTAGTTATGATTCCTTAATTGTTGTGTTTATGTTTACATTGCTTCCGTATAATTGTTTCTAGTGTATGCATGCATAGTTTGTTGGTAGCCACCCTAGTTGCAGTAGTTTTGAATGGTGGTAGTGACTAGTTGCTTAGGAGAATTGACCAACTGACCCTAAGTAGGTTGTAACATATTGGATTTCACATACACATCAAACCATAACCAAATTAGGCGTACACAATGAGTTTTAGAGAGAGAAAGTTAGAGGTTTGGGAACTTTAGTGAGAGAAAGAAAAAACTTATTATGAGCTCCAACTCTCTACCTTGGGAGGTAGAGAGTATTTATAGTACTTTCATAAAACGCCACCTGACGAGCTGTGGATCAGGCATACAATGGGTAAAGACCCGTCCGTCCTCCACGGTGTTACTTAACAAAGTACTACTAAACATTAAATAACTACGACTACAAGCTTTCTAACGATTACATATACTTGAGGTGACCGACACTTTAACTACTGGATTTTCCAAATCCTAACAATCTCCCCCTAAGGGAGGTCACCTCAAACACACATTAAATTACATAGAAAACAAATAGATATTACATTGAGATTGTTCTTGGATTCTTGTTCTGAAGCTCGTAGTCTTTGATTCTTCATTTTTGCATGTTTTTGGATAATCTGAGTGGAGGTCTTTAACTGATCCACGTGATACTGAGTTTTGAGCCAGCTTTGAGATCATCAGCTACATTAAATCTCTGACTCATCCTTTGTGGTGTTGGTATTATGTGATGGTGTGACTTTTGGACCGACACGCTCACATTCTGGATCATGATTTCTTCTAATCAGAGTAGCGAAAGCTTTCGTTGATTCATGATATTGGCAACAGCGAAGAAGCATAGAGTGATAATATCAGAGTCATTGATGCACTAATCATGATTTCTTTAGATATGAATGTGTTGTGTGAGCATGCGGCTATGGATTGACCGCTCCATTCGATCAACTGCAACGCGTCGGGTGTACCCGCATAAGACAGTTAGCAATAAAGCGCACGAAAGTGTCTTTGATCACTTTCGATGAATTGAGGTACACGCCCACGGTTCCTCGTTGATCGTACAAGTACGCTCGTGATTAGGTATAATTCAAGAATTTCCTTGACGAGGTTTTCGCAGAAATGCTCTAGTTGTTCTCAAACCGAACGCCTCAAAGAAGACAACACGAGTGAGTGAACCAGCGAATATGAGATTCATGATTGATGTAAAAGAGATTTGAAAACCAATCATGTATTGCTCAATAGAAATTGTTTTTGCAATACAACGAAGGTTTTAATGAAAATCAATTATCAATCATAAACACCTTTTATTTTGAGAAATAACACCGTCGATGTGCTAAAGAAAGGAGTTTTAAGCACAACGACCGGTTTTTCAAAGGTATCCGTCAATCCATAACTGAACGTGATTGATTCAAAAGATTGAATCTCTCCATTGTTTCGTCGTTGTCACATGGTTGACCTATTGGATAGATCTCACATGCCACCTACCAGGAGCTTGTTTGATGTTGGCTCCAGAAGGCTTTCCAGCTTCATTGTAAATATGTATGCATATCACTTAGATGTTCTGGCAATACCACAAGGATAATGCGTAGGACTCATAAGATATAATATCTCTTTCCACATTGTGTGAAACAGAGAGTCTTCATTGAAAGTGTCCTAATGAGATTTATATGATGATCTCGTGGCTCTAGACTCAATTGTGCATATTTGGTTCTTATGCCGGAGACTAGGGAGAGGGTCTCCTTCTTCAATATCAACAGTCTCTAAGAGAAAGTCGATAGATTATGTCGGTTCCCTGTGAGAATGAAACAAGTCCTTTTAAGTGGAACTTGAGTGGTTTGGAAAGTTGAAGTGCAAGCGTCCACTGGGTCCATGACGTCTTGTCTTCAATACCGATGTTACCTTGGTAACCACCAAGAGTATATGAATTGAACCCGGGTTTTGCCCTAAGGTTGAATTATTGGAGGGCTATTTCTTTTCACCCTTTTCACATTCAATTCTTTTTCATTCTTCAACCCCTTCAGCGCTTACCGAGACTTCATAACTAGAACCTTGTTGGGTTTATTCCAGTTCTAGCTCTATCTCAGTCCGCACTCTTCCCATTTCTCATTTTTCTCCTTTTTTCATCATACCTAAGGACTTCTACACTATCTAGTGGATTTTCCATGGGTAGATCCCTCCGGTTCTGGCGGATCATGGGACCTCAACCTAACCTTATCATCCTTATATCACCATACATAAAGTAAAGTTGGTCGGTCTTTTGGTATTGTTCATCTGCCATTGGAACCAATTGAAAATCATTTGAAAATCAATCAAGATACTTGTGATATAGAATCAAAGCATTTTGTATCTTAATTGTTTTGATATTTTAGAAATGCTCCCCTCAACATATGCATAAAAATTTAGAATTTGTTTATCACATGGAGGAAAGAGATCTTTGAAATCGTTAGATTAAGAATGAAAGGTCCAATCTTTTGATTAACATTTTCTAAAATGATCATCATCACTTCCCAATCAATTTGAGTAGATAAAACATTTTGAGGAACGATGAGGTTTTCACAAGTTTGCTCCCCTCAATATGTGCCTCGAATTTTGAAAGAGTTTTGCACATATTAGAGGGAACCAGCACTTAGAGACAATTGATCACGTTTCAATAATTTGAGGTTTAAAATAGATGCTCCCCTCAACAAGTGCATGAAAATTTGAAATCGTTTGTCACTTGCGGGGAGGAAAACATGCTAAACACTTATGAAACCATTTATCAATTACCGTTTAAATCCAATTTAAATCACAAATTCTCCCCGATCACAATTATCAAATCATTTGAGATTTGTGATCTCTGTAGATTTTAAATTGATTTTGAAGGCTTTTAAGGAGAAATGTGACTTGATATGAAAACGTTTTAACTGATAAGGATCGGATTTTGAGACTTTAGACTCCAAAGATTAAACATGCTTGAGTATTTTTTGAAAACATAATAATAACCAAGGTCTGGTACCATTGTTTGAAAAATACACTTTTTGATTTGATTGAAAAATCATTCTCCCCCTCAATCAATGACGAAAGTCGTTGATTGATGAATTGAGATTTTGACACTTGGTAAGTTCTTTTGATTTTCAAAAATAGAGTCCTAAGTGTTTTCAAAACAATTGAGTTTTCGTAAGATTACAAATATTTTTCAGAGGAATCTTTAGAAGGAAAAATATTTGAAATTAAACATTTGTCTTGTTGATGACAAGCATTTGGTTTTAGAATCAGAGCATTTGGTTTTAGAATCAGAGCATTAGGTTTGAAACATGAGATAAAGCATGGCTCTGTTCTTTCTTTGAGAAGCGGGTTACTGTCTGAAATAACAGTAAACCATTGTTTTACTTTCTCCCAAAAATATTTTTTGATTTTTTGATTTTTGATTTTTGATTTTTTTTTTTTTAACATTCGAACAACATCTAAAGTCCCGTGTCATTCTTTGAATGACAACACAAAGACCGTAGATATAATCGAATCGAGGTAAAAATATGACAAAAAGTACAATATTTTTTTAGACATTTCAAGTTTTTCAAATTTTTATATTTTTGTATTTTGCTTTTTGAATAAATATATACAAAATATAGATGAAGAAAAGACCTTTACTCATCGTCTTCCTCCTGAAGACGTTTGAGTGTTTCTGGTTGAAGGCTTTTCAAGCCAAGTCATGGAAGAATAAACTCAAAACGTTCTCTTGGAAGAGCTTTGGTGAAGATGTCTGATAACTGGTATTCTGACTTCACAAAATAGAGTTCCACCACACCGTTTTCCACTTGCTCCCCGATGAAATGATGTCGGATGTCAATGTGCTTTGCTCTTGAGTGTTGTGCGTTGTTGCATGAGAGAGCAATAGCACTTTTATTATCACAAAGATCAGAGGGATTTTGTTGAATTCAAAGCCATAGATAATTGGGATCTCATCCAAAGGATTTGAGCACAACAAGATGACATGGCTATGTATTCACCTCTGTAGAGGAAATAGAAGTACTCATTTGCTTCTTTTAAGACCAGCTCACAAGCTTATCACCCAAAACGAAAGCACCTCCCGATGTACTTCGACGTGTATCTTGACATCCTGCATGATCGATCCGTGCATAGGCGTTAGTGACATACCGGTGTCCTTCAGGTACCAAAGTCCCATATTGATGGTTCCTTGGAGATACCTAAAGACCCGTTTAACCGCTTCAAGGTGCTTTTTAGTAGGCTTAGCCTGATATCTAGCACACATGCACACAACAAGATGTGCTGGTTCTAGCTGTGAGGTACATCAGGGATCCAATCATGCTACGATATTTCGTTTGATCTATCATGATCCCTGAGTGGTCCTCATCCAGCTTAGTTCGTTCAATCATGGGAGTGTCAACGGTGTCACATGATACAAAACCAAATTTCTTTAAAATCTCATTTGCATATTTAGATTGATTTATAAAAATGCCTCCGGGACTTTGTGAAATTTGTAATCCCAAGAAAAATGACATTTGTCCCATCATTGACATTTGAAATTTGGAACCCATTTCATTTGAAAACGATCACATTCATTGGGGTCGGTCGAGGCAAAGATAATATCATCAACATAAATTTGAACGTGAATTAAATGTTTTCCGACTTCGGGTGAACAATGTTGGATCAACTGCTCCTTTGAATCCAAGGATAGAAGAAACTTTGGCAGCGTATCATACCATGCTCTAGGAGCTTGCTTTAAACCGTAAAGAGCCTTTTTCAAGCGATAGACATGAATAGGATGCTCGGATTCACAAAACCCTCTGGTGACGACGTAAACCACCTCTTTTAAATCTCCATTCAGAAAGGCGGTTTTAACATCCATCTAATATACAACCATATTCTTGCTAGCGCATTAGCCAAAAGATTCTAATTGCTTCGATTCGAGCAACTGGAGCAAATGATTCTTCAAAGTCAATACCCTCCTCTTGACGGTATCCTTTTGCACCAATCGAGCCTTATTCTTTAAGACATCACCATGCTCATCAAGTTTCACTTTGAAGATCCATTTTAGAGCAATGATCATAGCACAATCTGAGCAGGTACTAATTCCCATACATCAAGTCGATCAAACTCATGAATTTCTTCTTGCATGGCATTGAACCAGCTCTCTTCATTCATGGCGGTTTTAATGTCTTTTGGTTCGACCTTAGATAGTACGGAGTTGAAGAAGCACCATAAGGCATCGGTTGCAAGTTGTTTCCGTGTGGATACTTGGCGAGAGGGGTTTCCAATGATGTTGTCCAATGGGTGATCATGTGTCCATTTTCTAAGGTGTTCATGTGGTTGTTGTTGTGGAACTGAAGTAGCAGTCGCTATCTCCCTGATGAAAAGGTTCGATGATGATTCAGAGCAAAGATATTTTCAAATGGAGCATCTTCAGGAGTAGCAAAGGGATTAACTTCTTCATTGATGCCAGTAACAATTCCATGATGTACATTTGATGATTGATGATTTGTTGATGAGACAGAGTGATCAGCAGCGGGCGCTTCTTGACTTAATGATATTGAGACTGAAGGGTTCACTTCATTCACAGGGATAGGAGCAGCCTGTTGATGGAATTGACATTTCATCGATATTCGGTTCATAGTGTTCATCAAACATTGGATCAAAACAATTTCTTTAAATCATCCTCGGATGGAGGTACATATGGAGTTCTTGGAAATGAGTTTGGTACAAGGGATGAACTAATGGGATATGTTTGAAGTGCGGTCCGTCAGGCTGGATTGTCCAGAGCCATTTGACCGTCACTCATCGAACGTAACGTGAATTGTTTCCATGATATTTCGGATTCTCTTGTTGTAGATTCGGTAACCTTTCTTGTTTGGTGCATAACCAACAAAAACTCCAATATCTGCCTTTGCTCTTAGTTTACCTAAATCTTGACCATCATTAGTTGGATAACATAATGCACCAAACACACGAAGGTAGGAGAGATCAGGTTTTCGTTTATGAACAAGTTCATATGGAGTTTTTCCATGAGAGGTGTGTATAAGGGAACGATTTTGGGTGTAGCAAGCAGTGGCAATGGCTTCACCCCATAGAAACATTGGAACCTTCGAATAAATAAGCATTGTTCTTGCGGCTTCTACAAGAGTTCGATTTCGTCTTTCAACTACACCGCTCTGTTGAGGAGTTCGTGGAACACTTCTTTGATGACTGATTCCAACACTTTCATAAAACTGAATTAAGTCTTTGTTGACAAACTCGGTGCCATTGTCTGTTCGAACAATTCGACCGTATTGTTGAGTCGAACTGAAGCCGTTTGATTAGTTTGATGATGATATCCGGAGTTTCATCCTTTGTCCTCAAAAAATTTACCCAAGTAAATCGAGAGTAGTCATCAACAACTACTAGAATGTATTTCTTCCCATTTATCATTTGCACTCTCATTGGTCCGCACAGATCCATATGAAGGGTATGAAGAACTTCCATTCCTGAATTTGTGGGTTTTGGTTTGTGGGCATATTTCGTGCTTTTACCCAATTGGCAAGTGAACAAAGATGATATTTTTCATACTTTAATCAGGGTAATCCTCTGACAAGATCCTTTTTGGAAAGGTTATTAATGGTGTCGAAGTTCAAGTGATTGAGACGACGATGCCATAACCATGACTTTGTTTTAGAAGCCTTTGACAAGCAGATTGGAGAAGACTTCATCATGTCTTCGATAGAGATGGTGTATAGGTTAGAACCACGAGTACCTCTTAATAATTCCACACCATCAAGTTCTCTAACGAAACAAGTATGTTTTCTAAAGGCCACCTCTAGATCGAAATCACAGAATTGACCAACAGAGAACAAATTATGACCAAGACCTTCCACATAATATACCATGGAGATTACACTTTTGCCAACTACATAATCACCATAACCCATAATTGCTCCAAAATGGTCGTTCCCGAATCTAACAATCCTGATGAATTTACTCACGAAGTTCATGAGCGCGACCGGTCCCATCATATGCTTGGAACAACTGAGTCCAAGTACCACGAACGATTTGAACGATCCGCAGTTGAACACGACAAGAATGGATAACTGAATAATTGGGATCCCCATGCAAGAATGGGTTCCACTTGGTTAGTAACAGTGATTGGAACACCCACATCGAAAATAGAAACATCCATATCAAAAATAGAAGCAATGGAATCATTATGAATAGATGCATGCTAGTGTCTCAGTATTTGACCTATTCAAAGTATGTTCACTTCTTAAGGGAATAGTTCTACCAAGAGGCATCCATTTTCTAGTGGGTATTGTCTGATTAACCTTATGGCCAATAGGTATCCATTGATAACCTATCTTACTAAATGTTCTTCCTGTGGGTTTCCAATGTTTTCTAACTTTCTTTCGCTTTTGCCTTTTAGCCTTCTTAGCATGATTTTTTGCATTAACAATTTTAACTGGGCATTTGACAAAGATTAGACAAATCATTCACACCACATTCAAGATTAGTAACTGAAACCACGCAATCATCATTACATGTTTTGCCAAAAGTAGTAGAATTCATTAATTACAAGATGCGCTTAAAGCTAACACTAGAATCAACACGATTCGTTTTATTCAAATTCTCCCTCCGGTGATCTTCTACTTTCTTCCAATGCACATTCTTAGCTTGCGAGGTCCTATCATTCCTTGTATTGTCTTGAGACTTTGACCGCTAGCTTTAATGTCACTGCTTACTCCTGTAGAGGGAACGGGAACATTAGTTGGTTTTGCTACTTTTTGCCTTTCTTGTTTTGATGTTCTGGGATGTGAACTATTTGAAGGTAAGTTCACTTTCTTAACACTAGAGGTGCTGGATCTGAACTGCTTGAAGGCATACTAAGGTTCACATTCATAACATTGGGCATTGAATGAGTTGCATACTTGGCACTAGGCATGGAACAAGGTATCAAGGGATTGACTTGTTCACCTAAGGTTTTAGGGCATATTGTAATTAGGCATTCTAGAAGTTCTTGAGATCGTTTGGCATATAAGCATGCATGGCCAATTGCATTATCAAGTGGTTTCTCTAACTTATCCTCTTCTACAATCTCACGGAGACATTCTAGACTATCCTTAAGGTATAAGAAATATGTTTGAATAGCAAGTTTGTTATTCCTAAGATGAGGAGGAACATATTTCAGAAACAAAGCATATTTATTACAGACATGCACCTTTGAAGCACCATTCTCTCAATTGGTCATTGGCATTTTCCCTTTACCGACTCTTCGATTCTCAATTTCTTTTTGCAAAGGTTATTTTTTCATTATTATTGTTACGAGTGACTTTTATTGACTCAAATAACTCATTGAAATGACGTTTAACCTTTTCATTTTCTTCTAGAAAACTCTCATTTTCCTTTTGTAAAGTATTAACCAAGTTTTGAAGATGAAAATTTTGAGAATTCTGAGAATCTAA
This sequence comes from Chrysanthemum makinoi, assembly GCA_910596185.1. NCBI lineage: Eukaryota > Viridiplantae > Streptophyta > Magnoliopsida > Asterales > Asteraceae > Chrysanthemum > Chrysanthemum makinoi. Next base: position 220,035,994 of record OU343217.1, read on the forward strand.
AGGAGGAGGCATTTGGGAGCCAGTCACATTGTTCTTTTCACCCTTTAATTGAGAGATTTGGGCTTTCAACTTTTTGATCGTGTTACAATGAGCTCGAATCGATCATCACGCTTGTTTATCAAAAATCAGCATCAAACTCTAGAGCATCTGAGGATGTCTTGATATTTGAGGTTTTGACATTTTCTTTAAGATGTTGATATTTTAGTTGTAAATCAAAATGTTCAACTTCTAGTTTAGAAAGATGCTTTACCAAATTATCGTGATCATCGATCAAATTTTCTCATTAAGTTTCGAATTAATCTTTTCAAGCTAGCTCAATGACACGATCATGGGAGACTTTCAGAGCAACGGATAATTCATGAAATTGAGAAGCATTAATGGAACAATTGTAGCAAGGTAAAACACATCTTGAGCAATACATTCAGAAATAAGAGACTCATTCAGTGTATGCAAGTTTTTCCTCTCAATCTCATTATATTTTAATGCTCTTTCATAGTCACTAACCTCAACTATCATTGCATCAAATTCCTTTTCCATTCCTTTAATATCTGAATCTATCCCCTTTTAAGACTCTCAAAATGATCTTTTAGTTGTTTAAAGAAAGGCATGACCTCGGTTAAATAGCATTCTTTTGTTTGTTCAAAACCCCTTTCCCTTCAGTTATCCCAGTGGGTGTGATCCTTTTCTTACAAGTTTTCTCAAAATCGACAAATAGTTGAAAAATAACATATTGACTGATTAAGGTCTTGCTTTTAGTGGCAATAGTTCTAGGAACTAAATGCATTGGTGTATTTGGAGGATACACATACGGCAGCATTTTCCTAAGGGGAGGGTTTGTTTCAACAAGGTTTTCAGCTTTCTACTTATCTAAGTCCCTTTTCCGTAAAACTTGTTCGTGTGTTAACAACGTTTAAGGCTTAAATTTGTTTAAGGAGATCCAGTTTTCCTTCTTGTAATCATGGGGTTTGATCGTTATGTTATTCTTTTAACATTCAGGATCTTCTAGCTTCTTATTCATTTTCTCCCTAGATGCATCATCTAATTTTCTATCTTCCTCGGTGCACTCAACGCAACTAGGTTTCTATCTAGGTTTAAGAATCTCATTGCCATCATAGATTACATTTTGAGTGCTTTGCTATCTTACCGTACTCATGGTTGGGTTTATCAATAATGGGAACACTATGCTTATCGCTTAAAACTCTATGCTTAGTGACCATGTGAGCAGTATGAATGGTATTCCCTTGTACGTATAACTTATTTTCAAGCTTGTTCTTCAAAGTTTTTAGATTAGAAAAATCATTCAAAAGTTTTGATTCCTTAGCATGAAATTCTTGCTTAAGCACTTTAACATTTTCTTGAAGTTCTTGTTTTTGCTTAGCGGTTTTTGAAAGCTTTTCTTGTAAGGAGTTTAACTCTTGTTTTAACACTTCTTCTCTAAAATTACTTTTTCTAATAATTATACGCATTTGGTTATCCAACTCCTCGCTCACGCAGTAGTTAACTCAAACATAGCACGTTGTTCATAGATGGCAACTTGTTCTTTATAGGCATTAAGTTCAGATAATAGAATCATCAGGGCACATGCGGTATTCATCAAAAACATAGTCATTGTTGAGCGAAGATGCATCACTTGATACGACCACACTTTCACTTTGTTTCACATATTGATCATATGGGACAACATTGATATTACCCATATTTTCAATATTTGACTCAATAGTTTCAGTTGATTGTACTTTGTCATGCATCTTTTGCACATCAACATCATCGTATAGTTTTAATACCTCAGAAATGATTTTGTCTTTGGATGGACCAGCTTGTGGTGATGAAGAGACTTTAGGAGAGACCATTGGAGAAATGCTAGCCATGAAAATGGTTTGTGCGGTAGGTTCATCATCAACATCAGAGTCGTATGCATCACAATCAGCTACTTGAAAGGCATTCGGATGATTATGGCCTATCTTTGAGTTGGTTGCTCATCCACATCCGCATCATGTCTTGGCATTTCCCTCATCAAGAAACAACAACTCTTCTTCATCCAAAGCTGCACCATTATCCTGAGCTTGAACAAGCAACATCTTATCCTTGAAGTACTCTGCATTCTGAGGGCGTTTTGGCGATGTGCAGTTCCTTGCAATGTGTCTCACCTCCACAGGTTGTAACAATTGATCGGCTTTGCTTGTCCCTGATTTCCATTCCTTCCCTATTCGATTTGCAGATAACCTCTACCACTCCACCTCTTCCTTGTTCAGATCCTTTCTGGCTGCACCATAACTTTCCCATCTCGACTAGAGCATGATTGTGAAGATTGGATGCGCTTCGATCTCATTGTTGGTGTGAAGACAGTTGGTATGTGGACTGAGAGTCAAGTTTTGTTTAACCATAAGGGCCAGTTGATTAATGAAGTGTCCCATGGCTGCATCGACGCTTGTTTGAATCTTGGATCGGGAATGAGTTTGTGATTACCATCACCCATGGGTATAACTTGAGATGCTTTGGTGGTAATTCCAATGTTTGAGTAGAAAGCAGTTGAATCATTTGATGAGCTTGTCTCTCCTGGGTTGGTTTTGAACTGATCAAGAATCCTTTTTTCAAACATAGCATGTCTCTCATTCAGAAGAAGGAAGGCATAGAGTTGCTCATAGTTTGTATTCTTCAATCCTTTGGTTAGCTTCACGGAGGTGACAAACTTATGCCATTCGGGATTCATGTTGTTCACAAACTTTGAGTTCAACTGAATGTTTGGCATAGTCATTCGGATGTTCCTCATGTCATTAACAAGCTTGTGGAATCTCACATAATACTCATAGACACTCTCATCCGGTTTCATCTTGAAGTGCTCAAATTCATCATAGAGTTGTGATTCTCTGTCTTCCATAGTTAATTGAACCGAAAGAAGCATCTTGACATTATCCCACTTGCCTTGGCGGTGTTGTGATTGATAAGCTTGTAGATATCTTTTGGAAGACCTTGAAATACGATGTTAGAAGCCCTGATATCGGCATCGAATCTCTTTTTCTCCTTATCATTGAGCTCATCATATGTCTTTGGTCTGTCTATTCCATAGATCATTGTTCCATCTGCATCTGTATCAATTAAGTCTCTTGTAGTCTCAATGTGATAAGGTCCTTCATCAATCGATTTGAGAATTTTGACCCCATTTTCCTTTCCAAGACAGATAGTCGATTCTTTGAGCCCAAGAGTCGTAGTCAGTTCTGTCAAGCATGGGTGGACGGGTATCTAAACCATCTGCTTGAACATCCTCGGCAACAATGGAGATGATTGTAGGAACGTTGGTAGACATGTTTAAAAATTTACACGGGATTTTATAACTCTATGATTAAACCGGGAAATAGATTCTTTCACGGGATTTTACTAAATCAAGAGAAAACCGTATTACAAACAAAAGTTAACCAAGTCGCTAATAATCCTTGAACCAAGTCGCTAAGTACTAAATTGCTAAGTAATAACAAAACAAGTCGCTAAGTACCCAAGTCGCTACAAATTTTGACAGAAAGTCGCTATGCACCAAGTCGCTAAGAAATCAAGTCGCTAAATAGCAACTCGCTACTGATCCAAATCGCTAACACCAAGTCGCTAAGAAACTTAAGAACAAGTCGCTATCAAAATTGAAAGCAAGTCGCTACCTTACCAAGTCGCTACCCGTAGTGGAGAATCCACCAACAGTACTTTTTGTCGGCTTGTCTCTAAAGGTAAGTCGCTAGGACCAAATCGCCACCAAACAACACTACAACTCGCTAATTTTTCTGAAGCAAGTCGCTATCAAGAAAATTACACCGAGAGCCAAGTCGCTAACTTGAAAAACTTCCAAAACACACTTTTCAATCCAAAACAACCCAACCACGATGATTCAAGCATTCCAAATCAAAACCTAAACACTTGTGATGATCCTAAACACAAAAGTACAATCAAAATCCAAACTTTAACACTAGAAATCAACCAAATGATGCAAAAACCACTAAACTTTCTTAAACTCAAAAACCACCTAAAAACCACTAGAAATCCAAAGATATGTAAGAGATGATCTAACCTTGGCTCTTGATACCATTTGTAACATATTGGATTTCACATACACATCAAACCATAACCAAAGTAGGCGTACACAATGAGTTTTAGAGAGACAAAGTTAGAGGTTTGGGAACTTTAGTGAGAGAAAGAAAAAACTTATTATGAGCTCCAACTCTCTACCTTGGGAGGTAGAGATTATTTATAGTACTTACATAAAACGCCACCTGACGGGCTGTGGATCAGGCATACAGTGGGTAAAGACCCGTCCGTCCTCCACGGTGTTACTTAACAAAGTACTACTAAACATTAAATAACTACGACTACAAGCTTTCTAACGATTACATATACTTGAGGTGACCGACACTTTAACTACTGGATTTTCCAAATCCTAACATAGGTAGACTGAGTGGGAAGGGTAAGAATTGACCAACTGACGACCCTTCTTCGCTTGTGCGAACTGACGAAATGATCATCTGCCGTTTGGATGAACTTAAGTAGTTAGGGATGAGTGTCTAAGATGCTAGAGACCGGGCACTCATTGCTGCGAATCTTGCATGTAGCGGTACTTAATGACTTGGCTTAGGGGACTAAAAACAACTGGACTTTCAAGGCTAGTAGCTTGATCTCCGGTGGAAACCTTTGTTGATAGGTTAGGACGAACTGACCAAATGCTGTCCTAGCGACATAAACTCCCACTTGAAGCAATTGGAAGTAATTAGACGTGAACATAACATGATAGGATGAGTAACTAGGTTAGCACACTTCTCCTCTATTCATCACAACCTTTGCCTTTATTCGCTTTCTTTATTTCTTGTTTTATCAGTTTATTAATCATTTCCATCTTAAAACCAATTAAAATCAGTGACACCTAGACATAATTAGAATCCGCTCACATAGCTCTTGGGACGACCTCGGTTTTACCGATTACTACACTACACACGATCGAGTACACTGCCCGTTAGTGCATAAGATAGACCATATGTATAACGAGACACTTATAAATATTAAAACCTGGTCAGTAAAACCAGCATCAGCGGGTGTTTGGCAAACCCTGTAAAGTATATGTTTATGGGTCATTTAGACTACGAATGTTTATGAAAATGAAGTTATATATTACTTTAAGGGAAAATTCCCAAAAGTAGACCAGTTGCTTTGGACTCAACACTTTCTAGATCATTTTTTTTGTGAGAAAAAAATAGAAAGGTTTCCTTCGCAACTTGTGTTGTCTGAACCACGAATCGACACGAGCCAACGACAATCAACAAGTGTCCAAAGTACTAAATTTGAAATGACTAAATTACCCGTCTAAATTAAATGTTATTACAAAATCCCATCTCCCGCATTTCTCTCTATGATTTGACATATTTCTTCGGCCACCACCACCACTCACTCCTTATCCTCAAATTACACCAAACATTCTCACATCCAAATCGATCCAAACCAACCACAAATCCAGATATGTCACTCTCATAAATAAATAAAAAAGATCTCAAAATAGCCATTACTCCAGTGAATAAATCAAGAAACAAAAAATCATCACTAAAACCGATCATCTTCAAAATCCCACAAAACCCAGATCCATAATAGAAGAAAAACAAAAACCGATAAATCTGGGAAAAGACCGATCATATATTTTAACCACAACCTTGTGACCTATGTTAGGTATATAAGAAAAACAAATAACGATCATCTTCAAAATCCCACAAAACCCAAATCTTATCTCTTTTCCCAGATTTATGATGCATAACTCCGATATACAAGTAAAAAAAACCAAATCTCCACAAAGATCACCAAAAACCCAGATTGGGAATAATCCCAGAAGTCGTGGTATCTCCGACAATATCACCGGTGAACAAGTCATTCCATCTAAACAACTTCAACTCATAACCCTATAAAAACCCCATGTCAGAAAATGACACAAAATACGAGTCGGGTCAAAACTGATGAGAGGTTGTCCGATAGTAATAGGTAGATAGGTGAAATGGTAAAAGGGTGTAATTGGATTTGTGGTTAATAGGGTTGTATCTGATGTGTTTTGTTCAGTTGATGATATGGGTCTGATAATGATTAAGTCAAGGTGTGAGTAACTGATGGAATTATCAGTGTTCAAAGAAGAACACGAAAGTGGATTTTTTGTTTGTTTGTTTGACTTTTGTGTGAGATTTTGAGTGGTGAATCGGTTTGTAAACATAAATCTGGGAAAAGAGATAAGATCTTCAAATGACATTGATTTTGTATTAAAGTTTCGTACATAGGGGTATTTTAGTCAATAAACACCAATTGCGCAACATGGTAGTTGCATGCGGTCTAGTTTTGGCTCACCCAAAAAAATGATCAAGAAAGTAATGAGTCGAAAGGCAACTGGTCTACTTCGGGCATTTTCCTTTATTTTAATGAAATCTGGAAGGTATGGCAAAATATCGGGTCCTAGAAGTTGGTTTTTTGGAAAAGGTATGAAAATGTGAATTTGGGTTATCAAAAAGCTACAGCCATGTGGTTTGATAATCCAGCCGCCCAGCATAGGCGTCCAGCCATGCGGTTGAGGTTTTTGGCACCGCTAGCTGGACAAGGTTTGAAAAATTATATAAAATAAACTGTAAGTCCGTAAAATTCATGCCAGCTATAATTTTGGAGGTATTTGCATCTACTTTCTATTAAAAAGGCTTTTAGGAATTTATAAGTGTATTTGATTTGTAACAAAAGGTTTGTTTTGGTTAATCCTTTTGCGTAAAATTTTTTGTCAAGTTTGGGAAGGGGATTTTAGATTGAGATTATGATAGGCTTCAATGTTAACCTAACGCAGCGTACCAGAGGTAGGACCAAGTGTACACGGAGGCTACATAGGATCCTACTGTTAAGTAGAGGAAAAGAATATTGACGAAGCTTAGTCATGAAAGGCTCTGAGATATAGGCTTTGAGTGGAGGCTCCAACAGGTGGTCTGAGACTCCTTCCCTGTTGGGCAGAAACTGGAACATGGACTTGCCCTATATGTAGTTAGTCCAGCCTTTAAGATGTGATATTGGGGAGCAAGGGAGCAAGCTAGGGTTGGTGTTTCCACTCTTACATATACCTCTCTCTTTGTAATTGTAAACTTGTAATTGTTTGTGTGCGTACCTCAATAATATTATCTCTGGTTTAACCTATGGACTGGTATGACTCTCTAGTCGTAGATACCTCGTTATATCTTGTGTCTATTTACTTTTATATTTTTAATAAGTATCTAGTTTTTACAAGTTCTCGTCGTTTCATAAATATGATTACCTTAGTTAACGGTCTTGGGTAAATAAGCCTTGAGGCTATAGCCATGGCCTTACCGTGACTTTGGTCTTGACTACCATGGTCTTGAGACTTAGCTTTGACCTTAGTCGTAGCCGTGGTCTTGGCTTATGGCCATTAGGCCTCTTGGTTTGCTTCTAGTTGTGACAAAAGTATAGTTATGAGACTAAATAAAGGGCAGTTTCTTATTTTGAAAGGAAAACGTCGTTCCGGACAACTTTCGTGTTTTAACTTTTTGATGATTCGGAACAGAAGTACCACTTTTTACACGACCAGACCCTTAACAGTTTCAATATGGCAGTTTTGGCGTTTTAGTTTCGCTAACTTCTTTTGACTGTAACTTTTGACTCGTTTGCCCGTTTCGGGTGATTCAAATTGCTATGTTTACCTTTTTATCTTGTCTACCATATTATGTAAGTTATAAAGTCCATATGTTACTGATTTTAATGGTCTCACATGTGTAGAATATGACTAGTTTACTAGTTTGTTACTTTTATGACAATATGTGAATTAAAACAAGTGATTGAGTATATGTACATCATGAATCAACATAGTAACTATATATATAGCATGAAATAGTTAAGATTATGAATAATAAAGATGAGATGATGGTGGTGATAAGTTGCTTACAACTTTTGGCTTTCAATAAGAAAGGAGTTACTTAGGCTGTGTTTGTTTTTTTTTTTTGCCTCTTAACAGCGTCTGAACGGGCAAAATGTCTGAATCGGTCAGACATTTTGCCGTTCAGACCGTTTTTTTTTCCGTTCAGACGCTGAACGACGCCCGAACGGAAAAATGTCGAATCTGTCAAGACCTGGGAGGGGTGTCTTAACGCGTCTGAATGCTTCTTGTAGACACAAAATAACCAAAATAAAAAATAAAAAAAATCCCGTTCAAACATGCGTTTTTTTTCTTCGTTCAGATGCGTTCAGATTCAGACATTTACGCATCAGATTCAGATTCAGACGTGCAGTTCAGATTCAGATTCAGACCCTCTTAAAAAACAAACACCACCTTAGTAAGGATAGGACTTTGATTGATCACTTAAGACTTTGGATTGAGCTAGCTTTTCACACCTTGGTACCCTTGCAATCTTGAAGAGTTGGTGATGAAGTACTAAGTGACTTGAGTGGATTTAAACTCAAGAGGATCACTGAAACATGCTAGAGATTTGATGTAGTACTTGATACTGGAAGCTTCTTTGCATAAACTTGGAGTTTAAAGATCAAATGATGGAAGATATGATGGATTTAGTGTATGAATGACCCAAATCAGTTTGTGATGCTGTTTAGGATGTATTTCACTTCTTATTTATAGGAGGGTAAGTTTGGTTAACCATATATTAGGTTAAATATTAACCATGGTTAAGTTAGGACACTTGTAATCATCTAAATGAACCATGGTTAGGATTAAGCCACCAATATGATGACTCCCCCCCCCCAAGAGGTGGTCACAATGTGTCTAGGTGGCTTAGATGATAAGTTTTGATAATATCTTGAGTTTAGAGTAAGTTTTGGTTCCGTTAAATGCCAACCGTAAGTCGTTAAGCCATAAAACGTAAAACCGAGTATCGTAAAAATACGAAACTTACAGGAATGATGAGACTCATCATTATACTCCATCTAAAAATATAAAATGAGTGATAAGTCACATTGGGTGCAAAAACATTGCTTAAAGCTGGAAATACGGGTCAAAAACGCGTAATTCGCAGTTTATCAGAAAAGAACGAAATTTCAGGGAAACGACCGTGAATTTATTTAGAGTAGACTAAAATTAGTCTAAAAGTGATATGAGATGTCAAAATGTGGTTTTCGTCATACGCGGGATAACTTGACAGTTATACGTGAAGTCTAAAAGTTACGCGATTTATGCAAAAATGTAGAACGTACAAGGTCATTTTCTTTATGATCAAAGGAGGAGGGAAATATGTTTGACTTTTCCAAAAAATGTAAAAGTGTAAAAAACATATTAGAAACACAGTACAAGAATCGTTAAGTCTGGATGTAAGTAGAATTGTTTAAAACGTAAGTTTAGTTTCGTACGGCACAGGGTTTATTTGGTAACATTAAAATGAAATCTTAAAAATTCTCAAATTAATTATGAGTGATCTAAAAATTTATCTGATGTGAGGAAAATTATCGGAGTTGATTTTCGTTATGCGCGTGATGTTTAAACGGTGTTCCGACCAAAATGAAACTTTATAACGATGTTTTCTTAATAAATTTTGCGAATATGATCTAATGTTTGTCGAACTCTCAGGATATTACTAAAATAATTTATCTTACGAGAATGTGAAATAAAAAATTTACGGATGAATAGTAAAAGTGAATAGTAAAAGTGAATAGTAAATTCTCGAAAATGAAAAGTAACCTGAAAGTGTGGGTGGTTACAGTCTCCCCCCGTTGGAGAAATCACGTCCTCGTGATTTAATTGTTACTTGATGGTGATGCTCCTTCAAAAAGGTGAGGGTACTTTAGACGCATTTGGTCATCTCGTTCCCATGTAAATTCTGGGCCACGTTGGGAGTTCCAGCGAACTTTGACAATTGGTATTCGACTCTGTTTTAATTGTTTGACCTCTCGATCCATGATCTCCACAGGTTGTTCAATGAAGTGCAGATCGTTGCTGAGTTTGAGTTCATCGAGTGGAATAACTAATGATTCATCGGATAAACATTTCTTTGGGTTGGATACATGAAAAGTGGGATGTACATTACTGAGTTCCGATAGGAGCTCAAGTTTATACACCACTGGACCAACCCTAGCTAGGATTTTGAATGGACCTATGTATCTTGGGTTTAGTTTTCCAGGTTTACCGAATCGTATGACACCTTTCCAAGGTGAGACTTTTAGCATAACCTTGTCTCCAACTTGGAATTCCAAAGGTTTGCGTCGTACATCGGCATAACTCTTTTGTCTATCTCTTGCTTTTTGTAACTGATTTTTGACTTGTATGATTTTCTCTGTTGTTTCACGAATGGGTTCTAGACCAGTGAGTTGAACATCTCCCACTTCGGCCCTGCGATGACAGCGATCGGCACTTTCGACTGTAAAGTGCTTCAAAGGGTGCTGCCTTGATACTCGCGTGATAAATGTTATTGTAGGAGAATTCAACCAATGGTAAATGGTTATCCCATCCTTTTCCAAAGTCGATCATACAAGCTCGAAGCATGTCTTCCGGCGTTTGAATGGTTCGTTCACTCTGACCATCAGTTTGAGGGTGATACGTTGTACTCATGTCTAGGTTTGTTCCGAAGGCGTCTTGGAGTGATTGCCAGAAGTTTGAGGTAAATCTACCATCTCGGTCAGATATGATAGAGATTGGTGCACCATGTTTTGAGACTATTTCCTTGACATAAAGTCGAGTCAGTTGATCCATCTTGTAAGTCTCTTTGATTGGTATAAAGTGCGCAGACTTTGTGAGACGATCCACTATGACCCAAATGGAGTCATAACCGTTGGATGTCTTTGGGAGTTTAGTGATAAAATCCATTGTGATTCGTTCCCATTTCCATATCGGAATCTCGGGTTGTTGTAAGAGACTGGATGGTTTTTGGTGTTCAGCCTTCACTTTGGAACAAGTAAGGCATTTACTGACGTAGGTGGCAATATCAGCTTTCATGTTTGGCCACCAATAGAGTAGTTTTAGATCATGATACATCTTATCGGATCCGGATGTACGAATATTTGGATTTGTAGGATTCAAGCATGATTAAGTCTCGTAGGCCACCATAAAGTGGTAACCAACTTCGTCCTTGGAAGCATAAAGTTCGTCGAACGGGTTTCAAATTTCTTCTATATCATGCCGTCCAATTTCTCCTTCTCAATGTCTTGTTGTTTCACTGCCCGCTTGAGCATTGAGTATTTGAGCAGGGAAATTTGAATTGATGGTTAGGACTAAAGCTCGAATTCGTAGAGGTTTAACCCTTTCCTTCCGGCTCAGGGCATCTGCTACTACGTTGGCTTTTCCTGGATGATAGCGAATGTCGCAATCGTAATCGCTCAGCAGTTCCAACCATCGTCGTTGCCTCATGTTTAATTCCTTTTGATCGAGAATGGGTTGGAGACTTTTGTGGTCGGTAAACACAGTACATCTAGTACCGTATAGATAGTGTCTCCAAATTTTAAGTGCAAAGACTACTGCTCCTAACTCCAAGTCATGAGTATTGTAGTTTTCTTCTTGTTTCTTGAGTTGTCGTGATGCATAAGCCATGACTTTTTCTCGTTGCATGAGTACGGCTCCTAATCCTTGGTGTGAAGCATCTCAATAGACTACAAAATCTTCGATCCTATCTGGCAATGCTAGAATAGGGGCACTACAAAGTTTTTGTTTTAGGATTTGGAAAGCTTCTTCTTCATCTTCGTTCCAGATGTACTTCTTGTTTTTTCGAGTTGGCGTAGTCAAAGGTTTGGTTATTGAGGAAAACCCCTCAATAAACATTCGATAATAACCGGCCAAACCTAGAAATTGAAGAATTTATGTAGGTGTTGTAGGTGTTGGCCAATCCTTGATAGCCTCATTTTGGGATCAACATGCGGCCGTGCTATCGATAACATGCCCAAGGAATTGTACTGACTGAATCCAGAATTCGCATTTAGAGAATTTTGCGTACAACTTCTATTTCTTGAGCAAATCTAAAATCGTTCTCAGATGATCTTTATGTTCTTCTTCGCTTTTGGAGTATATGAGAATATCATCGATGAATACTATCACGAACTTGTCCAAGTATGGCTTACACACCCGATTCATGAGATCCATGAATACTGTTGGTGCATTCGTCAAGCCAAACGGCATTACTTGGAACTCGTGATGACCATAGCGAGTTCTAAAGGCTATTTTTGGAATGTCTTCTTCTCGAACCTTAACTTCATGGTAACCCGATCGAAGGTCTATTTTTGAATAATAGGTCGAACCTTGTAGTTGATCGAATAGATCGTCGATTCTTGGCAAAGGGTATCGGTTCTTTATGGTTAATTTATTTAGCTCACGATAGTCGATACACATTCGTAACGATCCATATTTCTTTTTCACGAACAAGACGGGAGCTCCCCAAGGTGAGGAACTAGGTCGGATAAACCCCTTGTCCGAAAGTTCTTGTAGTTGATTGGCCAGTTCTTGCATCTCGGATGGTGCTAGTTCAGGGGGAGCGCGGCCTTGGCGCCGCTCCCCGGCACTAAATCACTTTGAAACTCTACTTGGCGTGATGGTGGAAGTCCGGGTAAGTCTTCAGGGAAAACTTCAGGAAATTCACGAGCGATAGGAACCTCTTCAAGTCGTTTTTCTTTGGATTCCTTCTCGGTAACATGAGCTAAAAATGCGTAACATCCTTTTTCAATGTACTTCATGGTTTTCATACATGAGATGATGTTTAAACGAGTTCCACTTTGATCACCACGGATGACCAAAGTTTCATTGTTACAAGGAATGTGAACAACTTTTTTCGCCACAGATGATGTTGGCTCGATGTTTTGACAACCAATCCATGCCAATAACAACATCGAAACTTCCAAGTTCGATTGGCATGAGATTGATGCTGAATGGGTGATCTAAAGGGTTGAGGGTATAGTTTTGGAGTACAGTATTGGTGTTTACTAAGTTTCCATTGGCTAATTCAATACTATAGTGAGTATCCATAGTGGTTGGTGCAATATTAAGTAAAGGTGCAACTTTGGAAGATATAAAGCTCATATTAGCACCGGAATCGAATAAGACCTTAACAAGATGATTATTGAGTGAAAACATACCAGTGACTACGTTCGGGTCTTGTTGAGGTTCGCCGTTGCCCATAACATAGGCTCTACCACGAGCATCTCCGCCTTGTTGGCCACGGTTTTGAGGACAATTGGGTTTGACATGTCCTTTCTCCCCACACCCGAAACATGTAACTATCGGTTGAAGATTAGCTCCAGTAGCCACAACTTTGCTTCTACAGTCTTTAGCAAGATGTCCTGGTTTTTCACACTTGCGGCACTTGGCTGGGCAAGGACCCATATGATGGTAGTTTCATTTATTGCACTTTGGGTAGGTTCCACCATAATTTCCTCCAACTGTGCTTGCAACATAAGCCGTTGAGGCTTCTTGTCTTTTGTTTTGTTGTTGATGGTGTTGGGTGTTACGATTTTGGTTGTTGGAAGTGTTTCTTTGGTTGTTATCCCATTGTCGTTTGTTGTTTTTGTTTCGGTTGTTATTGTTGTTGGTATGGTTGTTGTTATTACGGTAGTTGGTGTTGTTGGTGGTAGTGTTGAGATTCTGTCTTTGGGTAGCTCCTGTTCGAACTACTTGATCCATGAGACTTCAAGACATTCGCATAGCATCATCAAGTGACTTTGGATCAAACGATGTCACGTTTCCCTGGATGATAGGCGTAAGTCCCCAGATATATCTCTCTAACAGCTTTTCAGTTGTTGGAACCATTGATGGAAATAGTATCGCCAATTCTTGAAATCAGCAGTTGTAAGTGGTGATGTCAACACCCTTAAGAACATGGTTCCAGAACTCTACTTCCAGTTTATGTATCTCACTACGAGGGCAATACTCCTTGATCATTAAACCCTTTAGAGCAACCCAAGAGATTTGATAAGCACTCATGATGCCTATTGGTTGAGCAACTGCATTCCACCATGATAATGCCTGATCCAGTAGTGTACAAGTGGCATATTGAACTTTGTCGCTGATTGAGAACATAGACTCCATTCTTTCAAACCAGCGAGTTAAACCCACGGCTCCTTTAGAACCCTTGAAATTTGTGGGTTTGCAACTCATAAATTCTTTGTATGAGCAACCTCTAGTTGCCCTAGCTGCGGAAAGCCTAGCATCTTCAGTGGCGGCAGCCACGGCAACCGGCGGCTTCAAAGCAGCGGCGGCGGCGGCTGCTTCAGCGCTTGTTGCGGCAGCCAGGCGGTTTCAAAGCGGCCGGCCTTCAGCGGCTATGGCTACTCATTCAGCGTTAATTGCTGCATTCACTCGGGTAGTAATCATTCGCTCAATGGCAGCTGGAGTCATTGGTTGAGGTGCTATCGCTTTCTTTGGCGGCATGATTCTATCATATAAAAGATATTTCGTAAGTAGAGGGTTGGTAAAATAAGCACGATTTTTGACTGGAATGATAGAATAATAACGTTGGAGGTTTAAACCATAACACATGATAGCATAAAACAAGAGTCTTTATTCATATAACGTTGATTGATTTACAAAATCAAAACCTATTACAAGCTTCTTCAAAATTTACTAACTGAAACTTTCAGTTTAGTAATTACAACGTTTTACTACTGTTAGCTATTACATGGATTACATAGATTTTTCTAACTGAGTCTAATCAGTTTAGAAGTGCAAAAGATAACTAGTATTATCACACTAGTCTATTATAGGTTTAGAATATCCTAGTAACTCTGGTTGATTGGCAACTTCTTGGTTTAGTGTGTCATGAAGGAATGCGTTGATTAGATCTGAGATGCTATAGTGCCCATACTGACATTCTTGTTGAATCAATGGTGGTCGTGGTACTATCCACAATGAGTGATCCAACTCATCACATATAGGGATGGAAAAGGGAAATGGTGGTGGTGGTGATGGAAAAGTATTAGTTTCTTGAGACGAGGTTAATGCTTCAATAAAATAGAAATTATCGTCTGATGATGAAGAGTAGTTCAAGATGCGGGATATAGGTCGGTAGGATTAGTGATACATGTGCATTGGTAGATGAAAAAGTGTCCTCAATATCTGAGTTTGACGGGATAATAATGGGGTAGGCGGAAGAAGACATGATATCTACAATAAGTATTATGATGTTAAAATAGTTATAATATTTAGGGGAATGCTTTAAATAATTCAAGTGTATATATCAATATACTAATATGTTAACGTTATTATAACATGTCTTGAAAGTCCATAATCGTCTGGAGGATGGAAGGCACGGAGAACGAAAGGCTATAAAAATGTTTTTGTTTGTAAAAGTAGTTATAGTTTAAGTCTCAATTTAGACTCGTTTCTCTATAACTATGGCTCTGATACCAATCTGTAACACCCCAATTTCGTGATATGCGTGAATTCAAACTGGTATTACTTGATGGCACAACAGTCATAATAATAGAAAACGATCTCTAAAGGAGTCGTTTTAAAAAGGCTTTATCATTCAAATATATCAGAGTTTACAAAATAGGTCCTAGTTAGTTACATTGATTACAAAACACATCAATATAAAGTTTTTGATGTTTTGTGAATGATAAATTATTTATCTATATAGCCTTCTTGATCTTGCCCTTCCGTGCCAGCTTGTGACATTATGGACCTGAAATACATGCTTAAAACTGTCAACACAAAGGTTGAGTGAAATTCATAGAGTTTGTTAAATGGTTGAACACATTATGTTGGTAGTGTGAGTTAATTAGACTCACACCAATGGTTTTGAAAACAAAACAGTTATTATTAGACTAAGCATCATGCAATCAAGGCGTTAACGTGTTCCAAATTTAATTGGAGAAATTGTTGGTACGTGCCTTAATAGGTAAAATTGCCATTTTTACCTAATGTTACTCAAATATAGTGCGTTTGTTTGCCTTTAACGGGGCCAACACAAACGGGATTTGTCAATCCCAATAGATCTATTCACAATATTCGCGCCCACTCTCACATATTGATTAATGATTCATGATTTAGGGACTTATGTTTGGCAAATGCGGTAACTTAGTGCTAATAAAACAATCGGATAAGCATACAGTTTGAAAGCAATGTGTTCGGCTTAAAATAAAGCAGGTATCTCCCCCAAGGGTTTGTAAAACAATTATGTAATAGAAAGTGGGGCTATGAACTCACCGAGAGTTGATGATGTTAAGTGTTTAAACGGATATGATGGATAGCCGGGAAACCTCTACGTGCAACCTAAAATGGAATGTTGCGACTTAGGTTTGGAATAATGTTTTAGGAAAACATAAACCATTCTATATATATTTCTATGTTGATCATGATGTAGTCAATTATCATTTGATGTTTATAGAAAGATCTTTAATATGTGAAACGTATTTAGTTTATAGATATCGTACTACCGTTCGGGCCATCATAATTCAGAGGTCAAAAAACGTTAGGAGCTAGGACACTTTAAATCGTAAATCCAAAGAACTCGTCGATACGTTTTACTCAAATAAAACCCCTCACATGAAGCTCCCTACTATTGTAGCAATTAGTAGATACAACATATGTTCAGAGTGAAGATTGTTATATAAATAAGTTTATCATATTTTTAATAAGTATCAAGTTTTTACAAGTTCTCGTCGTTTCAAAAATATGATTACCTTAGTTAACGGTCTTGGGTAAATAAGCCTTGAGGCTTTAGCCATGGCCTTGCCGTGACTTTGGTCTTGACTACCATGGTCTTGAGACTTAGCTTTGAACTTAGCCGTAGCCGTGGTCTTGGCTTATGGCCATTAGGCCTCTTGGTTTGCTTTTAGTTGTGACAAAATTATAGTTATGAGACTAAATAAAGGGCAGTTTCTGTTTTTGAAAGATAATGGCCTGTTTATGCGTTTTCAAGGTCCGAGCTTCTTTTAAACGGAAGGAAAACGTCGTTCCGGAAAACTTTAGTGTTTTAACTTTTTGATGATTCGGACCAGAAGTACCACTTTTTACACGACCAGACCCTTAACAGTTTCAATATGGCAGTTTTGGCGTTTTAGTTTCGCTAACTTCTTTTGACTATAACTTTTGACTCGTTTGTCCGTTTCGGGTGATTCAAATTGCTATGTTTACCTTTTTATCTTGTCTACCATATTATGTAAGTTAGAAAGTCCATATGTTACTGATTTTAATGGCCTCACATGTGTAGAATATGACTAGTTTACTAGTTTGTTACTTTTATGACAATATGTGAATTAAAACAAGTGATTGAGTATATGTACATCATGAATCAACATAGTAACTATATATATAGCATGAAATAGTTAAGATTATGAATAATAAAGATGAGATGATAGTGGTGGTGATAAGTTGCTTACAACTTTTGGCTTTCAATAAGAAAGGAGTAACTTAGTAAGGATAGGACTTTGATTGATCACTTAAGACTTTGGATTGAGCTAGCTTTCCACACCTTGGCACCCTTGCAATCTTGAAGAGTTTGTGATGAAGTACTAAGTGACTTGAGTGGATTTAAACTCAAGAGGATCACTTAAACTTGCTAGAGATTTGATGTAGTACTTGATACTTGAAGCTTCTTTGCATAAACTTGGAGTTTAAAGATCAAATGATGGAAGATATGATGGATTTAGTGTATGAACGACCCAAATCAGTTTGTGAGGGTATTTAGGATGTATTTCACTTTCTATTTATAGGAGGGTAAGTTTGGTTAACCATATATTGGGTTAAATATTAACCATGGTTAAGTTAGGACACTTGTAATCATCTAAATGAACCATGGTTAGGATTAAGCCACCAATATGATGACTCCCCCCCCCCCCAAGAGGCGGTCACAATGTGCCTAGGTGGCTTAAATGATAAGTTTTGATAATATCTTGAGTTTAGAGTAAGTTTTGGTTCCGTTAAATGCCAACCGTAAGTCGTTAAGCCATAAAACGTAAAACCGGGTATCGTAAAAATACGAAACTTACAGGAATGATGATACTCATCATTATACTCCATCTAAAAATATAAAATGAGTGATAAGTCTCATTGGGTGCAAAAACGATGCTTAAAGCTGGAAATACGGGTCAAAAACGCGTAATTCGCGCTTTTATCAGAAAAGAACGAAATTTCAGGGAAACGACCGTGAATGTATTTAGAGTAGACTAAAAATAGTCTAAAAGTGATGTGAGATGTCAAAATGTGGTTTTCGTCATACGCGGGATAACTTTACAGTTATACGTGAAGTCTAAAAGTTACGCGATTTAAGCAAAAATGTAGAACGTACAAGGTCATTTTCTTTATGGTTAAGGAGGAGGAAATATGTTTGACTTTTCTAAAAATGTAAAAGTGTCAAAACATATTAGAAACACACGGAATCGTTAAGTCCGGATGTAAGTAGAATTGTTTAAAACGTAAGTTTAGTTTCAGACGAAGGGTTTATTTGGTAACATTTAAATGAAATCTTAAAAATTCTCAAATTAATTATGAGTGATCTAAAAATTTATCTGATGTGAGGAAAATTATCAGAGTTGATTTTCGTTATGCGCGTGATGTTTAAACGGTGTTCCGACCAAAATGAAACTTTATAACGATGTTTTCTTAATAACTTTTGCGAATATGATCTAATGTTTGTCGAACTCTCAGGATATTACTAAAATAATTTATCTTACGAGAATGTGAAATAAAAATTTTACGGATGAATAGTAAAAGTGAATAGTAAATTCTCGAAAATGAAAAGTAACCTGAAAGTGCGGGTGGTTACATGATGCATGTAAACTGTCGCAGATAAATGTCCATGAAAAAAAGCATTCTTCACATCAAGGTGATGAATAGGCCATGCACGAGACACCTAATAAATGGTATAATCCCCATGATCTCCATTCACCTATTAACCAAATATTTTACAGATACAAAATGTATTCCCCAAGACCATAAATGGGCAGGGCTAATAATGACTAACGAGGACTAATACTAGACAAATACAAATAAAGATATAGTAAATCTATTCTGCTAATACTATTTTCTACCTTTTATATTTATCTAGTTATTAGCATGTTTGTCTCTTGAGCAATACACATAAAATATACAACAATCTTAAGACAGATTCCTTATATTGCTACGTACTTACGATGGTCGTTCATGCGAGAAACACCAAATCGAAGGGTTGATTTTTAAGATTATTCTATTGATAATATTTTGTTAAAGAAACTAAAACTGCTTTCTTTTGATAAATTTATTGTTGATGGTTAGTTATTGGTATTAAATTACATGTAATTATGTGAGTAACTCATGTTGAATACTTTGGACGGTTATGGTATTTTAAAACATGCAAAGCTATGATACTCTCATCTACGAATGAAAATAAATATATAACTAGGATACTCCTAGTTCATGGTATATTGCCTCACTTTGCGTAAATGCTGGTATAGGTTAGTGCTTAATAGATATAACTTTGGAGTAAAAATGAAACTGGAATACTTTATTTTCGGTTTAAAAAAAAATAAAAAAAATTAAAATTGCTATGTTGCATTGTTCGATAGTAAGCAATTAACTATTTAGTTATAATAATGGTATCGTAAAATAAAGTATGCATACTACATTTTTTAGTGTATGTATATCTGGTTTAGAAGATGATAAGAATCAACTTTGGTTGTTTAAATGTATTTTATTGCTTAATTATGTGACCTTGCTTTGTGTTGCTTTGTGTCAAAGAGATTGAATTGAAACTTTCTTTGTTTCAAAAAGTGATATAATTATTATGAAACCATTGCGTACGACAAGCAACTATATATATTTTTTTTAGTTGTAGTTTTATGGAATCATTTTTAATGATAAATCATTAACGTGTTAGTCTCGAAAATTACCGAATCATTACATTATGGTAAAATAATAGAGTTCTTGAATCATGAACGTTTGAGATTCCTTTAATTTCTTGTTGAGACTAAGATATGTAAATTAAAAGTTTGGTGGTAACCGTATTTTAGCGGTTTGTTTTTTGCCGTAAAAGAATTTGTAGAAAAGTGTTAAGTTGGCCAAACTGGGAATATGGATAAGGGGAAATTCCCAAAAGGGGACAAAAAGTTGGGCATTGGTCACTTTGAGGTACAAAAATAAAGCCTCTTCTCAATTTGGTCATGCGCGAATGTGCGAATGTGCGACTCCACCCAAATAGTGACACGTGTCCACCCAATTGTTAGACAACAAGTACCCTTCCAATAATTATTTCCCACTAAACGGACAACAAGTACCCTTCCAACAACAATATCCGATGCAGAGAACGTATGCAACGACGCGTGAGAATTCCGCTAATGCGCGATTGAAAAAGTGGATCTCAAAAAGGTACCATTGGGAACTATCAAAATCTTTCTTCGGTAATCAAATCCTTTTTTTTTTTGTTTTTAGTTTTTAATTTAGTTTTAATTTATCAATTCAAAATTGTGAATTAGTAAATCAAATTTACACACACAAAATCACACACACATTATCCAAACCGTAATTCTTTCAATTTTTTGATACAAATGGTATGTTTATCGCTATAATTTATGTTTAATCTCATATTATGTTTTAATTACATTAATTTTTTGGATTAGGTTAATTTTTTGGTTCTTGATGATAACCCCTGTTTTGATAACTCCCTAATGATAATCCCCTTAATTTTAAGTTACCAATGTTAGCCGGTTACCCCTGTTTTTGTTGGTTTTTGCAACCCCTGTTTTTGTGGGTTTTTGGATTAGTTAAATTTTGTGGGTTTTTGATAACCCTGTCCCGACATTTGGTTAAGTTATGAATGTTAGCCATTTTGTAAAGTAGATGCCTGATCTTTTTAAAATCATGTGTTTAATTTAGTGAAGAAATGCAAGTTCTGAATTTGAATGCTTGTTATTATGATGTTTGTGAGTGAACTGCAAATTTAGAAAATATGCTGAAAATGATTATAAATGTGATTATAACTGTTTAATTTGTGCATTTTTGTTATTATGTTGTTATAATGATGTTTTAGAACTGCAAAATAGATAATATGCTGATTTTGAGCTTCAGTTATGTGTATAATTAGGATGAATAATGAATGGATAAGTGTGTATGTGTATAATTAAGATCTTGTTTAGAGAATTGTATGTACTTCTAATTGCTTTGTATGTATAGGAATCTGATGCGAAGCTTCATGTTCGAAGCAAATGCGTACTTTCAATTGGTTAAAGACAGAATAAATGAAAACCGTCGTAGACTGTTTCGGTCAACATGCTTTGGTCCATGGTTGGATTTGAATTCTTTTGAGAACGATGAGAGTCTTATACATTATATGCTTCAAAAGCAAATTAAGTCTGACGATGACCAGTTTGATTTGCCACTACTTTATGATGTTAATGGACATGATCTTCATTTTGGACGGCGTCAATTTCACCTCATTACTGCTTTTAAATTTGGAATGCCTAGTTTCCGTAAGTTTAGAATTGGTGATATCATATTTCGTGACCGGGTATTTCCGCATAAGGTAGGTGAGGACTTAAAAAGCATAGATCTTCTATGTTTGATTGAGGATGAAGTGGTTTTTACCAAAGTATCTGATGAAGACGCAGTCCGAGTTTGCCTTTTGTTATCTCTTGAGGTCATATTTATGGGGCGTGACTTGTTATCAGTGGTTGATGATACATATCTTAGGATGGTTGAGAATTTTGAAGACTGGAATAAATTTCCTTGGGGGGAACTCATTTGGAGACAGTTGTACGATGCCATTCGAAATTTCAAGTCATATCAGAAGATGGAATATTCGTTGTCTGGATTTGTTTTATGTTTCAAGGTTAGAATTGTTTCACGAAATTGTTTTTAACTATAATTATTTGTTTTAAGTATTGCTAAAAAATCTGCTTTTAACTAAAATCTGATATTATGTATATGTATATGTTTTTTCTTTCAGATATGGATCTTAGAGTCTTCTACACAGAGCTGGCTTTGGTGGAGTAAGGAAACAGGTGTTATCCCAAGAGCACTTTCATGGTCTAAGAATGTTTCATTTCAAAAATTGGAGAATTTCGGGCCTTTTTTCGTGAGGCAAGTGTTTGTACTATCTTTCTAAATGTACTAGTTGACTATCATTATTGTTAATCCTTATCTTACTTCATGTTTAGGACAAAGAAACAAACAATGATCTATATCCCACGAGAGCTGAGGCCGATTGAGTGGTACACAGGAGGCATTAGGTTTTTAACTGGTATGCACCTAGACCCCCTTCGTTGTCCATGGAGATCTTTTGAGGATTATCTGCGTAGACGAGCAGTAAGCTCGTTCGAAAATGCATAGTATGTCGAACCCGAGCAGAAGGCTCGAGTTACTCTTCAGGATCGTGTTAAGACATTGCAGGATATTTGCAATGGTTTGTTGATTTTACCTGCAGAGGTCAAAAGTTTGAGAGCACGGGTTTGGAAACTTCAAACCATTATTCAGGTATTTTGTATAACGATAACCATAAACACCACGCATATATACGGCAGGTTTCATAAGAGTTTACTAACCGATTTTGTATATACGCAGTGTTTCATAAGAAAAAAATATGATGGACATACTCAGCAGTACAAATCACTGGTTAGTATTATTTTTTTTCTTTACATGTTTGTAACAAGAGGCGGAGATAGTTATCTGAATTGCCTATATTTTACAAAGATAGTGATGATAAGGTTACTGATCTTGGTGATGAGTATTGCTCAAATTTAAATGATAATTTTCTAAATGTGTTTGATTCGGCAATCAAATCATCACGGGAGAAAAGTATTGATGATTTCCAAGAGGTTTTTACAACTTTTACTTTTAATACATATTACTCCTTTTTTTTTTAATTTTTTTTTACTTCATGCAGAATGAGTGTGACGAAGATGAGAAATATGTCGAAGAGGTTTGTACAGCCTGAGCTACATTACATATTACTATTTTAAAGTAAATACTAAGTTTGTTTTTATTACCATGCACACAGAATGATTGTGCGTTTTTGGCTACCCAAGATCGTGTAGCAACTGAAAAGCAAAAGGTTGAGATTCGACGGTTGCAAAGAGTCAAGGAAGAGAGGCTACGGGTCTTGATGGAAGAAGAAAAACTGTGAATAGTAGAAACCATATGTTGAAAGCCCCTCACATGAAGCTTGCTTTGCAAAATTGTGTGTCAAAGAAGAGGCATCATCAACTAGTACCTAGGCTAGAATTTACGGAAGTAGATGCTCCTGTGAAAGTCCCTCCTCTGGAGCAACTCAAAAAGAAAAATGATATCTGCAATCCTTATATGATTAAGCTGTGTAGTGAACTCAAACCTTGGCAAGAGGTATGTCATACGATAACATATGTAGATGTTGTACTCAAGGTCATTTATGTAGATGTTGTACTCAAGGTCATTACTTATATTTTGTATACCATGTAGGATCTAAAAAGGCCGTCCAAAAGGATTGATAAAGTTTTTGTCCATCGTGAGTTGGAGGATTTTATACAAAATTCTTGGTGTTCTCGTTGCAAGTTTCCTTGGTCCAATGATATTGTTGTTGATCGCTTTTCCTGGGATTGTTTTGTTGGGCTTGACTCTAATCGTGAAGGCTGGTTCCGTGATGAGGTAATTAAAATAAGCCTTTTTTAGTATATGGTTTTCTTTTATGGTATTTAGTCTATATGCGCTTTACCTCTTTTGTTTGTGGTTAACTGTTTGTAGTGGTGCACACAAAGTCGGCCGTCGATTGCAATTATCCAATCTTTTGTATGTTCCTTTTTATGATTGGGTTTATAGTGTGTTTTATACGCTAGGTAGTGGCCTATCTATTGTTCCTTTTATTTTGTATAAATGTTAGTTATGTCCTCCGTTCAGTCCTTTGTAGTTTGGTCTGGTTGCACATTTGCATTGGTAGCTATGTCGCGCCCTGGTCGTCTAGGTGAGCTTGGTTTTGCGTGCGATAGTGATTCTCTTCAGGATCGATGTGTCTTTTTTAGATGGAAGTCATTGTCGCCGTGGTGGGAAAGTATGGTTCGCGTGCGCTTTTGATATTGCCGCACGTATAGGTATTTGGATGACTTAATCCATGAGGTTCTTCAGTAGCGGCTCGATCGTGCATCGGCTAATTCCGTTACGTTTCTCGAGAGGTGCGGGCTCATGAGCGTTCTCAGGTCACGCTTACGGGGAATGTTACGCTAGGCACATGCCGCTCTTCGTCCGCATCGCTTATATCAATAGTATTCGTGTGTTGTAATGGTTCACTGTGTGTGATTTGAAATGTGATGTATCCGGAGCATAATTTAAAGTTATAGTCTAGCTGTAGTTACTCTTTCGCATAGGTGTTGTGGTGTTTGATTTGTGTTTGGTCTGCGTGTTTGAATTATGTTTGTAAAATTCTGTTTAATATAAAGTGCGGTGTTGTATTTTTTCGATTTGTTGCTTTGTATTTCAGATATAGCCGGTGGTATTGTGTGGATATGCCTTACATATTTTTTTTGGTACATGTACAGCATATTGAGCTTTGGGTGATGTATTTGTGGCACTTGCACCATCTTTTGCAGATTGGTCCATCGTTTGCAGATTGGTCCATCGTTAGCAGTTATTTCTTGACACTTCTACTTCAAGATTCAGTCCCACTATTTTATGCTAATAAAGAAGTTTACCGGGCTTGGCATAATGATGTTGATCGGGTATATACAGAAATACAAAGCAACACATCTTATTTATATAACTTTAATTTTTTGCTTTTGAAATTGATGTTATTTTTATTTATATTGCTTGCAGGTGTTCATTCCGATAAATGAACCTAAGAAGCATTGGTCGCTTGCCCAGTTTCACATACAATCCGAAAATGTTATATTTTATGACAGTGCTTATCGTTGTGAAGATGAAGGTCGTGATTGGTATCTCAATATGAGGAATTGTTTGGAGGTCAATCTTCCCTTAATTCTACTCGAGACAGGTGTGTTTGACAGAAAAGAAATTGACCCGAAAACCTACCATATCAAGTTCCATCTTGCACAGAATGTTCCAAAGCAGGGAGGTTTATTTGGTGATTGCGGGGTCTTTGTCTGCATGTTTCTTTACAGGTTAGTAAACCACCCTGATTATATTTGCTATTACTAGTTTTGCCAGTCATAGCCTTACCACAAGTGTTTTGATTAAGATAGGCATGACACAGACCACTAAGATTAACATAAACATAAATTTTCATGAAACATAGGATTACATGACAACTACTTAAGTTACAAACACTCGTGTTAGGCATCCTGAGCCATGACACTTTTATTGGAAAACACACTAGCCAACACTGACAACACCATTGCATCATCGACCCTACCATGGCAAGAAACCCTTAATCTTATCCAGTGAAAGGTCAATATCCCGACCCCTTAGTTCGAACTCGCTAGCTAGAACCTTCAGCCTCCATCGGTTTGATGTAATCTTTCCTTTGAAGTTCATTTGAAAACTCGCCATTTTCTTAGGTAGAAAATGCGGTAGTAGTCCGCAACTCCTCCACAAATTCACCCCTTTCACGATTCATCGATCCACCTTCATGCAAACCTAATATCCGCCGCCGCCAATACTCGAACCGATGCCCTCCGACAGTACAAGATGAACATATCCTCCCATTGATAAGAATTTGACGCTTCACGTAACTCATTCAACTTAAATTGTCCTGCCATGGCTTATTTTTTTACTTTGATCCAAATATTAACCAAAACTTGAATCATGAATAGATGTATATGCATGCTTAAATAGCATAATCAATGACAAAAGATCCAAAAAATAATCACATGCAAAGCCTTAATGAAAGGCTGGGAATTAACCAAGGTAGAAAACAAATAAACAAGCATATTTCAGTTTGACCAACTTTATGAGGTCTCGATAATTGTCATTTGACTAGATAATGTTGAACATAGGCATCATAAAACAGTATCTCATTTGGTTGTGTTTCCTATACTGTATACCAACAGATCCACAATGTACTAGTTCACCACATACTGATAGTCCTTGTATAATTAGAGTTGTATTGTATTTGTCGACATATTCATAGTCCTTAGAAACCGGCTTAGATGTGGTTCATTTGGGTAGTATGTAAAGGTGAAAACATGGATGGGTTGTGTAATGGGTCAAATGGGTATCTTGAACTAATTGATTGGTTTGTATCTTGAAACCTCAATTATATAGGCATCATAAATGTGTCATATAGTTAGTCTAACCAAACTACAACAGTATCCTATACTGTATACCAACAGATCCACAATGTACTAGTTCACCGCATACTGATAGTCCTTATTTATTAAGTAGAGTTGTATTGTATTTGTCGACATATTCATAGTCCTTAGGAAACTGGCTTAGATGTGGTTCATTTTGGGTTGTGTAATGGGTCAAATCGGTATCTTGCTTGGAAGGCCAAGAACTTTGTTCCTTTCATCAAAAGCTTTCATTGCAATTTGTTTGGGGGTTAGGTTACAACTAGTTGCTTAATTTTTTGAGCTTGAGTCACACTTTGTATACTTAATTGAATTTAGTGGCCAAACCTCCTCAGGAGATTATGGCCTTATAAAGTGGAGGATAAAATTGTTTGGTGAGTTATGGATATTGAAATGAAACTGTTTTGAGTCACTATTATAGTCAAAAATCACTCGTCATCATGACTGCATTTTGTATCACCACTTTGGTATTGATTCTCGCAGCTTTAGCACAAATAATTTAGATGTTCTATTGTAATTCAGCTTTAGCATAAAAAATAGGAAACTGGTAGTTGGCTAATATGAAAAGTAGTAGTTGGCTAATATGAAAAGTAGTAGTTGGCTAATAATTGAGATGTTCTTTTGTACAAAGATTACTGGGATATGCATTTTGGCATATATGAAAAGTAGTAGTTGGCTAATATAAGTATAAAGGAAAAGTAGTAGTTGTGGCCTTGGGGCACTCAAAATGGCTTAGGAAACTGGCTTAGATGTCTTAGGAAAATGGCGTAGGAAACTGGCTTAGATGGGTTAGGAAAATGGCTTAGATGTCAAAGGTCAAAAAACTGT
Source organism: Chrysanthemum makinoi (assembly GCA_910596185.1). Classification (NCBI taxonomy): domain Eukaryota; kingdom Viridiplantae; phylum Streptophyta; class Magnoliopsida; order Asterales; family Asteraceae; genus Chrysanthemum; species Chrysanthemum makinoi. The sequence continues at coordinate 220,062,916 of OU343217.1, forward strand.
AATGGTGAAAACATTGATGGGTTGGCTAAAATGTTAATAGAATCTTAATATTGCTGTATTGTTCTCAGATACGTGTTGGCTTATGGAATTCCTTTGCATGTTGATAATCCAACACAGGCCGCACTTGCATATCGAGAGTCATTGATCCGTTATTATTTCCGAACGGATATACTGTGCTTGAATTATTTGTGACTTGTTTTTAGGCCACAATTTGTATTTTTGAACATAATTCCCTGAGTTTTTTCCCGGGTGAACATCTTTGTGGCTTGTATAAAGCAGTGACTTGTGTATGGCGTGTATGTATGTTGATTTGAAAAACTTAGTCCATTAAGACTTATGCATTACTTTTTCTACAATACTTGTCCAAAATGTGTGCCATTGGCACTTTGATCTTATCAGTTATACATAAAGAGAGGTCTCATACTTTAAGCTACATTCTTGCAAGTACAACACAACTTCATTCCAAACAAACAACCGGTAGCCTTGCGACATTTATTGTCTCTTGTTTTCTGGACTTCACTTCAATCATGGGTCAACCAAGTTAACATGCTCGTAGCCTTGTGACATTGATGGTTGTAATCCTTGTGAGCTTCCGGGTGTGTTTTGTGATCGTCCGTGATTGCTTTGGGAGTCCGCCTCTGTAGATTTCTTTGCCTGTAATTTATAAAACAATATTATCAAGTTAATACATTGTTCAATAAACCAATGACAAATAAAAATCAAAAGATGTTAGAACGTATTAGTTACCTCGTTCCTAGTGCGCGATTACAAACTCCTCGGTGTGACCACCGCACCGCACCGCCCCGCATGCATTTTCTTCCTCCTCACCTTGAGATCTAATCCGATCTCTCGTTCTTCGGTCTTCCCGCTTGGCTTATCCATATTTGGTGGCTTTACAACCTGCAAACCCGTTGGAAGCTCCCAACTCAGAATTTCTCCAACGGGATATACCAACCCTTGGTATGTAGCTTTTAGATTGGTTGTTCTAAACCAACCTTTAGCCAAATAATTACAACTAGTCAATCCTTGAGCTCTACAAACAGCTATAGCATGACCACATGGCAAACCGTAGTTGCCATTTTCGACATGTGCATGTATCATAATCTAGCCTTACAATATGTTTTCTTCTACGATCATATACCTCGTATATCCTTTTATGCTCAATGGGATTCACTGTCCAATTAGCACTCTTAAACGTTCTGTCCTTCACTTTTGCACTAGCCCAGTCGCTAAGGTCACCCGGAGTTGCATCTAAAGATTGACATAATAATAATTAATTAACAATAACTATAATAATAAGCTTCTATAAAATTAAAAAGATATAGTTTAATAATATATAAAATCATTTAAGTATATACCTTGATACTTTTGTCGTTTGTCACAAAACCATCTTTGTAGAAGCCCTCTATAGTATTCCATTAGCATTGAAATCGAACTCTTCAACATCTTTTGTTAAACTGTTGACTGATTCTCGCGACTGTCGAAGTCATATAATTGTAACGATATCCTGTGCAATGTGCCCTTGACCAATTACTAAGGCCAACCTCCACCAGTTTATTGTAAGCTTCCTTATTTTTTCGTTCAATTTGTGAGAATGCTTCTGCAAACTCGTCGGTTGTGTAACATTTGCAAGTCTTCCAATATAAGGCCTTAATCTTTTTCCCTTGTCCCAAATTAATTTAACATCAAATGCCTACAACAAAACCATGAAATGCATCAGGGAAAACCGTTTGACAAGCTTGTTGTATTCCTAAATGTCTATCAGATATTATAGCCAAATCTGCAACTTCACCGATGCATTCCTTCAAGTGGGTCAAAAACCATGTCCACGCTCTCCCAGTCTCACCCTGAGATACACCGGTCGCGAGAGGAACAATTTGATTATTTCCATCCATTCCAACGGCGAGCATATTTGTACCTAGGTATCTACCTTTAAGATGAGCCGCATCAATTACTATTAGTGGTTGCAAATGGTCCAAGAAACTCCGAATCTAGTTTAGTTAAGCAAAGTATTAGTTTCACAAATAATAATATAACGAATATAAATTTTTTATTAAAATAAAATAGACAGTAATAAATTATTACCGCAACACCAAAGCCTGTAAAAAGCATCTCAAAACGGTCTTCATCATCTGTCTCAATGTGTGTTACCCAACTTGGGTTTTTCAACTTTAAATTATAACAATAATACGGTAATTGTAAAGGAATTTTTCGTCACCGGACAACGCCTCCAATGCTATATTTCTTCCTCCCCATGCCTTTTTGTAAGAAATGTCGATGTTGTATTGAAGGTTGATGTCGTTTACTATGTCATTTGGCTTATATATCCGACTGTGATCTCCCAATTTTGGTATCAACAAATGACCCAACAATTTTGCGGTTGCATTTCGGTGATTAGGATACAATTGTGTTCTCGGACAAGTGTGAATGTCATTTACTTTTCCTAATTTCCATCTTATAATGTCATCTATCTTAGATGAAATTATCTTCCAATTGCAATCGTTATGTATACAAATTACATCATACCTATATGAATCAGATTTTCGTGTTTTAAACTGAAAACCTTCTAAAAGAGCTTTTTCACCGATTGCATACATGCATAATTTTTTATTATCAAATTCATCATCCTCTTTTAGAAAACGTGAGCAATTTTGTGCGACCCCTACTTTTGGTGTTTTAATATTTGGTGTTGGATGATCGGTGGGAGTAGGCATATAGGTGAATGTGTTATTTTTCCATGCATGATTTGGAGGAGTAGACAAAATAGGTTCGTTATTTTCGAAAGTTTCATTATTTGGTTGATTATATGTGTTGTCAATTTCATCACCAAATTCGTCAGGAAGTGCATTAAGATCAAATTCAAAAGTATTAGAAGAAGAAGGATTTACCTTTAAGCCTTTTTTACTCTTCTTAATATACAAATTATGCAACACGGTAGACTTCCCTTTCAAAACTTGATGTACAAAAAAGCCATATCATCATCGTCGACTATTTGGACACAATTATTTCCAACATTGTAAGAAATCCCAATATCATACTCTTCACCGATGTTGAACTTTTTCTTGACTAGAGCAACAAGTTGTGTGCACGTAATATTTTTTGGAAGTGATACACCAAATGTTAAATCTTGGCAAACCAAAAATACACTTAGTTTACCATTCATTTTTTTTTTTTAGTATACACGAACGAATTTTTTTCCTAAGGGAGTGTGATTGTATATGTCCAAATTATATGCATATTATTTAGTTCGCACGTTTGTTCAAATCGCACATTCGCACAATTTTTACTTAAATGCCAATGTACTTTCACGTACTTTCACCGCACCACATTAATTTATATGATCAGGGGCAATAAATTTCAACCTACCCAAATATAATTATTTAGTTCGCACGATTGTTCAAATCGCACATTCGCACAATTCGCACGATTGTTTAAATCACACATTCGCACAATTTTTTACTTAAATGCCAATGTACTTTCACCCGAACCACATTAATTTACACGGTCAGGGGCAATAAATTTCAAAACCTACCCACTTTATTTGTGTATTTTAATTTCAGTTAAAAAATATACAAGAGGTTTAATTGAAATGATGCAGGGGTACAAGTGTTTTAATTGAAGTGGTTTATCGTTAGGTCCAAATATTATACTACACGATTTTTTTAAGGCACTGTGATTGTATATGTCTAAATTTTATGCATTTTAGAATGGGTATGATAAATATTAGAATGTACAAATTTTATAATAAATTTCAAAAACTACCGAAAATATACTTAAATCTTGGCAAACCAAAAATACACTTAGTTTACCATTCATTTTTTTTTTTTTAGTATACCGACTAACTAATTTTTTTTCCTAAGGAGTGTGATTGTATATGTCCAAATTATAGCATATTATTTAGTCAAGACGTTCTTCAAATCGCACATTCGCAACAATTTTTTTACTTTAATGCCAATGTACTTTCACCCAACCACATTAATTTACACGTACTTTCACCACCACACCATTAATTTACATGGTCGCGGCATAAATTTCAACCTACCCAAATATAATTATTTAGTTCAAGACGCTTGTCAAATCGCACATTCGCACAATTTTTACTTTAATGCCAATGTACTTTCACCTCAACCACATTAATTTACACGTACTTTCACCTGCACCACATTAATTTACTATGGTCTAATAAATTTCAACCTACCCAAATATAATTATTTAGTTCATCGACGATTGTTCAAATCGCACATTCGCACAATTTTTTACTTAAATGCCAATGTACTTTCACCCAACCACATTAATTTACACGCATTCTTTCACCCGCACATTAATTTACATGGTCAGGGCAATAAATTTCAACCTACCAAATATAATTATTTAGTTCGACGATTGTTCAAATCGCACATTCAGACAATTTTTTACTTAAATGCCAATGTACTTTCACCCGAACCACATTAATTTACACGCACTTTCACCCGCACCACATTAATTTACATGGTCAGTGCATAAATTTCAACCTACCCAACTATAATTATTTAGTTCGCACGATTGTTCAAATCGCACATTCGCACAATTTTTTACTTAAATAATTGAAATGGTACTGGGTACACATGTTTTGAAATCCCCTATAAATATTGAATGCATACTAACAAGTAACACACAAACAAACACTAACAAACAAAAACACAATTTTCTCAAAAATGTCTAAAAAAGACTTCAGCCAACAATTTCCGGAACAAAAAGATTTCGGCCAACAAGTTGATGAAGTTGAAATTTTAAGAGAAATGGAGACAGTAGAAAGAGAAGCTGCTCTTAATGAGGAAGCAGAAAGGGAGATAGCAAAAAGAGAATCTACTCTTAAGGAGGAAGTTTAAGGGAGCGACTTAGGCTCCAACATGAAGAAATGTTGTTAGAGATGGAGGAAGTCGTCAAGGAGCAACAAAGCGAAAGGGAGGAAGAAGAACGTCGGGACAGAGAATTCGATGCTTTGTACAAAGAGTGGGATGAGAGCAGATTTGAAGGTTGTCGTGACTATCTTTACGACGATGGTTACGACTCTAACAACTCACAAACTTGGGATCACCCGGATTATATTTAGTTGTGTCGAAGTTTACTTATCATTTGTTTGTTTCGCTTTCTCATGGTGGTAGTTGTGTCTTTGTGTCTTTCGTTTGTTGTTTGTATTAATTAATATCTTTGTTTTGTTCTAATCTAGATGTCAATTATTAAGAAAGTATATATTGTAGCAATAATTAATATTTTTATTTTTATTTTTTATGTTTTATTTTTTTGTTTTGTTGAACATTTTTTGGCTAGTTTTTTTTTTGTAACTGTTTGTTTACGTTGCGAACGCTTATTAAACGAAATAATTTTTTGCTTTTTAAGTTTAACTTCAACTCCGCTTTGTGAGAAAGTTTCTTTTTAATACTGTCTAAAACGTTCCCGATTGTAATATTCAAAGATGTGGAGGGTGTTCATTATCACAGATAGGCCTGTGAATTAAATTTTAAATTTGTATTGTTTTTTCAGTTCATAGTGTTAGAACTCTATTGTGTTCCTTTACATTTTTTTCATACATACGCAGTTATGTTTTGTAATCATTCTTTTCGACTGGTTTTACCATTTAAATGATTTTTGGATCTATATAATGGTACAATTACCTACGCACTTAAATTATATACGTCCAAATAACCACCAAATAATCTCACCTAATCTCATCTAGATCTGCTTTTTTCAACAACAATGGCCACTCCCAATCTAGATGAACTCAAGGCAAGAATGGATCTCAAAACATTGCGACATGTTTCAAGCTACTTTTCAAGAAAGTGGTGGAGCAAAGCGCAATCTCTCGATGAGGTTGGAGGTACGGTTGGTCACTTAGGGAGAAAATCCGAAGTTTGATCGTACACGACCGAGGTGCTCCATTTGGGACTGTATCATGAACAGGGGGTGGATGCACTAGGTTGTCTTGAAAAGATGCAAATCGTGGAGCGTGATATCTTGCAATCTCTTGAAGGAACATTGGGCTTGATACGTGATGGGATTGAACAACAGGAAGAACATGTTACCTTGATGGAGATCAATGAAGATCTGTCAGACGGTTAGTTTCTTTGGGTAGATGTGTTTGGTGTTTTGTGTTTTGGTAAGTTGGATTAGGGTTATGTATATGGTAAGTTGGATTAGGGTTTATGTATATGGTAAGTTGGATTAGGGTTTATGAACAATCGCCTTCCTCTTTATTCACTATTTGTTTATGGATTAGGGTAAGTTGTAACCTTTTTGTGGATTTATAATTGTGGTTACAATTTTGTGTACTCGATGCTCGCTAATATATAGTGGCGGCGTTCATGTAATCAACAATTAATCTATGAAAATGTGGTGCTTAGTTTATCATATCTTGTTGTAGATCGATTTTATTTTCGTTATTCTGTATCTTAAGGTATAGCAAATGAAAAGTGGTTCGTATCCGGGTGCCAATGTAAACGTAAATAGGAAACACTAAAAGCATCTAAAGGATTCTGAATAAGCTAGATTAAACCTAAATAAGCACATGAAACAAAAAAACACTTAGATGCTGATGAAGTTCAAAAAACAGTACAAGGGGCTTACTTGGGACCTTACTTGAGATAAGCTAGAGAGGGATTTAGAACATGGGCTTTTGGATAATTAGTGTACAACAACCCAGCTAACTTTTGCCACAAAAAATAGGCTATCTACGCTTATAAATAAGTCGCAAATAGGCTGTGAGACAGAGTATGCACATAACGAAATTCACCCAATATACCCACTTTAACCCATCAAAGGACATGGTAAACCATTTTTGAATTTTTTCCTCTGACGTGATTAAACAAGCTAGCTAACTGATCATTTTATTTTTAAAAATTTTTATCATTAAAAATCTTAACTAAATTGCTAATGAAAACCTTTTAGCTTATTGGCACTTTGACCTACATTCTTGCAAAGATTGAGATGTAAAGAAGGACCTTATGTCATTTTTCAAACATCATTATGTCATATATGGTTATACTTTGTTGATGCACTTATAGAAGTGTGCCCTTGACCAAAAAAAGGTAAAAAAGAAAGAGCAAAATTGTTGCACACATTTACTGGTAGATAAAAAATTGTTAAGTTTCAGAGATGTTATAAAATCACATTCCTAGCAGTGCTTTCAATGAAAATTGGAACATTTTATAGTTCTTAATGTCATGATGCAGTTTGAGAAGATAAGGTGCAAGCATTTGTAAACTATGGTAATAAGTTAGTATAAAAACCTTCTTGCTATTACTACCAAAAGCTTCTACCTTCTAAAAGCTAATTAGGAGCTATATACTTGTCTATAGAAGCTTTAATGTTTCTTCTCGTACACCTTCAAATCTGCATACTTTAACAATGGTAAGTTAGCTGACTTCACAAAGATGTTAGACTCTTATTACATCTTACGGCAGACTACAATAACCTTTGTCGAGAGAGCTCATGGCATTCCATACACCATGGCATTTTGAGAGAGCAACCAAAAGCATTACTTGGTTCTTTAGGCGAACCAACAAAATTTGCAATGAGTCTTTTATCATCTAGATTGTTGTACCCTCTTGATCATGCATGTTGTATTTCATGAGAAGTTTCAGCGATTAATTTCTTACTATTTGCATATTAATCTTTCGGGCACAAAGCAAAAACATCCTACCGTAAAGTTAAAGATCGAAAAAGTTCAAACTTAACCATCTCCACTGGCTGAAGTGTAAATGGATTTACAAGCAACTCCTAAATGGGTCAACTTGGGTTATGTTAAACCATTAAAAACTCCTAAACATATATAACATAGATAACATAGAATTTACAAGCAACCAGCATAGTACTTTAGAGTTGGCAATTTCAAGCCAAGCCAGTTACATAGAAATGGGTCAATTTTGGTTATGTTAAACCACCTAAATGTTTACAAAAGTAGACATACCAACCACAAAAGATCTAAACTACTACAACACCTAAAACTTCACATAAAGACCTAATAGTTTTTCACGTACAACACCTAAATTAGATGTAAACCATCTGTTGGTTTGACTGGTTCTATTGATTCTACCTTCTTGTATTTCCAATAGAAAGATATCAATTGCTCACGATAAGCTAGAGCAAATTCAACAGGATCATCGACCAACAATGGAAGACCGTTTGTCAAACGGCACAAAAAATGCATAGCCAAATTCCACAATCTCCATAATAGCCACCTTGTAATGGAACATCTTTTGCATACCGAAAGGTTATTGAATAAGTACGTGGATCAATGTTTTTACTTGCCATGACCTGACTATCTTCAAGATAAACGGGAATATCACTTGAAAAAGTCTGCCTCCAAGTATCCCACCATGCACGGCCTTCTTCATCCGGACCACCAAGGTGTCATATATGGTAACAACACTGATCGTATGTCTAGCACCGCCAAAGCCCAAATGAATATTTGGCTCATTGACGGGAATGTAAACCTACAATATGAAAGGTGTATTAAAAGCAAACTCGTTCTAAAAAACAATGACAAACTGAAAACAGATATTAATTTAGTTTGTCAATCAAACAAGTTGTCATTTATGGTACCATACTGTCATTTACGGTATCATAAATATTAAAGACAATTTGTGCTTGGGATCATTATTCAAGTGCTTGTCTGTAACATACTTACACTATCAAGAAGTATAAGTTACCAATGTATTATGCAGTTTCGAAAGGAAGCTATCAAAATAGGAAAATGATTGGGATGACTACTTCACATGACTAATTATATGCCTACTCCATTCATTGTTGAACACATGGATTCCACTATCTCTTTCTTTTCACATATACCATTGATTTTGCCACATGTATCAAGATCTTTGTTAGGCACAAAATTAGGCATACCAATTAGGTATGCCGATCACTACTCATCAAAATAAAGCACTTAAATTATTTATGAACAATGCCAGATATATATGATTGTTGCAGTAGGTGTTTACCCATATTCTACATGTAAAAACAACTTCACCAAAACAAAAGCCAAGATTTATTTGCAAGTTTCATTGACCACTTAAAGGAGTGTTTCAAGCTCGTAACAAAAGTGTCTAATAGATCTACATGTTGGTCTTTTATTTTCACTCAACTTCTAAAAAAAATCCAGTTTTGACGTTAACCCATCGCGACAAGAACAATTTACGGTAAAACAGACATTTCTTTAGCAATAATTAAACAAACATCTCTTTATGTCTCCTAAAACCAGATAGGTCTTTAGTAACAGGAAGTCAGGAACAAAAACTACAGGTAAATGAAATCATGCTAGACAGAGCCTAAGATTAACCATCATATGCTACTTTATGTCTCCTAAAACCAGATAGGTCTTTAGTAACATTTGAGAGCACAAATTAAAATGTTCGCTAAAACCCAATCCTTTTTGATGATCTAAGTGATAGTGTACAGACATCTCTTTACACCCGAACCACTAAATATACATAAGGTCCATTATCAGAGATAGGCCCAATTCAATGCACAACACTCCCAGGTAGGGTGTTATCTTCATTGACAATCGAATATAAATTCTAGTAATGCGATACTCTCATATTGACTCAAACACTTATCCTATTACGACTCCAACACATATCTTAAACAATGACTCAATGACACTTATTCCTTGCGACATATCTCAAAAATAATACAAACTTATACTAACTCAACTAGTATCAGAACCCTTAATCAACATTTAATCCTATGGTATTCAGTTAATCTTCATGCCCATCTAACTACCAGATTTTGACTCATAGACAACCATGTGTGAAGGTATTTTTAGACAAGCTGTTACAACATGCTAATTGACCGTAATGAATAAGTTGATAACTGAAAACCAAAAGACTACTTCGTACCTTTTCAACATTTGGGGCTACCCAAGGCACACCATAGGTAATACCGTTTGCATAATACATTGGTATATCTCACTAGAAGCTCGTGTGTTGAAATATGGTCCGACCATCACCCAATCAGCATCTTCAGGTCTAAAACTCCACATATACAATACCCAGACATCAATGTGCTGCAATATCACAAGTATAGAGAAGAAAACTACATTAGCGAAATGAGAGATGGAATTTAAACGGTTTCAGGGATAATTAGTAGGTAATAATTACATACCAAATCAGACAACCAAATTTCTCTTCCTCGTCGTCCTTGCACACTAAACCACCAAAATGTATTGCATAGCTCAAGCATTTGACCAAGGTAAACAAAATTTCATGTCCTTCCGTGAACGTAATAACATGTTAATGTCTGAATGATAATTGATTCTGGTGGATGGGGAAGCTTCATGACGATTCAGTTCCTGCAAAATGATGAAAAAACTCCTATGTTACATCCACTCAGAAGATTAATACTACACATACTGTTAAAGTTGTGGTTTCATGTTCTAAGTTTTGTCCTGATTGTAAAGTGGCCATTGAAAATTCTATACTAAAGCCTTCTTTGTCAATTTTGACCCGTTACATAAATTGTTTTGTCCTGATTCTATACTAAAGGCTACCAGCCGAAATTCTACATATTAAGTATATGACTTCTAATAACTACAATAAGCTTAAACAAAAATGAATTGAATACTAATTAAGTATAAGTACCTCTTTCCATGGTTCAACTTTTATCTCACTTCCATCAGGACCAACAAGGGACTGTATCTTAGATTTATAGATCCTAGATCTAGTTCGACACTTTCTGGCCCTTCTTGGTGTGGTAGGTGGTGGAACTGTGTATGGAGAAGACACGTGGCTCTTTCTTTCTCGTCGTTCAAACGGAACCCTTACAGTTACAACATCATCATCCATAGCCTCATCAAACAAAGAGTTCAAATCCTGAAAATGAGAAGCAAAACTGTTAATCCAGTTAATGATGAAATTTAAGAAATATAATTTGAACTAGGTAGTAAAACTTGCATACCACAACTCCTGAGTTATCCGTGAAATCACCATCCATCTGCTCATCAATCAAACCATTCAAATCCTGAAAAATGATATAAAAAAAAGTTTTATCCAGTTAATCATGAAACTTAATAAATAGAAATTGCATACCAAATTAATTCCCGAGTTAGCTGTGCCACCAACATCCATCTGCGACCGCCATGAAACCATTCAAATCCTGAAAACCATTTACATGGTCAGTGTTATACAATTAATAATCAAACTTAAGACATAATTCATAACATTTCCATACCAAATTTTGTTCCGCATCTAACCCATTTACATCCTGAAACTTAAATACAAAATTATACATATCAGCATACACTATTAACTAGTTATAATGATATTTAAATAATATTATGCGGAAGAGAAATGTGCATACAATATTATCCGGAAGAGAAGAAAAATCAATCAAATCTTCCAAATCCTTTGTTTCGTCCTGAAACAATAAATAAGTTTAATTATATATATGATGGTCTAAACTTATGCAAATGGGTACAAAAATGATTCAATAGTTACCCGTCTGGTCGTAACATATATGTCTTTAAATACCAAATCTTCCTTTGCTTCTCCCTCAACATCAACTTTATTGTTATCTTCGGAAACCTCTTCCATAGGCTGCTTTGTTTCCTGCTCATCACACACCTTTGCTTCCTGCTCCACATCGACTTTGTTGTTATCTTCGGAAACCTCTTCCATAGGCTGCTTTGTTTCCTGCTTCATCACACACCTTTGAATGTTGAACATTTTCCGCCACTTTGTTTGGCTCAGGGAGATCACCAAATAGTTCAATGACAATATTGGCTTCCTGCTCAACTGCCTCTTTGACTGGAAGGTTAACATGTGCATCATCAACAACATTGTCGACAGTCAACTCCTTCATTAGCTGGAAGGTTAACTTCAACTCCTTCATCAACAACACCAACTCCTTCATCAACAACACCAACTCCTTCATTAGCGGGATGCTTATTTTGCTCTAAAGCAGCTATACGAGTTTCCATAGCAATCATCCTCTCGTAAAGTTGCCTTTTGGTAACGTGTTTGAGGCAATCATCACTATCGCTTCAACAAGGCGGACATGAGTACGAACCTCAGTGCGGACATGAACCTCCGTGCGAACCTCTTCACGAATAAATTTTCGGGAAACCCTTGACTTGATCTTATCCCGTTTAACGGGATTATAGGGTCTTGCACAGGAGGCGTGTGGACTGTTGAAGTACTCTAAGCTGCTCATCCACCAAGTTGAACCTTTTTCCGCAGCAGTTGGAACCATTTTTTGTGGTGGTGGTTTGGTAACAAAAAGCTTGACATAATCACTTTGTGAAAAGTCGTTACATTACCCCAAGCAACCCCCCGGGGAACAGCAGTATCATCTTTGTCCCACCACAGCTTTGACTTGGGAAAGCTTTCAAGAACAAAAATCTATAATAAAAACAAACATTATGTTAGATGGCACCACATTTGACTTAGGAAATTTGATAATAACTCCAAAAAATCCATGGAATGATAAGGTAATTTTATAGATAAATTCAAAGGTCGTTGCTACCCAATGTACTTTTGGGTCATAGCCTGGGTAGTTTGACTTATGACTTTCAATTTCACATAAACAACTCAACCAAAATCAACTAACTAGAAACAAGGTTTTATAATGAAATAATCCTAAACCCTGAAAAGGAGAAATAAGCTAACACTATAAAAGCCAACAAATGAAGCTTATGTCTAAGAAGCTAAAAAAAAAACTAACCAAAGAGGCCCTCTATTTGGCCAAGGCAGCAGTAGATGCAGAAATGGGGACTATTTTAGAGCTTATTAAAGGCAACTAAAGATCATCCAAAACACAAAATAAGCAAGGGTAGTTACTAATCTAACATCTAACACACTAATTGCATCATAAAATAGTCCTAAATCTATCTTAAATCCACTTTAATCTTGAGCAAAAAAAAAGTACCAATGGCTGCTGAAACAAGCAACACATATAAAAAGGTAACTAGAAAAACTACTACCACGCCATTATCACTTGCATTAACTTGTAAAAGAACTTGTGAAATACACTACCAAGAACTTATTTGTGGTCCAAAATCCTATTAAATCGGCCATCACTTTTTGTATGCTGAGTTCGACTAATAATGAGGAATTTAAAAATACAAAAGTAACCACTTAGCCACTGATGAAAGGAATTTTATCTGTTTCAAAAACAGAGCATTCTAAGTCACTATTTAAAATATAACCAAAGATTAGTTCTTAAACTTGTGAATTTAAATGATCAAATTGAAATAAATAATCCCAAGGGCAGGTAAAACGAGGCCTCGATGTAGCGATCGTTAAAGACCTATCTCAGAAGCCCCAATATAAAATAACTTCAATTTCCCAAATCATGACATCTAACTCTAACTGATTGTAAACACTTAAACAATAAAGCTTAAAACTAGATTATCGCACACAGGATACCTGATCATACTTCCAACCGATCTTAAAACTAGTTCACTAAAGCTAGATTATTGTTTACATAAAGGACAAGTATCAAATTTCAACACTAAGGACAAGTTAGATACTAATATTTTCACTCACTTCACTAACAACGCCTTAAAAACAACCTGTCAAGCAATGTAATAACTTCAATTAACAACGCCTTAAAAACAACCGCGCAATGTAATAACTTCAATTAACAACGCCTTAAAAACAACTGTTGGCGTGCAATGTAATCGGCTTTAAAATACCTAATCATACTTCCAACCGAGCTTAAGACACTTCACTAACGCTTGTTTACATAATCACCAACTCTACGCTACATATAAAAAGCTTAAGTTGTATTGCTAAATCTAAATAACTTCAATTAACAATGGGTTGTATAGTGGGTCATATTACTAACCGTTTACATATAAAAAAAAGTATACTAACAAACGCATTCACTTATGTATAAACATTGTTGAATTAAATATAATTTGAACCCAAAGTGTACTAACCTTCGTGAGCAAAAGCAAATCCATACAAGTTATACACCGCTTGGTAGGACGCCCTCTCTTGCAACTCCTTCCATGTACTTGGTTCTGTTTCTTAGAAACAAGATTATAGATCCGCCATGGAATTCGAACCACATATGTCGCCCCCAAGGAAAGGAGTTCCATGCATCAAAATTGTCACTAAAACAACTATTTCGGTCATCACATGCCTTAGCTCTTGACCCATGAAAACATAGTCCGCAAGCAAGAGAAGGCAAACACGCATAGATCCTCAACTATGGAATGAAATCTTGACTCTCCAACATCCTCATAGGTCCTCACCCTTCAAATACCCATAACCGGGAACACACGCTTCAAAAACTCGATTCAAAGATCATGCAAATGGTCTAAAGAGAATCAAGGATAAGGCAAAATTCCTTCATACCCATCTCTAAAGTGTGTCCACCCACATCAAAAATAAAGGGTGTATCAAATCTTGGATTATCAACATTCCTTTGGTGTTGGAGCAGGAAATTAAGAACATGATTATCATGCTCAACCTCTAATATTTAACCAGGTCCGAACACAGACTCCTAAAGAGGTTAAATGAATTATCCTAAAACCAACCTATCAATGATCTTTGTCTAATGGATAACCTAGTTCAGATCGGACACGAGCATTTACCACCGAAAATCAAAATAGTAACAAAAATTAAACTATTAAAGAAACCCCTAATAAGTTACTAAATTGAAATTGAAAAAAAAAAAACTTACATCAAATGGTCGTGTTGGATTAGATGACGATGGATTAGAAGACATTGTTTGTGTTTCAAAATTTTGGTGATGATCATGGGTTGAAGATGATCTGTGTGTTTAAGAGTTTAGTCAGTGTGTTTAAGAAGATGATCTGTGTGTTTCAAGATATGTGTGTTTAAGAAGTTTAATGTGTGTTTAAGTGTTTTATGTGTAAACTGCTTCAAAGTTATGTATGTAAATTTAAAACGTACAAATAAAAGATAGACTTTGACTTATAATTGTTCATTCCCGAGAAAATAAAAAGGTAGATTTTGTACAGATTTGATTCCTTACATGTGTGCATTCCCATAAAGTTATGTTACATTCGCACATCTCGCGACATCCACCGCGCATTTGATAAAAAAGTCAAATAAGGCATTGGTTGTCACCTGACTTGTTGTCCTTTTAATTAAAAAGAGTACATGTTGTCGGACACGTCACTATTTCGTGAAGCCGCATTCGCATTACACGACCAAATTGAGTAAGAGGCTTTATTTCAGACTCCAAAGTGGACCAATGCCCAACTTTTTGTCCCCTTTTGGGAATTTCCCCTATGGATAAAGTATTAATCCTTGCATTACGAAACCAAGGAGGTTTCATAAATAAATAAATAAATAAGGATTATCTTGTAAGGCCGCATATGTATGATGTTGTGCTGTTATCCGTTAGCATATACTTATATGCTATGATTAACTGAATTGAGTGAGAAAAATTGATGAATTTCAATTCATGTTAACCTTTTGCATGTTCCTGTTGGAAATAAATAAATGATATGTTATGCAAATTTATAACACATGTAAAGTAAGTTGCTTGATTTGTGATCATTTGCTGGCAATAACAAATGTGTTGGGCTAGTACATATTGATTATGTTGGAGTAATGTGTTTATATGCCAAATTGTGAAAAATTAATTGGTTCATGTGGTTTCAAAAAAATCCAGCGAAAACATGATACGGAATGCATTTGGTTTTGTAAATCAAATTTTGTGGTAATTACAACAGTGGCTCGTGTTTCTTTTAGATGTTGTAAACCAAGTAATTACTTACTTGATTAAACCAATACTTGTAATTAGATTGCCACATAAATCCTTAGAATTACTACGCATAAGGATAAATTGATGTGTGTTGGATTAGTGATCAAGAAGAATATACATCCATAAGTATTGGATTTTACACTTTGTGTGGATGTAATGATTTTAAGATTAAAGAAACAAGTTGTGCTTTAATTTGTGTTGTTTGAATGAATACATTTGAGTTGTTTAGTACAACATTTTTTGTTTGTTATAATACAAAATTGTGTGATATTTTGTACAATGTTTAATGCAAAATTGTTTGTTTCATTTGGTGCAAAATATTGTGGCAAATTAGGGCCTATTTAAGGTTGTTTGGTGCGGTTTTGTGCAACTAATTTTGTAACATGAGAATAAACAAGTCGCTCGATTTTGTGTCGAGTATTGGAAGTTTGGATGTTTCAAATAATCTATTGTGAATATTGTTGCGAATAATCAAACTACTTGTTATTCTAGAAAGATGAGTAATCGTCAAGACTTGTTATAACTCATATTGCTAATAATCGAACGGTTTGTCATATGTAAGAAATGACTATGTGTGGAATATAACCAGTATTGTGTGAAATGTCAAGAAAAAACACACATATAGATGACAACGAATTACGTTGGTTTATGTAACTAACTTGAACTGTGTGATTGTCATCCAATGTGAGCTATTATCCATTCGCTAAGTTGGACATATTTTGATTGTGTAAAATGATTACACATCGATTTTATGTGATTATAACCACCTTATAAATTGTGATAATCATATAATGATAAGAGATTAAATATGATTATATATAATCACAAGTGAATTGGAATGACATGTTATAAGTGTAGGACTTACACATATAACTTATGGGATCCTCCTAAAACATGTGTGGTTTAAGGTGGTGATTTGTCTAAAAGAAGAATGTTAGTAGATGAGTCGTAATGATGCATCTTCTGTCATGCTTGATTCCTTGGTCTATAGCATGCTAGATTTGGAATCACATTATGATAATGAAAATAATTAAGATAAGACATTCAAAAAGTTTGCATACACTAGTATGAAACTTGTGAAGTGACAAATTACTAAGGATCTTGATGTCATATCCACGGAGAAAAATATTATAAACAAGATTAATACATTGAAAGAGAGAACCTTTCTACAAAATTCTTTAGATAAATTCCATGGGGATTCCGCCTAGCTAGAGTTCAAAGAACGCCAACAAACATGAAGTTCTTGCCAAGTTGCACTAAACTCAAATTTGTACAAACATATTATGTCGACGACAACTACTCTAGATGGGTTATCCCTATTGACAATATGAAGTCATAGAATAACTTTGAGGATCCGCCATAAAGGCTAAATGTGAGATTAGTTAGTCGTGAAGAGGAATGAGGCTAAAGCCTTGAAAAGTTTATATGAAGGAAAACCTAACCAAATGATGGAGATCCCAAGATCCGGTTCAATAGGACAACCTACTCGATAAACCGAGGTCACCGTGGGGAATAATAAACTCCACATTTATTTAAGGAGTTAGTAAACCTAGTCTATTCCTATTACAGTGACAATTTGAGGTTAAGCATTTGGCTTTTAATGATTAATCGAGAATCACCTATGTGAGAGAAGTGGGTCGCTTCTAAGGGAATTTCATTTTACCGTCCTGGGTAACCGTGCTAATGTTCATGACCATAACGAACATAACTATGAGAACCAAAAGTGTCAAGGAGATATTTGTGTGAATGTATATTGTCGTCTCCACAAACAGCAGACAGTTCAAAGACATCAAGTTCTACTGGCTGCTAGGAGTCTAAGTATATTTCATAAGGGAAGGTTCAAAGGGTAACACCTACCTATCGTTTGTAAATATCAACTGTAAAACTCTATTACATCATCGAGTCGTTAAATATGTTTCCTTTTATCAATTTCATTCATGTGGGGGATTGTTGGAAATATTGGTCAAAGGTATGAATGACAATTGATTATGTCATTTAAAATAGGGTTAATGGTCCAAAAAATACATGAACTTTCCCCATTTTACTATTGTGACAATAAACTTTTAATTTTCCTATTAAAACCAAAAACTTTCTTAATTACCCTTATTGTAACAAAATTTGCCACGTGGCATCATTAATAAATCCTTAACCACAAAAACTCATATACACACATTTAAATATTGTGGGGGGCCATTTTTGCCAACTTACGAAACATAAATACAATTATTAAACATAAATACAAAACGTGTAAATAAAACGTTTTCTTCCTCACCTTTTTCCCCAAATCTGCTATAAACCCAAGCAGCTATAAACACTAATCAATGAGTACATCTTCTTCAGCACAATCACGCCTAGTTGGTGGTAAGATTCAATACTATTGTAATTGTGACGGTCTATTAAAGGTTCATACTTCAACCACAAGGAGGAATCCGGGTAAGAGATTTTTCAAATGTCAAGATTGCAAAGTGTACGAAGTTTCTGATGAAGATATTTGAAACTACAAAGAGTTGGTGTTTGGATTCTTTGAAAGGCAGAAACACATGAGCCACAATCCATATTCTCCACACATGGTTGAGGGTCTTGTTATGGAAAAGTCATTGTTGGAAGATGAGATTAAGGCTACAAAGTCCAAGTTGCAATTGTATGATAAGTTGTTTTACATTATGATAGGATGCTTGTGTTTAATTTGTGTTATATTAGGTATGACAATTGCCAAGTAATTAGGGTCTTGATGTAATGGTTTTATCTTTTGAATGAAAATGTTATTTTGGTTGCATTCTCATATTTTGGTTGCATTCTTTATATCTGTTACAAATAGAATGATTTGTAGACCCTTAACAGTGAGCATAGCATTCATGATAGGTGATACAAAACAGATTATTTTAGGGCCATAAAAGGCATACATCAACTAAACCAAAACCATGAAAGACCAAAGGTTGCTAAGACCAAGGTACTAGGTGCTTCTAACCCATCCTTTTCTTTCCCTTCCCTTCCCTTTGGAGTCGCAGACTTTTGGCAACATAAGGTTTGACACCAAATTCTTCAAGAGTAGTTTTTGCATGCAATCCTAGAACTTTAACCCTCACAAATTGAAGCTTTTCAACTTTTGGTTAGTGGATCCTCATCATCCTCTCAGATTTTGATAGTTTCAACATAATGTGAGCTTGAGCCCACCTTTGGTTGATAAAACTCTAGCTCCGAGGTGGTTCTATCGATCGCAATGGCCAATACCAATCTTGCATGTCACCCTGAACTTGTGTCATCGATATAAGTGCATTGTTCGATGTATCACCGAAATGCAGATTATTTCAAAAATAAATAAATAAAACATAACTATGTTTAATGTGATAAGAGATGGATTAGATTAGGAAGATGTTTGACAATTTATAACCTTTTCTCTTGTTGGAACCCTGGTTTCCTGAACTCATGTTTGCAAAAGATGGAATAGATGAGGAAGATGTTTGATATTGTTTTGCAACCTCTATATCTGCCCTTATATAAAGGTGTGGTAATACATTTGAACAAGATAAGTTGGTGTACTAAATAGAGTGTACATATTTCAGTGATTCATTTCAGTGGTAATACATTGATGCATTGATGCATTGACTGCAATTGTAGAAAAGTGAATTGCAATAATAGTGAAAAATTAGTCAACTGCAAATGCATAAAAGTGAACTGCAATAATAGTCAAAAATTAGTCAACTGCAAATGCATAAAAGTGATAAAATGCAATAGTGAAATTCAGTGATTCATTGACTGCACAATAGTCTCAGGGAATTGTACAAAAGTGATTCATTGACTGCACAAATGTTACTGCATTCACAATCATACATATCTAACATCATACAATAAAGTAGTTTAATTATGACCATCTTATGCCCTCATATGATATACAAAATGGGCTATTTGTAGATGGTCATTTTAAACTGTTAACATACATACATAACCATATGGCAGTTAAATTGTTTACACATCCAAAAGATGATTAACTATGCCCTCATATGATATACAAAATGGGCTATTAAATTGTTATTAAGATGACATACAAAAGCTAAAATAGATGGTAGTTGCACTTATATATCAAGTGCATTGTCTTGAGTACTGCCTTGACCATCCTTTTTTTTGACCAACTTCTTTAGTATGATTCTTTCACTTGGTCTTCTGATTTTATGATGATGTTTCTTTCTCTTCTGCACTTGCTCTTCCATCTCGCACTCTGCCGATGCCGCATGACCGATCTTGTTGATCTTGTACTTGATCTTGTGGTGCCTGCACTTGGTCTTGTGACTGGGTAATCTCAATTGGAGTTAATTCAATATCTGTTTGAACCTGTGCTTGAGACTGGACTTGAACCTGTTCTTGAGACTGGACTTGAACCTGTTCTTGATGTTGATCTTGCACTTGTTCTTGAGACTGGACTTGAACATGTTCTTGATGTTGATCTTGCACTTGTTCTTGAGACTGGACTTGAACCTGTTCTTGATGTTGATCTGCACTTGAGACTGGACTTGAGTTTGGCCTGAACCAGTATCAATACCAAACCATCTTGCAAATCCTGAAGTACAGGCCCTCCTCTTACCATGCCTTGTTGGAATTCCAAGTGTTGACCCAACTTTCCTTTTTGACCCAGCATAACTTTTTGATCCACCACCTCCATTTGACCCAACTTTCCTTCTTGATCCACCACCTCCATTTGACCCAACTTTCCTTCTTGATCCACCCACATCAACCCTAACTCCTTCATTAGACCCACTATCCACATCATCCCTAACTCCTACATTAGACCCACCACCCACTTCAACCCTAACTCCTTCATTAGACCCACTATCCACATCATCCCTAACTCCAACATTAGACCCACCACCCACTTCAGTCCTACTTCCACCCACATCATCCTTAACTCCTACATTAGACCCACCACCCACTTCTATCCTACTTCCACCAACATTATTGGACCCTCTAACCTCTGCATCATCAACATTTTGTTTTCTAGGCCTACCAGCAACTCTTTTTGGTTTTGGTGTCTTTGCCACAATAGGTTCTTTGCAACCTTTTATATTGTGTATAGGCTTATGGCAATTTGTACAATGTATTAGAACACCTACTTTAGACACTCTTGTACCACTACCACACTCACCTTTAGCTCTGATTCTCTTCTTTCTAGGCCTACAAGGCATTTTTTTAGGCTTTGGTGGTAATACATTTGAGTACATGCTCTGATCAGGCCAAAAATCCATACCACCAACAGGTTTTAAGTTCAAGTTGTTGTAAGCTACATAATACATCTCTGTCCTAAACCATTCTGGGACATAAGCCTCAGGTAACCTATTCATAAACAATATGACCTTTGTGGAGTGAAGACATGGTATACCTGAAAGTTGTCACATCCTGCAATTGCAAGTCCTCTTTGTTTCATCAACAGTGAATCCATCACTCCCTTGTCTCACCTCAAACACATTCCCACCAGTTGGTATCACATGCCAAAACCTGCATATGAAAATTATCAGTTTGAATCAAACTATGATAAATTGCAAATTGTAGTTTAGTGGACACAAACCTTTGTTGGTCTTTCAGCCATTCCAATCTTTTTTAAATGTTGGGACACACTCCAGGGTTCCACTTCACACTAACCTTCCTCATCTTCTGCATCCTTTCCATAACAATAACTCTAATAGCTTCTAACATGGTGATCAGTGGCTTATGCCTAACACCCACAATCACACTATTGAAGCATTTACTAAACCCATTTTCAACTGCTCACAACCTCTGTCAACCTCAAAGAATGCTCTGGACCATGTCTTGGGATTCTTATCCATGAGAAACTTATTTGTACCAGGGTTGGCCTTTTTAATCTTATCCATTATTTTATTGAACAGTTGAGGGTATGATGCTTTAGATGTTGCCCATAATAGATTCCTAAACTACAATCCAGTGTAATGTTTCTTAAAGCCTTCATATATAAGTCTTGCACATTGCCTATGCTCAGCATATGGCATGACTAGTTTCACATCTTCAATAAGACCCTACAAAGGCATGTTAGTGTGTTAGATCATGTTTAATATTATAATAACAAGTACCTAAAAAAATAAATGTCTAAAGCATACCTTGTCTTGATCAGATATTAGAGTTAGACCTTGATCTTTAACTTAACCCAAATCTTCTTCAAGCAACTCTAAAAACCAACTCCAGTTATCTTTATTTTCAACATTTACCACAGCCCAAGCCACAGGGTAAATGTGGTTATTCCCATCTCTTCCAGTTGCAGCAAGAATTTCCCCTTGATTAGGATTTTTCAGAAAACAACCATCTAATGCTATAACTGGCCTACATCCTGCTTTCCATCCATTAGCTAATCCAACAAAACAAACATAAAACCTATCAAAATATGTCTTGTTATCTGGGTTGACTGTCACTCCCAACTTCACAGTTGACCCAGGATTTGTTTCTAAAATAGCTTTCCCATATGATCTCAGCATACCATAGTGTTCTGCTACAGTCTTTTCATTCTGTGTCAAAGCAAACTTCTTTGCATTTACACATTGATTAGGTGTAACCTTACACTTATACTTTTTCATCACTAGGCCAGCTATACTAGTCAACCTAATCTCAGGGTTATCCCTAATCTTTTCACCAAAGAGTGTCCTTATCCACTTATAGTTGACCAATGAGCCAAACTGGAAATTCCTAACACATGTATGGTCATCAACTAATGTTTTCACCTGAAAAGTTTTCTCTTCTGACATCCAACTAGCATAACATCTCCAAGGACATGGTGGCACTTCATTACTACTAACACTAGGATACCTGATTTGCTTCCTTTGTTTACCAGTATCTAGATCAGCCACCCTTTGAGGTCTTTGTCCACACCTAGCCACTACCATGTTTGAATTACTCTTCTCATACCATAGTGAGAAACCATTAGCCAAAGTGTAGAAGGTTAGACACTCCTTGAACTTGTTCACACTTACATACTTTAAACCAATCTGCAATTGTAACACAACATTTGTTAGCATTCATCATTAATAAACAACATAACAAATTTGAATTTGAATTTAAGTATGCTCAACATAATCACCTCTGGTTTCCTCAGTTTCCAGTGTGTACTTTCATCATACATGTGGTACCTTTCAATACTTGTTTGAGCAGTAATGAAAGGGTCTTGAGTGTTTCCATCCTCGTCAGTAGCCTTAAGCCTTCTTAGTAGCTCATCCATGAACAAATCATGATTAGTCCTAACAACAGGAGCAGAAGAAGAATTTAAAGGCATACTGTTTGATTCATTTGGCTCTTCCATCTGCTCTACCTTATCCCTATTAGCTTTGATCCTATTTCTAAGCTCAATCAATTTCTCTTCACCAGGACTAAGATAATCAACTAACTTATCACTATCATACTCCCAATCATAATCACTATCAGAATCATCATCATTTTCAATCACCCTAGCTGCACCACTAGTACTAGCTCTATGACTCTGCTCAGAAGATGCACCACTAGTACCTATGTAGGATCGATAATATTTATTGTGTTGATGATTCGGGTGGTCTTGGATGATCAAAATACATGATTGCCATTTTAGAGAGAGAAAGATAGAGAGGGTGTTCTTGCTAGAGACTTGGTTCACAAAATATGGAAGGTTAGATTATGAGAAGCACCACCCCTTCCATGGATGGAAGGGGTATTTATAGTTACAGAATATTATCGATAAATACCCATCCTTCCTCCACGGAGGAAGGTCGTGTATTCTGTAATACCCATACACGACCTTCCTCCATGGATGGATGGGTCTTTATCCATGGATGGAAGGGGTATTTATAGATTATGAGAAGCACCACCCCTTCCATGGATCAGGCATACAGTGGATAAAGACCCATCCTTCCTCCACGGTGTTGCACTACACTATTCTACGCTACAAATTAACCAATTAACTACTACATAACGTAAATAACTACAAATCTATGAGCTAACATATGCTAGACTATAATTGGGGTGACCGACACTTTAACATGGAATTTCCAATTCCTAACAATCTCCCCCTAAGGGAGGTCACCCCATGAAATACATTTTTCTACCTAGCATTCTTTCTTTGACATTGTTCTTGAGCTCGTAGACTTGAATTCTTCACTTTCGCAATCTTTGTGCTTTAGTAGCGATTCTTCAAAGTCCGCACTGATTTGTACTTTTAGTGGAGGCCTATGAACTGAACCACATCTTTGATGATCTTCGAGCTTTCTTTGAGATCATCAGCCACAGTAAATCTCTGGATCACCCTTTATTGTGTTGCCATCATGTGATGTTGTGACTTTTTGGACCGACATGCTCACACTTTCTGGATCATGACATCTTTCCATCAAAGTAGCGGAAGCTTTACTGGTTCATGATATTTGCAGCAGCGTAGCAGAAGCATAGTATAGAAATATCTGAGCCAGGTTCTGTAGATATGCACAAGTCATGATTTCTTCAATTAAGTGTGGATGCTATGAGCATGCGGCTTTGGATTGACTCCTCAATTCTGATCAGCTGCAACCGTCCAAATGTACCTGCAAACAACAGTTAGCAATAAAACACACGAAAGTGTCTTTGATCACTTTCGTTGAATTGAGGTACACGGCCCACGGTTCCCCGTTGATCAGTACAAGTACTGCCTGTGATCAGGTAGGATTCCTAAGAATCTCCTTGACAGGGTTTCGCAGCTGCTCTAGCTGTTCTCAAACCGGAACGTCTCAAAGAAGACAACACGGAGTGAGTGAACCAGCGAATTGAGATTCACTGATTGATGAAAAATGATTTGAAAAACAATCGCGTATTGCTTAGAAGAAAGAGTTTTGCAATACAACGAAGGTTTTATGAGAAAGATCAATTTTCAATCAAAAATACTTTTTGTATTTGAAAAGAGTACACATTCGACGTTCTAGATAAAATATGATTTGCACATCGAACGGTTTTTCCAAAAGTATTTTTTTTTTTCAATCATAGATACTTTTTGTGTTTGAAAACATAAGTACACATTCGATGTGCTAGAGAAAAGAAGATTTGCACATCGAACGGTTTTTCCAAAAGTATTCGTCAATTCCATTCCTGGACCAAGTTTGATTCAAGATTGAATCTCCCCATCGTTTCTATCCAGTTGTCAC
Source organism: Chrysanthemum makinoi (assembly GCA_910596185.1). Taxonomy (NCBI): domain Eukaryota; kingdom Viridiplantae; phylum Streptophyta; class Magnoliopsida; order Asterales; family Asteraceae; genus Chrysanthemum; species Chrysanthemum makinoi. The sequence goes on from OU343217.1 coordinate 220,087,761, forward strand.
AAGCTTGATCTTTAAAAAAGATCTCACATGCCACCTGCCAGGAGCTTGTTTGATGTTGGCTCCAGAAGGCTTTCCATCTTCCTTGTGAATATGTTACCATACCACTCAGATGTTCTGGCAAATACCACAAGGATAATGCGTAGGACTCTCAATATATTCTTACTTTCCACATTGTGTGAAACAGCAAGTCTTCATTAATTTAGTGTCCTAATGAGATATAGTGGATGATCTCTTGGCTCTAGACTCAATCGTGCACATTTGGTTCCTATGCCGGAGACTAGGGAGAGGGTCTCCTTCTTCAATATCAACTATCTCTAAAAGAAAGTTGATAGATTATGTAGGTTCCCCTTGAGAATGAAACAAGCCCTTTTAAGAGGAACTTGAGTAGCTTGGGAAGTTGTAGTGCAGTGCATCACTGGGTCCATGATATCTTGTCTTCAATACCAGTGTTACATTAGTAACCACCAGTAGCATGTGAATTGAACCCGGTTTCTGCCCTAAGGTTGAATTATTGGAGGGCTATTTCTTTTCACCCTTTTCACTTTTAATTCTTTTTCATTCTTCAACCCCTTCAGCGCTTACCAAGACTTCATAACTAGGACCTTGTTGGGTTTATTCCAGTTCTAGTTCTATCTCAGTCCGCACTCTTCCCATATCTCACTTTTCTCCTTTTTTCATCATACCTAAGGACTTCTACACTATCTAGTGGATTGTCCCTGGGTAGATCCCTCCGGCTCTGGCGGGATCGTGGGAATGAATACCTAACCTAACCATCCTTATAACTCCGTACATAAAGTAAATTTGGTCGGTCTTTTGGTATTGTTCTTCTTCCATTGGAACCAATTGAAAACCATTTGAAAATCAATCCAAGTACTTATGATACATGATCAAAACATTTTGTACCTGAATTGTTTTGATAATTTAGAAAAGCTCCCCCTCAACATATGCATCATATATTTGAAATGGTTTTAGCACATGGAGGCAAGAGGACTTGAAAATCTCAGATTTAAGAATGAAAGATTTGATTCTTTGATCAACAATTTCTAAAAGTTATCAACATCACTTTCCCGATCAAAATTAGTATTTTTCATACTTTGTTAAAGATATTTTATGGGAAAGGATGTGGTTTTCGAAAAGTTGCTCCTCCTCAACTTGTGCATGTGATTTTTGAAATTGTTTTGCACGAAGAGGAAAGAGTTCTTAGAAGCACATTCACGATCATATAGCCATACTGAAACCATTAGAAAATCAATCAAGGTATTTTTTATAGAAACTTAAGAAATTTTGTTTTGTACCTTGAAAGTTTGTTTTCTTTTGAAATGCTCCCCCTCAATATGTGCTTCGAGATTCGAAAGCGTTTAGCACATATGGGAGAGCAGTATGCACATTTGAACCAAGAATTAAAAATAATCATCTTTAATCAAGTTTCATTATTAAATCACAAATTCTCCCCCGATCAAAAATATCAAATCCTTTGAGATTTTGGATCCCAAGTGATTTAATAAGGTTTAGAAAAACATTGGAGAAAATGTGGCCAGGTTTAAATACTCATCTTGTTTTTGGATAAATGCTCCCCCTCAACATGTGCATTATGTATTAGAAATCGTTTGGCACATGGAGGAAAGAGTGCCTTTAAAGGACTAAAACCAATTTCATTTAAACAAATTTGAGATTTAAATCACGGTCTCTACCCCGATCAAAAATTTCAAACCTTTTGAGATTTGTGATCCCAATTGATTTAAATCATTTAAAAGATTTTGGGGAAAGACGTGACTTGATTTAATTTTGAAAAATGATTGATACGGATCAATTTTAGACATTAAATATTGTTAGTGTCAGGTATGATAGTTTTTAAGAGATCTTTAAGTAAAATAAAACAATTTCACAATCAAACAAGAACAGAAAAAATTTCATTTTGACAGATCTTTGAGTTTTAAATAAAATCATACCATGACATAACATTAAATCTTTAGATCACCACATTATTATTGTACAAACGGACTTTTATGAAGAGATATTGTTTTGAAAATATTTTAATTTAAATCACTCTACCCCTCAATCGATGACCGTAGTCGATGATTGAGTGACTTAAGTTTTGATAAAATGAAGTCCGGTGATTTTCAAAATTAAGTCCAATTTATTTTCAAAACAAATATTTTTCCATTTTTCAAAACAATATTAGTTAAAAATTGTTTAAAGAAAATGGTATAATCACAATTATCCTGCACAAAGATACGTTAGGTGGTTGAGCTGCTTCTGTTGGTGTTGCTGCTGTAGGGCTTGGAAGAAAAACTGTCTGCTGATGCAGTGAGACATCTTACGTTGCATTTTAATGCCAACTTAGGTCAAATTAAGCTCCGTTTCTTCAATCACTTAGAAGAAAACCATCTGCTGATGCAGTGAGACCTCTTATGTTTCATTTATGCCAACTCTCCATGGAAGTCCAATTAAGCTCCGTTTCTTCATTTGTCGACCCAAGATATAGTTACCCTTTCCTTTCGGCATCCAATCATCTGCATTTGTGGGATCCGGATCGGGAACATTCTTATATACCAATATACCTGCATACGTTAGCGAACACACATACAGATATATGGTGGTCGACATCACCCAAACAGCAATCGACTAATAAAAGTCAATTCAACATATCAATCAGTTCGTATAAGGCATGGGATTATGTGTTCATCAAACTCTAATCATCTAAACCTAACAGTCATATCCTAGGCACCTAGTCCTTCAACGTAGGTTAACATCATTTTTCAGTTAAGCATTTAGGATAATTAAGAAAGTCCGTTTAGATGATATAAATTTGAAAACATTCTCCCCCTCAATCAATGACTCATTTTCTGAAAATTTTAAAAGCGCTGAAGTCATTGATTGAGTTTGCAAATTTTATAAACACTCTGAATCTGATTGTTTTTAAAGCAACTCATTTACCACCATTTTAGAAAACAACAAATATTTTTCTGAAGAATTTATAGAAAGAAAAACATTTGTGTAGGAACAGCAGTCCTTCGACATACTTTCCTCTTTCTGTTTTAGGATAAGTGCACGAATTTTGAAAAATCGTTTAAGCGTAGCACTTTCCTTTCTTTAAAAGAACGGGTTGCTATCTGAAATAATAGCAAACCATAGTTTAAGCGCGGGTCACAGTCTGAAGTAACTGCAAGCCATTATTTGAAGCCCGGGTTACAGTCTGAAATAACTGTAAGCCATTTTTAGAGACATGATTTGGAAAAGAATATTTACACCTTCTGCTCGAACTTCATCTATGGTCCCGTGCCATTATTGAATGACATTTATAAGACCGTAGATGTTATCGATACCAGAAGACATGTCTTGGAAAACATATTTTTGGTATTTTTCAAATTTTCTGATTTTTATGGGTTTTAGAAGATTTTATATTTTTCTATTTTGATTTTGATGGTTTTATATTTTTTGTATTTTGTTTTTCGATAAATATTTACACAGATAGATTAGATGATATAGTTTAAGAAGATGATGATACGAGTACCGAGATAAGGATATCGAGCAGCCCCGTTGTAGAAGATAGAAGTCATCATCCCTAAAACTTTCACCACCAAAGCTTCCTAGGCTCTTGCATAGAAGAAAGAAATTGAACCATCCGAAAGTGAGACTTTGGCAGCTTCCCCCCAAACCGAAAATCCTTTAGCTGAGCAGATTCAAAGCTTTCTTTCAAGCTTCTCTTAGCCAGGTGCACAAAGAAGCACACCATTATCATCGAACTTGCTGCTCCTTTTAAGAATAATCACTGTGATTCTTCGTTCGAGGTTATATCATCCAATAGACGAACAGCAACGTTTCATCCCACACTTAAATAATCTTCTCAAATTCCTTTTCCACTGAAGTCTGAAGCGATCCATTCCAAAAGGTGTCAAGAGAACAATTCCCCCAAGTAGTTGAATTGATGCAGTCAGTCTCTTTGTATAATGCTCAAGAACTCTCCCGAATACACATCATGAGGGGAATGAAAACACCTTCCCATGTTCACATTTTTCTTCTCGGATGATCGTGTATGAAGCTCAAGAACCCGAAGCACACCAGTACCCAAGAGCTCTCCCGAATACACATCATGAGAGGAATGAAAACACCTCCCCGTGTTCACATTTTTCTTCCCTGATGATCGTGTATGAAGCTTAAGTATCCGAAGTATACCACTACACAAGGAAGGAATAACTGATAACATTGAAGAAGCAGGCCAAGTCACTGATTATCTCTGGGGATGACAATCTCTGCGGATGTCAACTCCGGAATAAGTGATTATATCTCTGAATCACTGATTAAGCACTCAAGTGAAACAGTTGAGCATCCCCAATATACACAATCTCTCTCCCCTGATCATTGCGATACCATCGAAGTCACCACACACTTGTGTACCTCTTTTATCTTCAGAAACTTTCTCTAACCTCTCTTCCCCTACATAGTTGGAATAAACACTAAACACCATGAGTCAAACCTTGAGTTTCTCTGCGGTAATGACATTTGTCTTCCCGGGATATCTTCAATCACTTAGAAGTATTAAGTTCATCAAGTTTACTCGCCATGAATCAAAACTTGAGTTTCTCTGCGGTAATAACATTTGTCTTCCCGGGATATCTTCAATCACTTAGAAGAATTAAGTTCATCAAGTTTACTCGCGTTTAGATGCTTGTCTCCTTTCCCATTTCTGGTTTTGATACTTCAGAATCAGCAACAAATAATAAGCCCGTATACTAGAAATTTGTTAAGAAGAACACTTGAACTCTTGTAAGAATCCACTTGCTGCGAAAGAATGTGAGCAAGTCTAATTGGGGATTAAATCTGACTTTTCACTCTCCCTCAATTAGTGCTCTCCCTTAAACCGACAATCTCTATGATGAATGCATGAATTGAGAAGAAGTCTTTAGATCGTTAAATGCAACACGTCTTTAGTCTTCTAACATGTAGCAGAAAATGTAGAACTGACTGTAGACTCGACCTTCTTCAAGATTGTCCGAATGGGGAATAGAGTGTTAACATCTTCAACTCACACCAAAAAGCATCCCAATTAACTTACATCTTGCAAATCCCCTTAACTAAAATCCCTCCCAATCAAACAAGAACAAAAAGATGTTCATCAAGGAAATCAGCAATCAGGCCGCAACGAACACACAAGATGGTAACACCAAACTACCAATCACATCAAACAAGAACAGAGAGATTGTTCGAAATCATCATGTTGATGTATACGTGAAGCATTAACCGGAAGCACTTTGTCGATAAACTCATCAATCCGAGTGAAGATGTCAACCAACGGCTCTTAGAAGAAACTACATGTGAAGATGATCCGATAAGAAGAGTCTCGGTTCTTACATGAGTTAGGAGCCGTTTGACCATATATTCTCAAATATCAATCAACCATGCAGAACATTCACACTACTTCTCCCCCTCAAGAATTGCATACGGAGATGCCATTCTTGATTAAGTAAGTGAATATCATCCAAAAGTATTCTATTCACACTTCTCCCCCGCAAAATTTAGCACGTGATGTCGCCATCTTCATTATATTGAGCAAGTGGAATATGAAAACAATCAATGGTAGCCCGGTTCACTTGATGACTGAAGCGCATGGAAAAAGCATGAAGCATGTTGATGAGAATGGTCATAATTGAGAAGATTTCTCTTCTTCAGAAGATAAAGCGCACTGAAGCGTACACTTTTCTTTTCTTTAGAGTACGAGGCCTGAACTGATGTGAACAGACGTCATAATCTCTCTCTTTTCAGCTCTCTTGGCAAAACATGTAATCAACCCCATTATCATTCAGTAGGCTCTTTGTTGTGACATCTGATGGAGAAAACCCAATATGATGAATTTGACCCTGAAGTAAACTAACCAGAACTCGTGACTTAAACTTGCACATATGTAACAAAGAGCGGTGTCGATTTCCATTAGCATCTCTAAGTACTCTCTATGTACTCTATACTCTTCAACCAACCAACCATCAAGTATAAGACGTACATTACCTCTTGAAAATCCACAATTAAATGTGACACTGAGCACTACAACGTAACTCCTTAAAGTGATAATTATTTTGTGGTGGTATGAGCCCAATTCCCCCCAAGTGGTAAAAGAAAAGGTAAAAGACACCCAACAATAACTAGATTTCCAAGTCTTCGTTTTTGATAATAAGCTCGAACAAGGATCTTGAAGAATCTTCATCCAACCATCCCCGATACCTTCAGATACTAAGTACACACGCCCGTGATATTTCACTTCAACCTCAAATAAATAATACTGAATTAACGCCGTTGTCACATCTTCTTGGTTAAAAGCTCAACTCTAGCCTCCTTTTACGTTTTAAGTGAACTCTGATAATGGTTTCATCCCGACCATGGTTAAAAGCACATAACCCCGTTAAACCATGTAATAACCAAACTGCCATGACGAATATCCAAACACACATCCAATTCATGAAGTACACCCTTTTATCCCTTCTTCGAAGCAAAAATCGTAGCACCAGCATCAGAAAGATTCAGAATTACACTTTCCCTTTCTCCAGGATGGCTCCATCATCACGGGATTTTACAATTCTATATTTAAAACCGAGAAATAGTTTCTTTCGCGGGATTTTACAAAACCAAGAACAAACCGTAAGATAGATCCGGAAATGCACTTTACTATTACCCGAATGTTTCCATTGTCACGGGATTTTACAAGTCTCTGATTTAAACCGAGAAATAGGTTCTTTCGCGGGATTTTACAAAATCAAGACAAAACCGTAAACAATGTCAGCTTGAATGTGTTATGACAACTTTGGTTTCGGTGAATATCTGTTTTAGGGGAACATGCAGCGGTTCATCAACGGTTCAAACACCAACATCAATAACATCATCTACCATCCAATTAAACACTTTGGTAAATACTCCAATCACGCATTCTGTCGGCTATTTTAGTGACCACATGGAGAAATAGACACGATATGCCAAACTTGAACAAGACGTAACATTCCCCGGATTTGTTACTTAAGCTTGCACTAATCCTTGTGAAGAAGAAACGGTGTACCCAATGTACAAAACCTCTTGACATTCTCAACTGAGTGAGACACCGAAGTGATAGCTACGTTGTGAGTTAAGCGAGAAAGAATCACAAACGTAACTAAATAGCCAAGTCTTTATCACCCTCTACAAATTCCCAAACAAGTCATCTTCGTGGAAGGGTAGAAAGAAAGAAGACGAAATAAGTAAACGCGCCCGGAAGACCTCACTTCAAATCCAAATAAGAAATACCAAATATCAACAACCCCGAAGTCAACTTAGTTCAACCATCAAATCAAATCAAGCCATGACATAATATTCTTTGTGATAATGTATAAACCGAAGTACCAAACAACTCTCATCATTAAGTCTCATTATCAAAATTTTCATTGATAAATCGCATTAAATCCAAGTCTTATCAATATGATCTCATATTAAGAAGCCCATATGACCGTCATCAGATTCCAAGCTTTATGACCCAATGTTCAAAAGAACATATTTATTAATCACTTATACTCCCGTTATGGTAAATTTGAAATTGTATAACAATTTCCAAATTATATATCAACCTCTAAACGAGAAGTGTGATTATTCATTCAAGCTCTAAGGCCCGAGTGAGGTCGCCACCTTCAATAATCCATTATACAAATATTAAGCTCAAGCCGTGATCTTATGTATCTTTCCGTGAAAATTTACGAGACCAAATATACCACACATCAAATTTTATCAAAAATTGTTAAGCACTTGTCACGTTAAATTTGCTTCAACCAAAAAATATACCACACATCAAGTATTAATCAAGATACTGAAAGTGGTCACTCAATGCTTCAGCCCACTAGACAATTAGTTCCAAAGCCCAAGTCCATGATTGTGTAATACCAGTCCACGCCACACAAAATCAAACACTCGGTCCAACAAAATACCCGATCCATGAAACTTGAGTAACTGGTATTAATATGTGTCAACCCTAATAATTCTCATATCAACACAAAACCTAATCTCATTCTCACAACATAATCCGCCTCCCACTTTCTCATCACATCTCAACACAGACCTGAAGTAAAAAAAAGATACTTCACTCTTTCTTATCATAGATAAATCCGACCCTAATACATTAGTCAACCCTAATACAGCCCCCATCCGTTTTCATTCATTCTTCCAACTACTTCAAACCTTGTAAGCGCCACAGAGATGGCTGGAAGGTGACGGCCACAGGGATGGTCGGGTGACATCATTTAAGCCACAGGGTTGGCTTCAAGATCAAACCATGTGGCTCAGGTAGGTAATATGATTATGTTGTTTGTTATCTTTTCAACCGAACATAGAGAATGATTGAGACTGAGGTCTTGGTCATTCTTTAGTAGTTTTCGGATAATAAAGAGGAGTATATCTCCACATGGATCGATGATGGATTTAATCTTTCTTTCGAATGACTTAGGAAAGAGTAGACTGAGATCTTGGTTTTATTTAAGTCCGAGTCTTGTGGTTTCTTTGTTGTTTCATTTGGGATTCAGTGATGATAGTTTCGATTTGTTTGAGTTGGGTTTTAGGTTTAAGTTTTGGAATCTGATGAAATAGCATCGAGTCATATTGTTTTAATTAAACGAACACGGACCAGTGAAGTGTTAATGAAACTGAGGTCGTAAGTAGTATTTGTATTTGGAATAGTAGATGGTTGTGGTCATGTGTTTGTATCTTCTTCATCCTTTCTGTCATGTCAAGTCGCTACTGAGTCATAAGCCAAGTCGCTAGCCTTAGTTTTCCAAACCAAGTCGCTAGGACTTTTTCCAAACCAAGTCGCTAGAACTTTTTCCAAACCAAGTTGCTAGGACTTTTTCAAACCAAGTCGCTACGACTTGTTAAATAACAAGTCGCTAGGTCAAATAAGTTACACAACTCGCTATGCACAGAAGCAAGTCGCTATGCTCAAATACATTGTACATGGACAGGTAGACAAGTAGACAACTCGCTAAGAACAAAGTGCTAAATAGCATTTTGACAACTCGCTAACTTCATCAGTTTCATAGACAACTTGCTAAGAAGAAACTTTGACATTTTTCGGCGTTATTCCGACCACCTTCATACAAAACCCAGAAAAAGTGACAGAAAATATGCTTCATTGACCCGTTGACTTCACAAAAATGACCAGAATGATATGACCATTACATCATGGAAAAACTGTTTGGACAAAAGACCTGACCCAGAACAGATAATGTAAACATTGATAGACCAAGACTTTTTGACCCAAAATAGTACACAAAACCAGATGTAAACATGAGTCACAAGACAACTTTTTGACCCAAAAGATTGTTAAAACTGTTTAACCATATGTATAGACAACAATAATTATCCGACCATAAACTACAAAAACAGTTTTAACATGTTTCAAAAACCCCACAAATCAACACAACACAATAACCTTGGCTCTGGTACCAATTGTAGGATCGATAATATTTATTGTGTTGATGATTCGGGTGGTCTTGGATGATCAAAATACATGATTGCCATTTTAGAGAGAGAAAGATAGAGAGGGTGTTCTTGCTAGAGACTTGGCTCACAAAATATGGAAGGTTAGATTATGAGAAGCACCACCCCTTCCATGGATGGAAGGGGTATTTATGGTTACAGAATACACGACCTCCTATAGGCCTGTGGATCAGGCATACAGTGGGTAAAGACCCGTCCTTCCTCCACGGTGTTGCACTACACTATTCTACGCTACAAATTAACTAATTAACTACTACATAACGTAAATAACTACAAATCTACGAGCTAACATATGCTAGACTATAATTGGGGTGACCGACACTTTAACATAGAATTTCCAATTCCTAACAACCTACACCACTAGTCCTAACAAGGTCATCTTGTGTTACATTAGCCTGGTGAGAAGATTCACCTTGAGTTTCACCATACTCCATCTCCGCCCAAGCCTCCATCTCATCTATGCTAAAATCATTGCAATACCTTTTTTTTTACTGACTTTACTCTTAGCAACACTTTCATCCATACTTGTTCTATCTACTTTACCTAAGTACTCAGATAAGTCCATATCAAAGTGCTGGAGATATACATCAAGCTCACCAAATACAACAGCCACATCAAACATATAGTTTAACTCACTATCATTAGTGACTCTAACTAAACCAACCTCCAACCCATGATTTGGGACTCTGTAATACACCCCTTCAATCTCTGTTTCAACTTTTTCTTCAAGATATTCGGTAAACTCTAAGTAAGGCATCCTTCTAATTGATATAGGAATGACAACACCATGAACATACCTAAGGCGTGAATGGCTGAAATACCCATCCCAGTTTATAACTAGATGTGTTGAACAGTATGAGGTATCATTCTGAAACAAAGACCATACACTAAAATTAGGGCTTGCTGACTATTTACGATTAAAACACAATTAATAGATTCAAACGTAATTACATACCTGAATTGTTACAAGAAACATAAACAATTGGAAAGGGGGCAACGCTAATTTTTCAATTTTGTGGATTAGGGTTTGTGAGGGGGAAACGGGTTTCAATTTGGGGTTACTGATTTGGGGAAGGTTTGGGGTTTTATTCACGCGTTTTTTTTAATATTTGTATTTATGTTTCGTAAGTTGGCAAAAATGGTCCCCCACAATATTTAAACGCGTGTATATGAGTTTTGTGGTTAAGGATTGGTTAATGATGTCACGTGGCAAATTTTGTTACAATAAGGGTAATTAAGAAAGTTTTTGGTTTTAATAGGAAAATTAAAAGTTTATTGTCACAATAGTAAAATGGGAAAAGTTCATGTATTTTTTTTACCATTAACCCTTTAAAATACTGATGTGAATTAAAAATATAAAATTAATGTAGGCTATTTGTTTTAATTCATGAGACATTAGTAAGATTAATTTTGTTAATTAATGTGACCGTTTTTTCTTGATACCCCTCCCTATAAATGAGAGCTATTCTCATTTGTCTAGAGACACCGAAAACACACTCATTCATCTCCTTTTGGTGTTACCATTCATATATTTCTTGTGTATCCGGTTTGTAATAGAGGGAATGCATGATTTTGGTTCGCTTTGACAACCCCGTTTGTGCTAACGGAGTTATCCGTTGTTGTTGTATCCTGGGAGATAGACGTTCACGATTGCCAAGCACCGTAGAGAGGACGAATCTGTCTTAAAGAAACTGTGAGCATCACAGGCCTCAACATTTTCCTTACTTGTGTTTTTGCGTCTCAACGATCAATAGGTTATGGTACTATTTTCTACCCTTTATATTTATCTCTTTATCTTTATTAGCATGTTTGTCTCTTGAGCAATATACACATAAAATATACAACAGTTAATTCATTTTATATAAAAAGAGTTTTTTTGTCCGATACCTACACTAGTAAACATGTATAGCTCGATAATTTTTCAATCAAATAACCCGTAATTATTAGAATAGAAATGAGCAATATAACATTATCTTTCTTAGGATCATTTGATTTGATTGATATTATTTAACAGCATATATTTTATCAGAGGACTAGCGTGATGCTGGGAACAAAGAAAGACTCGTTTGATTTAGGATATTTGTGATCCAAACTCATTTGAGCGATATGATCCTGGTAGTCTTGAAGCTCAAATGTCTGGTGTTGTACTTTTGGTTTTCCAGTCCATGGTTTGTAAGTAACTCCTACTATTTACGTGTCTATGATATTTGATAGTAAAGGAAGTTCGTTTTTTACTTTCATAATTAATCATATGTAAACAATCTTGACATGACAACGCATTGCCGGCCTTCATGGATTAATCTTTGGTTGAACAGGTATACAAACTCATGTTAATTTCAAACGTATAGGACATCACATGCATGCTAATATGCTACTACCTCCGTCCCAAAATTATAGTCCCCTATTGACTTTTTTGGTCTTTCTTTTTTAACTTTGACCTTAAATATTTTTGTTTGTGTTATACAATAGTTGATGAAAAATATACTAATGAAAAATACATTTAAAACACAATCCATTCATATAATTTGCATCAAGTATTATATAACACAAACAAAAATATTTAAGGTCAAAGTTGTAAAAGAAAGACCGAAAAAATCAATAAGACTATAATTTTGACGATAATATATAATAATACATAACAAGAAGTCGTACTTATTAGAGTTTCCAAATTTCTATAACACAACTTACGTAGATAACGTAACATTAGAAACGGTTCGTTTGGGAATTTTTGGCTTGACTTAAAACTTGAGGTGAGTCTATTACCCGTTCTCTCTCTACAATGAACAAGTATAGAATATTGAACATGTATATAAATCTGAAACCGATATGAGTTGTTTTATGGATAGAGGATAATTTCTGAATGTTCATATCATGGTTTGAACGCCGAGAATGCAACAACAGAATTGTGGCCACCGACACCAAATGAAGTTGAAATGGCTGCATACAAGAAGATTGTTAATCTAACAAATTATGGGTACCAAATGGGAGAAGTGAAAGGGTAACAAACTCACCAACGTTAACTTCATGTTGTTGCTTTTGATTTGCAACAATGTTAAAATCTACAGCTGGTTCAGGATTCTACGTTTTGTTGCAATGAGAAAACGTGAGATTTATAGAAAATTTATTATGAGGTAGAAGGAATGAGCACAAATCTAGGTATTACGTACAAATTGATTAATGGTTGGATGCAACCATCCAGTTTGAATCCCTTTGATAGTAGCAATGGCTTCTAGACCTCCAGCTCCTCCCATACAATGCCCTATCATAGACTGAAACGTAGTAATGAAGATAAAGTCAATACTGAGACCATAGAAAGATTTTTTGGATTATGGCGGATCATGGTGAACTTCACCTTGGTGGCGTTCATTTTGATCTCATCGGTGTTCTTGAATACCTTCTTGACAGCCTTTACCTCTGCCAAATCCCCGATCGGTGTAGAAGTTGCATGGGCGTTGATGTAATTTACCTTGCAACAAGTTTAGTTGTAAAAGATAATTTGTTAAGTCCTTATAATAGAAACGAATTTTCAAAATTGTACTAATATCATACGTGAACTTAAAAAACTACCTATATCGTATACGTACTTTCAAATTTCGATTTTTATCATCACAAACTTATGATTAGCAAAAAAAATTACATCGATCATCATCAACCGTGTGTACACGCCATCTCACTACATGCCGCTGGATTTTGTTGTGTACATCGTTAGATTTTTGAAATTGCTCCATCATTGCTCATGTTTTTTTTTTTTTTTTTTTCCTATGTACTGAAAATCTGTTTTCATTGCAGTGAAAGTTTGTTTTTGTTTCCAATTAATATACTTGATAAACAAAAGAATAACAAAAGAAAAAATCAACTGATACACTTAAACTTAACAAATTGATAATCAACTACAAATGAATTCAACAGCAACATTAATATTAATATTATATATTACTAATATCGTTCATATCATAAAATTAGTCATTGCATCAGTTAACACTAAATCTTGATATGATTGTCTACAAAACATGAACTGTTTTCTCCTTCAATTTCTTGACGGCATCGAATTTTGATGGTTAGGATTCATACTTAGGTATATAACGGGTCATTGTGTTTGTAACAATATAAAAAAATATAAGTGTGACTAATCTCCACATCAACAATAAAATAATGCCACATTACTAATTTATTCTATGACTAGTCATGTCACCTATCTAAGGTATGATATCGAAACAAAATTTGAAAATATATATACGATTTTGGTATATTTTAAAGTTCACGTATGATATTTGCAGATTTCTAAAAGTATATTGCTATTATATAAAGCTTAACCCAAAGATAATCTATGTATTTTATCGTAAAATCAGCGTGGTTAAACGAAAAGTAAATGATAAAAAAGAGAAGTACTTCCTCTATGGACACATTAGCATCAACAAGGCAACTCTCAATGCAAGCTGATAGGTTCAGCCCGTCTGGTCGTGGAGTCATTATATGATAAGCATCAGAATTTATGGCACCTCCCAAGTATTCGGCAAGTATCCGTGCATCCCTTTTCATTGCATGTTCTAAACTCTCCATCACCTGCCAAACAAAAAGAAGACAGTCTTTACATGAAGACATGCAAGGGCTATTTCCCCGCCTTACATAAAGAGCTAGAATCATACTACCCGCATTGTTTGCCTTTGATAGAAATATTATTTACTTTTGTTTATATTATTTTTTTGAAAAGCTAAAGCATTATACAAAAATTCATGACGGGTAAAAATTGGAGTATAATGTGGTTTGAGAAGTTACCAAAACACCAGCACCTTCACCCATAACGAATCCATCTCTATCTTTATCCCATGGTCTAGCAGCAGTCTGGGGATCATCATTTCTACGAGACAATGCTTTAGAAGCAACAAAAACACCCAATCCAAGGGGAACAACGGAAGATTCAACTCCACCAGCAATCATCAAATCAGCCTTCCCTTCACGTATATGATTCGCAGCAGCAGATAAGCAATAATTGGATGTTGCACAGGAAGCAGAAATGGAGTAGTTTGGTCCTGAAAATCCGAGATCCATTGCAAGAAAGGCAGGCCCCATATTTGTTGTCATAAATGGCGCAGCAAATGGTGAGATACTACCATACCCATGCGTGAGGAAAGCCTTCATACCATCAGTAATTATCGTACCACCTCCCATTGCTGAGCCAACAAGCACGCCAGCTCGCTCCTTATTGACCTACACATGTTGAACAAAATGATGAAAGTACGACAACAATAACAATAGCCAATCCCGCCAGAGCGAGGTATGAGGGAGGTGAGATGTAGACGGTCACACCCCTACCAGAAAGACCTCCGGCAAGGACCAATGATGAAAGTGATGCCTCTAATTTAATCCGATATATAGAGGATTTACTTACAAACCTTGGAGCATTGTTCTTGTCCACCAAGTGCAGCATCTTCAAGTGCTTTCTTCCCCGCAACAATGCAATACCGTTGACAATCATCGAGTCTCTTGTCATATTTGCCATCAATATACCCAACTGATTCAAACCCACGAATTTGACCACCAAATTTAGTAGTTAGTTCTGATGTATCAAAGCGATCTATTAAACTGATTCCACTCTCTCCATCCAACAGTCTGGCGTAAAAAGTATCCACGTCCGTACCAAACACGGAAACAAGACCCATACCAGTAATTACGACACGCTTTTTTGCATCTTTCTCCCGTTTTGGGGCATTGTATGAGGGGTGGGAAGCAAATATGTAGTGATGCCGCTTGATGATGCGTGATGGTGATTTGACCCTTGCATGTAACAAGTTGTTGCTGAGTGAGTTACTTGAAGACACCGGTGCTAAGAAAACACGAGCTTGAACTTCCATTATTGCATTTGTAGTATGTATAGTACCAAATCATGCATATTATATATATACACAATTTTGGTAAGGTCATTAATGATGTACATGCATTTACAAATTTGCGTTCCATTATTATGCTTAATAATACTTGGGTTAAACTCACTACTTATCATCATTCATTAGTCTGCTTTTAGCTTCCTAGAATATTTAGCCTCTGCATTAGCCTTTAGGCAGCTCTTAGACTAAGTTCTTAATATGGTCATTTTATTATTTGTCAAAAAATAACGAGGCTTTTACATATATGTCCTTGCTTATTTTAAAAATTACATATATATCCTTTGAATGCATTAAAAGCACTGTACTTTATGCATCAAAAACTAGTACAAAAAACATATATGTAATTATTCATTTAGAGAAGGATGTACATGTAAATCTCATTAGTACTCCTGTATACATTCTCCTCTTGTTTCGGTTTTTGATTATTATTTGTTATGGTAATTGTTAGTCTTAGAATGACATGATTCTCTTTGGTTTAACATTTTTTTCTGACCGATTGAGTATAAAAGTAATAAAACATATAAAACATAATTTGTGTCAAACCTATGACAATATGTGAGTTTATTCACTTCAGATTTTATGTCATACCAAATTACCCTAAAGTAATAGGCCGGTGTGTTTGGCGTAGAGCGTTTAAAGCACTCGGGAGTGATGAGCAGTGAGCGTTGTAATTTTTAATGCTTGTTTGGCAAACATCAAGTAGTTTTACATATTTTTTTCAGAATGCTTCTTTTCTAACGCTCCTTGAAATAGCGTTTAGGAAAGTTAAACATTTAAGAGTTGTTTTACACGTTATAATTACAAATATAACTACATTAACAAACGTTTTATAAAAATATACTGTTACTACTATATTTTTTCCAAACACCCTAAACACCACCATTCTTCATTAGTATAAAATGAAGCGTCATGCAAAATTTAGAAGTACTCACAGCAACACATTGTAGAGGTTTTGCCAAACAAAAGTTGGACAAACCTTTTGATTTAGGGGAAAATAAAATATAAAGAAAAAGGACATGGGGTTGTTTTGTTCCTAAAAACATACTCTCTTGTCTTAAAATAATTGTTCACAAACAAAAAACACATTTAATTAAACATCATTATTATAGTTTTCCCTTTCTTACTTATAAACAAAAGACAATTTTACTATTAACCAATTGATTTGAAACTTCTTCTAAGCATTGTAATAATAACTTCAAGTGAGATTAATATAATAAATTTGATCTATATTCTTTATCTATTTTTTAAAGTGGACAATTAATTTGAATAACTTAAAAAATAAATATGAACAATAAATATAAAACGAAGAAAATATTACTTCTTACATTTTTCAAAAGAGAGAGTTGATATTCACAGCATAATAAATTATGTGCACATCAAAGATCACGTTAGTGACTTACATGACTTACATGATACAAAATCATATACAGTAAAACCTCTATAAATTAATAGTGTTGGGACTGAGATATTTTATTAATTTAGTGAGATATTATTATATCAATAAATTAATAATTTATTAATTTAAAAAGGTTTTACGTATGATTTTTAAATTTTCAAGTCCAATATACTAGTCACAATGTATAATAGTTAGAGATGAAAAATAAATTAGAAAAATATGTTCTAATTAACATTTTATAAAAATTCACATTCACAAATTAATTGAATTTGTCAAGTTCATTGTTTTTAAATAAGTAAAAAGTTACTTTCATTGGAACAAGTTCTAATTACGTATGGCCTTAATTGAATTATTTAAATTTGTACAAGTTCCAATTACATAAGCCATATATATATCTATATATATATATATATATATATATATATATATATATATATATATATTGGGTAAAAGGGATTTTTCACCCTAGTAAAATTCATTACACCAAAAATATTGAATTACAAAGGATGAGGGTGATTTCCCTCATCTCAGTCCCTTAGGACACTTACATGAAACCACTCTATAAGAATGACATGTCATTCTTATAACTTACCTAAACAACATGTGCAACTACCATTTTAATAACTAACACAATGAAACTACCAATAATGACTAAAATACAATACAAATGCAATCCTACTCAAGTATAAGTACTTGAATCTTCAAAATCATTATGGCGTTCCAAATCAACTTCAACGAAGAGACATCACAAAGTATGGCGAATCTCCATACCATAGAAATCCAACGACTTACCACAAGTTATCATTATCCAACCTCCATACTTGGACATAGAATGACCCGTACTAAACAAATCACCCTTGCATCAATTAGACATCCAAACGCATCAAATAATGACTGAATCATCCAATACATGCGTACTTAGACATCATATGTTGAACCCCAAACGAACACCACCATAGCATGATCCAAAAAGCAAGGATCTGCCATATACCAGGCTCAAACAACCTCACGAAACATGAAAGTAAAAAATAATAGCAGATGTGAGAAGAGCATCATCAATAAGTGATCATGTGTTTGGATATGGCGAAGAAATCAATATCAAACCCAAGTAAATGGGTTAACTCAAACCAGAAATTATCATTCTTCCTAAACCGCAAACACAACTTACAATTCAACATACCAAACAACCATAGTTCGACACCATGGAGTCTGAGTGTTCGCAGCTCCCCTGATCACACGACTGGTTATATAGAATCAACATTAACAACGCCATCATAACCACAATGAACAGAAGTTGCTTTAGAAGAGAACCAGGGTTTAAGAAACCCTAACTGACATAACCAAATCAGTAGCATCCGCAACAGCGAACAATTACAACCAAGATCCGGTATAAACCAAAACAAGTGTTTATGAATCCAAATCAATCAATACACAATACCATCACCCTTACAATACCATCGTAATAAATCATCAAAACCACCAGGTCTGATAATCATACGAACCAATAACCACCGACTAAGGTTAACAAACCCTAACTTCCATAAACCGATCATAAGGATAAAGAATATAAAATTCGTATACAGATTTGTGAATGACGAGTAGGGTTTTTGAAAAAGATTACCCATAAACTTGACTTATATCTCTCCCTTAAAGCCACGTATACATCAAATAAATCTGCTGTAGGAACCTTCAATAAACAAATAAACCCTAAAAAGGGTTACTTTGCAGCATCAGCACATGATCACAAAACCACCAGCGAAATCAGATAAGGTATGAAAGAAACGTAAAACCCAAAACGTAGGTTCCTTGATTTCACTATCCACCATGAATCAAAATGCCCCATTAGATAAATATATGCATATACCAA
Source organism: Chrysanthemum makinoi (assembly GCA_910596185.1). Classification (NCBI taxonomy): domain Eukaryota; kingdom Viridiplantae; phylum Streptophyta; class Magnoliopsida; order Asterales; family Asteraceae; genus Chrysanthemum; species Chrysanthemum makinoi. Next base: position 220,106,410 of record OU343217.1, read on the forward strand.
CAGATTTGTGATGAATCATCACAAACCCTAATGAGCCGCCAAAAAACAATCCACCAGATCCACGAAAGAAACATTAAATCAATTAGAATCGGCATGGATAAGGTAAACGATCATCAATATGGATGATTTGAGAACCCTAAACAAATACCGAGTGATCCAAGAAAGATCAAAACGATAGAATTTAGGGTTTTGAAAACAGCACGCCACCTCCAAAAAAAAACACACCATAGTAAACCGACTGCATACCCAAAGGTAGAGAAACGATTTAGAAGGATGATTATGGCCGGAATATAGTATGGAGGTGGTGGCCAGAAAATCTCCCCAAGAGAGAGAGAGAGAACTTTTTTGTTAAAGTAGATCAAAGACCATGACGTGTGTATATATATATATATATATATATATATATATATATATATATATATATATATATGTATGTATGTATGTATGTATATATATATAGAGTGAGGATCAGGTGCGGATTTTTTTAATTCGTGCGGATGTGCGGATTGATCTGGACCGCCCATTTCAGATCTGAAAAAAGTCAAGATATGCGCTAACCTTCACGGTACCAATTAACCCTGTAAACGATTTTTAATTTTTTTCCTTTTGAGCGATCTTTACTATTGCTATCTTCTTTCATTTTTTTATTTTTTCATATTTTTATGAGCACTTTTTTTTTTTATTATGAGTCCTACCGTGATATTAATGATATTATGAGTCTTACTGTGATACTAACAGTTTTACTTAATATCACTGCCTTTTTTATTACGATATTAAGAAAAGTTACGGTGATATTAAAAAAATTAACTTTGATATTAAGAAAACATGTAAAAAGTAACTGTGATATTAACAATTTTACTTAAAAAGTTACTTTGATATTAGAAAAAAAACTTAATATCACTGCTAGTTTAGTTACTACTGCTAGCCTTAGTGAAACTACTGCTAGCTTTAGTGAAACAACTGCTAGCCTTAGTGAAACTACTGCTAGCCTTAGTTAGTACTGATATTAAGAAAGCTTGATAATTACGGTGATATTAACAAAATTCTTAATATCATTATACCTTTTAACCATGAAAATGATTTTTTTTTTCTAAATTTTTTTCAGCGATTCTTAATAAATTGTTGTCCTCTTTCTTTTTTTAATTGTTTCAGATTTTTTGAATTTTTTTTTTTTTTGAATGTTACTGTGATATTATCTGCATCATCCCTACTTAAAATCTAATCCACCCGATCCTTCCCTATATATATATATATATATATATATATATATATATATATATATATATATATATGAAATATTTTAGTAATTACTAGTATTAACATATAGTTTTGTAGGGACCAATATATATACACTGGGGTTTCAAAAAAATTATTATCTTATTATTTTATCGATTGGGGTCCAAATTTGTATTGGTCCCAAGTTGGGACTTGACAAATTATTAAATTTATTAAAATTATTAATTTATCGAGTATTAATTTATAGAGATTTTACTGTAGGTATATCGGTGGTGTGCACGTATACGCATGTCATCTAGCTTCCCAAAAAGTTGTTTACGTATTACCGTTATCTAGTGGGTTTTTTTTTTTTTGAGCAAAGTTATCTAGTGGTTATAAATCCCTTATCTATATGGGTCAAAATTGGACAACCACCAACTAGTTATATCCTTATAACTTTGCTCAAGAGTTATATCCTTATAACTTTGTAGCTACGAAAAATAGAAGAAGATTAAATGAAAAATAATCAATTAGCTTAAACTCTTAAGAAGCAAGAAACTAATGGAAAAAGTGACAAGTATTATTTATTAGGGGGATTTTCATATATCCCCACATACACATTTATATTTACATATTTCTTCAAATACAAATTTTTTATGCATGATGTACAAGCCAGTTAAAGCACTGATTGGGGAAATATGTAAATATGAGTGTGTATGTGAGGATATATGTAAATGCCCCTATTTATTAACATTTTAGAAAAATATTGTCTGAAAATATTTAAAATTTTGTCACAACATAGAGTATACACGATAAATAAAAACACTAAGAAAAACTAAATGATTTACAAAGAAGGCTCATTCTTAAGATCTTAAATATTAGTTTGCTAAAAGTTATAGAAATCAGAGAAAATGTATTAATCAAATTCAACTATAATATTACAATACAATTACACTAAATAGAAAAGACAAAGACCTAAACTATAAATGCTAACCGGGTCAAAACTAACGGGTCGGGCCTATATGCCATTATTATTTAATATCCCCTCTCAAACTCGTAATGCTGTAGCGGTAAACATTGAGAGTATGCCAAACAGAAAATAAACTAAAACTGAAAAACAAACGAAACACGAAATCTCCCAGAGTGCAAACTCGATGCTAAACGGAGTCTCAATCCGATGCAATCCAAATTGTAATAAGGCGACAATAGTCTAGTCTGAAATAGACGGACCAAAGTCATTGCAGAGCAACATAATTACGAAGATGAACGAGAGTAGATTCAGGTAGGCTCTCAAAAATCAGAGCAGAGTACCATAATTGCGGAGATGAACAAAAGTAGATTCAGGCAGACTCTTAAAAATCAGAGAAGAGCAACATAATTACGGAGATGAACGAGAGTAGATTTAGACAGGCAAAGAAAATTCAGACAGACAGGCAGATGCAGAGCAGATTCAGGCAGACATGTGCAGATAGAGTAGATTCAGATAGAGCAGATTCAGACAGACATGTGCAGACAAAGCAGATTCAGACAGGGAGGTGCATACAGAGCATTCAGTGCAGTGCGGCGATGCGCAGCAAGTGATTTAGTCAGACAGATGCAAACTGTCACACCCTCGCCGGAGGCGGAAACACGAGGTGTAACGGAAGGGAACATAAGCACAAGATAATAGAACATACCAACATTAAGATTAAAAAGAAATAATACTCCATTACAATACTAGTTTAGCCATCATCGGCAAATATATTACAAAGTTTAGATTCCAAAATATTGCGTTCTATTACATAATGATTTGTAGTGACAAGTGAAAACTTCATTATGCAAGACCGGTAGAAAAAAGCTTACTAACGATCACCTGAAATGCATGAGAGAAAACGGGTCAACTATGAAAATAGTTGGTGAGTAAACACGTTTAGCAAAAGAAAACTCGTAAGAAATATCAAAGCTTTCGGTCAACGAAAATAGTTCTCAAAGCAAAGGCATTGTGTATCCACTCGGTTCCAAATTCGCCCATACAAAACTTACAACCTGTGTGTACACAACCCATTGCACAAAAATATAGTGCGTCAAGTAGTCAAGTGTAAGCGGTCATAATAGTTCCCAAAGCAAAGGCATTGTATATCCACTCAGTTCCAAGTTCCGCCCATACAAAACTTGCAACCTGTGTGTACACAACCCATTGCACAAAATATAGCGTATCAAGTGGTCAAAATAGTTCACAATATAGTACCAAGTATATAATAATTTAAAGATGCTCCGAACATGGGAGACTTTGCACTGCTCCAACAAGGGAGACTCCTTTGTCACTCGACCACCTAGGCGAGATTTATTGAGACCGCTCCACCAATAAGGCGAGACTTTATAGTGATGCTCCGAACATGGGAGACTTTGCACTGCTCCAACAAGGGAGACTCCTTTGTCACTCGACCACCTAGGCGAGATTTATTGAGACCGCTCCACCAATAAGGCGAGACTTTATAGTGATGCTCCGAACATGGGAGACTTTGCACTTCTCCAACAAGGGAGACTCCTTTGTCACTCGACCACCTAGGCGAGATTTATTGAGACCGCTCCACCAATAAGGCGAGACTTTATAGTGATGCTCCGAACATGGGAGACTTTGCACTGCTCCAACAAGGGAGACTCCTTTGTCACTCGACCACCTAGGCGAGATTTATTGAGACCGCTCCACCAATAAGGCGAGACTTTATAGTGATGCTCCGAACATGGGAGACTTTAGGTCAAGATCATAACACATACGGTTCAATAAGTTCAAATAAGTCATAATTTCGTAATTAAGTTCAAGGATATGATTCGAGTTCACAAGTTCTAGTCAAAAGAGTTCACAATTGTAAGGATCAATTTAATTCAAGTATGGTTCATGCACTCAGCCCCAAAATATAGTAAAACGGTAAAAAGGGGATTGTGAATACTCACTAGCATAAAATGTTCAATAAGTTCATAAAACATAATTAGTTTAGTTCAAGAATAAATCATGCATTCCACCCCAAAACAATTTAAAGCATTTAAAAAGGGGAGTCTGTGAATACTCACTTGATGAATAGATGCGACGACAAAAGTGGTTACACCGAAATGTAGCGTGAGTCTCGAAACTGACCTATTATGAATGATATGATATGAAATAAGTCACGATGTAATGTTATGCACGCAATTCGGATGATATTTATACCATTTGTGAGTTTTGAAAATAATACTTATCGTCGAAAAATACTCGTTTGACGTCTTGACCCTTCAAAATCACTTTACAAGTATTTACGTCAAAATGTCATCCTACAATGGTTTCGTAATGATTTATGGTGAAATTATCACTTTTCGTCGTAAAACAATGTCGTCGAAAATTTCATGAAATTGACAAAAATAGCTTTGAAAACTAGTCGTAAAATGATGTACGTCGATCGTTAGAGAACGAAATCGACGGTTTTGGAAAGTTTGTATCGAAATCTAGAAGTTTCAGTTCATGTGTTTTCGTCAAAAAGGTCTCGAACATAAAGATAATAGGGGTTAAATATGGTGATTTTAGTTACCGTAACACTTATCTCGTAAAAATAATATAGTTTTTCTAAAAATAATAGTTACGGCAAGTTTATGAAAACGTGTATATCTTAGTCGTTTCAAATCCGTTTTCTACGTATTATACGTCCTTAGCTTCGTATCAAAGTATACTAATATATTTTTGATAAGTCGAAATAATTTGTAAAGCTTAGGACTCGTTTTGACTCGTACAAAACTAAAATAGGTTGCTGAAATTTCAGAAAATATATATTTCGTCGTCAAACTTGAAAAATTCATAACTTCTTCGTTATAACTCCGTTTTAATCCGTTCAAGCGGCCACGGATTCGTTTTAAAGTATATTTTCTAAATATCAAGGCCAAAATTTCGTGCCTACTGTCGGATTTTCCAGAAAAACAAAACAAGGACAGAACACTTTTATATACTTATCGAAAATAGTTTTTCTCGTACTAAACCTATTCCAATCCCTTCAAATCAACTCCAAAGCTAATCTAATCCTACCATACACCTTCTTAGGGTGTCATGGGTTCCTAATCACCATCAAGACCAAAGAATACCATGGGAATATTTATAGGATGACCAATATGTATATATAACTCAATAAATCATGAAAAATGGTATAAATCACATATCATGCATACTTGCTCCAAAAATGAAAAAAATGAATATGAAATGATAAGGAAACATGAAAATGAAAGAAATATGCTTACAAGTGAAAATGATGAGGTGATAAGAACCAAGGTTACCTAAATACTCTAGATTTTATTTCAAAATCTTAGAAAGAGTATTAACTAGATTGTTATACCACTTGAACTTGGAAAAATTTTTTGATCCCTTTGAAGACCCTCTTGTGACCGGTTTTGAGGATGAAAAACCAAGAGAGAATGTTTATTTCTCTAACTTGTATTATTGGTGAATGAGATGAATGAGATGTGTTGAAAAAAAAAAACTACATGAAGTGTAGATCTATACTTTCAAAGACAAGAATTACCAACTCCATAAATGTCAATCCCATAGGACCGGATTTTTGGGGGGATTAATATCTCAAAATATATTTTTTTTTTCTTTTTACTTGTATGAAATATATTTGTATGTAATTTGTTAAAAATGTATAAGTAAAGTGTGTAGTTAAATGTAACTTGTAAGGTAATTGGAAATTTTTGGTACAAGTAAGATTTTAATAGATCAAAATAGAATGTAATGAGATAATAAAAATTTTAAAAATACATTCCTTGTGAAAATTGAGTGATATAATAATTGTCGTGTAGTCTTTAAGAAAAAGTGTCGTAATAATATAACTTTAACAATTTATATACGAAATAAATTTAAAACACTAGGTAAACTCAAATTATAGTTTTATAAACTAAATGTAAGTATAAAAATATGTCGGGATCATTTTTGAAATTAACGGATTAAATATTCAAAATAATAACTCACGCGATAACGTTTATTAAATATAAAAATTACGCGTTAAATATGAAATGAAATGTCATGAATGAACTAATATGAAATGATGAATATGGAATATGAGAAATGACCGGAAAATGAGAATTGTGACATTCTTCCCATGTCAGCGGAATCACGTCCTCGTGATTCGATTAACGATACTATAGTCCGAACCTCGACAAGAGTTCTAAAAGTTCATGATCGTACGAACAGTCTAAATGATCATATCAATGCCCATGCGTACAGGTTCCCCATTCAACTAAGTACGTGCCCGTGATTAGATTTAATAGGGTAAACTTACCCAATATCGAACGTAGCTCTCAAAAGACCTTTATGTAGTCGATTCTAATTTAATCTCACAACTCATCAAACAAGAACTGTCATGAGATTAAACTAAACCGACTTGAGTAAACTTGTCTCTTAACTTGATTTTCGCAACTCATCAAACAAGAACTGTCACTAGATCAAGCTAGGAAACAAGTTGTTAGAAAGGTAGGAATCAACATCCTTGAATGAAGTCTTTTGAAAGATTCGCTCGATATTCGATTTGCTTACACAATCAAATCCAATCAACAAAATATATATAACAACTAAGGTCGATATCAATAGGTCTCAAATTAATCAAGGTCGTGAACGTGGTAAAGATTGGAAGGAAGTTATGCACTCAAAATCATGTCGTACAGAAATAAGGTAGTTGTTCGAAAGAATGTACCCGTTAAGCGTTGCGGGCTTCCTCGGTACCCAGATAGAATGCTCGACCACGTGCGGGAGGAATTTCAATGTTCTGATCTTGTGGGCCTTCTATTGCAAATGCCAAGTTTGGACGATTACCTCCTGAGCGTGTGTTTCTTGCAGCCATGATCTTACAGAGGACCAAAACATCGGGTTGAGTAAGCGACATTGAACGAAGTCGATGAGGTGCGAACGGTGGTAATGTGTGTTATAGTGATCGAAACATGACAGGAGCAGAGACATGCTATGTCTAACAAGTCGAAAGATGGAAAAGAGAAGATATGAACAAGGTGCGGTGATGTAGGCGTGAACGTAAAAACATGCTATGCATACCCGCCCGACCAATGCAACTTCAGGTGACCAGACTCAAAAGACTCGACTAAACATGATTTAAAATTACCCTTCTTATCATTGCATGGTTCTTCATAAATTAGACATAGTTGATCAGGCTATGTATAATTTATGAGTAACGATGCAACGATAGGACTAGTTGACTCGAATGGTGTTCAATGTTTAATAAAATAATATATAAAAAAAATTTATTCCGGTTATAGCTGTGATTTTTATTTTTATTTTTTTTTTTTTTTTGAAAAATCGGCATTCTCTATAACCTTTGGCTCTGGTACCAATCTGTCACACCCTCGCCGGAGGCGGAACCACGAGGTGTAACGGAAGGGAACATAAGCACAAGATAATAGAACATACCAACATTAAGATTAAAAAGAAATAATACTCCATTACAATACTAGTTTAGCCATCATCGGCAAATATATTACAAAGTTTAGATTCCAAAATATTGCGTTCTATTACATAATGATTTGTAGTGACAAGTGAAAACTTCATTATGCAAGACCGGTAGAAAAAAGCTTACTAACGTTCACCTGAAATGCATGAGAGAAAACGGGTCAACTATGAAAATAGTTGGTGAGTAAACACGTTTAGCAAAAAGAAAACTCGTAAGAAATATCAAAGCTTTCGGTCAACGAAAATAGTTCTCAAAGCAAAGGCATTGTGTATCCACTCGGTTCAAATTCGCCCATACAAAACTTGCAACCTGTGTGTACACAACCCATTGCACAAAAATATAGTCGCGTCAAGTAGTCAAGTATAAGCGGTCATAATAGTTCCCAAAGCAAAGGCATTGTATATCCACTCGGTTCCAAGTTCCGCCCATACAAAACTTGCAACCTGTGTGTACACAACCCATTGCACAAAATATAGCGTATCAAGTGGTCAAAATAGTTCACAATATAGTACCAAGTATATAATAATTTAAAGATGCTCCGAACATGGGAGACTTTGCATTTGCTCAACAAGGGAGACTCCTCTGTCACTCGACCACCTAGGCGAGATTTATTGAGACCGCTCCACCAATAAGGCGAGACTTTATAGTGATGCTCGAACATGGGAGACTTTGCACTGCTCCAACAAGGGAGACTCCTTTGTCACTCGACCACCTAGGCGAGATTTATTGAGACCGCTCCACCAATAAAGCGAGACTTTATAGTGATGCTCCGAACATGGGAGACTTTGCACTGCTCCAACAAGGGAGACTCCTTTGTCACTCGACCACCTAGGCGAGATTTATTGAGACCGCTCCACCAATAAGGCGAGACTTTATAGTGATGCTCCGAACATGGGAGACTTTGCACTGCTCCAACAAGGGAGACTCCTTTGTCACTCGACCACCTAGGCGAGATTTATTGAGACCGCTCCACCAATAAGGCGAGACTTTATAGTGATGCTCGAACATGGGAGACTTTAGGTCAAGATCATAACACGCACGGTTCAATAAGTTCAAATAAGTCATAATTTCGTAATTAAGTTCAAGGATATGATTCGAGTTCACAAGTTCTAGTCAAAAGAGTTCACAATTGTAAGGATCAATTTAATTCAAGTATGGTTCATGCATCACCCCAAAATATAGTAAAAGCGGTAAAAGGGGATTGTGAATACTCACTAGCATAAAATGTTCAATAAGTTCATAAAACATAATTAGTTTAGTTCAAGAATAAATCATGCATTCCACCCCAAAACAATTTAAAGCATTTAAAAAGGGGAGTCTGTGAATACTCACTTGATGAATAGATGCGACGACAAAAGTGGTTACACCGAAATGTAGCGTGAGTCTCGAAACTGACCTATTATGAATGATATGATATGAAATAAGTCACGATGTAATGTTATGCACGCAATTCGGATGATATTTATACCATTTGTGAGTTTTGAAAATAATACTTATCGTCGAAAAATACTCGTTTGACGTCTTGACCCTTCAAAAATCACTTTACAAGTATTTACGTCAAAATGTCATCCTACAATGGTTTCGTAATGATTTATGGTGAAATTATCACTTTTCGTCGTAAAACAATGTCGTCGAAAATTTCATGAAATTGACAAAAATAGCTTTGAAAACTAGTCGTAAAATGATGTACGTCGATCGTTAGAGAACGAAATCGACGGTTTTGGAAAGTTTGTATCGAAATCTAGAAGTTTCAGTTCATGTGTTTTCGTCAAAAAGGTCTCGAACATAAAGATAATAGGGTTAAATATGGTGATTTTAGTTACCGTAACACTTATCTCGTAAAAATAATATAGTTTTTCTAAAAATAATAGTTACGGCAAGTTTATGAAAACGTGTATATCTTAGTCGTTTCAAATCCGTTTTCTACGTATTATACGTCCTTAGCTTCGTATCAAAGTATACTAATATATTTTTGATAAGTCGAAATAATTTGTAAAGCTTAGGACTCGTTTTTGACTCGTACAAAACTAAAATAGGTTGCTGAAATTTCAGAAAATATATATTTCGTCGTCAAACTTGAAAAATTCATAACTTCTTCGTTATAACTCCGTTTTAATCCGTTCAAGCGGCCACGGATTCGTTTTAAAGTATATTTTCTAAATATCAAGGCCAAAATTTCGTGCCTACTGTCGGATTTTCCAGAAAAACAAAACAAGGACAGAACACTTTTATATACTTATCGAAAATAGTTTTTCTCGTACTAAACCTATTCCAATCCCTTCAAATCAACTCCAAAGCTAATCTAATCCTACCATACACCTTCTTAGGGTGTCATGGGTTCCTAATCACCATCAAGACCAAAGAATACCATGGGAATATTTATAGGATGACCAATATGTATATATAACTCAATAAATCATGAAAAATGGTATAAATCACATATCATGCATACTTGCTCCAAAAATGAAAAAAAATGAATATGAAATGATAAGGAAACATGAAAATGAAAGAAATATGCTTACAAGTGAAAATGATGAGGTGATAAGAACCAAGGTTACCTAAATACTCTAGATTTTATTTCAAAATCTTAGAAAGAGTATTAACTAGATTGTTATACCACTTGAACTTGGAAAAATTTTTTGATCCCTTTGAAGACCCTCTTGTGACCGGTTTTGAGGATGAAAAACCAAGAGAGAATGTTTATTTCTCTAACTTGTATTATTGGTGAATGAGATGAATGAGATGTGTTGAAAAAAAAACTACATGAAGTGTAGATCTATACTTTCAAAGACAAGAATTACCAACTCCATAAATGTCAATCCCATAGGACCGGATTTTTGGGGGGATTAATATCTCAAAATATATTTTTTTTTTTTTTTTACTTGTATGAAATATATTTGTATGTAATTTGTTAAAAATGTATAAGTAAAGTGTGTAGTTAAATGTAACTTGTAAGGTAATTGGAAATTTTTGGTACAAGTAAGATTTTAATAGATCAAAATAGAATGTAATGAGATAATAAAAATTTTAAAAATACATTCCTTGTGAAAATTGAGTGATATAATAATTGTCGTGTAGTCTTTAAGAAAAAGTGTCGTAATAATATAACTTTAACAATTTATATACGAAATAAATTTAAAACACTAGGTAAACTCAAATTATAGTTTTATAAACTAAATGTAAGTATAAAAATATGTCGGGATCATTTTTGAAATTAACGGATTAAATATTCAAAATAATAACTCACGCGATAACGTTTATTAAATATAAAAATTACGCGTTAAATATGAAATGAAATGTCATGAATGAACTAATATGAAATGATGAATATGGAATATGAGAAATGACCGGAAAATGAGAATTGTGACACAAACATATGGAGAACCAAGGTGGAATCAGACAAATAAAGAACTTGACATAACCAAAGCAAAATCAAGCGGAACCAGATGAAGAACTCATGTGAAATTAAAACATGTTTTTGAGGTCGAGGTGCAACATATAACTACTCAAAACATAGTCGAATTGGTTAAGACTGTAGCATCAATCACCAACACAAATCCAAATTTAACCATTATTATACCGGGAATCAAACCAAACAAGGGTTGAGCGTTTCGGCCCTCATCACCTAAGAATATCAAACAAATAATTGTGACCCGAACAAATAAGATCAGCGGCGGAACTTGAACATTTCTTTTTTTTGGGGGGGGGAGGGGGAGGGGGGGCGAATTTATTTTTGAGTGGCCGAATCAAAGATTTGTTTGTATTATCAACTAAATTACTTTTGATACCTATAATATTTACACTAACTGCCGCCCGGCGCTCCCATGCCCCTATAGAGTTCCGCCCTTGAATAAGATAATATCGATGGATGCAAAATTCTCTCTAAATCTGATATAAATGATTTGATATCCTCTCATGTTCCCCTTGAACATGAAAGGTCATGTTAGTTATTTTTTTCTCCACAATGATTAATTTATTAAACAATGGTTCCACAATAATTTATTTATTTATTTTTCTTCACTCACATAAACTTTAACATGACCTCTCATGTTCAAATGAAACATAAGAGGATTTCAATCCGATATAAATACTAAAATCGAATACTGATAGTAATAATACAAGTCTTAACTCAAATTCCAATATCACAAACCATCACTCAACCATCAAACATCAAACTCAAACTTATCCGTATACGAATTCCTATTTGCCAAACTCAAACAGGCTATAGCCTTACCACTAAAATAACAACAAATAAATCCCAGTAAACAAATACATTGGATCAAATAATATTCATGATGCATCTGAATATGCTATCAACTGATGTTACTGACCCACTAAGCGTCCACCAAAAACTTCAATCACTTTCATTATAATTAATTCAAAGTCAACAAATAGCAAATTGAATATGACCACTTTAATTGATAACAAGACTAACTGATTGTGATGTTTTCAATTGCCACTGACCGATTACTTCATTAGGCTGGAAGGCATGGTAACTACCGACTCAATTTACACTTCAGCGTCACGTCAGCTTTCTCTCTCATCTCTCTTCCACTCACTTCCACTTACCTTTCTGTGGACAAGGCACTCACTTTCACTCATCTTTTTTTTTTATTTTTTTTTACAACAAAACACAAGTAGGTGAGTTATTACAAATTCAAAATTCAAATTTAAATTCAGATACTACAGTGTAACGAATACAAAATTCAAATTCAAAAATTTTCCTATATTATATCCACACTCACAAGCCACACACACACACATAAAATTTCTTACCAAATTCTCTGAATAATATCTAAGAAAGACTTCAGGCAACAATTTCCCGAGCAAATAGATTTCGGCCAACAAATTAATGTAGATGAACTTTTAAGAGAATTGGAGGAAGCTGCTCTTAAAGAGGAAGCACAAAAGGGAGCAAGCAGAAAAGGGAGGAAGCGAAAAGGAGCGACTTTATGGAGGAAAAAGAATGTCGGGACAGAGAATTCGATGCTTTGTATGCAGAGTGGGATGAGAGCAGATTTGAAGGTTCGTCTGAGTATCTTTACGACGATGGCTAAGACTCCAACAACTCTCAAACCTGGGATCACCCGGATTATCATTAGTTGTGTTAATACATGCATTTTTTTTTTATGTATCGCGATTTAATTTTCTATGTAACGTAGTCTCCTCTTTTATGTAATGAATAAAATTTTGTCCACTACTTTCGTGCTTCATACTTTCAAATTAATATACAAACTATACATTCTTTATTTTATTATTTTTTCTTTTTTTAAATGAAGTAGTGGGATTTATTTTTTTTTTATTTTTTTTTTTTTAAAACTAACCGGATACACATTTTGCACACTTATCAATTAGGTGAGCGAGTCACCTTAATTTGCCTAGATATGTGAGACTCGCGCGTGACAACCCATTGCCGACATGGTGACTAGCGAGTGAGTGAGGATAAGATGAGCCACTCACGCTCCCTTGCCCTCAAGTCTTACATCATCCAATCAAATACTTAAAACAAAAAGTCTTTTATTCATATACCGCATGTGTCCAAAAAATAGGCGTGTATTCAAACGAAGTTGATCTCCAACCTAACCGAAACCAAAACAAACTATTTTTTCTTCTTTTTCTTTTTCTTCATTTTTGACCTAGCTCTTAATACCATGTAAAGTGAAAATGTATTAATCAGATTCAACTATAATATGACAATACAATAACCTTAAATGCTAAACATACCTAAACCAACGAGCCGAACCTATAAGCCTTTATTAGCTAATAAAAAGAACATAAAATTGAGGGCATTAAAGAATTTTAACATTTTTTAAATTGAGTAAAAGAGTAATTCAAAAACATTTAAGTTGTAAATATTGATTAAACATTAAAAATGAGTGAAAAATAGAGGCGAGAGGAATTATATAATATATAATCTCACGGCTAAAACGACACCGTTTCTGATCAAGCTTTTCCCGCCTTTTTTCGTGGGCCACGTTTGGCCTGTTCCTGTTGGCCCGTTGTTTTTTTTTTTCCTTCTCCATAACATTACTGCCTTTAACTAAGGATATTATATCGGAGTGTACATCCGCACAACATCCAGAACCTTCATATCAAAGCCACTCTCTCTCAAATCCATCATGTTCAGAATGTGTTGTTTGATCTTGGGGTTTTTGTTGTAGTGATTCTGATCTCACATCAAGAGCAGTTCCTTCATCTTGAGGATCATCGGAAGAGGAGATAGTGGTGGGTTAGGGTTTGGTTGAAATGGTTGTGTGTGGTGATGGTGAAGCGTGGTTGATTCAAAGTGGGTAAAAAATGGGTTTTGACTTTTAGATGTATTTGGTACAGGAAGATTACTGGGCTATTTGTGTATCAAAAAGATATGTAGGTGACGATTGGAAAAATTGACGCACCATTTTCATTGACCATTGTTTAGGTTTTGGTGGTTTTTGGTGCCGGATGATTTTTTTGTTTATGCTCGATTTGTGTCCGATTGAAGGTATGTATATGATTTTGGTTATAGAGTTCTTTGTCTTAGTTAGATAAAAGCATAGATGTTGATTTAGACTTATTTTTCATGGATGCCAATAATTTCTCTTTTGATTCATTAGTTTGTTATTCAACTACATAGTAGAGCCAAGTTAATGTTTAGTTACGTATTATTTACTAAGCAGTTATGATTACAAGTAATTATTTACAATAAGTTGTATAATATTTTGAAAAAAAGGAGCATACGGGAATTCATAGTTTTTAGCTGTTCTTTGGACTAATTTGAACTTGGTTGTCGGTTGCAGGACGTATGAATGAAAGGCTTATAAAAAGCTGCCCATGTTCAGGTAGACGAAGTATTGCTACTGAGATTGTCGTTGTCGTTTTTCCTAAAAATAATCTATTGAAATTCGACGTACGGTTCTAACTATCTTATAAGCCAATCGACGTTAATGAAACAACATACGGTGGCTTACAATCCGTTTAGTCCACTTGACCTACTACCCTTTTAGCTAAACTTTTGAAATAAATCAACTTTTGTGATCATCTTTAACACCCTCCTTATTTATAGAAGTCGTAAAATTCAAAATTAGGTCGATCCATACCAAAGTTACCTGTTTGGTTGGTTACTCGACCTGTTAACCTACCCAATTTGCCACCTCAAATTTACATGTTTTTTCCTGTTAAAACATGACTTTGCAGGATTTCATGGGTAGATGTCGACAGCTGCAAAGATGTTAACGCTTAATAGTATTGTGAACTCTTGAACTTCACAGGGTGCAGGTAAGTTCTCATACAAAAACCTTTTTTAGTATTCCTTCAACTTTTTAGAGGCCAAGAGTTGGTTCACTTTTATGGCTTTTGATCAACTCTATATGGCTATATGTTCTATATCTCTATGTTTCGTAATCCTCCTAGCTACTTCATAGGTATGTCACAGCTGTTACAGTAGCTGCTGACTTTCGCATGCAGCAGCTAGCAAAGAAACTAATGAACCTTCTTGAAGAGATCAACAAGAAGATGTGAGTTGATATTTATGTAGTTTGGCATAGATGTGTATCTTAAACTTACTTAGCTGGTCTTTGGAACTTAAATTCAATGAATGTTGTATTAATTACGATGTAGAGGTGATATTATCTATGGAAAACTTAGTGCCGATATCGACTTGAAATGGTCCCGCTGCAATGGGAAGAAAAAAAACCACCCCACCGCAACGCGGGGGGCCGGCGCCATCCTCGTTATGTTAATAAGAGGGATAAATATGTAAAGAGCGGGGTTGAAAAATAATAACGAAGAGAGATCATCGATTTATCAAATTAAATACTACATAATAAAAAGTAAATAAATAAATAATAATAAAAAGATGCTAGCGACGAATACAACTACGAGGGTAAACTGTTACATGAGGTATAAAGTCACTCCATCCAATTTAGAGCCATTTTCCTAATCCAATTAAAAAGAGGATAAGATATTGCTTTTTTTAAACATGATAAGGTGATATCGTTGATGATCAGTTCTTTCCTTGCTTTCTCCAAATTGCATACCATTGTTTTGCTACATATTAAGACACTAATCTTTTCATTCCATTTACTTTGATCTAATGGTTGATCCTTTTTTTTCGTTTTCTTGTCTTTCTTATTTATTCACGTATACTAGCTTTTTCTTAAAACGACAAATAACTATTCGACAATAAAAACTTTTTTTTGTTTTATACGTTTTCGTCTGATTTCATACGTTTTCGTCGGTTTTCATACGTTTTCGACCGCTTTTAGACGTTTTCGTCCGTTTTCAGACGTTTTCATCCATTTTCAGACGTTTTCATATGTTTTCGTCCGCTTTCGTACCTTTTCGTCCGTTTTCTTACGTTCTCGTCTATTTTCATACATTTTCGACCGTTTTCATACGTTTTTGGCTGTTTCTGTTCGTTTGAATACATTTTCGTCTTTTTTGTACGTTTTCACCCATTTTTGTACGTTTTTGTCCATTTTTATACGTTTACGTCCGTTTTCATACGTCTTACTCTGTTTTCGACTGTTTTTAGAAGTTTTCCTACATTTTGGTCTGTTTTCAAACGTTTTCGTCCGTTTTCATACGCCTTGTTTTCATACGTTTTATAAATTTTCGTCCGTTTTCATACATTTTCATTCGTTTTCACACGTTCTCGTTCGTTTTCATACATTTTTCATTTGTCTTCATAAGTTTTCATACAAAAAAGTAGGAAACTTAGAAAAACGAATGAAAGGATACAAAAACATACAAAAGTATAAAAACTAAACCCAAGTTTAACAAATTGATCTCAAATTGTCACCTGTGATATCTTGAGTTCTTGATAATGTAATTTTGTTTAGTAGTTAAGTTGTATAGTTTAATTTTGCTTTAAACTGCATTGGATTGATGTGTTTTGTTTATGTGATTGCTACATATTAAGGTTGTATCAGTTGTAATATTTTAAGTTGATAATAATTTACAATGCTTATTAGTTAAACTATATTATATGACATGTCTAATATCATTTTTGACACTTTTTATAAAACTTGTTAATGTCTAATATAACTTGTGATATTTCATAAACAAACAAGTATGCTTTTTAACCTTGGGAATGGATCCAATAAGAAGAAAAATAGAAATAAGAAGAATGAGAAATATTTTCAGCCACACAATTTAAATGAAGAAGGAGAATTTCATGAGAGATGCATCTCTACTTGTAGGTGCATCTGAAATGTGCGGCTGTGGTTATTTCTCATCCTTCTCATTTTACTTTTATTTCTTATTTGATCCTTACTCTTTTAACCTTTAATAAAACCTGAGATATTTCATTGCTCTGTATATATTTTTTATATTATTACCTAAGTGTTTTTTAATATTTATATATATTTAAGGTAAAAGATGGTTTTTGTTTATGAAATATCACAAGTGATATTGGACATTAACTATGTTTATGAAACATCGCAAGTGATTTAGACATTACATGCTTTTTATTCATTTTGATATTTGTAAGTGACACTTATTTATCTTTTGTGTATAACACTGTAAGAAGAAAAAAAAGAGTATTTAAATTGTCGTTCTTAGTTACTTAAGAATAATAACTCATGTGATAAAGCAATATATTATGACACTAATTATGTTATTCGACTTATGAGTAATATCTCTTGTGATAAAGCAATATAATGTTACACTAATTTTGTTGTTCTACATATGAGTAATATCACATGTTAAAATAGCAATAAAATGACAAAAACTAGACATCATTCATGCTTGGTTATATATATTCAATTATTCAAAAGTATCTAAGTTTGCATTATTGTGTACAATAGTTAATATCTATTTCATAAATATAGTTAATGTCTAATATCACTTGTGATATTTCATAAACAAAATCATCTTGTATTTGAAAAATATAAAAATATTAGAAAACACATACGAAAACAGACATATAAAAATATATGGCTAATGACACCAAAATGTATCATAGTTGTCACTTATTCCTTTTATATGTATCGAACTATCACTTGTGATATTTCATAAATATAGTTAATGTCTAATATCACTTGTAATGTTTCATAAACAAAACCATCTTGTATCTGAAAAATATAAAAATATCAGAAAACACATACGAAAACAGACATATAAAAATATAGGGCTAATGGCACCAAAATGTATCATAGTTGTCACTTATTCCTTTTATATGTATCAAACAATTTTTTTTTCTATTATATGTACTAAACTTGATTTTTTAGGCATTTATATGTACTTTATAACCATTTTGCCTCTCATTTTATTAACCCGGGAGGGAGAAAATGGTCATATAGTACACAAAAATGCCCGAAAAACCAAGTTTAGTACACATAATAGCAAAAAAGGTTGTTTGATACATATAGAAGAAAATCATGACAACTACGATAAATTAATAGGCCATTAGCCCAAAAATATAAGAGTATTACCAAAATGTATGAAGACATAAAAGTGGATGAAAATGTATGAAAACGGACGAAAAAGTGTGAAAAAGAATGAAAATGTATGAAAACGAACAAAAACGTATAAAAATGATAAAAAATGTATGAAAACGGACAAAAACATATGAAAACGTATGAAAACGCACGAAAATGTCTGAAAACAGCCGAAAAAGTATAGAAACGAACGAAAACGTATAAACACAGAAGAAAACATATGGAAACGGATGAAAAGTATGAAAACGGACGAAAACAGCCGAAAAAGTATAAAAATGGATGAAAACGTATAAAAACGGACAAAAACATATGAAAGCGTATGAAAACGTATGAAAACAAACGATAACGTCTGAAAATTGGACAAATACATATGAAAACGTCTGAAAAGGCCGAAAATGTATAAAAATAGACAAAAACGTATAAAAGTAACGAAAACGTATGAAAACAAACCAAAACGTACGAAATAGACGAAAACGTCTGAAAACAGACAAAAACATTGAAAATGACTGAAAATGGCCGAAAATGTATAAAAAGGGAGGAAAATTTAAACGGACGAAAACGTATGAAAACGGACGGAAACGAATGAAAACGTATGACCAAAACGTAAAATCGGGCGATAACATGCCGAAACATGTGAAAGCATTGAAAACGGACAAAAACGTAAAATATAGTAAAATGTTTTTAGTGGGATAGTTATTTGCCTTTTTTTTTTTTTTTTTTTTTTTAAATAAAAAAAAGAAAAGAAAGGAAAGGTTCTGTTGTGATTAAATAAGAAAGACCAGCAAATAAGAAAGATAAGAAATACAAGAAAAAACAAGAAATACAAAAAAATTCACTTTTAGTCCAAATTTGTCTTTTAGTCCAAATTAGTCCAAAAATTCACTTTTAATCTTAAATCTAGTCTTTTTAATCAAACAAAATAAATAGTCCAAATTTGTCTCTTAGTTTCTAATAAAATAAGAGTTTGCAAAATAACTCACCTCCATGATAAATATGTTAAACATACGGAAAATATGAAATATGTAGTTTAGGTTGCTGGCAAGTTTATATATAAGAAGGAAAATAAGTAGTTTAGCGTTGGCAAGTTTATATATAAAAAGAAAAGGACACCTTTGATATGTACAGAACATCATAAATTAATAGTGTCATGAAATTGTTTGAACAACAAGTAGGGTTGGATCAGTTGAAAAACCTCTTGCCTCTCAACCGAGAGGTCAGAGGTTCGATCCTCTCTACAAAGGCGGAGTCCTTTCTACCTTGATAGAAGCGGAGCAGACTCCTACCATAGCAGAAACGGTATTGGGTACCCATAACTCCGTGAAAGACGGCATTGGGAGTTACTTTTTTTATGAAATTGTTTGAACATATTTTTTCATGATACTTCATCGATGAGATCAAGAATGTGGATGCAATTTGATAATGAGCAAGTTATCTATGTGAAAATACATTTGTTTAAAACATAAATTTTTAAAACATGAATAATATTATAAAGACTAAAATAATTTTATTTATAAAAGTCAATGCAATATATTAAATATTTAAATAATTAATTACAATTTAAACTATTAACTTTTTTCACTTTTACTTACACCACGTCAATACATAAATACAAAAATTGCACACACGAATTACAACTAATATCACTATCGCCACTATAAGTGGGTAATTGTTTAGTCATTAATAATAGAGATAAAAAGTTGTTGGTTTTTATAATGTGACACAAATGTTTTTATTTTATAAATAATTTCATAAATAGTCTTTGTGGTCTGTCAGGTTTAACGGATTTAGTCTTTTTATTTTTTAACGGGTTTGGTTCTTGTGGTTGCGACGCGTAATAAGTTTGGTCCCTTGACCAATTTTTCCATTTATTTGACCGTCAAATTTACATAAATGACATAAATACTTTTAAAAATAAGGTCTCTGTGATTGTGGGATATAACAAATTTAGTTCTTATTTTTTATTATGTTTAGTTCGTTTTCATACGTTTTAACGTTACCCCTCGGTTTTTACATTTTGTCTATTTTACCGCGTTTTTTATCGTTTTTAGCACATTTTATTCGCTTTACACCGTTTTATCGCGTTTTATACGTTTTTATCACGTTTAGCCCGTTTTTATGTTTTTAGATCCGTTTTCTTATGTTTTCTTACGTTTTTGTACGTGTTCGAACGTTCGTCCGTTTTTATATGTTTTCGTCCGTTTTCTTACGTTTTCATTCGTGTTCGCACGTTTTCGTCCGTTTTCCCACGTTTTCGTCACGTTTTTTCACATATGACGAAAACAAAATCTAAAAAAATATTTCAGTAAAAACATTTTTTGACATAAAAATTAAAAAAAAAATGAAAAAGAATTTCGAAATAAAAAAAATTGGAAAAAAAATTTTGAAAAAGAATTTTGAAAAAAAAAATTGGAAAAAAATTTTTGAAAAAGAATTTTCGAAAAAAGAAATTTGGAATAAAAAGTTAGAAAAAAAATTTATTCCAATTTTTTTTTTCGAAAATTCTTTTTCAAAAAAAAATTTCCCCATTTTTTATTCCAAATTTTATTTTATTTCAAATTTGGATTAAAAATTTTTTGTTCGAATTTTTTTTTTTCCAATTATTGTTTTTGAAAAGTTTTTTCAAATTTTTTTTTCAAACTTTTTTTTTTCAAATTTTTTATGTCAAAAAAAAAAATTTGTTTCATTTTTTCTGAAATAATTCTTTTAGAATTTTTTTTTCGTCACATGTAAAAAAACGTAACGAAAATTCTTTTAGAATTCTTTTTTCGTCACATGTAAAAAAACGTAACGAAAACGGACGAAGGCATATAAAAACGGGCGAAAACATATAAAAACGGACGATAACGTGCGTCGGACTGGCGATAAAAAGCGGACGAAAACATATAAAAATGGGCGAAAGCGTCTGCGAGCGAACCTAAAAGCGTAAAAAATGGCGAAAATATATAAAAATGGGCAAAAATTATAAAAATTGACAGATTATAAGCGGATGAAAGAAAAGATAAAAACGCTGTCTGAAAAGAACAAAACGTAAAGAAGGCGACAAAAGCGGTTAAAAACGTATGAAAACGGACAAAACGTTAAAGAACGGATGATAATGATTAAAAACGTATGAAAACCAAAACGTAATAAAAAAAATAGGGACTAAATTTTTTATACCCTACAAACCACAAGGACCTTATTTTTAAGGGTATTTATGTTATTTTTGTAAATTTGACGGTCAAATAAACGGAAAAATTGGTCAAGGGACCAAACCCGTTAAAAAAAGAGTAAAAAAGACTAAATCCGTTAAACCCGATAGACCAAAAATATATATGTCATGTACAAGTTGTAAGACGACTAAAGTCGTACCATTTATAGCATGTTGTAGACTAATATGTGTATATTTAGAATTGCAAGTGTTAGTTCATATGAGGCACTTTATTTTGCTTACTTAAAAATCCATGCTTACCAAGGGATAAATCCCCACCATCCATCTAGTATAATCTAATGGTGGGGATTAACCTAAGATTTAATACTTAAACAAGTCCATGTTTTTATTGTCTTTTTGTGCTTTCTTTTTGTGCCTTTTTTTTTTTCTTTTTTTCTTTTTTGTCTTTTTATTAATTTCCGTTTTTTTATGAATTAACGTTTTTTTTTTTTTTAAATTTAACTTATTCCGCACGTTTATTTTTTCGCGTTTTTAAGCTTTCATACGTTTTCCTCTCTTTTTCATATCGTTTTTAAATCGTTGCTTTTCAATCATTTCAATCCGTTTTTCAAGCGTTTTTGCCCATTTTCTTCGTTTTCGTCCATCTTCATATGTTTTAGATCTATTTTCTTACCTTTTCGTTCGTTTTCATCGTTTTAGTCGTTTTCATCGTTTTCTTACGTTTTCATGTATTTTCGAATCGTTTTATTACGTTTTGAGTCGTTTTGAACGTTTTCGCCCGTTTTCATATGTTTATATCGTTTTAGTCGTTTTCATCCGTTTTAGAAGCGCTTTAAGCGCCCGTTTTCTTACGTTTTGGTCCGTTTTCATACGTTTTAAAATCCGTTTTTCTTCGATTTTCGTTTGTTTTCATCCGTTTTCATACGTTTTCGTCCATTTTCATACGTTTTCGTCTGTTTTCTTACGTTTTCATGTACTTTCATCCGTTTTTATACGTTTTCGCCGTTTTGAGGCGTTTTTAGTCCCGCTTTTATCACGTTTTCATAGGTTTCATACGTTTATACGTTTTGCGTTTGTTTTCACGTTTTGGATCCATTTTAAGGCAGCTTTTCGTCACGTTTTTCACGTTTTCGTCCGTTTCATACGTTTTTGTCGGAGTTTTATACATTTTAGATCCGTTTTAAGGCGTTTTTATACGCTTTTCATTCAATTTTATCACGTTTTCGATTTAGAGACACGTTTTAGTCCGTTTTGTAGTTTTTTTTATACGTTTTCATCTATTTTCATACGTTTTCATGCTTATTATTAAACTCTATTATATTACATGTCTAATATCAATTGTGATATTTTATAAAAAGAAGTTAATGTCTAATATCACTTGTAATATTTCATAAACAAACAAGCATGTTTTTTGAACCTTTAATATCACACGAGATATTTCATTGCTAAATATATTTTATATATTATCCCCTATGTGCTTTCTAATATTTTATAATTTTGATTTACATAATTTTTGTACCTTTCATCGAATTGACAAGCATTATATTTTTTAATGCAACGGTGTTATCTATCACTTGTGATATTATACTCTTAGTAGAAATAAAATGGTTAAAAGTCTCTTTTAGGTGAATTCTTATTTTGTTCAAAAAATGCTAATTTAATGCAACACTTGTTTGAATTTGAGAATATTTCAAATCTCCATTTTCATAGTTTGCTTCATTTTTATTCATTTTGATATTTTAAGTGACACTTTATCTCTTTGTGATATAACAACGTAAGGAAGATGAAGATTATTACATTCTTCATCATGTATGTGTTATCAATTTTGATACTCAACTAAGAATGTGAAATATTACATTCTTACCAAATGTGATAAAAATTTAGTATTTTACCAAGTATATATGAAAGAAATAATAATATACATCATTTATTATATCAACGTGATGATTATGTTCAGTTTTTTTTATTTGTGTTATTGAAAATATTTAGGAAGATTTTTGTGTTTTATGATAATATGAAATATTAAAAAGGTGTTTGCTGAAAACAAGAGATGTTGTGGGGTGAGCAAGCGGACCGCGGCCGGACGGACCGACCCGAAGAACCGACGGACGACGGACGAGAACCGGACCGACCACATGGTCGGTCAGCGGTCTCGGCTTTTAACCAAATTGGTCCTCGGTCGGTCGGTCGGTCGAACCGCTTGACAATTTGGCCTTGTTGGACCGGACCGACCGGACCCGGCCGGACGAACGAACCGGCCACATTGGTCCGGTCTGTCTTGGCTTTTAGCCGAACTTCGGTTTTCGGTCGTTTTTCCGACGTGCACACCCTTAGATGTTATGATACTTTGGTTAGACTTGTGGTGGCATTTTCTTTTTAATAGATACATTGTGCATGTTTTGATAGGTTTTATAGAGGGATTTAAAAATATCTATCATTGAATCAACAAACTAAAGAAGCTATGGTTGAAAAAAGCACAACAAACTTAGCAAGCTCAAACACGTGATATCACACATGATATCACGAGGTGATATCAAACTTTTGATATCACATGATATCACAAAGTGATATCCTTGTGTGATATCGAAGTGATATCCTTTGGTGATATCACAAGTGATATCAGTGATATCACAAGTGATATAAACTATAATCACACATACTACCCTTAGATGATATCACACATGATAGCACAGGTGATATCAACGGTGTTATCACACATGATATCACGTGTGATATCATGTGATATTACAAGTGAGGTGATATCACATGTGATATCATGTGTCATATCACAGGTGTTTGAGCTTCCTCAGTTTGTTTATAAAGATGTGGCTTTCCCAACCATGGCGCAAGAACTTGCGATTCAACCAAGATATTTTCAAATCTCGCGATAAACTGCTCGAGCATAATATACTATTAAATAGAAAAATCCACCACAAATCTAAAAAAAGTATCATATCTCTTGTTTTTAGTTGAAAAACTTTTCAATATTTTATAATATCATAAAACACAAAAATCTTCAAAGATTTTCAAAAACAAATAACCCTCATCACATTCTTAGTTGATTATCCCAACGTGCACATACATGATAAAGAATGTAGCCACCTTTCTTCTTAAAGTGTTATCACAAGAGATAAATAGTGTCGATTATATCAAAATAACGTCTAGCGGACAAGCATTATAAAATGAATGAAATTATAAGAATGTATAACGGACAAAAGCGTCAGAAAATGGACAAAAACATAAAAAGCATTGTGAAAGCGGGGCGAAAGCGATATAAGCGGGGCGAGCGTGCGAAAAGCGACAGCGTCTAAAATGGAAAGCGTAAAAGCGGGGCCAGCGTCGAAAGCGGACGAAAATACATGAAAACATAAAATAGAGACAAAAGCGTCTAAAAGCGGACGAAAATACATGAAATCTAAAAATCAGACAAAAACGTAACGAGCAGCATTATATAAAGCGAGCAGCGTGAAAGCCAGCGGTAGCACGTCTAAAAATGGAAGAAAATATAAAACGGACGAAAACATATGAAAGCGGACGAAATGGTTTATAAATCAATGAAAGCGGTTAAGCGGTTGGCGATATAAAAATGACGAAAAACATGAAACATAGAAAAACGGACGAAAACGTTATGAAAATGGACGAAAACAATATGAAAACGGTAAAAAAACTGGCGAAAACGTAAGAAAATGGAGGAAAACGTTGGAAAACGTATAAAAGCGGACGAAAAAACACAGCGTAAAAAAAGCGTCGCAGCGTGTGAAAGCGGATAGCGTATGAAAATGAGCAGCGAACCTTTATTAAGAAAATGGAGGAAAAGCGTTGAAGCGGTTAAACGATGAAAACGGATGAAAACATCACAGCATTATGGCGGAAAAAAACACTAATAAAAAGCGCGAATACTTGCAAAAAAAAAGCGTTCATTTATTAAAAAAGCGAGAATTAACAAAAAAAATAATAAAAATGAAATAAAAAAAAAGGTGAATAAAAAGGAAGACAAAAACCGAAAAAACATGAACTTGGGTTTAAATATTAAATTTTAGGTTAATCCTTAAACTAGATGAATGGTGGAGATTTATCCATTGGTAAGCACCAAAATAAGGGTAGGCAAAAGAAAATTCCTCTAGTTCATATATGTTCCATTTACTTACTAAGTCGCAAGGACTTACCATTCTCAGTTCATGTTTTGTGTAGGTAAATGAAGATAGACGTTGGGGCTTGTAGATTGTAGATAAGAGTGCATTTTGGGAGAAACAACTACGCTCGGGTTAGTTGACCTTACTAGCACTTTGATATTACTTGTAATACCCCATATGTTTTCAGAAGTCAATGTTAGCATCAAAATGTCCTCATGTTTAGTTTCAAGTCATCCTAGGAATTTTTGAACAAGTTATGTTAGTATAAATCCAAAATGGGAGTGTTGGGCAATAGTAGGTATCCACATCCATGTTACGTACATGAATACTTTCGGTTTTATATATATATATATATATATATATATATATATATATATATATATATATATATATATATATATATATATATATATAATTTTCCACAAATGCCACCTCAATGCCATGTAATTCAATTTAATGCCACATAATCATTTGTTGTCCAACTAAGCATTATTTTTATCCACCTAAGCACTAATTTTTTTAATTTAATTAGATTTTATATAAATTTAGGATTTTTAATAATTTTATTTGTAAATTTCGGATTTTTAATAATTATTTTTGAAATGTATTTATAAAAAAGGAGCCTTGCAAGGATTGAACCTTGGTCATTCGGACAAATAACTTGTGTGTTTACCACTTAGGCAACAAGTTATTTTGATAATTATGTTGCATATTATAATCTATAAATGGCTATGTTATACACCTAAGCAATGATTAAAATTCCGGATTTATTTATGATTAAAATTCCGGATTTTTTTTTAAATGACACTTACATGGTCTTGGCATTCACAGACAAGTGTGTCAACCAGTGGAGCATGTAATTTAATGTGCTTTGATAATTGAAAACAATTATGTCATGCTTTAGTAACTGCTACATTGCCTGATATTCATAAACATGTAAATTATATAGCATATACTTTTACAATGTAAAACCCTAATCTTACATTCTTTCATAATATATTTTTTCTCAAAACCCTAAATTGATCTTTTCCTCATCATTTTTTCCCTCAATTCTCTAACCTTGATATTCTTTTTGTGTGTGCAGGTTTACAATACCAGGTGTTCTTTTGAAAGTAGCATGGTAAGTTTGCTCATGATGTTTTTTTTATTGTGATCATATAAATAACCATCCATCTTTGGAGTTTGTCGCAACAATAATACTCCAAGAACAAAAAGATGTCATTAAGAGTACGTTATGTTTCTAATATTAGTCACCACCAACATCTGCAGGGTTTTGATTGCATAGGTAAATAATATCTTCCATTGGAATCTTGACTGCATTCAACAAAACAACTCGACCATTCATGAACAAAGAGTAAGGTTTCTTTTCTTTCTAATTAAAATTAAGCAACATTAAACATGGCTTTTAGAATCTAATATAGTATTTTCAATTGAAACACCCCGGTTGATATTTATAATATATTTGTATATGGTTCAGTCAAAATCCGATGGCAACGCCGAAAATCATTGACTCAGGTTGAGGAAGTTGTAGGAGAGCTTCAAAAGCACACTACGCTTCTATTGTATGTAACTAATCTTTTTTCTGCTGTAAATAAAACATTTCACCCACATATCTATCCTTGGATTGACATTTTGTTCTCATCGTTTCGGGTTGCAAGTTGCAAAAGGGCTTCCTGCACCATCGGCACCTAGAGAGCGCCGTGAAAAAGAGTTATGTCCCTTGATTCAAACCATTTGTCGGCCCCTTCACGGCAGTCAAAATCTGGAGCTGAAAATGACATCCGTCATCGAAGATGAAGGTAACTTTTGAGTTTCGATATATGTAACGCATAAGTCGTTTTGATGCTTTGGATTTGGATGCTATATTCTTAGTAGTGAGCTTTGGTAACTGTGATTTGTAGCGTGTATTTGTTGTTCGTAAAATGCCTATAGGATTATTTGCTTAGTAAAGTTGATATCGTTACTTGTGTTATAAAGTTCGTATGTTTAAGCCTACATCATTAACAGAATGTATACATGGTTTTATATTGTTTTTGGTGCTCTATTTGGTTTATATTCTATCTTTAATAGACGTGGACAAGTGTTACTCGCAACCGTAAATGAATCAACAATTGTGCCTTTTGTTTGTGGGCAGGTAGGTTTGAAAGCTTCTTATATCATCGGTTGATATGCCGGTTTGTTATTGGGGTGTGAACTCAAAAATGTGTCGTCCACTGCACTTGCTTCCGAGATTGAGGAAGAGTTCAAGAAGTTTGGTAAGATCAGGCCAGATGGTGTTGCAATAAGAACCCGAAAAGGTTGGTTCATTTAACATCTTGCATAACATGTCTTTCGGCGTTAAAAGGCACGATTATGAGTTCCTTATATGGATCTGAGGATATCAATGTGTGCTATGAATTTGTGATGCAGAAAGATATCACTGGTGTTAACAATGCTATCAAGGTGTGACTTGGTCTTTTCTTTGCATCGTTGTGGTCATCCGGTTTTTATTGAATCAATGTTCGTGTAAATTTAATGACTTTGCATTAAATTGCAATTTATCATGCAGGCATCTTCTGTTGAGATTGCTGGACAACAAGTGTTCATTGAAGGAAGACGAGCAAACGAAGCAAGCGCTTATCGAGGTGGAAATACGATGTTTATACCTTTTATTAAATGACCTTTCTTGTGAGAAGTTTTTGGTTGATTGGCGGTGATCATTGCGTTATATATTAAGTGACCATTTTACAGGTTTTATTATGAATGGGTGATATGGGTTGCTTTTATAGGGAATAAAAAAACACTAGCCAGGAGGGAATTGGTCAAAAGTCTCTCAAAGTCGGTTTTAGATGCATACAATCATTTTTATGATTTAAATTAGTATCTTAATAGGATTGTTTATGTGATCATAATTAACACATTGATCATTCATTAGAAACATGGACACAAAGTACTGAAAATCATCCAGCAACATATGCAAACTATTTATATTTTTACTATATATTTGCTAGTGATACTTTTGTTCATGTTTAAATTTTACTATATATTGTGTATAGGAGGAAGAGGAAGAGGCCACCAAACGGATGGAAAAGGGCGTTTTGGAGGTCGAAACTTTAGCAACCGAGGCAATGATCGTGATAACACACGACCAAGAAGCAACGGCTAGGATCGTCAAGCTCGGACATATTCCAACTCCTACCAGGCTTCTCAAAATGGTCATGTATCATCAGATTGAAAACCATGAAAGACCATTAATTAAGCTAGCATTATAGTTTTGGAAGAAAGCAACCTAAGTTGATGAATGAATTAATGAAGTCTTTATAGTCTGTTTGTCTTTGGGCTATACATGCATCTCGATATATTTATTTTGAGGTGCTTCTCGATTACATTTTTGACCTACAGAAATAGTATTGACTCATGACCGCAACGGCCCATGAAAATGCTAAAAAGTAGAACATATTGGCTGATCTCGCAGAATGATAGGATCTTTGGAATGGACAGGACGTGCTTTCCACCTTGAGGTTGGATTTGACTATGTTGATTCTTATTGTTTGTTTGGTATTGCATATCAGCATATGTTTCAGATGATTTTAACAGAGTATTTACATTTATGGTTGACCGTGTGTTATTCTTATGTCTAAAAGTTATATCTTTTAGCTCGTGCAATGAGGTTTCATAAATGATCAAACTTAATTTATATGTGCTATCACCATGTCAGTAATATATGATTATTATGT